>OY787678.1:24718872-25965704 GCA_963678985.1 Spisula subtruncata | reverse complement strand
GCAAAGCTCTGTTGACTATTGAGCGCTGCCACAGTGGTCTCTTGTGTTACAATGCGCTCGGTAGCACTTGTCTTAAACAAACTGCTCAGGAAAGGTATGCTATCTATCAACATCACTGTACAATGGTAGCTTGTCGTTGCATAGACATATAAGTATTTGGTATGTTTTGGTTAGGCAAATGGTTCCTGATCTTTCTAAGTAGATTTATTGTATCTCTGACTTACACGAACATGACATACTGGTACCCACATATCCCACGCACCATGTAACCCAATATCATCATTATAATCTTCAAATTCTAAACAAATCCATAATCCAACAATTTTACAAATCACATGACTAATTATATGTTGCTAGGAAACATATTTAGAAATTCCATCAAAAATATTGAAACATTACCCTAAAAATTAGCTCAATTTTCTACCATTTAGTGGGTTCATGATGAGACATCCAAGTTTTAGGTTCTGAGAGTTCATGGAGAAAACATCAGGAGTAAAATGAACCTATTTATAATTCTTTCCTCATCACTTCCTTCCAGCAAATTATCTTAAATAAACAGTTAGTGCTCTTAGTTACAGATTTTGACACAGGGCGTGGTCCCAAAGATTAAATAATATGTTTGAGTTTTTGTTCTCTATCAATTTTTTATCCTAGTGGTGGTTTTGGTTGTTGTATGCAACAGTTCAGTTATTCAGTTGTTGCACTCTTTCTCAGTTATACAGTTATTGCACTCTTTTCCAATGTAGAAATTATTGCACTGGTTTTCAAAGCAGTATTGCAGTTATTGCACATTGATCTCTTTTCTGATGTAACTCAATATTGAAACAAAAATTAAAGTTAACTGAAATAGTTCCAAAATGTATATAATGAGCAAGAAATCTGATTTCCTAAAATCCAGTTGACTAAAGGTTTTGAACAAAAACTGCCAGTTCCATGGCATCAGGTGCCTCATGGCATACTAGTAACTCATTCAGTCCAATTACTGAGTGTTTCAACTGGTTAAAAACTAGTTAAAAATCTTGATTTTAAAAACCCCAAAGGGTAAATTCAAGCTCTTTCATTGTCTGTTTTCAAGAATGTATTACGTACATTATGTAAGAGCGACAAGTTGCCGTGATGATTAATTCGAAAACGACCTTGAAATGTACGTACATATATAGGAGCGACAATTTGCGGTTGTGGATAAATCTGGCAAGTAAGAATAGTGATTACACGATGATTAGCCAGAAGAGGATCTGTCGGTGAATTGTTCCCTCAGGAAAATGGCAAATGAAAATATATCTGTCAATTATTGAAATGGTTAAACGTGAGATTCCGTGGTAACCAAGACGATGGGATCATACAAGTATAAGGAAGGATTCTCCATGGATACGTTGTAAGTTAAAGATGAGACATTGTTAATATTAGTGCTATTCCGGTGCAACATATTGTCATAGTGATATTTTCCCCTGCCAATCTGTTTCTAGCTGTTCTGCTGTAAGAGCTTCTTTTTTACCCTGGTATTTTTGCCCTCCTTCAAAGACATATAGACAGTTGAAGTTTTTTCATCTTTTGACTGTGGCTACTTGCACTTTCATGCATATAAACTTGCAATTTGTACACTTTGTTTTGGATGCTTTGTGCTCTGCTGTTTCATGTCTTTACATACTTGTTTACTTGCATTAGTATAAATCTACCACTGAATGCCAGATATTCACAGGAGATTTAAAATCACAGAAATTTTGATACACAACAATTTTTAACAACAGTTGACTTGATTTCAAAACATCAAAAAACTTTTCCCTGCACTGTTTATTTCACCATACAAAGTCTCAATGAGGCAATTAGCTGTGTATATTTCACACTACATGACATGTTGGCACTTTTCACTGTTTCCCTGAAGATGCACATAATACATTATGGTGACACAAACATTTTTGTGACAACCTTCGGTGATAAACTCTGGATGACAAACCTTTGATGACAAATTTTCAGTGTCAAACTCCTGGGGAGAATCCCTTAGTTACCCTTGGTTACGTGCAATTGTCATATTCCCGATATATCACCAAATAAAAACTCAACTTGCACAGTATTCAAGACAAGCAGCTAGCTAGAATATAGAAACTGAATACATCAAATTATTGTTTAAGGCAACGTAAATCATAGTTAATATGGAGATTCTAATCTGAATTCATGCAATTAAAGGAAATGGATTTTATTAATTAATTAAATAATGTTTCAGAATTTACTCAGATGACTGTTAAGCACTACAAGCAATATCTAGCTGCATTATGGCAGAAACAACTCATGAGGACGAATGCGATTGAACAGAGGGGGGAAATGAACATCCCGCTGAGCCGGCGAATGTCTGAAAGAAGGCTTAAACTTTATGAGACACACAAAGATGTTACCTTAGGTATTGTGCAACAGTGGCTTTTACAGTTTTCTTCTGTCAAATATTTCCAGTTATGTGTATGAAAGGGAGACAATTCTAGTATTTATCTGATAATTTTACATATCGACGGTGCCGAACCAAAAGGTTGTAACTACCAAATCGATATATTGAGAAAACAAGAGAAAACTGTCTGTAATTTACTCTTTACCTATTGGAAAACATGTTTTTAAAACTTCATTTTGGTCAACATGACAAGTTCAGATCTTCATGAAAATAGGCTCATAAGAAGCGCCTCGTGAAGCAGATTTCAAATATGTATGAGTCTTGTAAGGTCGTAAGTAGGAGTTACGACCTTCTGATTCTAAGCCATCGTTATCTACATCATTCAAACATAATATTTTGCTGCTTACAAGGTGTGAAAGTATCTTAATAGTTTAAACACCTAATCGTTAAAGCTTAGGATGTATTGAATAAAAAGTTAAGAGAGGCTAAATTATAAATTGAACTTACAAAATTCGGTGACAAACAAAATTTAATGCCAGAAGTGGTTTAATAGACTAGCCAACACTGATGCAATGTAATAAATATCTTGGAAAGTTACCAAAGCACACTGTAGACTTGGAGTCCCATTGAAATTCTGTATTTGCATAAGAAATCTTCCCAGAGACCAGCTCATTAACACCACTGCAATATCCTGTAAAATCATTTAATTTTGACTGGACAAAATTTTGTGGTTTTGGTATAAAAGACCATTTTGATGGGATGTAAATTTGTGGATTTGCATTTTAGGTAATAAATGCAATGGTCAAAATCAATGGAAGTTGATTTCGTGGTTGAAGGTGAACCATGAAATCCACAAAATTTAATCCCCCACGGAAATTAATGATTTTTCAGTATATACTTGTATGAATAATTATATTCACTTTTCTTCCCATCTATCTCCCAATTCAGCAAAGAAATTAGAATTTCGAGAAATTCTGAAGTTTCAATTTGATCAACGTTTGAATCTCATTAACTGCAATACTCACTGGTGAGTCTGCATCTAAGTTACTTGAAATCACCGACCAACTGAATGGTTCAACCAAAAGTAAAATAAAAACTTGTTCTGTTTATATTAGTAAACCACTTTTCATAGAAACTTGTCAAACTTGATACAGACACAAGTTCATCAAGAATTACTATGACAAGGACAGTGAATATGGGTATGATTCAATTACAAGGTGAAAACGGTTTCAATTTTTCATAACTGCTCATCGTTCTATGACAATACTACTCTACACCTCGCATAATGTCATCAAAATGTCTATTTACTACATAATTCGCTGGCTTAGAACAAGAAGGTTGTAACTATCAAATCGAAATATTGAGAAAACAAGAGAAGAATGTCTGTAATTTACTCTTTACCTATGGGAAAACACGTTTTTAAAACTTCATTTTGGTCAACAGGACAATTTCAGATTTTCATGAATATAGGCTCATAAGAAGCGCCTTGTGAAACAGATTTCAAATATGCATGAGTCTTATAAGGTCGTAAGTGGTAGTTACGACCTTCTGGTTCTAAGCCATCGAATTATACATTATATATTTGACAGGTTCATACAGTTCACTTTAAAGCTTCAAGAAGGAATTGTCAAAGGCATCATCAGCATAGCAAGACTCCAAGTTAACAAGATACCATCATTTTAAAAAACAAATTAAAAGGTGTAAAATATGTCTTGCCAAGAAATCAAGAGATACTTCGGCACTACATGAAATCACTTTTGACAAACTTTTGATCAACTTCCAACTATTACATAGGATATTTTAAGATACAAGATTATAATATCAACATCTAAGACTTCAAAAGCTGGTGTTTTGTAAACTATCTATTTGAGATATTACTGGAGAAGAAATTACTTGAATCTTTCATGAAATGTAAAAATATGTGTAATACAGCTTTTAAAGTACCTGCAAGAACATCAACAGTATACACCAATCATGAAGAGTTCACTCCCTTACAATTGACAATCATGTAGAGTTCACTCCCCTACATTTGACAATCATGGAGAGTTCCCTCCCCTACATTTGACAATCATAAAGAGTTCACTCCCCTATATTTTACAATCGTGAAGAGTGCACTCCCTTACATTTTACAATCGTGAAGAGTTCACTCCCTTACATTTGACAATGATGAAGAGTTCATCCCCTACATTTATCAATCATTAAGAGTTCACTCCCCTATATTTGACAATCATTAAAAGTTCCATCCCCTTAATTTGCCAATCATTTAAAGTTTCATCCCCTTAATTTGCCAATCACTTATAATTCACCCCCTACACAAATAAACATGATTTCAAAGAATCATTCTTAAAGTTTATCTACAATTTTTTGCAGCAACAAAGTCATTGAACTTGACATGAAAACCTAACAAAAGTCTCTTATCTCCACAATGTAAATATCAATAAATAACAAACATGGAAGTGGGAAATATTATTAAATGTTTTATTGACTTGAGGAGGGGGGAATAGATTCATTAATATGAATGTTTATTAGCTATTTTTTTAGCTCACCTGACCACAATGTGGTCATGGTGAGGTTTTGTCATACCGAGATGTCCGTCGTCCGTCGTGCGGCGTGCGTCCGTCAACAATTTCTTCAAACGACTTCTCTTCCTAAACCGCTTGGCCAAATTTGATAAAACTTAACAGGAATGTTCCTTGGGTGGACCTCTACCAAAGTTGTTAAAAAAATTTCAGTCCGTCGCATAACTAGGTCACACAGGCTAAAAATAGATTTTCAAAAAGGAAACTTCAAAATCTTCTTCTCTGAAACCGTAAGGCCTAGAGCTTTCATATTTGGTATGTAGCATCACCTTGGGGTCCTCTACTAAGATTGTTAAAATTATGTTCCTGGGGTCAAAATTGGCCCCGCCCCGGGGGCCCTTAGTTTTACATAGAGTTATATAGGGGAAACCTTTAATAATCTTCTCCTCCGAAACCGCTTGGCCCAGGGCTTTCATATTTGGTATGTAGACTCAGCAAGAGGTCCTCTACAAAGATTGTTCAAATTATGCCCCTGGGGTCAAAATTGGCCCCGCCCCGGGGGCCCTTAGTTTTACATAGAGTTATATAGGGAAAACCTTTAAAAATCTTCTTCTCCGAAACAGCTTGGCCCAGGGCTTTCATATTTGGTATGTAGACTCAGCTAGAGGTCCTCTACAAAGATTGTTCAAATTATGCCCCTGGGGTCAAAATTGGCCCCGCCCCGGGGGCCCTTAGTTTTACATAGAGTTATATAGAAAAAACTTTAAAAAATCTTCTTCTTCGAAATTGCTTGGCCCAGGGCTTTCATATTTAGTATGTAGACTCAGCTAGAGGTCCTCTTCAAAGATTGTTCAAATTATTCCCCTCGGGTCAAAATTGGTCCCACCCTGGTGGTCACCATTTTACTTAGACTTATATAGGGAAAACATATAAAAATCTTCTTGTCTTAAACTACAATGCCTAAGAGCTTTGATATTTGGTATGTATATAGCATCACTTAGTGGTCCCCTACCAAGATTGTGCAAATTATGCCCCCGGGGTCAAAATTGGCCCAGCCCCGGGGGTCACCGTCTTACATAGACTTATATAGGGAAAACATATAAAAATCTTCTTGTCTAAAACTACACTGCATAGAGCTTTGATATTTGGTATGTTACTAAGCATCATCTAGTGGTCCTCTACCACGATTTTTCAAATTATGCCCCTGGGGTCAAAATTGGCCCCACTCGGGGGGTCACCGTTTTACATAGACTTATATAGGGAAAACATATTAATATCTTCTTGCCTAAAACTAGACTGCCTAGAGTTTTGATAATTGGTATGTAGCATCATCTTGTAGTTTTCTACCAAGATGTTCAAATTATTCCTTTGGGTGAAAATTGTGCAGGGTTTATAATCAGGTGAGCGATATTGGGCCATCATGGCCCTCTTGTTTCATTTACTTTGACAATATTGTAGTTTTCTACCAAGATGTTCAAATTATTCCTTTGGGTGAAAATTGTGCAGGGTTTATAATCAGGTGAGCGATATTGGGCCATCATGGCCCTCTTGTTTCATTTACTTTGACAATATTGTTTTACTGGCACCTGGGACTGATCATCATGCTGAAAAATTTAGAACACAAAACAGGCTTGACATATCATGTGGTATTCAATGTCCAATTTGGCTAACACAGCAATTTGAAATATCCACCCTATTAGAAATGTACTATTATAAATATATCCATGGCTTAGAATGAGAAGGTCATAACTACTACTTACGACCTTATAAGACTGATACATATTTGAAATTTGCTTTGAAGGCGCTTCTTATTAGTCTATTTTCATGAAAATCTGAACTTTCATGTTGACTAAAATGAAGTTTTAAAAACTTGTTTTCCAATAGGTAAAGAGTAAATTACATACAGTTTTCTCTTTTTATCTCAATGTATTGATTTTGTAGTTACGACCTTCTCATTCTAAGCCAGCGATATGTGACTACTTCAAGAACAGGAGGTATATTTGTTTAACATGTGTATGCCCCCATGGCAGCCCATGGCTATTTCTGTAAAAGTCATGATAAACTTTAACTTTGACCTACTGACACAATTTTGAGGGGGGTGATAATCCAAACAATTTATCTTATCTGCCTACATGATTGGTGGGATACTTTATCTACCTTCTCAAACATTTTATTGAAGAGTTCACATCTAATATGTAACTCTTAGCTTAAAGCTAAGCCATGCATCTTTAACCAAATAATTGAATCAATTCCTCCCAGGTTTCACTTAAATCATTGACTAATTGATACGGGCTTTAAATAAGACTTAAAATTGAACCAGCTGTGAATGCTCCCAAAATTCAATTTTATGTTCTTGTTAACCAACAAAGAAATGTTCCTATTAAGAACATCTATAACTGTGAGTTATAGTATGTACATAAAAGCTATTGATGGTGAGAATAATGTTATTCTGTAAAATCATTTAATTTCGATGGGACAAAATTTCAAGGTTTTGGTAAAAAAGACCATTACGATTGGACGGTGGATTTGCCATTTCAGGAAATAAATACCAGGGTCAAAATTATTGTTTGATGGGATTTAATTTCGTGGTAGAAGGTGGACCACGAAATCCACAAAATTTAATCCCCCATGAAAATTAATGATTTTAAAGTATTATATGAATTAGGTGCACTAAGTATTGTTATGAGCATTATACAAATGTACATAAATCTACACAAAAGGCATTTACAACAACCCATTATCGCAGGGAAGAGATGAATAGATTTCAAATATTGTGAAATATTGAATGGCTATAAGAACTCTCACGGTCAGTAGCACTTTTCAAACAACTTTCCATGATCAAATCTTTAGTGTTTTCATTTGCACGACAAGTCATCTGGGTGTATACATCATGATAGCAATTAATACAATTACTGTATATCAATAGTCCATGTGCTGGTTCACACTTATTCAATTATTAAAATAATAGGATAGGTGCACAGGTAACTGTATCATTGATAACACAAAAAATGAGAACATTTTTTTTGTAAAATATATTTAATAAAAAATATTTATTTTCATTTAATCTTTATCAATTGATACAGTTACCTGCGGGCAGAAATGTTTGCAGAAACCAAAAGAATTGAAAGCATTGGACAAAAGTATATTTACTTAAAGCCTCTATAATGCCCAGTGCTAGAGTATAGCATTTGAACTTCTTTGAAAAATGGGAGGTTTGGGCTTTTCTACTGCTGTGGATGCTACCAATAAACAATAAAAACAATATAGAATTGGTCACAGAATTTCTTTTGCTTCAACCAAGACTGGTCGAATCACCCTCAGCATTCAAAACAAAGAATTGAAGCAGTGAATTCTTTCAATTCATACCCTATTACTACCCAAGTGCACATAAGGGGGGGGTCAAGAGTGAGAAACTGCCACAAAATAACTTAAGGCCATATAGGCTTGCCCTTTTTGAAATTGTTTTAAAACAAACCTAAAATAAATTTGAACAACCTAATCAACCAATAAACTTAAACCTAAGTAATGATCTGATCATGGCTTGAACAGAACATGTTTTATAATGCAATATAATGCAGATGTCTTTTGTTTTGCTTACTTAATTACACTTAATACAATGCATGTTTATTGGTTCAATCGCATGGGCATATTACAAGATGTTTTTCCACAATTGTCAAGTTGAAATTCAAACAATACAGAACTGAAAATGCCAAGAACCATGAATTACAAAATCAATTAAATACCAATTAAGGGCCAAGTTAACAATACAATTAAAGCTATATCAATAATATATATTATACTTTTTGTTTTAAGTTACCATGGAAACTAATTGCCATCATCTTGTTGTTGTTGTATCAAAGGTTTTGTTTTTTTTAATCTGTTTTATATATCAAAGTTCAACAGAGTATGATGTGGTGTGTCATTAAAAAATCCATAACCCTTTGCCGACCGTTCAGTTATTATACTCTTTTTCAGTGTGGAATAGCAGTTATTGCACTCTTTTCCAGTGCAGAATTGCAGTTATTGCACTCGTTTTTAGGTACAGTATTACAATTATTGCACAAATATCCAATGTAGGATTGCAGTTATTGCACTCTTTTCCAGTGCAGAATTGCAGTTATTGCACTCTTTTCCAGTGCAGAATTGCAGTTCTGGAGTTATTGCACACTTATCCACTGTAGGATTGCAGTTGTTCCACTCTTTTTCAGGTGCAGTATTGCAGTTATTGCACACTTATCCAGTGTAGAGTTGCAGTTATTGCACTCTTTTCCAGTGCAGAATTGCAGTAATTGCACACTTTTCTAGTCCATTATTGCAGTTATTGTACACTTATCCAGTGTAGAGGATTGCAATTATAGCACACTTTCTAATGCAATATTGCAGTTATAGCACTATTTTCTAGTGCAGTATTGGAGTTATTGCACACTTATCCAGTGTACGATTGCAGTAATTGCACTTTTTCCAGTGCAGAATTGCATTTATTTCACACTTTTCTAGTCCAGTATTGCAGTTTTTGCACACTTATCCAGTGTAGTATTGCAATTATAACACACTTTTCTATTGCAGTATTGCAGTTAAAGCACTATTTTCTAGTGCAGTATTGGAGTTATTGCACACTTATCTAGTGTACGATTGCAGTAATTGCACTTTTTTCCAGTGCAGAATTGCGCTACCGAGCACCTTCATTCAATTATCTCCCCTTCATTTTAATACTGAAGACATGGATTACCTCCTGGGAAAGTACTATGTAGCGCTTGGCTTAGGCAACAGACACCAGTGCTGTTGATAGATAGAATACCATTTCTGCATGAGCAGTTTGCCGCTAAAGCGAGTGCTACGAAGTGTTTCTTACACAACAGACCGCTGTGGTAGTGCTGACAATAGAGGAAATATTGGACCAGTGAATTTTCAAAATTGTTTAGTAGATTTATAGCTATGTTGGCACCTGCAATATACATGAGATGAAATAAGCGAATCTAGCTACAGTATAGTAAATTAGCAAAATTTGCCAATATTTCCAAGTCACTGACTTAACTAGTACTTATACAATAATTATAACACCTGGTTTGAAATAAGCATTGGAATCAGATATTTAGCAAACTGGTTAGGACAGTCTAGAAAAGTTGGTCAGGTGAAAACTGACTGTAGGATTGTAACTGGAACAGTGTTCAACCAAAATAAACAGAAATTAGGATTGCAGCCATATTTAAGGTTTTCAACCCTGAACTGCCTAACGCAAGTTCACCTTACACATTTTAGAATTTTATTCATAATATTTAATTAAAAAATCCTGGTGCACAAGTTTTTGGATTCTGAGGCAGAAATTAGAGAATTTTTCTCTTAAAAATAATCAAATATTATTAGAAATAAAACTATAACTGTCTCTCTTGCGGTTCATTGAAAAACGAATGTTTGATATTTAAAGTTAATAATGGCTTGAGTGCATTGTCACCTTGTCAAATTGCTATTGGTTAAATGTCACACCTTTTCTCAGCATTTATGGCATTTATGGTTTCGCTCTTAGTGTCATCTCAAAGCTCAGTACAGAATATCACAACTCCTATAATCAGATAGAAAGCCACAACCTGTGCGGATCAAATGTCATCCGATTACATAACCACTGCGACATTTGGAGAAAACATTTTTTGGTACGTCAATATAGACGTCACGATTTAATGGAATGTCACAAACCCGTTGACGTCAGTAACATCTGTATCTGTATGCATCTTACATTACCAAGAATCATTGAAAGAGCATTTGTTTTGTTTGGACAGCTGCTCATTTTTAAATGATTTTGCATGATTATCTAATGTAGCGAATAAAGTATCATTTATATCCTGGTCACATGATGGGAAAATAATCGGATACAGAAACACAGAGAACATGCAGGAATTGTCAGAGTTTATAAAACTCAATTAACCAAGGATCGGATGCTATTCGCAAATGGAAATTCTCAAGTATACCCTATGTATTATTCATTCGAAACATAATACAGGATTTTATGGTTTTTGTCATAATTTGCTGGCATTTTCAGGGACTTCACTGTTTGCTGTGTCACATATTGGTTGGTTTGTCATGTATCAGGCTTTGGATTGCTTGTGACATTCCTGTGTTTATCATTAACCCCTAAAAGATTGTAAAAAAGTGAGTAAAAAATCAAAGGCTTAGCTACTGCTTATAATATATGTTAATCATATATTAGGAAGGAGTCACCATGTAGATCTATTGCCCATTATCTATAATCCAAAAAAGCACTATTAACAGGGGTTTAAATTTTCGTGATTTATCCAGAATTCCATATTTATCATTCATGAAAAAGTAGTGGCTTCTGATCATAATAAAAGTTATTTGATGAAAATACCTCCAGAAATTGCAAAGTTCAATTTAGTCTGCTCTGAAGAATTTTCTTTTTGCCCTGCAAAAAGTACAAATGCATAGGGTAATTCTGATTTTGAATTTGGCTCTGTTGACACCCCTATATCAAGGGCTTTTTTGCATCTATGCAACAACACACTACCATTAAACAGTGCATGCTGATAGCATACTGTTTCTCCGCACTTTGCTAGGGTGAGCATTTATTAAGCATTTTCTTGTGCAATAGACTACTAAGATACTTTTTTGGTGTGCAATGGTCAGTTATCCACAAGCGCTGATATCCTTTAA
Organism: Spisula subtruncata; assembly: GCA_963678985.1. Taxonomy (NCBI): domain Eukaryota; kingdom Metazoa; phylum Mollusca; class Bivalvia; order Venerida; family Mactridae; genus Spisula; species Spisula subtruncata. Next base: position 25,954,145 of record OY787678.1, on the reverse strand, counting down.
GCATATACAACTTTTGTTTCATCCGCTACTGTTACCACAGTGCTTTATTGAAGCAAGCCGTTTTCTAGCATAATGAAATCTTGAAAGTGTTTGATATAGTGCTTTATTTAGCCAACTGGCTCCTGGTCAAGGTCACTAGATCCAATGTCAAGGCCATGCCAATTTTTGTAAATTGTGTTACAGTTAAAAACAGCTCTAATTAAATACTTTTATCAGTTTTCAAAGTTAAAAAAATAAATTGAGAGCTCAGTGCTAAACTATGATACATGCCTTTATAAACTGATGTGTCCTCGAAATGAAATGATATAAAAATGTTGCATCCTCAATTTTTGGCATTTCGGTCTTGTGTGTAATTTCTAGTTCAATAATTACTTGTTTTAGCTGCTCATTAAATTGCTTAAATGACAAAAAATACATTTTCTTAAAATAAGGTCATGTTTTAAAAAGCCTTGGAAAGTTTCCTTATTTTTGCATCTCTATAATTTAGTGTGATGGGAGAAATTTTTCTGTCAACTAAAAAATTAACCACAAGACGAAAGTTTTCTTTGTCAATTAAGAAAATAAGAGTGATGTAGGGCAACGATGACGTTGCTTTGGTCGTGTTTTTCTCTAATCAATGTTAATCATCTAACCAGGCTTTATATAGCACTTGCTCCAGATCACTGGATCACCAGATAATCTAATTAACATCAATGTTTTATATGTTTGATTACTAATTACCATTCAATGTCATTAACTTACTTTAGAACTTTTATTCTGTTGCTTTTATTTGTAAATGCTTGAATTTTTTAACATTTTTCTCTTTACTGTAATATTTCAGAATTTAATCTTACACAAATTTATTTATCTAGATATAGATTAACTATCCTTAATAAAGTTATATCATAATTAATACATCAGATAAGAAAGTGTTAATTACCTGTAATTCACTGCGTTACTGCACTGTATAAGAGTGTAATAACTCCGATACTGCACTAGGAAAGTGTGTTATAACTGCAATTCTACACTGGATAAGTGTGCAGTTACTGCAATACTGCATCAGAAAAGTGTGCTTTAACTGCAATCCTGCACCGGATAAGTGTGCAATAACTGCAATACTGGACTAGAAAAGTGTGCAATAACTGCAATCATACACTGGATATGTGTGCAATAACTGCAATACTGCACCTGAAAAAGAGTGCAATAACTGCAATTCTGCACTGGAAAAGAGTGCAATAACTGCAATCCTACATTCGATAAGTGTGCAATAACTGCAATTTTGCATCTGAAAAAGAGTGCAATAACTGCAATCCTACACTGAATAAGTGTGCAATTACTGCAATAGTGCACCTGAAAAAAAGAGTGCAAGAACTGCAATTCTGCACTGGAAAAGAGTATAATAACTGAACAGTCTGCAAAGGGTTGTGGATTTTTAATGATTACACCTCATCATACTCTGTTGAACTTTGATATACAAAACAGATATAGAAAAAAAAACCTTTGATACTACAACAACAACAACAACAACAACAAGATGATGGCAATTAGTTTCCATGGTAACTTAAAACAAAAAGTATAATATATATTATTGATATAGCTTTAATTGTATTGTTAACTTGGCCTTTAATTGGTATTTAATTGATTTTGTAATCAATGGTTTTTGGCATTTTCAGTTCTGTGTTGTTTGAATAGCAACTTGACAATTGTAGAAAAACATCTTGTAATATGCCCATGAGATTGAACCAATAAACATGCATTGTATTAAGTGTAATTAAGTAAGCAAAACAAAAGACATCTGCATTATATTGCATTATAAAACATGTTCTGTTCAAGCCATGATCAGATCATTACTTAGGTTTAAGTTGATTGGTTGATTGGGTTGTTCAAATTTATATTAGGTTGGTTTTAAAACAATTTCAAAAAGGGCAAGCCTATATGGCCTTTAGTTATTTTGAGGCAGCTTCTCACTCTTGACCCCCCCCCCCTTATGTGCACTTGGGTAGCAATAGGGTATGAATTGAAAGAATTCACTGCTTCAATTCCTTGTTTTGAATGCTGAGGGTGAATCGACCAGTCTTGGTTCAAGCAAAAGAAATTCTGTGACCAATTCTATATTGTTTTTATTGTTTTTTTGGTAGCATCCACAGCAGTAGAAAAGCTCAAACCTCTCATTATTCAAAGAAGTTCAAATGCTATGCTCTACTGCTGGGCATTATAGAGGCTTTAAGTAAATATACTGTTGTCCAATGCTTTTCAATTCTTTTGGTTTCTGCAAACATTTCTGTCCGCAGGTAACCGTATCAATTGATAAAGATTAAACAAAAATAAATATGTTTTTGTAAAATTTATATAATATAGATTTTACAAAAAAAAATGTTCTCATTTTTTTCGTTATCAATGATACAGTTACCTGTGCACCTGTCCTATTAATTTAATAATTGAATAAGTGTGAACCAGCACATGGACTATTGATATACAGTAATTGTATTAATTGCTATCGTGATGTATACACCCAGATGACTTGTCGTGATGTATACACCCAGATGACTTTTCGTGATGTTTACACCCAGATGACTTGTCATGGAAATGACAATTGACGTCATCAAATCCTTCCCATGATTCCATGCTGTGTTGAAATATAGTGACGACATGATGCGTCTGACTTATTACAACTGTGTCAACTCGTCATGTCCACATGTCCACTGAGGTTATACATATATTCTTTTGTTGAGTGCTTGTTGTAATTAATTAATATAATTAACTGTTTATTTTATCCAGAGTATAATTGCCTGCATTACTGTATAACCCTAATCACTGTATTATTTGTTGCAATGCTATATAAATCAACTTGTATGACTTATTGTGAGCAATCTGGTCACTGTATGAATTATTTAGAGACATTACAATTCAATATGTACTAATTATTGTGAAAATCAAAAGTTGACAGGTTTAGTTTATGCAATACACTGATATATCGATATGACCGAGTTCTTTAGTGAGGCCGATCATAGGTTAATTGTTAATTGAAGTTATGGTAGTGCTTGACTTGCGAAGAGTTTTTGCAACCTTTGCCCTGATTCTACTGTTTTAACAAAGGCTATTAAAATGAAGAGACTTTAAAGGTGACAAGGCTTCATTAAGGTTTAAGTTACAAAATGACTCTATGCTTATGATGTAATGCGAACTGATCGCACTGTTTATCATTCTGTGACATCATGGAATCTACGACAACCTGCATGACAACGGCATGACGACTGCACTATCAGGACTTATTTGGAATTTAATTGGATATAAGTCAGTTATGATACTGGTGTATTATATCATGGCCTCTCATTATATAATGTAGATCAGTGTGTCATTAGTGTAATTTATGTACCCACGCTTAATTATGTGTTTCAGTCAAAGCTTAATGGTGTGCTTGTTAAGTTGTTAAAGGTTTAATTGCACACATGTTTTTTCGCTTTTTCGTTTTCGCTATTTTGTTACTCACTCATTATTATTTAATTAAAGTGTAGTAGAGTGTTGACGTCAGTTTGAACAATATACTTTATCAGGTAATATAATATGTAGGTAGATGTGTGTAGAGCACATGTGTAACCTTGCTCCAAATTGTACAATAAAGGTGCAAATTCATGTTTGTTTCAACGAATAAATGACAATTCACAATAATTCAGAATTTCAATTGACAGTCAGCAAAACTATGTGTGATACTCACCACGCTCGAAACTTGTTCAGGCAGTGACCAATATGTCTACTGATATTCTCAGGTTGCTAAAATGAGAAACGCACGTGTTTTCTATGTTTTTATACGACTGGGTAGTCATGTGACAGGTCATTTTTGACCTGTTGAACAACAATAATGTCATGGGTCAAGGAAGTGAAATGCTTGTGTATGAGAAGCTGTAGGCCAATGAAAATAATGAACAATAAAGGTGCAAATTCATATTTGTTTCTCGGAGAAGACAGACCACAGACTTGTAACTTAAATGAAGGATATTATGATATCACATGATTTTCATTATATCGATGGCTTAGAATTAGAAGGTCGTAACTACCAAATCGATATTTTGAGAAAACATGGAAAAACTGTCTGACATTTACTCTTTACTTTTGATAAAACAAACTTTTACAACTTCATTTTGGTCAACATGACAAGTTCGGATTTTTATAAAAATGGGCTCATAAGAAGCGCCTTGTGATGCTTATTCTAAATATGTATGAATCTTAAAAGGTTGTAAGTGGTTGTAAGTGGCACTTACGACCTTCTAATTCCAAGCCATCGATATCCTGGTTAGTATAGTGAGTATTTATATTCTTATAAATGCTTCACTCATTCTGCCCTGTTTAATCATTAAATATTTACTAATTATGTTCTTTTGCTTTTATGAAAGAAATTACAAACATCTTTAACTAACAATAACATTTTAATTTCTTTTTAGTTCTTTTACAACTTAAAAATGTGGTAAATGGAGTTGTTGTGCTAATAAATCGATGGCTTAGAACCAGAAGGTCGTAACTACCTCTTACGACCTTATAAGACTCATACGTATTTGAAATCTGCTTCACAAGGCGCTTCTTATGAGCATATTTTCATGAAAATCTGAAATTATCATGTTGACCAAAATGAAGTTTTAAAAACGTGTTTTCCCATAGGTAAAATTACAGACAGTTTTCTCTTGTTTTCTCAATATATCGATTTGGTAGTTACGACCTTCTTGTTCTAAGCAAGCGAAATATTCAGTTAATAAACTCCTACAAACAATAGCTGTCCCCATTTGTAGTTGTTAAAGAATTATACAGAAATTAAATTTGAACCTCAGTTTATGCTATCCGTTAGTGCTTTGATATATTTGGTACCCTGAAGTACAGCAAAACAAGTATAGAATGATGAAGTGATATTGACATATTAACCAACTGGCTAATGGTACCATCTTATTTCAAGAGTTTCCAGACTAACAGATAACTCAAATGTCTAATTGAGATTTAATTGACAAAATACACCATGGGTACAGAAATCACTCTGCTGCTTATGATGGTTTATCCAAGGTTGTTAGTGAATTTATAAGGTTCTCAAGTGAGGTAATGGTTTCATTCAATTTGACATATTTGGGGACTCCATGGTGGCATAATCTGCAGACAAGATGTGAACAGTTTTTTAGCTCGACTATTCGAAGAATATGAGAGCTATTACAGTCACTTGTTCGTCGGCGTCGGCGTTGCATATGGTTAAAGTTTTGCATGCAAAACTTTAACCTTTGTTATATTTCAATAACCAGTGCATATATTGGATTGAAACTTTGCACTGGCTTTCCCTGTCATGTAATTAACCATGTTATATAACTCTTGCATGAATTTAATGCAAATTATGGCCCTTTTTTACTTAGAAAATTTGGTTAAAGTTTTGCATGCAAGTTACTAATAAGGCCATATTTCAAATAGTATCTGTGCTATGGCATTGAAACTAACAACACTTACTAACCATCATAAGGCAATGGTACCGGTCATGGGTAATAGCTCTATTATGATTATTATTTGAGTTATGCCCCTTTTTAACATAGAATTTTCTTGGTTAAAGTTTTGCATGCAAGATTCATTCAGACCATATCTCAGCTACTATCCATGATACTGCATTGAAACTTACAACACTTGTTTACCATCATCAGTCAATGGTATCAGTCAAGGGCAATAACTCTATTATTTTTTTATTTCAGTTATGCCCCTTTTTAACATAGGAGTTTATTGGTTCAAGTTTTACATGCAAGTTCTGTTCACGCCATATCTTAGTTACTATTTATGATATTGCATTGAAACTTCTAACACTTGTTTATCATCATTAGTCAATGGTACTGGTCAATTGTAATAACTCCATTTTTAGTTTAATTCAAGTTATGCCCCTTTTAACTTAGACTTTCCTTGGTTAAAGTTTTGCATGCAAGTTACATTCAAACCATATCTCACCTACTATCAATGATATTGCATTGAAAAGTTTAACTTCCCCTTTAAACAAGTACAAAGTAACAAATTCTCACATATAAATGATTGCCAGTTTAATAATGTCGTATAATACACACATTATTTGTCTAATATGGTAAACTGAAAATATCACATTGTTTTGTTGAGGCTTGAATTCTTAAGATAGATATTTAGGTTAACCACTAGAATATTGTATTACATGTATTGCTCACTATTGCTAACTTGTATTGTATTTATCCTCCCAGTTTAGTTCTCTAGCTGAATCTAAAACTTGTTAATACCTACATTTATCACAAATCTGTACACTTTCCTACTATGCAATAAAAAAATCATATTGCACAGTGTGCTTACATACTTTGCAAATGACATGTGATGTTCTTTGTTTATATGATGTTTATGTGATAAGTAGAATATTGTTGCTAGGTAGTAAAAATTTTAGACAGTGATAGGTGTTTGCCTTTTTTCTGTGTCTAAAGGTTGTATCTATGTGTCAAAAGGTTGTATCTCACCCGAAACTATAGATGAATTTGACAAATTAATGCCAAATAGTCATATCTGGCCGAGATCTCACATTTTGTTACCAAAAATAAATGGGTGCGAGGTTTTGAATGTGTCATATAACATATATCTAAGAAAATGATTGGTGCAGAGCTACGATATTTTGACATAAGGAGCAAAACGGTCTCCTGTTTCCCCGCTCATACAAACCTGAGATACGAGGTTTTGACTATCCAGCGAGGATATCAAACTTGTGTTGTTTGGCATGGTATTGTATTCAATACTAAAAATAATTACTAAACTACTTTAAACTCATCACTGATTTATTACATGACTGTATCCTCTACATTATTATTTTAATTTGTCACCTTTGTTTTAAAATTGACTCCTTTAACAAATCATATCTTACTCATATGATTATTTTGTAGAAACTTTGTTATGTCAGTGGATGTATACAATTCCCTTTAAACATACACATTTCTTGAATAGAGTACAGTGCCGCTTGAAGTCTTAAAATCATTTTCACTGACAAATATTTGTTAATAGTCCAGTGTTGAGATAATTGCCATGCCTCAACAACCATTGTACATTAGCTTTCATTGCCATGTAGTCAACTAAGTACCGTAACTCACGTTTCAATATAATACAAATTTTAAATGGCCTGTTTTGAACTTATATTTTTTCTGACAAATGGCTGCGAATAGTCGAGCGCGCTGTCTAGTGACAGCTCTTGTTTAGGCAATCCTTAATTAAACCACAACAACTTACTTTAAGATGTTTTAAAAGGAAAGATGAATCCTTTGTATTGTTGTGAGTTGATCGACTTTTGTGCTATAGCATAATGTCTACTTATTGCTGCTGAATAGTATTGTCTTTGAATATAAATGATTCTGCATATCAAATATTGTCAAATGGCATTCCCTATTATAATAGGTCTATGTAAACCCGTTGACCTCGTGTTTCCTGCAATCAGCCATTCCTCTTTTATCAATGAAACCCAATAGCTTCAGCATTCCTATTTATTGAGTACACATGTGTGTCCAGTTAATTAACTCTTGTATAAATAATAAATAGATTTTAACAGTCTCTACATGAATATAAGGTCACTCACTGATACTGCTGTTTCTGTCCAGTGCAAACTGATAATTACTTCAATGTTGGTGTCATTATCTGGGGCTTCAATTCAGGGTTTATGACTTTTGTGTCCTTGCTTCAATTCAGGGTTAATGGCTTTTGTGTCCTTGCTTCAATTCAGGGTTTATGACTTTTGTGTCCTTGCATCAATTCAGGGTTAATGGCTTTTGTGTCCTTGCTTCAATTCAGGGTTAATGGCTTTTGTGTCCTTGCTTCAATCCAGGTTTGTTGACTTTTGTGTCCTTGCTTCAATTCAGGGTTTGTTAGCTTTTGTGTCCTTGCTTCAATCCAGGTTTGTTGACTTTTGTGTCCTTGCTTCAATTCAGGGTTTGTTGGCTTTTGTGTCCTTGCCTCAATTCAGGGTGTGTTGGCTTTTGTTTCCTTGCTTCAATTCAGGGTTGTTGGATTTTGTGTCCTTGCCTCAATCCAGGTTTGTTGGCTTTTATGTCCTTGCTTCAATCCAGGTTTGTTGGCTTTTGTGTCCTTGCTTCAATCCAGGTTTGTTGGCTTATATGTCCTTGCTTCAATCCAGGTTTGTTGGCTTTTATGTCCTTGCTTCAATCCAGGTTTGTTGGCTTTTGTGTCCTTGCTTCAATCCAGGTTTGTTGGCTTTTATGTCCTTGCTTCAATCCAGGTGTGTTGGCTTTTGTGTCCTTGCTTCAATTCAGGTTTGTTGACTTTTGTGACCTTGCTTCAATCCAGATTTTTTTTAATTTTGTTTCCTTGCTTCAATTCAGGGTTTGTTGGCTTTTGTGTCCTTGCTTCAATCCAGGTTTGTTGGCTTTAATGTCATTGCTTCAATCCAGGTTTGTTGGCGTTTGTGCCCTGGCTTCCATTCAGGGTTGTTGGCTTTTGTGTCCTTGCTTCAATTCAGAGTTGTTGTCTTTGTGACCTTGCTTCAATTCAGAGTTGTTGTCTTTTGTGTCCTTGCTTCAATTCAGGGTTGTTGGCTTTTGTGTCCTTGCTTCAATGCAGGATTGTAGGTTTTCGTGTCCTTGCTTCAATCCAAGGTTGTTGGCTTTTGTGTCATTGCGTCAATACAGGGATGTTGGCTTTTGTGTCATTGCTTCAATCCAGTGTTTTTGGCTATTTTGTCCTTCTTTCAATCCCGTGTTGTTGGCTTTTGTGTCATTGCTTCAAAACAGGTTTGTTAGCTTTTGTGGTTAAGGTTCACGGTGTCATAGCTTCATCAAGGGTAGTTGGCTTTTGTGGTTAAGGTTCACGGTGTCATAGCTTCATCAAGGGTAGTTGGCTTTTGTGGTTAAGGTTCACGGTGTCATAGCTTCATCAAGGGTTGTTGGCTTTCGTGGTTAAGGTTCATGGTGTCATAGCTTCATCAAGGGTTGTTGGCTTTTGTGGTTAAGGTTCACGGTGTCATAGCTTCATCAAGGGTAGTTGGCTTTTGTGGTTAAGGTTCACGGTGTCATAGCTTCATCAAGGGTTGTTGGCTTTCGTGGTTAAGGTTCATGGTGTCATAGCTTCATCAAGGGTTGTTGGCTTTTGTGGTTAAGGTTGGGGTCGTTATCAGTGGTATATCAGCAAAAGACATGCTCAGGTGTGTTACATTGTTTTGTGAAAGTATAAATACCACCAACATTGCACTTATCAATTGGAGCATTGTTGGTTATTCATGCTCAAAGAAGATGAGCAGTGAACTGTGTTGCATACGGGGATTAAACCCAGAATTTTTTCGTCTCAAAGCGCAATCCTTCACCTCCTTTTCGGAGAGGATAGAGGGTTGATAGTTCGGAAAGCTGAATGTGATCACCTGTCATGTGTGATATACCACAATACACTGCGTTGTTGACCTTGTTTTCAATATTCCTGACTGCAGCCTACATTTGTCACCTTACATTTATCTCTAAACTCAATAATATCAAGTGCTATCAAAATTCTGATCGAAAATCTTGTCAATGGGTTTCGTTTTCAGAATTTAAAACCGGTGATAAACTCGGTCGAGGGAAGAATATAGAGAATTGTCTCGAGAAGTCCATTAAAATACTAGACATGTTCTGGAATCATAGGTTGTTTTTACCACTCATTTGAATTTCTGAATTTCAGGAGTCTGTACAATATTGTCAATTTACCGTATTTCTCCAGATAATAGCTCGCACTCCTAATAAAAGCTCCTACTGTTTTTTGTAGAAAAATTGTCATTTGTTTTTTGAAAAATCGTATATAGTTTGATTTTGAGCCGTGACTGCACTCTTAAAGTTTAATCCATTCGTGGATAAAGATTGGCGCTGGATTGACTATTGATAATATGTAAAACACACATTAGTAAGTATAGTTCAATTTCGAGCATTGAGCCATGACTGCACTTTTAAAGTTTAATCCATTCGCCGATAAATTGTAAAGCGATATATTACACACAGTTATAAGTATCATATCTTTAAATAATGACAATTGAATAAATTACGGATTACCGGCCCAAATTGACTCGTCTGTAAGGTTCAAAATTGAACTATAGCATATCTTTAAATCATGGCTGTTGAATTCAATAAATCACGGGTTACCTGCATAAATAGACTCCATTAAAAGGTCATGGCTCAGGGTTCAAAATTGAACTATACTTGTTGATGTTTTGTATGATGGTAATTAATATTTTGTTATTGCTTCATTAATAGCATTGATACCGCGACCGTGGCCGAGTGGTAAGGGCATCCGCCTAGGAACCGGGAGGTCGAAGGTTCGAATCTCGGCGGAAGCCAGGTTGGAACTGATGAGACCGGTTGGTCAGCCGCCTGCTAGTTAAATTAATGGTTACCATAGGCCCATCTCTGCCAGGCGCCCGGCATTACGAGAAGGGATTCGGGAAGGTACTGTAAGCATGGAATATACGTAAGTGTCTCATAAGTCAGAATTGACTGGCCCTTTCAATAGGGCTGACACTATAATAAACAAACTTTACCTTTTTGATATTTGTTATGAGTTTTTCCCCAATTTTTTGGAAAATGTTTTTTTTCTTTAAAAATTAAGACCTAAGTGAATACCCCCATGGCTCCTGGGGGTGTTTATTCCGGGAAATACGGTACATAGCCTGATATGTAGAAATGGAGAAACTGATATTATGGAAAGTTGCCTATTTCACCAACTTGGGAATATTGTCTGGGATAATAATTGTGAAAGTCTTGATTTTATATTTTGTAAACTGATATACTGGTTTAATATATATTGCTTTTATTTTAATGTGTTTGCATTTTGATCCAGCTAAATGTATGTGAATATTAAAAAGCTTCTATTATTGCTATGGATACCTGACATTATTGAGGAAGTATTCCGTCAACATCAGCGGTCATTTGCCTGTCTGGCAGGGAAAAAAGAATGTCCACACAATCACATTCCCACAACAAAAATGTGGAGGACGTCAATTACAAATTTGAACTTTAGAGAAAAGGTTTTGAGCTCAAACCAACATACAAATACCCATGCATAAGCATTATAGGGTCATTTTTGAACTCACATTCTTCTTTGACTTTTCGGTAATAATTGGTTACGCAAGTGACAAACGCATTTTTGGTGTACGGATAGCAAGACACAACAGTACCTGGGAAGCCCCTTTAATTTGACTATTTCAATGACAAAGGATATGTGTAACAATTTCCTCAAAGTTCGGATAACAGCACATTCATCATTTGAGGGAAAATCTAGATTTGTATCACAGTTATAAATGTAAACTGTTTGACTAGGGATCGATACAGTTTTCATCAATTGATAAGGGAAAATATATTGTTTCCTAATTGGGTATAGTGTTCTAATTATGTTTCTATGTTGCTGTTAATTGTGTCATACAGGTGCTACGGTGTGGGGAGGTACCACCGATGTGTTGTTGTTGGTGTCAGCTTGATGTTCTTTGTTAATCGCGTACTGCTACTAACTATAGTCGATTCAATAAGTAATACGAAGGAAGAAACTATCCCATTGGAATGAATTGAGAGGACAACAGTTAACTCAGTTACACCCAGCTAAACCTAGATAAACATAGTTTACCCTGATAGACAAGCTTATGTTTACAATCCGTTCTCATTTGACTTTGAAACTCCCAGCTAAACTTAAATAAACATAGTTTACCCTGATGGACCAGCTTATGTTTGCAATCCGTTCTCATTTGACTTTGAAACACCCAGCTAAACCTAAATAAACATAGTTTACCCTGATAGACAAGCTTATGTTTGCAATCCGTTCTCATTTGACTTTGAAACACCCAGCTAAACTTAAATAAACATAGTTTACCCTGATAGACAAGCTTATGTTTACGATCCGTTCTCAGTTGACTTTGGACAGACTGTATATACATTGATCACTGCTTGGTGGACACAAAGTGACTGATTTAGGACTACATCATGGTATGGTTAAATTCCCTTGCTGTCTTGAGCTATGTTTTTTAGTCCCTGTCATATTGATTAATGAGGGTATTGTGCGATGGGTATTTTATTTGGCTTGGGAGTTAAGCTAGGCGGAAAAATGTTTTTTTCATAAACCTGCTTCAAGCTTCCAAGCTTAGAGAAATAAATCGTCAGAAATGTTCCTCAGATGTTCTGAGTTGCTGAGTTGCAATTATGTTCGCAGAGGAGAATTATTTGTTGTGGAAAAGTCCGGAAATATTCATGTCCCCGATATCATTTGGTGACCGTTGTACGGACATTGATGTATCAACTACTGTCAACATCTTCTAACAAGTGATCGATGATTGTCTTTCAGAGAATATTTCTCTGTTTAAATAATTCTTTGAGGACATTTTCTGTCGTTTATATGTTAGAAATATTGACACAAGATCTATAAGCCTCAGAAATCATCTTGACCTTAATTGTATGTAGGATGAGTTATTGCTATGTTTATTAATTGATATTTCAAGTTGATACAAAAAACTAATTTTGTATGGGGGGAGGGTATCGATTGGTTTGAAAGAATGTTTTTGACAGACTATTTTAATTTTGTGATTATTGTCAATTCAATGAGCTAGAACTATCCCATTCGAAAGATTAGCATAGGTATACAATTAGCTTAGTGACACACCTATTAAACATAGTTTACCTGACGGACAAGCCAGTGTTTATAACTGTTATCATTTAACTTTGAACAAACCATAGAATCCTATGTTGTAGAAGGTTTTTGTAGACGTTATTGTATCAAGTTCTGTTTGCGTGCTTCACTGCTAAGTCATGTGACAACTAAGCATCTGAAATAGAAAATTAAGAAACCTCGGCTAAATTTCAAAATTTTGCTCTTAAACATACTTTTCTGTTTGAGATTGACAAATGATGCGGATTGTTTTTGTGGTTGAGTTCTGAGACAATTAAAACCCCAGTAATGATTTTACGGTAAATAATGTACTTTTGTTCTTTTAATTGCACAATGAACATTTTGTTAATTGATTTTGAAACATAGTTAGTACATTGTTCAGTGTGGAATCCATACAAGTTATAATGTCTCCCTTTTAGAGATGACATTTAACTTTGAAATATAATTCTGGGAGATAACTATCTGATTACTGATGGTAGCTTGTGATTTGGTTTAGGTAACCTATACCAAGCAATGTATCTTGAGAAAACTGGAAAATTTAAAACATTTTTGTCATGCATGCCTTTCTCTTTAACCTTTTCCTATTTTTATGCCCCCGTATCGATAGATTGGGAGGCATATAGTGATTCACCTGTCCGTTTGTTCGTCCGTCCAGTCTGGTTAACCCAAATTGACCGTTTCTTCTAGCATTAATATGGCTTGCATGGATGTTTTATATGACCACTCTCCACACACCTGTATCACCTGACTCCATTTTTACCTTGACCTTATTTTGGACTTAAGAGTTGATTGAAATGGCTTCCACGGGGGAATAAGCGTTTATTGAACGCAGTCTTCTTTCCCTCTATTTTTCTTATGTAAGCATTATAATTGTAATCTACTATTTATGATAGAAAATCATTTTTAATGCTTTTAATATAGACAATACTATTACCATCCCAGACCTCACAGAAGATGAAAATTTATGACATGTCTCCTCATAAGATCTTGTTAAATAGATGACTTCTGACAAGTTAGTTTGTAGGTTGTGCATGCTGCTTAATATTCATATGTGACTCCTAACAGACAATAGTGCATTTTGAATGATGTGACAAAATTATCGTTCAGAAATTGGTGCAAGTGAGATTAATGGTCAAGGTAAGGAAACGAGACATGCTGCATTCCTCAACATCCTAGATATATTTCTCTTACCCTCTATGATAGACATATCATTTGCAAATGATTTCAGACTGGCAGCTTGCAATTACCTCCCTTTATTATGCCCCACATCTTAGATGAGTGGGTATTATTTCTTTACACTTGTCTTTTCGGCCAGTTGGTAGGTCGTAGACCGAATAGCTTTTGAAATGCTGAAATTTAAAACTAAATTTCTTCCCCCCAGCCCTCGTTTCGAATGAAATGCGGATGACAGGCTCTATACAGTCCTTTTAAAGTGGCATGATAACGGTTGTAAACATAGGATTAACTGGGTATACTTAAGTGAACTGTAGTCCCCACTATTCTTTTGAATTGGATTGTTCCGTCACAAGTATAATATTACTTATTGAATCCACAGTAGGAATGATTTGATGATGATCTTATTTGGTATGAAGTTAATCAACAACTCGGATCTCTTCTCATCAAATCAACAAACACATGATTGTATCAATCAACAAATTGAATATACTCTATATAATATTGATTGATATTCATGTATATCATCACAGCCTCTAATTTAATCTAAACTAGAAACACTGCTATGATGGCCGCATGATTACTTAAAGCATCTATCTCACAGAATAGCCTATAATTGAATTTTATGCCCAACTTCTTCTGATGTAGAAGCTTGGCACATAGTGATAGTCCTGTATGTTTGTTTGTCCGAAAATGTTGACCGACAATTTCAAGTTTCTGATTCTGAAATATGTTTGAAGTCAGGCCGGGTATTGCTTTCAAACTTGGCTTGTAGCTATGATGTGTTGTGTTGTTACTGTTTTCTGTGATTGGCTAGTTGAGTTGAGTGCTGCCTTTTATGTCCAATTTCGTCATATCATGTGGCATACTTGTCAACTATTACAAATTCCTAACATTGACATTAAATCAATGTAGATGACCTCTGAGACGTGACCTTTAACCATTCACTATATACGTGTATCATCAAGGCTAGATACTCTGTTTCATCCATATCCAACAATTCAACAGAAGTATGGCCCCTGATTGTCTCCGCTAGTTTGGAAATAACTAATGACAATCAAATGCATTTCTTTCTGATGTTGATATTTTGCTTGAACTTGCTCATAAACTCCTTGAGAAATATATAATCATACAACACTATGAGAAACAAGCAGCCCTTGGACTTCTTGATACCATTGACTACTACTACATACTGTGAACTTACATATTACATTTACGATTCAATATATTGTTTATGTCATTAATAAAGTCTCTAGAACATAAGTATTATCATGATTCTTTGTATTATTCATTCATTTTGCGCTTACCATATACTGTAAAATCATTTAATTTCGTTGAGACGAAATTTCTTGGTTTTGGTAAAAAAGACAATTTCGTTGGGACTTGAATTCGTGGATTTTGCATTTCAGGTAATAAAACAAGGGTCAAAATCAATGTTCGTTGGGATTAAAGTTTGTGGTTGAGATGAACCACAAAATCCACAAAATTTAATCCCCCACAAAAATTAATGATTTTACAGTATACTATACAGAGAGATACAACTTTGTTGCAACAAGGGGACATATTTCCAAGAAACTGACTGTACAAACCCCAACCACCATAGATTTATTGTGTAATTACCTTGTGTATAATTGTCTGTGAATCTGTGATATTGCTGGGCGGTATGTTAGTCAATATTAAAAAACGCTGAAACTATAGAAACCATATAAAGCTCTTAGACGTATACATTTGTATATATGAATAGCCCTGTACTCCATCGCAACATATCGACGGTGCCAAACCAAAACCCCGTAACTCAATTTTGGCGCGAAAACTCTTTTGGGTTTTGGTTCAGCACCGTCGATATTATCTGTACATTATTCTGTGTTAAATTAGCCAAGAGGCCGTTGCATAAGCAAGGCACTATCGAGCACTTGGTAGCGCTTAAAGCTTACAAAAAAGACTTTAAAAAACCACTATATTGCGGACAGAAGCAACATTTGTATGCTACAGACAAGCTGCAGCTGGCAGTCCGTTGCGTAGAAACGCTCTACCGAGCAAAACTGAAGCAGTCCATTGCATAAGAAAGTGCTCGATAGTGCTTGCCTAGAAAACTGCTGAGAAAAGGTATGCTATCGGTGAACACGTTTCCTGGCAGCATGTCCTGCGGCATTGACATAATTACAAAGCGCTGGCTCCTGGGCTGTGGTGTATGCACATTTGTAACCTGGCTATTGTGGTTCTATTTTGGTTGTTCTTCTACTAACTATACGTATGTAGCCTCTTTAAATAAAGGCTTATAACAATCGTCAAACAATAATGTTGATTTTACGTCAAAGAAGTTACTGTTTCCTTCAGCATCAGTGAGTGTTGGAGGTCTAAGTTTGCGCAGTAGCTATATTATACATAAATACAAAATAAAAACTTGAAAACTTATGAATTCTTGAAAATTGTATTTTGGCCTAACAAACTGAAGACAAATCTATAAATCAATGTGTACTGGCCTTAATGATGAAGGTGGTGATGCTTTAATGGCTGTTTTAATCTGATTAATTACTTCATTTCCAGTCAGATAAATTACCATAGAAACACTAGAAATTGTAGAAATAATGCTAAAATCTACAGAGAGATGGGGTTAGATGTGTTAAATGTGTTTTACTCAATGATGATGTTGAAACCACTGTGAGGCTGTTTATAGTATCGATTATCTTCCTGGATAACCCTTGGAGAATATATCAACTTCTGCTTATATCTGCTTATATCTTGCTTTTATCTAATTTCCACCAATAACCTGATAGCACTCAGATAGTTTCACGATTTTAAATGATAATTCCGTGATTTCGAAATCCAAAATACAAGATTTTCACGAAAATATTTTTTTTGTACTATAAATTTTGTTTGAATATATAGGATAGGATCATCATTTATATATTTAGAATATTTCTGCCTATTTAACATCAATCTGATAGATAATTATTGTTGTATATAAATTAACACTTTATCTGGAAATGAGGGGGAAAATTTTGGAAATGTTGGCATATTCCAAAATATGGTTTGGTAATAGTGATTTGTGCACTTGCATGGACTGAATTTTATAGAAATCATTTCTTCAAAAAAATCAATTTATTTATAATAACATTTAGAAAAGATGGAAACATTTTTAAAAATTTGCATATTCCAAAATTTGGTTTCGTTTTGCATATCAAAGCACTTGCATGGTCTATATTTTTATGAAAAACAATCATAAAGAAACAAAAATATAGAAAGTAGGATAAAATTGGTAAAATTAATATATATTCTGAAACATGGTTTTGTGTTGCTTGTGTAGTTTTCTCGACTGGATGTCCTTGAAATAATTTATTTTGAAAAAAATGAAATCATACACTTTCATTTGGAAAAGATGAAAAAATTGTACATATCAGCATATTCCAAAATATGGTCTGGTTGCTTGTGTATACACATGGACTGGATTTCCTCTTAGATTATTTCTCCTGAAAAAATGTACATTTTATTAGGTCTTTATTGTCGGTCATTATCATGTAATATTTGGTTGTTATTGTATGATGATGTGATCATAATATTGTCAATAAAAAAGATATCAAATTATTGCACATGAGGGATCAGTTATTAAACATATATAGTTAACATCATTGTAATACTTGTTTATTCTGGGAGTTACAGTTACTACTAAAAGGCACTAGGGAGAAGTTATCTACATAATACGTTAATCTTACAGACTTGTCAATAATTTATAACGGTTATTGCTTGATAATTTTTGCTTTGTTTTATAGTTCAGAGTTATATAAATAGTTGGTAATTCAGACTGATCAATTAAGTGATCTGGGGAGAATATTCTTTATTCTGAGAGTTGTTACTACTAAAAGGCACTAGGGAGAAGTATCTTGCTGTATTTTATAAATGTTTGTCTTTGAATTATTGTCAAACATTACTTCCAAGTCCAAAAAATCTCTGGGTAATCTTTGCTGGTCTATTGTGGAAGTATGGGTACAGATTAAATAAATTTCTGTATTCATTGAATGTGTTTGACAGATGTTGATACCGTGAGTCTGCTAGGCAGGAGATAAGAGAAAGTGAATTGATGATTATAGACTATAGGATAGACATTGTATACTATAGAGATGTCACTATGGGAGATGATGGGGACATTATCTGTCTGCAAGTTACTCTCTCACTGTTGCTTCCTCGCTGTTTCAGTGATGCAGTGTGTCCAAATGCTTTCATGAATCTTTATGAATACAAACTATTTAAATTTTTAGGAAGATAAATGACTGTTCAATTGTCAGCAGCATTCTTACAATGAAAAACATAATCAAAACAAAAACATGTTCAACATGGCCTCAAACTTAGAAACATGCCCACTATGGCAACATGCTCACCATGGCAACATGCTCACCATGGCAACATACTCACCATGGCAATATACTCACCATGGCAACATACTCATCATGGCAACAAACTCACCATAGCAACATACTCACCATGGCAACATACTTACCATGGCAACATGCTCACCATGGCAACATACTCACCATGGCAATATACTCACCATGGCAACATACTCACCATAGCAACATACTCACCATGGCAACATACTTACCATAGCAACATACTCACCATGGCAACATACTTACCATGGCAACATGCTCACCATGGCAACATACTCACCATGGCAATATACTCACCATGGCAACATACTCACCATGGCAACAAACTCACCCCAGCAACATACTCACCATGGCAACAAACTCACCATAGCAACATACTCACCATGGCAACAAACTTACCATGGCAACATACTCACCATAGCAACATACTAACCATGGCAACATACTCACCATGGCAACATACTCACCATAGCAACATACTAACCATGGCAACATACTTACCATGGCAACATACTCACCATGGCAACATACTTACCATGGCAACATACTCACCATGGCAACATACTCACCATGGCTACATACTCACCATGGCAACATACTTACCATGGCAACATACTCACCATGGCAACATACTCACCATGGCAACATACTTACCATGGCAACATACTCACCATGGCAACATACTCACCATGGCAACATACTCACCATAGAAACAGGAATATTCAACAGACCAACCCTTGTAGATTTTCCTTCATGGAAACACTTTAAAGCAATCAAAATGTCAACTTTGTGTTTTGAAACCCATAGAGACTGCATGGACATAAATTACGTAGTATTGTCAACTATTGGTTGCAGTTTTTCTGATTGCACTATGATTAGTTGGTTCTGTTTTTACAGTGACTGTTGGATGAATCCTTCCATTGATCATATTTCATCTATTCCTGTACCCCTTGTGGTGTCTGCTACCTTCCTATCCAATTATTACAGAACTTTGCTAAATATAGCACAATTTAAGAATATCTTGTTGCTAAATATATGGCACTAATTTATGGATATAAAATTAAGTGCTAATTTTGGAGTTTGTCCTTGCAATCATATAGTGTGAATTTTATGAATAGTTCATAAACATGTTCATGGATGTGCATGATCTACAAATGAGACAGTTTGTGCAACAACAAAGTTCATAAACTTCTTACATCTTACATCTTAGTTCATGAATTCCCAGGGTTCATGAATCTCCAAGCTAATAAAATTCAAGGGATTTTTAAAACATTATTCAGCAGTTCATCAACTAATTGGACAAAAGGTTATGTATCAAGAGTTGCTGTTCTAGGTCAAGTTTTACTGGTTTGTTGAATATTTTGATTTTATGTTGGACATAGATATCTGCATATTTTTCTTGTGTGGTAACTTTTTTGTTGAAAGTAAGAAAAAGAAAGATTCAAATTATAACTGATGATGCCATTCTCAAAATATGTGAATAAAAATAATTATCATCATCAAGTTTGTAGTGGATAAAATTATTATTCAAATTTATTAATAATTTTTTTTTTTTTATAATTTAATATATTTATATACATGTATAAGTACAATACTAAAATAAAGCTTTAAAAGTAACAAATTTATTTCCTGTATGATTATGAGGATAATATAGATGGCTTTCAAAATAAATTCAACAAAAACTGAAGTTAATTCATACAAAACGCGACTGTGTCCGAGTTGTTATAGGGCGTCTGCCTTGGAAGCGGGAGGTCAAAGGTTCGAATCTCGGCTGAAGCCTACTTGGAACTGATGAGACCGGTTGGTTAACCACCAGCTTGTTAAATAAATGGTTACTGTAGGCCCATCTCTGCCTGGCGCCCGTTATTATGAGAAGAGATTTGGGAGGTACTGAGGAACCCATTATGATAAGTGTCTCATAATTCAGAATTGACTGGCCCTTTCAAAAGGGGTGACACTATAGTAAACAAACTGTAACTGTTACAAAAGTCATGATAATTTAATTCAATTAAACAAGTAAGTACCTGTTCATGTATTATCAAACAATTATACCCCGGAAAACTAAATATAAATTACATAATGCTTCGTATTTGTTTAACAATCTAAAAATGATCACTTATATTTGCATAGCCATTGTTTAAATTGCATATTTACATGAAACAAATATCCACACTGGATTTTAGTGTTAATTAAATAAAATTTATTGACAGATATTGATTTCGCATTGTAGTACTTGTTGAAATTAAACAATCGTAAAAGCATTTTGTGAGTAAACCCCCTGTTAATTCTTTTTGTTCTATTGTAGGAGAGCAAGTTGATTGTTTTAGTAAGAAAATTTGATCACTTGTTGGATTTTTTCGTTTTTTTCTTTTAACATGTTTGCTTTAATCTGCAGTTTGCTACCCTGCAACCATTTAAGCCATCGACGTCTGCTCTCGGCCATCTTCTAATGATTGCCCCGAAGCTTCCCCTAGACCACAAGGACCCTTTTAACGATGTCTTCCGATGCTCATTTATTAAATTTGTTGAATGTTTACGGCATGGAACCAGAAAATATTGACTTGTGCAATACTCTCAATGCTTTTACAACCACAATAATTGATCAACATCTGTCATAATTTAATTGATTGTGTTGTAGGTTCAACTAATTAAGTTAATATACCCAGGACGGGGCTCGATCCCGTGACGTCCTGCTTGCAAGTCAGGTGCTCTACCAACTGAGCTACCCGGGCAGATGACAGTACATTGTAATTGTAACAGTCAAATACTGGTCCTATGACAATTGTTTTGAGGAAAACAAAAAAAATTGGTAAAGTGAGGTGATATTGTCGATTCAATAAGTAATACTAATGAGGGAACTATCCCTTTCGTAAGAATAGCATTGAATACGGTTAACTCATGTATACACAGTTAAACCTTAGGAAAAACATGATTTCACCTGCCAGACGGTTGTATATTTACAACCTTTCTCATTTTATATTGAAAGGACTGTTCAGTGAGGTGATAGTCAATCTTTTCCATTTTTTCGCCCTTATTTGTGGGCAAGAGTGCAAGTAGTAATACAAATATTGACAATACCATTATCTCCATCTCAATACAATATGTCCACTTTTCCTGTGTATAATCTCCTGAAAAGTGACATAAAATGTATAAGTGCATAGTGATTTAAATAATGCTGTACTTTCATTGTCTATAAGGCCACGGTTTATTAAATTAATAGATTTTAGATTTACATTCCCCCAGCTCACCTGTCATCCTTATTTTTCACTCTACTTTCAATATAAGGTTTCCCACCCAACAAGAGATAAACTGGTTGGTAACCTTGTCGATCAGTCTCGTGTGTATGTCCGTGCTCCGTGTACAAGGCGGCATTGGAACCATTAGGAATCTACTAAAAGGTCAAAGCTACTAGGCTAGCACACTCTAATTCCTTGTATATCAAAAAGTTTCTTCTCTTAAAGCATGAAGTAAAAACCTGATGACCAAACTAAAATGTAACTTTTTGGATTTGTTGGGGGTCAAAGGTAACATGGTCAAGAAAAGTAATAATTTTGTATCAGCCTAAATCTCAAAACATACAAAATTTCTACTTCACTTCCTGCTTTCAATTTAATTGATTTTTAATTGATTTTTAAGTGAGTTTGAATTTACATAAGCTTACAGGGCACTATGCCTTTATTCATTATAAAAGAAGAAATGAAAATATTTTTATTCCATTCGTAAAAGGAGTTCAGTTTTTAAATGTAAATATTTGAGATTTTTTTTACTGCTTTGATATTTTGTAGGAAGTGTGAAGTGGAGTATCATTACAAGTGTGGAAGTAATATGTAATGTGTAAGAAATCAATCGTTTAACAAAAAACTTGGTCTATTGGAAATTAATTGTTATAAATTCAAGTGAGACTATATATGAGAAACACTCACTAATATTGTCTGGGATTGAATATAATTAAATTCTGAATATTGGAAGATTATTATTATATAGCTTTTGAAATACATATATATATTTGGCAGCTTCTATCAGTAACATTTTGTTAATTCAATACAAATGTACTGTATAATAAATTGATACTTTAACAAATTTGATGATAGAAAGTGTTTTTCTTGATTTTGCATTATAATGAAAAACACTTTGGATTATTATATTTTGTCATGTGATATATTGTAGAAACTTCGGATAAGAATACCTTGATGATTCCTGGATGAAAAAATAAAAAACTTTTACAAATTAATTCGAAGAAAAGGATTTACGAAAAGTCTCCAACTCTTGTAAGATTGTTATTAGAGCTAATCCAATAACAACATAAGGATCAACAATATTTTTGAGTAATTATTATAAATAATTTATAAAAAAAAAATATATATATATAAAATATAAATAATTTATATGCTGTCTACAGATTTTCTACATCAAAGTCTCATCCTGTGAAATCTTGAGTTATTGAGTGAAGTTTGAAAATAGACAGACATTTAGAAAGTATAACACTTTCTATGTTTGATGATGTTTAATGAAATGTGCCCCCCTTGGGTATTGATATAGTATACCGAATTATAAAGTGGTACCAAGTATCTGGAGTGTTTCAGTTACTGCAAATATCTACACAGGTAACAGTATCGTTGAAAAAGAATTTTTTTTTTTCAATTTCAATTTTTTTTTTTTCAACGATACTGTTACCTGTGAATATCTATAGTGATAAGCCAACAAATTTATATAAACTGTTCACATGTATTCGGATTAAATACTGAGAAACATATATAAAGGTACATGCACGTTTATTCAGTCTTTTGAATACTGAGAAATGTATGGAATAATTATTAAGTGTGAGACATTGATATAAACATAATTATATTTTTAAACAGTTTTGTACAGATTAGAATTCTAACTAATTTATTTAAACATGTGTTTGGATTTTAATTCTGAGAAATTTTATACGAATATATTGATGGATTTCATTCTGATGAGGAATGGAAATGCCCACTTTTAATTCACTGCTGATGTATTGATTGCGTGGAATTTTGATGTGCATTTTATTACCTAACTTCTGAAGAGATCCACTTCATGCTGTGGTCTGTTGATTTCAGTGGAACTGTTTGTGGTGTGTATACAAATCACAAAAATTCAAGAACCGTTGAAAACAGACTTTGAGTGCTTGAAATACATAATGCTTTTAGCAATTTGAGATTTGAACAAATGTCTGTAAAAAAGTGATATTTTTGCCGTTAGATACTTCGAGCATATTCTATATACGTAATTCTACGTAATTTTAACTTATATGACGTGGGAAAATAATTATTTTAAATTTTGTTGCGGATGCTCTGAGGGAGTTTAGAGTCACTGTTGATGCTTTATATGTGGTGTCTAAGTAGATTATACCACTGATAAATCATCCCCCTCCGGGAGTGTGATCTCTACATACGTAGATGCAGAAAAAAATTGGAATATAAAATTGTCATTTTGTGGGAAAAGGTTTTTAACATAGAGAAATATTGACTGCAGTCACATGTGTGTTGATATTGTCTTAGAAGGATGAATGTCGGATTATTTATAAAATTCATCTATTGAATTTGAGTAAATACATGTTTACAACATAACTAATTGGAAGGTTACTGTGTTAATTAACATTCTTGCGTCTGTAACTTCCATCACAAGTCGATCGGTGGATGCTCTTAAAACGACAGGAATTTTTTTTTTTGAAATCTTCCAATAATGAAAATCATTGAATTTGTAATCTTTCAAAGTAGTTGAGAAGGAAACAAATAAAGAGTAAAGATTTTCTAATGTGAACACTCGGCATGCTCACTGGTTTAACTCATCTCTTGGAAAATACATGAAGTAACTTAATGATAAAAACAGAATCAAAGCGCTGAAAGGATGTTTTTTTATATAATCTTTTGATTACTTGTTTTGTGTTAAATTTTAAGCTCGTTTATTATCAGCTGTGATTGACGTAAGAAATAATTGTATTTTCTTACTTAAGATTTATTGGAAAGTTTAGTCAGCTGTAATTTTCTGGAGTTACCGTGGCAACGCTTTTATGTAAATAAGAGGATTAATAGATTGTTATATTTTATTCTTTTTTTTAAATAGTGTGGAAATTTCAACAATCAAGTGAAACTGGAATATTTTGTGTGGTGAATAAAAATGTTAGACAACCTGGAGTTACCGTGGCAACACTTTTATAGTTTTTCATTTTATATAACAAAAGTGTGATAAGTGGTGTAAGGATACAAGACGTGAACGTTTTGTCAATGAGTCGTCGAGACTTTATTCCTAATGGTGTGCAGTAACCGGAAGACTGTATTAAGACAATGTGATAATCTGCGCCCGGGCTCTAGCTATATACCGTCTTCCATTGACCATGACATAGGTACGAGCCAACCTAACTGCTCTATATTTGTTGTACAAACTTTGATTCACATCATACAACGAGCGCCAGGCTCGCAGGACCATGGGATGGCTTTTCAGGCTTCAAAAGTGAAGGCTGACCTTACCAAACTTACACCGGCCCCAGATAGGCCGAGGATTTTTATGTCCAATAAGACAAGCAAAGTTGTTGTCGTATTTCCAAATGGAGACGTCGTTGAAGGTAAGCCCCATTCTGTTGTTGGTCTGAAAGTCATTTTTAACACCCCCCTTCAAGAAATTTTGAAAGTTCTTGATTATATTTTTACCACTGTTAATGATATATTATATCATTCCATGTAATGAGTTATGATTCTGTAGATGTTTGTGACACAATTTTTCAGTTGCTTCCCCTGATCTGGAGTCATATTTGTGTATCACAAATTGCTTCCCTTGACCTGGAGTCATATGTGTGTATCAAGACTTACTTCCCTTTATCTGGTGTCATATTTGTTCATCAAGAGTTGCTTCCCTTGATCTGGAGTCATATTTGTGTATCACAAGTTGCTTCCCTTGTTCTGGGTCATATTTGTGCATCACAAATTGCTTCCCTTGTTCTGGGTCATATTTGTGCATCAAGAGTTGCTTCCCTTGATCTGTTTCATATTTGTGTATCAAATTGATCTTCCCTTGATCTTGAGTCATATTTCTTTACCAAGAGTTGCTTCCCTTGATCTGGAGTCATATTTGTGTATCAAGAGTTGCTTTCTTTGGTCTGGTTCATATTTATATCAATAGTAGCTTCCCTTGATCTGGAGTCATATGTGTGCATCAATAGTTGCTTCCCTTTTCCTGTGTCATATTTAGCACCAAGAATTGCTTCCCTTGATCTTGGTCATATTGTATCAAATTGATCTTCACTTGATCTTGAGTCATATTTGTGTACCAAGAGTTGCTTCCCTTGATCTGGAGTCATATTTGTGCACCAAGAGTTGCTTCCCTTGTCCTGTGTCATATTTGTGCACCAAGAGTTGCTTCACTTGTCATGTGTCATATTTGTGCATCAACAGTTGCTTCCCTTGTCATGTGTCATATTTGTGCACCAAGAGTTGCTTCCCTTGTCCTGTGTCATATTTGTGCATCAACAGTTACTTCCCTTGTCATGTGTCATATTTGTCATCAACAGTTGCTTCCCTTGTCCTGGGACATATTGAGCATCAAGAGTTACTTCTCTTGTCCTGGGTCATATTTGTGCATCAAGAGTTGATTCCCTTGATCTGGGGTCAGTATTTGTGCATCAAGAGTTGCTTCCCTTGTCCTGGGTCATGTTGTGCATCAAGAGTAGCTTCCCTTTATCTGTGGTCAGTATATGTGCATCAAGAGTTGCTTCCCTTTATCTGTGGTCAGTATATGTGCATCAAGAGTTGCTTCCCTTGATCTGGGGTCAGTATATGTGCATCAAGAGTTGCTTCCCTTGTCCTGGGTCATGTTGTGCATTAAAAGTTGCTTCCCTTGATCTGGGGTCAGTATATGTGCATCAAGAGTTGCTTCCCTTGTCCTGGGTCATGTTGTGCATCAAGAGTTGCTTCCCTTTATCTGTGGTCAGTATATGTGCATCAAGAGTTGCTTCCCTTGTCCTGGGTCATGTTGTGCATCAAGAGTTGATTCCCTTGATCTGGGGTCAGTATAAGTGTATCAAGAGTTGCTTCCCTTGTCCTGGGTCATGTTGTGCATTAAAAGTTGCTTCCCTTGGGGTCATATTTGAATTATTTATTTATCATGGTATATTGACAGTATAAATCACATTCATTGATAGATCTATAATTATTAGGAATCAGTGTTTTCATTTGACCCTTAGAAGGATTGAACTAAAATACTTACAAATTGCAGAAAACGTATTTTTTACCTGCTTGGACGGTCCATTATTGGTCTGAAATACAGTACGAACTAAAATATACAACATTCATCTTGTAGAGAAATCACTAATTTAAATAGTTAAACGCAAAACATAATTATGGCAAATATGCCAATAAAATATTCACCTACCAAATCGTGATACCATGGCAACAAACTGGAATATTTTCAAACCACACTCTAAGAAATAAATAAAACATTTGTTATTCTACATCCTTAATGTAGATTCCCAACTGTTTCGATAAGATTGAAACTCGTAAATATTTTATATTTATTTATATACAGGGTGTTAAAATAGTTTGTTCTCAAAATTTAAATTGACTCGTTTATGTTTGAGCTACTGTAAAATCATATTTCGATGGGACAAAATTTCGTGGTTTTGGTAAAAGGACCATTTTGATGGGACGTAAATTAGTGGATTTTGCATTTCAGATAATAAATACACGGGTCAATTATTGTTTGATGGGATTTGATTTCATGCTTGAAGATGAACCATGAAATCCATCTCATTTAATCCCCCAGGAAAATTAATGATTTTACAGTATGTAACATTGTTGTAGACAAGTTTAATTTCCAGCCCTAATAGCTTTTAATGCCAAAATATTAGAACAATAGTAGAACCGTCAGGATTGTAACCTGAAAATTTTACAGTCCCCCAAGGTCAGAGAAATGAGCTATTGACACTTAAACTTACAAACTTCTCATTGCAAGCCAGTGATATATAAGTTTAGTCCTAAATCTAGTCCTAATTTGATCTTAGTTTTGTTTTCCTTAGATGTTCAAGTGAATAATTATTATAAATTATACAATCATGTGTAATAATTTAATTGATATTACTTTAAATACATAATCCAGTTATTGGTGATTTGGTGATCTGTTTATTCTATTGACAACAGAGTACTTAGTTGATTAATTTTTGACAATGAATATACTGGGTATGGTCAAATGATTATTGGTTTAACCCTTTAGAAGACAAGGTCAATTAAGGAAAAGAAGCCAATGTAGTCTATTAGCAACACACACCATAGACAATAGTGTTACTAGCACCATATAGTTGACAACATCTTAGCAACAAATACTTGACAACTTTGCCAAACTTAACTCAGTGCTGAGCAAATTCTTTATTTACCAGTCAGCTTTCAGCTGAATATTTACCAGTCAGCTGTCAGCTGAATACGGCAGGCATTATGAGTGCCTCCACCTTGATTTGACCATGTTGCACTATCCAACATTTCAACAGAATTATGGCCCTCGAATGACTTACCTATTTGTTAAGGATTAGGCTATCCTAAGCGTTTACTGACTTGTTGATCCTTTTTCTTGGAGACCACATTTTGTAGTTAATATTAGGGCTATGTTGAGAACATCTATATAAATGTAACATTGTCAGAATTTATCTCATGTTCAGAAAAGAAACTTAAAGTATTTATTGAGTATCTTTGAAACAGTGTTACTTGCTAAAAGCAGAAATCACATGAGGCTCTTGGGATCATTTGATTTTAAGGAATGTCCTTGATAAGTTATATTGCAGATGTGGATTGTTAAAATTTGCTCATGTAAAATTGGTTTATAATTGATGTCATATTTCTTTCATTGTATAAGCATTTCAAATATTGATTTAATTGAAATGAAGTAAAACTTATTTAGCATCAATATAACAAGCACTTGGCCTTTCCTGACAAAGTTTCCAAGTCCTTAATCTTAATTGCGAGGACCAGTTTATGTTGAGCGCAGGTGATGGTCCCTTTGACTTATTTCAAGCCATAATAATCTGTTGTATTCTGAGGCAATCATTTAATAAAAAAAATCATGACTCAAATGTCAAAAATGAGAAAAGTTGCTATTTGAAGATAAGGGTTGTAACCAGTGTTGGTAAAAAACTATAATAAAGGGAGACAATTACTTGGAGAAAAAAGGGGAAGTAATTTGTGTTTGAGGATAGGGGAATGTATCTGTTGTCTTTTGATAGTATATGATAGTAGAATGTGTCACTATTATTTTCACTGGAATTCACCTAATGCATGGAAAACAAACAATAAAGGGAGGTAACTTATTACTTTCAGTAAAATGAGAAAATTACCCTTTTCAAGTATGCTTGCTATCTAATCGAGCAATCCAAGTTCAAATCTGGTTGCATGCACTAAGATAATACTAGCTTGGTTTCAGTGGAAAGCTGACTGACAAATAAAGGCTACAGTATGGTTGGTATGGAAAGCTGACTGACAAATAAAGGCTACAGTATGGTATGCCTGACATTTAAAAAATGCTGAGACAGACTGATGTAAGACGATGAGAAGATTTATATGTGTGTGTAATCTCTTATTGTGTCTGTCTAATAGCAATACATCCTGACTTACCCTCTACTTCCTGTGATTTATTGTCTGCATAAAAACCTTCCCCAGTACCAGACGTTTGGTGACACAAATACAGAGAAATTGTTGATCTAGGTCTGTTGTAATACTGATGGTAAAGAAATGCTGTTTACGTTTTCGGTAAAGAAATGCTGTTTACGTTTTCGTTAAAGAAATACTGTTTACGTTTTCGTTAAAGAAATACTGTTTACTTTTTCGTTAAAGAAATACTGTTTACGTTTTCGTTAAAGAAATACTGTTTACTTTTTCGTTAAAGAAATACTGTTTACGTTTTCGTTAAAGAAATACTGTTTACTTTTTCGGTAAAGAAATACTGTTTACTTTTTCGGTAAAGAAATACTGTTTACTTTTTCGGTAAAGAAATACTGTTTACTTTTCCGGTAAAGAAATACTGTTTACTTTTTCGGTAAAGAAATACTGTTTACTTTTTCGGTAAAGAAATACTGTTTACTTTTTAGTAAAGAATTTTAGTAAAGAAATACTGTTTACTTTTTAGTAAAGAATTTTAGTAAAGAAATACTGTTTACTTTTTAGTAAAGAATTTTAGTAAAGAAATACTGTTTATATTTTCGGTAAAGAAAAACTGTTTACGTTTTCAGTAAAGAAAAACTGTTTACATTTTGGTAAAGAAATAATGTTTACGTTTTCGTTAAAGAATGCCGTTTTCGAATAAATACTATGTATTGATTTTTGTGGATTATTTGACACATTTTGTCTTAATGACAAAAGTCTCTTTTTGTAATTACCATGACAACTTCTATCCCACTTTAAGTAAAAGCAAGATTTTATAAGTATTTGTGTTTCTCTGTAGTGACCCCTGTTGGTCCTGGAATGTCGGAGAGAATATTTCCCAATTAAACCTTTCCTACTTCTATTTGGTCAACACAACTTAGAATGTTTTCATGTATATATATGTATGTATATACGTTCGTAAGAAGCGCCTTGTGATGCAGAAATAAAATACGTTTGGGACTCTTAAAAGACTGTGAGTTGCATATCAATTGCTACCTAATTCTTCATATGAGCTAACACATTGTTCCCTGCCAGTACTTGTATTATCTGGAGTAACAAAACTAAGGCCCCATATTTTTCCCCGTCATTTTCCATATTTTTCCCGATATTTCCCAGTATTTTCCCAGTATTTTCCCAGTATTTTCCCATATATACATGTATTGTAAGGTTAGGTGTGGAAACTTCATGGTTTCCTAGTACTGGTATGACCCGGAGAAACAAAACTAAGACCCCACATTTCCCGTATTTTTCCCGTCATTTTCCGTATTTTTCTCGTCATTTCCCGGTATTGTTTCTCTATATATAGTGAGGAGAAGTGTTGATAGTGTATGATTTCCTCTTGATTGATCACCATGACGATATTGCTTCCTGTAAGCTGATTGACTCCGACAATGACAAGTCATATGTGTAATTTCTAGACATGCGTAATTTCTAGACATTTGGCCTGGAGATTCTGATGTTAATTAATAATAAATGAGTACCTGCTTTCACTCAGACTTTGTTATTGTCCTTGACAATAATCATACTGGTTATATTTATACCCCCCCTTGCACAATAAGTTAGTTAAGTTACCAATTTTGTAGGGCTCTTTTTAGCTGTTAGGCCAATCAAGCACCCTTTGAAATTTAAACTTCCCCTGGTCATTGGGCTACATATGGAAACCTACACTTGTGTCTCCCTGGGGAGACTATTTCTCTCCTGTGGGTGTGGCAGCCAACATCGATCTGCGGCGCCCATAGGTGACAGTATCAGTGTTTGGAGTCACTGAGCTAATACACTACATGGACCGTATATATATCGATTGTCTATCTAACTCCATGTACACTATCAAGGTATAAAGCGTAGTATATGTCTATGTCCAAAGATTGTGGAACATCGCATAGGTAACCAGTGCATAAATAAAATGACCTTGAGCGAAGTTAAATAACGAAAGTAACACTGTTTTGCTTTTTCGCAATTATAAGATACAATTGAAAGAGATTTTCGGTAAGAATGAATAGCTTATAGTTTATTTGAATAACTTGTATAGCGATTTTTCTTTAGCGCCCGTATTTTATGTTGAAACAACGAGATGCAATGTTCCACAATCTTTGGCATATAGACATATAGTACGCTTTATACCTTGATAGTATATTAGCTCAGTACGGAAACTTTTTTATATTTTTTTTATTTTTTTTTAATCGTTTGCGGACAAAACACTGATACTGCCACCTGTGGCGGCGCCCAGGAATAGACACTGCCCTCGCAGGTACCATTTTACACCATGGTGGAGTGGAGCATGTGGGTCTTGCTCAGAGAAATTAACCAGTGGTCCAGAGGGGGATCGAACCGGGACCTCTCGATCCGGAAGCGCGTGTCCTACCTCTAGGCCACCGCTCCCCAATGGAAGCTGTAAGGAGGTATACTGTTTTAAGCTTGTCTGTTTGTCTGTCCATAGGGGGGTTTTTGTGAACGCAACCCCTTCGATAGTTTTGGCAGGATTTTCTTCAAACATCTTCTCACTAGAGCAGCCTGAACATAAAGATGTGCTTGAAGGAAAGAATTAGCTCAGATTAATTGTGCACGAATAATGGTCCTTTGTTGGCTGGGGTATACAAATCTATACAGTTCTAGTTTTCTTCATTTTCTTATTTGTGCTCTTCGCTCAGCTCCAGGCTCTCTTGTCTATCAAGCCTGGACCATCGTTCACTCATTTAGCATACAACAACATGCACATGTATATGATGGCTGCATGTGAAAATCAGCTTGTTAAATGAATTTTCTTCTTCAATAGCCAATTAAAGGTGTGCTTAAATAGCCAATTAAAGATGTCGCTTACTTTCTGCTAGCCAATTAAAGAGACATACACACATTGATAGTGACAGGATTAGCAGATGACTGCTGTACCCTCCTGATTGAATTTAATTATCCTCTATACAGTGGCTGTTAGCATTCTGATTATGTGCTCTTCTTTGTGGAGTAATTGTCAAATTGTGATTTAAGTGTCTAAAAATCTTAATTGATATACTTTCCTGGTCTATAGTGCCACCTAACAATTTTTTCTGTGGTAGAGTTGTTGGCTTGGGTTTATCTTATGTGGTTTGACATGGATACTGGTAATTTATTCAGTTACTCACAATACATGTGGGCCCTCAACATGTACCCCCTTAAAGTACCAGGTGCTGCTTATTGTACTGTTTATGTGGTACCAGGAGTCTGTTGTATCAAGACGCTATCGAGGGCTCAGAGAGACAAAGAGAAAAATTTGTATGCTACCGGCGAGCATTCGTGGCTAGCAGGCCGGTGCACAGCAAAGCGCTACCAAAGCAGTCCATTGCATAAGGAAGAGCTGGCCTAGCGCAGGGCTGAGAAACAGTTTGTTATCAGAGAACATGCTCATTGGTAGCATGTCGTTGTGTAGATGTAGTAAAGCGCTACCATGTGCTATATTGTAAGTACTAAGCATACCTGCCAAGAGCTAGTTAAATCCAAAATACGAGTGATAAAGCAAAACATGTTACATGCACTTAACTGTGATTTAAAAGGGAGATTTAGATGCATAAAAATGGAATGTATTGATTCTTGTGGTTATGTATATGGGACAGGAGATCATTAATTGATCCATTGCACTTTTGTTCAAGGTTAGGTGAACTTGGAAAACCAGAAATTTATCAACGAAAATAGGAGTAACTCCACTTTAATAGGAGTACTTGGCAGGTATGGTACTAAGATAAAGTGAAAATAGCTGAAAGGAAAATAAGTACCCTATCAACAATTTGCTGGCTTAAAATGAGAAGGTCATAAGTGCCACTTACGATCTTATGAGACATATTTGAAATCTACATCACAAGGCGCTTCTTATGAGCCTATTTCCATGAAAATTGGAATTTGTCATGTTGACCAAACTGAAGTAGAAAAGGCTTGTTTTACCATAAGTAAAGATTAACTGTCAGACAGTTTTTCTTGTTTTCTCAAAATATTGATTTTGTAGATACGACCTTCTCATTCTAAGCCAATGAATTAAGACTGAGTCTGACCAATTTAGGATTTGGATCTGAACTTGTCTGATTATGTAAAAGTGAATAGTTTTCTTTCATACTTAATATGTACATAATTCCTGCAGAAATGACCTGTCACAACTAATAATTACTGGGTACTTGTTCCCCAGACAAAATGACAAGTGATAATTGCTCAGTCTGTTAATCACCATCCCACCATTCTGTGTAAGTAAGTACCAGTATTTTGTGAGTTTCTCTGATCGGAGAAGTAAGCAGTGTCACAGATCGGGCTTGAACCCGGTTTGACGAAGCACTAACATTTGTGTACATGAACCATGCAGTGCTTTCTTATGAGCACAATTAATATAGTGTTTTGCTGTACAACAGTGTATGCATATGCTTTTCCATCGATTGGCAATCAGGGCCATAATCCAGAGACCAAAAAAGGTTGATGAAAAGCATTTTTTCTGCAAAAGGCATTTTTTTTGCAAACTTGTGCTGCAAGGGATATAGATAGATATGTGTTTTATGTCATACTGACATATTCAATATACACATGTTGTGCTGCAGGGGGATAATGGATTGTATGATATATGATACTACATAACACCAGCACAATATCCATGTATATTCTAATACAAATACAAAATAAAATACAATGACAAAATGTTGATATATCGCTGGCTTAGAATGAGAAGGTCGTAAGTTCAAAGTCGATATTTTGAGAAAACAAAAAAAAAATGTCCGAAAATTACTCTTTACCTATTATGGTAAAACAAGCAGTTTCAACTTGTGTTTGTTCAACTTGACAAGTTCCGATTTTCATGAAAACAAGCTCATAAGAAGCCTTAAAAGGAGTCTTATAAGGTCGTATGTAGTACTTATGACCTTCTCATTCTTAGTCAGCGATATGCATCTTGTTATCTCTTTTGCTGAAGTGGTAAGGTGAACTTTTGTGATCACATTGTCCCGTCCTTTTGGTGCAACAAGGTGACGTATCTTACTATTTATCTAGTTTAGTGACATAAAATCTTTGTGCGCCAAAGGGACAAATATATTGCTTCTTTATCTATAGTGGCACTACCAGTGTAATGGTCAGTTTTATCCTCCTAGGCCTTTTCTTCCTCCACCTTGCAATATTTGCTCATTATTTTTGTTTCAGCAGAGTTGTGGCCCTTATTTAAACGCCAATTTTTCCTTTTTCTGTTGATATTTTGATTGATTTGTTCTTTCTTTCTATTTTCAGGTAAGTGTTACAAGTTTTGATCACCTCAGATTTGATGGTACCCTGAGGTACTGAAATGGTATATTTATACATGTAAACACAGAGATCAGGTTAGTATGGTAGTTAGGCACACCAAGGTCATCATCCTCATGTGATTCCACTTATCTATTGTACCCCCTCACTTATTGTTTTATATTTGCTAGGTCAATACGTACCTGAGTTATGGCCCTTTGTCACTTTTACTATATACCCCAATGGGTACATCAGGCCGTATCGCATGGACACACTTTTAGTCTAGATACATTAGCTTATAATTGAAGCATCTTAATAGAAAAGTTTAGATTTTCCTTAAATTAAGGTTTTCTTTAAATCTTAATTTAAGATTTTCTGTATATTTTAACTCGAGATTTGCCTCAAATCTTAAAATTGAATGCCCTGAGAGCTTGAGACATCCATTATGTTGTGGATTTTTTATGTCAAATGTTTATGTATTTAAGTGCAAAACGTTTTTCAGACATTTCTGAAATATGCATTTTCAGATATAACATTGACTAACAGTCTATTTAATTAGCACTCTGGGCATTGTGCTGTAGACTCCTACCATTCATATATTCTATGTACACTATTACAAAATGACGTAATTACTTGTACGCTATTACAAAATGACAAAATTACTTGTACACTATAACAAAATGACTTTCATTTTCTACAGTGACCACTCACATTTATGCTTTATATTTATGGCTATGCTTAATATTTAAGGCTTTAAGTGTTTAAGTAACATTAATGCATATGCTTGATCTTTTAGATCGGGTCACTCAAAAGTCATATTGTGATCTCATAAGTCTGCTATATGGTATATGTGTAACATTCAGTTTAGATATTTGTTCTCATACTTGTACAGCAAAAACTTGGTGACTATGTCCATATAAGGTCATAGCGTTGTCTTCTTGTCTCTAAGTTAAGTAGCCAAACTAATTGGTTGGTTTGTCATAATTAAAAATGGCTCATTTTGTTTCCATATTTTTACTTGACATTTCGTTCGGGTCTTAAATACTCATCGTCATGGGGATATTGTATGATTACCGAGTAGTAGATGACCTTAAACATGGAAACTACGTGCGTATATTGTTATCATTGTGTCAAATATTCATTCCTCTTTCCAAGAAATAGAGTGCAGATCAATTGACTCGATCCCTTTACCTCCTATTAGCATAATGTAATAGCTAATTTCCTGCCTATGTTCTTAATGGAACCTGGTGTTTACAGGTTCTTAAACTTCTGGTTCAAAAAGTATAATCTTTTGGCCAAATTGGCATAAAATTTTGGCAAAGTGGGATAAAGTTCTGGCCAAAAGGTATAAAATTAAGACAAAAATAGCATAAATTCTGGCACAAAATTAGCATAAATTCTGGCACAAAAATTGCATAAAGCTACGGACAAATTGGCATACAATTTTGGCAAAAAAGGAATAAACATCTGGCAAGAAAGGGGAAACAATCTTGCAAAAATAGTATTTCTGGTGACAAAAAGCATAAGCTCTGTTTTGAATGCCTTGTTATATTGAAGTTAATATATTTTATTGCCTGACAGACAATGATGTCTGTGGTTATATAAAGACATAATAGAGTTTCAGTAAAAATTAGATTAGTTATTTGATAGTATCTAGATGTTATTGGAATAGCTTGGCTATTTTGACCTGAACCTGAGCTATTCAAGAATATATTAGATGGTTCTTGCTTTCAATTTCTGCGAGCAAATAGTGCAATATCGGTATTTCAGATTTGTGTTTGTATTACATCTTGAGCGTCTTCGTGATACTCCCTGATTAAGAAAACATACTCTCGGTGTTGTAAAGGTAGGCAATATATTGACTGTAAAATTATGCTAATCAAAAGATCAGGCTCGTGTCAAATTAGCCAAGCTATACTTACGTGTGAGAAAAAGCTAATTTTATACAGATGTATATTGATCTACACTGATGGAATTCTCATTCAATGTTGGCTTATTTAGGTCGCAGACTTTTTGAAAAGGTTTCTTCAACGCCGAACATAGCCTTTATTTGCCAGTTAGATTTCTGCTGAAAAATGGCAGCCATATGTGCCTCCACCTGGATTAAAACCTCGGTCGCCAGATTTGACCGCAAGCACACTAACCCCTGAGATTAACAGAGGCACATTTGAAATTTCTGGAATGTTGAATTATGTTTAAAAATTCTCGGCTTTGGCCCCTATTTTGACGGTCACTATTATGTAGGGAAAAAATCCCTATGTCATGAGTTTTGGAAGTATTAACTAGGTACACTTTCTTTATTTAGCTGGCTTAGAATTTGAAGGTTGTAAGTAGAACTTAGTGCATAAAATTTAAAATCTGCATTACTTATGGGTGTATTTTCATGAAAATCAGACCTTGTCATGTTGACCATACTGAAGGCCAAAAAGTTGGACTTTGTAAACTTAAACTAAAAGAGTAGTTTTCAGACAGTTCTTTTCTTGTTTTCTCAAAATATCGATTTTGTACTTACCACCTTCTCATTCTAAGCCAGCGATATAATGACTGATTACTCACTCTGGAAGTGGTCATAAAATTGTAAGAGAAGAAATGTCACACGAGATTATGTAATAAATGTGTACAAAACCAAATAAATGCCCTTCTAGGCTTGCCTGTCGTCTCTCCCACCATACATAAGTACATTTTACCTTGTCTATCGCAACTACTAAAACCAACATGCATAGTACCACTTTCTTAACTCTAGCTAAACTGCTTAGCTGAACTTGCAGCCATATTCCACTGCCATAATCTTCAAAACACTGGAGAAAACATTTTGTGAGTTGTAAAGGGAAACTACTCTGTATGGTTTGTAAAGGCAATACTGGTACAGTTGCCTCCCTTTGATTATATTTCAATATACAAAAAATGTAACTAAAGTAGAGTTGTCTCCCTTTGTCCATCTTCTCAGATTATACATCTAATCAATCGATACCAACATTCTAACGGCTTACAACCCTATGCATGATTATGGTCATCAGTTTGTCCATGACCTTGACTTTGAGAGTCTGTTTGTAAATAACCTTGAGTAATCTTGTCAATGGCCTTGACCTTGAGTTAGGATTTGTCAAAGGTCAATGTAATAATGTTGTACTGTTAGGAAGGAAAACTCTTTCATGACTAAATGTTTAATCCTAACTGAATTGTTTCCCTTGTATTATTTATTGAACTCGTAGTTATTGGTTGGTCGGTGTCATTGCAGTGGTATAGATTTACTGGAGGATGAGAAGCGTATTTTATATGTTGTTAATGACCATGGGTTGTATTTCCCTACTCTGACGCACAATAAATTGATTTGCGATTTTTTGCGCCCATATAAATACAGTCTGGTTTTTGTTTTTGCTTGCTTTTATCTGCTAATTGCTATTTAATTGTAATATCAATACGCAGTTAGATGTAATAATGCTTTTTAATCACAGATGTTAATTGAGTTTTCATCCAATTTCTAAGCAAGGACTGCAAATTTCGACTAGTATTGCTGCACTTCTGCTTTCATTTTCTCCTAATTCTTCCGTGTTAACAGCCAAAAGGACATAACAGCATATGAAACAGGATCGAAGGTTGATAGATCCCCCTGACTGTCACTGGACCATATTTAAAAAGCTATTAAAACATCATATAACGTGTATTGTACTGATACATAAGGTCACAGAGTCAATTCTCTCTTGCTTAGATTTAGTACTAGAAATGTGATTCTGATTCTCTGATTTTGACACAGAAAGTAGAAATGTGATTGCACAGTCTTTGGGGGTTTCTTGTTCTCCTAGTAATGTTTGAAATGTTACCGTATGTTTTGAGAGCATGAAACCCAGAGGCACTTTCAATGTTTCTATTAAGATGATAAAAATCAGTTTTATTGCAATTTATGAACATTTGGGAGTACACAGATTTTAATGGCTTCCTATTGGACGATCAGGTTCTGTTCGTATTTCTCGTCGTTTTATTCTGATATTTAAAATATTGGGGAGTTTTTATGGTAACTAAATGCATTAAAAGGTTTGAAAAAACATAGAAATGCAATACTGTTGTTATGTCACATTTCAATGTTGACAATTTCCAAGTTCTTGCCATAGAACTGGAAAAAAAATCAAATGTCGGCCATTTTGAATCTCATACTGAGGCTGCAGTTAGCATGGTGACCAGAGAAGTGGTAGGTGATCCCATGAGAACTACGATGCTGTGATTTTTGCGCATGTTCTTAAGTATAATGGATATTAGTTGTTTAACCTGACGTATTGCATTGTTGGACATTCAATGTCGGTCATGCCGCTAACAAGAGCCAATTTAAGACATTCTGGTTTCCCCTGGAGGGAGTGGCCGAGGATTTTGTTACCCAATAAGAAATAAATCAACACTTTTTTTGTCTGATGAATCTCAGTTGATAGAAGCTTGCATGATGAAACTCTGTTGATAGGAGCTAGCATGCAAAGTCAACATTTACTTGGTGTCATTCAGATATTTCTCATTTTTCTCCCGGTCTGATTGGTTATAAGAATGTCTGAATACTGGCTCAAAAATATTTGTGAAGATTTAAATTTGTGGATTTCATGGATGACCTCAACCACGAAATGAAATACCCTAGAATATTAATGATTTATATAATAATTATATTGTATGAAATTATGACTTAGTGGATAAGTTATCCTTGAAACTACGTCCCAACAAAATGGTAACCAGTGTGACAATATAATAGGAAGCACCAGGTCTTGGTATATTCCAACTGCTTTCTGCAGACTGTTTCATTCTTTTTATGCCCCCATATCGATAGATCGAGAGGCATATAGTGATTCACCTGTCCGTCCGTCTGTTCATCCGTCCAACCTGGTAAACCCAAATTGACCGTTTCTTCTAGCATTAATATTGCTTGCTACAAAGCTTTCAAACTTGCATGGATGTTGTATATGACCACTCTCCTCACGCCTGTATCACCTGACTCCATTTTGACCTTCACCTTGACCTAATTTTGGACTTGAACTTATTGAAATGGCTTCCACTGGGGCATAAGCGTTTATTGAACGCAGTCTTGTTTCTGTTTCCATTTTGCTCAGTAATCCTACAATTTACTGATGTTCATTGCACGGGAAGCATAATGTCATTGATTAAACAAGCTCTTCATATCCAGGCTTCTTGAAATGTGTAGTCTCTCAGGTCTTTGTAAAAAAATGCATTCTTTGATTTGGCAAAGTTTGTCAGATTTTGGTTTATAGTCAATGAAAACTGAACCGAGGATACCGCTATAAGGGCTCAGTGGAAAACAATGGTATGTGCCTCTATAAATTGATATAGTTACCATAGTTTTGCACTGATCCCTTGTAATCTATTTTTAGCTCACCTATCACATAGTGACAAGGTGAGCTTTTGTTTTGTGATCACTCTTTGTCCGTCTGTCATCAACTTGCTTGTGCTCACTGTAGAGGCGACAGTTTAGATCCAATCTTCATGAAACTTGGTCAGAATGTTGTTCTCTATGTAATTAAGAAAAAAAATTGAAACTGAGTCATGTGGGGTCAAAAACAAGGTCACTAGACCAAATCTTAGAAAAACCTTACATTCAATCCAGAGTTCGCCAATTTGATCCAGCCATCATGAAACTTGGTCAGAACGTTGTTCTCTATAAAATCTAGGCCACGTTCGAACCTGGCTCATGTAGGGTCAAAAACTAGGTCACTAGGTCATATCTTAGAAAAACCTTGTGTTCACTCCAGAGGTCACCGTTTTAATCCAATCTTCATGAAACGTGGTCAGATTGTTGTTCTCCATGCAATCAAGGCCAAGTTTGAATTTTGGCCATGTTGAGTCAAGAAATAGGTCACTAGCTCATATCTTAGGAAAAACCTTGTACTCACTCTAGAGACCCCTGTTTTGGTCCAATCATCATGAAATACGGTCAAACTGTAAGCTGTACTGATCCCTAGACCAATGTCCACTTTAACAGTTTCAAAGCCTAGGTTTATGGAACTTGGTATGTGGATAGAGCATACCTACCAAGATAGTTAAATCTGAAATAGGAGTGATTTAAAAGGGATTTAGATGCTTAAACCAGGAAGGTATTAATTCTAATGTTTATAAATATGAGACAGAAGATTATAAAATGAGCCAAATGTACTTTTGTGCAAGATAACCAGAATATATCAACAGAAATAGGAGTAAAACTGCACTGTGATAGGAGTACTTGGCAGGCATATGGATAAGGAGACAAACATGTATAAGAAAAAAGAAAGGGTCTTCAGGCTTTAAACCAGTAGAAGATATTTGTATAGCTAACAATACTTCAGTTACTTGTTAAAAAGTTATGAAGAATATGCGAAAAACATTTTATGGACCCTTGGACTTGTAGGGACCCTACAGGGGCTTGCCGAAATTTTCATTATTTGCAAATAATATGCAACATAATTCTTCTTGTGTGTTATTTGCTGTGTTATTTCCCTCTCTTGTTTAAAAAAAACAAAAATTGTAATTACTTCTGGCTTTTAAATTAAGTTGTCTGATGAAATTCTCTATGTACGTTTTCTCAAAAAACAATGAAATTTTAGTTTCAGACAATCTTGTTACAAAACTCTTACATATTTGTCTTTGGAACAGAAAATTCAATCTGTGCTTAGCGTACACTCGGAAGATTGTTTATCCCTGCGGGGTGAGGGGGGAGGCTATGTTTGCTAGAAAATCTATACTTCATCTATATGTATATATGTCTTATGTTGTCGCTATGCAACTAAGCTATGGGCCTTACGTACGTTTCCGTATGACAGTTTCTAATTCTGGTGGAAATGTGGAAATGAATGAGGGGGGTTTTTGTTGAGAGCTGTAAAAACATGACAGCCATCGGATTGTGACTGTGTATTATACATGTGCACTCAGTGACGGGAAGGTTGTATGTGCATTGGTCAATGTTTCACGTCATGTGTCACACGCTGGATGCTGTGTCAGTATTTGTAGAATAGAGCATTATGGACTTAGACTGGAGATTGGGCTAGGAGCTTGGACTGTAATTATAGGGTCTGGTGATATCGGATAACAGTTTCATTACAAATGGATGTGTAGGAGACACATGTGTGATAGAAATTATATCCTTTAAGATGCAACAATAAGTCTTCTTTTATGTGTTTGTCGTAAAATATTAGAACTAAACTTTTATTGAAAGCAATCTGGTAAAATATTAGAACTAAACTTGTATTGAAAGCAATCTGGTAAAATATTAGAACTTAACTTGTATTGAAAGCAATATATTGGAACTAAACTTGTATTGAAAGCAATAAACGGTAAAATATGGCAACTAAACTTGTATTGAAAGTAATGTGGTAAAATATGGCAACTAAACTTGTATTAAAAGCAATGTGGTAAAATATTGGGAACTAAACTTGTATTGAAAGCAATGTGGTAAAATACTAAACTTGTATTGAAGGCAATGTGGTAAAATATTAGAACTAAACTTGTATTGAACGCAATGTGGTAAAATAAGGGAACTAAACTTGTATTGAACGCAATGTGGTAAAATATTGGAACTAAACTTGTATTGAAAGCAATGTGGTAAAAATATGAGAACCAAACTTGTATTGATAGTAATGTGGTAAAATATGAGAACTAAACTTGTATTGAATGCAAATGTGGTAAAATGTTAGAACTAAGCTTGTATTGAAAGCAATGTGGTAAAATATTAGAGCTAAACTTGTGTTGGAAGCAATTTGGTAAAATGTTAGAACTAAACTTGTATTGAAAGCAATGTGGTAAAATATGAAAACTAAACTTGTATTGAAAACAATGTGGTTAAATATTAAAACTAAACTTGTATTGAAAGCAATGTGGTAAAATGTTAGAACTAAAATTGTATTGAAAGCAATGTGGTAAAATATTAGAGCTAAACTTGTATTGAAAGCAATGTGGTAAAATATTAGAACTAAACTTGTATTGAAAGCAATGTGATAAAATATGAAAGTTAGACTAATTTTGTATTGAAAGCAATGTGGTAAAATATTAGAACTAAACTTGTATTGAAAGCAATATGGTAAAATATTAGAACTAAACTTGTATTGAAAGCAATGTGGTAAAATATTAGAGTTAGACTAATTTTGTATTGAAAGCAATGTGGTAAAATATTAGAACTAAACTTGTATTGAAAGCAATGTGGTAAAATATTAGAACTAAACTTGTATTGATAGAGCATTGTGGTAAAATATTAGAACTAAACTTGTATTGAAAGCAATGTGGTAAAATATAAGAACTAAACTTTTATTGAAAGTAATGTGATAAAATATGGGACCTAAACTGTATTGAACGCAATGTGGTAAAATATTGGGAACTAAACTTGTATTGAAAGCAATGTGGTAAAATATTGGGAACTAAACTTGTATTGAAAGCAATGTGGTAATATATGAGAACTTAACTTGTATTGAAAGAGCATTGTGGTAAAATATGAGACCTACAGCCTATTATGTAGTAAATAGATGTTCAGCCTCAAATATTTAGCATTGAAATGACAATCATTAATTGATTAATTCAAAACT
Organism: Spisula subtruncata; assembly: GCA_963678985.1. Taxonomy (NCBI): domain Eukaryota; kingdom Metazoa; phylum Mollusca; class Bivalvia; order Venerida; family Mactridae; genus Spisula; species Spisula subtruncata. Next base: position 25,911,590 of record OY787678.1, on the reverse strand, counting down.
TAATTATCTTCCAATTATAATGTATATTATAAAGTATGTTGTCTTGAGCATTTTGTTGAGATATACTTAGTGACTTAGTGATCAACCTCTCTAAAAGTGTGAAAGAGGATCATTTTTATCCTGCTTAAGTGCAACAAGGTTGTATGTCACCATATCTAGAGATGCTAGATGTGAGCTTTAAACATACCTCATGAAAATCATTCATAGAACGCAATACTTTATATAATATCGCTGTTTTAATTATTTGTTTACATATTTTTACTTGTAAACTTAGCCGAAAAGCCAATACTGAGTATTATAATATCCATCCTTTTATATAATATACAAAATTTGGCTTTGATTTTTGTTTTCTTCCTGTCTATTTGGCTAACAATGATTCTGTTTGATTCAGACAATGTTTATTGGCAACATCAACTGATGTAAACATAATTATAAACTTGATCAACATCATCTGGATTTTGGCAAATATCAGGAATCGTGTTAATTTCAAATTTCCAAAGATGAAAATGAAACTTAGTGGTTGTGCATTGTCCAGCGGTAATGACAATAATAATATTGTGCTGAATTGACCGGTAATCTGGTGGTCACTGTTCGGATGTAACTTTTGGACAGAACTCAAATGTCATTAAGAGCATTACATTGGTTTCCTGTTCCATCAGCACCTGTTTTGAAAACAGTATAGCTTGGCTATTTTGACCTGAACCTGACCTTTATGCAAGAATATATTACAAGGGTCTTGCTTTGAATATATCAATTTTCGCAAGCAAATCGTGCGATATCGGTATTTCAGATTTGTGTTTCTATGACATCTCGAGCGTCTTCGTGATACTCCCCGATTATGAAAACATACTCTCGGTGTTGTAAACGTAGGCAATATATCAACTGTTGAATTATGCTAATCAAAAGGTCAGGCTCGTGTCAAAATAGCCAAGCTATACAATCCCCTGAAAGAAGCAGTGTTTACACTGTGATCTGTGATGTTTTATCAAAGTACTGTTAACAAACCAATTTACTTTCTTCACATTTTGTCTATCTTTGGCATATTCGTGAGTTCAAATTTTCAAGTATTTTAGTCCACTGCATTAATCTCTAGTAATGTTTTGAACACATTCATGGCTACTTAATTTTGAGAATTTCTACCACTAGCAAACTGTGCAAAATTTAATCATGCGAAATAATTTCTTGGCTTACAGTATGCTATTGGAACAGGAGTGACCACTGGCATGATTCCACATAGGTCCTTCAAGATAATATTGCTCCATGTAATTATCATTTCATAGGTATTTATATACTGTGTTGGTGTCACAGGTGTTCATATCGATTTTTACAAATTGAGCAAATAATAGAAATATAGCTTACCTAAATTGAAAAACTTTGGTGCGGTCACCTGTGGCGGGTTTTGATCAAATATCTTAATATAAAATATAGGTGTCACATTAACCTGGGGTGGTGAAAACATATCCATATCTAGTTTGAAATTAAAATTATTGTAGTTTGGTCTTTTGTTTGGCGATTTCGGGAGGCTTGGAGGGCTGGCGTCCACATTTTGTTTTCCGATTGATAACTTGAGTTTGGAATGAGATATCATTATTAAACTTGTTGTGTATAGGAAGTGTTATAAAAACCATGCTTGAAATTAATCAAAGCACTGAAAGTACTGATGTGTGGCGTACTGACGTCATTTTGACCAATCAAATAAAGGCTGCACCAACATGCTGTGTCAGAGTTCTGATAAGCCCAGAATCACTCGAATGTTTGTGCTGCTCTCAAGACACCAAGCGTCGGTGTCAAGATGAGTGACTGGGTAGTCTCCATACAACTGATGAACTGGGAATTAAAACACAACAAACGAGATGGCCACCCCCCTGCTCTAGAAACAGGACTAGGTAGCAATATGTTGGGAAAATTAAATAAAGGGAGGTAATTAATAAGATAGAACCAGATTTCAATAGAAGGAAAATATAAGAAAATGATATCAATGGTAATATCATGACTTTTTTTGGTTGAATGAAATAATTCAAGAATGGAACCAGATAGAATTATGGTTTCATGTCACAGCACTTCTCTTAGATGCCATATACATATACGAGGGGGTATCAAAAAGTTCGTGGACTGACCCGTTCATTTTAATATGCGTAATGCGATTGAATTATTTATTTTATCATCTTAAACTACATTCAATTCTGTACTGAGAAACAAATAAAAAGTTGATTAAATGATAATATCAATTAAATATTCTAACGGTTTAAAAGATGACCAACAGCCACCCGGCGCACTTTTATGACGTTACGACGTCATGAAACGTCCAAACTCCTGCAACTTTTCGATCGTCTTAAGAATCCAAAACTCATAAACCTGGATTGAACTGTTCTATTGCCTTCCTCCATATTTAGTTTTTACGTTATAACTCATTATTCATAAAATAGATCAGTCATTTAATGAAAAAATTCGACAAATTCATTTATTTCAGCGCCAATAATCACACAGTTCGTGAAGTCTACCCTACTGATATTACCATCATTTAACTCTCATCGCTACATCTTTGATACCATTTAAACAGATTAATTTTCGCAAGACAACCTTACTTTTATATACTTGGGTGACATGCTCTAATCTGAAATCAGTATTTGGTGTATAATTTAGTAAAAGGGCAAAATGCAACGGAAAATCGATAGTCCGAGTGTAACGTCATGTCGAAAAGTGCGCCGACGTCATGAAATGCGACGAAAATCAGGCTTCACAAAACGGTGTGTTTATAACGTCACATCAGTATCCGTGACAACAGCGCTTTAATATATACACCAGGATGATGCTACAGTCTTAATGTTTATGTCGACGGTTTTATATTTCCAATCGGATGACGATTCACAGAATTATAGGTATATGTCGGAGGTCAAGTGAATGATATTTCTAAAGTGCGCCGCGGAGCATAATTAAAGTTACCATAGTAACCGCCACATACTCGAAAAAAAGTTAAATGAGCTGGAAATTTCAATTCAAAATATGTTGTTTTAAAGAATGTGTATTTTTTACGGAATTCGGTCAACAACTAAACAAATGGCAGGTCCAGTCCACGAACTTTTTGATACCCCCTCGTATATTTAAGATTGTAGGACATAATCCCCCTCAGACAAAATCCCCTTCACCTACCCGGACAAAATCCCCTTCATACTTTTTCCAGGGCAGACAAAATCCCCTTCATACTTTTTCCAGGGCAGACAAAATCCCCTTCATTTATTTTTTTGATCGGACATAATCCCCTTCAGACATAATCCCCCTTAAGGTTTATAGTAAATCCCCTTATGACCAATCCACAATATAATTCCTTAAGTGAAGCTAATAAAGACAATACACTATTGTATAGTTTATGTATGCTTGTGTAAATATTAACTTTAATTGATTATGTTTTATCTATGCTTTGATCTTTTAATTAATTCTCAAACAATGTAATTTTCACTCAATTTAAAACTTGCTTTGCATTTGTTTGCAAACGAAATAAATGTGCTTTTATATTAATTACATTCTTCATTAATTATTACCAGTTTGTCAATTCTGTATGAAAACCATGACAAACAAAGAGTAAAAATGTGCTATTATATGTGTTGTATTCATTATCTTGTTATGTTTATACTGTATATGAAATCAAAGATGCTATCCAGAAATGTTTTATTTATATATTTAAAAATGATCATACTGGTATGATGATACTCTACTGTACCTAGAACAATTATGTTTTGGGTCTACATATTCCCAGGAATTGAGTACTGGTTGTAAATAAATGCAGCAAATACATTATTGTATTGTGATTGTATATTACTAATATACTGGAATAATAAGTAGAAAATTGAAGAAGACATACATTATACAAAGCAGGAATATCTAGTCCTATACAACCAAGTTAAACACAAGAGTAAGACTAATATGTATAATAATTTAACAGAGGGGATTCTGTATGAAGGGGATTTTGTCTGACCTGAAAAATGAATGAAGGGGATATTGTCTGACCTGATAAAACCATGAAGGGGATTATGTCCGGGCTGAAAAAATCATGAAGGGGATTTTGTCCGTTTTCTCTGTAAGGCATGAAGGGGATTTTGTCTGAGGGGGATTTCGTCCGTACACCATATTTAAAGTCGATCAATTGAATTTAGGTTGACAAGTGGTCCAGTGGTAAGGGCTATTGACTACTGATATGATTATAATGAAGGTTGTCCGTACTCCCGCCGTATCAAGAGCAGAAATCTTTTCGGAGTAACATAACTAAACTTACGAACAGATTTTCGGACCATACTCAGCGTAAATTCTATAGCATTCTGTCCGATATGTTAATAAAATCGTATTTAAAACAGGTCAATTATATATTTTGGAATATACTTTAAGTTATTTTTTGAAAATCTGACGATAATTTATGTATTGGTTATTATTTAAATATTGTGTATTCTGTTCCCAAATATGAACTCGCGCTAATCAGCGGGAGATATTTATTATAGCTATATTATGTTGTATTTAGTATATTTGTTATGCACCAGTCAGTGTGCGACCATGGTCCCATCCCAGGTGATGGGCAGTGGATAGCTGATAGTTTTCAAATACATTATTTCTTATTAAATCCATATCAAGAAGAATGTATCTAACTTCTAAATTCTGAGTATCAAAGTTGTAAACCCTTTTTTATACCAGTAAATTTTATGACCCTAAATTCCTTACTTCTGCAGCTGTCTCCAAATCAACTAACAAGAACCCGATATACAACCCATTCAATTAAAAATAGTTTTAACGGTCTATTTCCTGTCTCATGGTGTGTTCAATCCCTTGTCAAAACATAGATCCCTGTGTTACATGACCCCCAACTGTCCCAAAACAAGTTACTAACGACCTACCAATATACAACCCCTTGAAGTTTACCAGATTGTATGGTCAATTTCCTGCCTCATGCAGCTTCAATAAATTATAATTGATTACAAATTTCTTGTCAAAATATAGATCTAGCTAGGATTATGTAATGTTACATAATAAGGAGGGGCTAATTAAAGAATGCATAGATAATATTGCACAACGTAGCTTGTGGGAGAGCTAATTAGATATGCATTAATGGGCTTTATAACTGCACATTAAGTGGGAGGAGCCAGGGAGGTATATAAGAAAGTATATGTAATTCCTTGGAGGAGCTTATTAATTATTTATAATTATTGAAGTATGTTTGCCCAAAGTCTTTGGTTAAGACCTGTTATTTAGGTCTTTGGTTTGCCCAACGTGTATATAATAATTAACGGCCTATTAATCCAATTACCGCTAACTTCTTTTCAATTCGAAACCTTGTGAAAATATATTACCGCTTTAAAAGGCATATTAGTTCGCATGTTGCGCGTTTAAACTCGCCGTAGAGTGTTTATTAAATGAGATCTATATGAAAGTCGCACATCTTAATGAAACTGAACGTATCGTCTTTAAAATAGCTTTTAGTTGTTTATGTTACTTGGAAAGTAAAAATATAATTGGTGATTTACGACACCAGGCTGTTGCTAAAAATCGCGCAATTCATGAATAGAAAATGTAAGTGCTCGCTTTTTAACTCGTCAGCATTAGTTCATTTATTTTGTAACCGCAAATTAAATTGGTATAAGTGATCTTTAATATGTCATAGTATTGACAATTTCTTTTAATCCGAAAATACTTTACTGAATTCTCGTTTATTGCTTAATTATTCTTTCTCAATTCAAATCCTAAATAGCGTTACGGGTTGAAATTAGCCGCTATGAATAGCACAATTAGTTCGCACGATGCGCGTTTAACTCGCTGTCGTGTGCTTATTAATTGAGACCGATATAAATGTTGCACATTTGCTTGAAGTTGAAAGTTTCCTCTTTTCAGTGAGGTATTATTTGTTTATGTAAATTCGAAAACAAAATTGTTACTGACGATTTAAAACCTCACGTAGTTCCGAAAATTTGCGCAATTCGTGAATAGAAAATCTAGGGACTCGCTATTTAACTCGCCAATGTGAATTCATATTATTTTATAATTTAAATTTAATTTGATATTTATAAATTGAAATATCTCATGGTATTGTTTGTCAAAATCCGATAGTAATTGACGGAACTGTAATTAATTGAATATTGCGTAGATCCACACGCACGCTAATCAAGTTAGTGTATCAATCGTCTGCTAGCAGATAGATAGACTGTATATACTGTCCTCTTACCGACACCAGTGATAACATGTTGCTTCTATTTATAGCATCAATGTTTGTAAACAACATAATTAGGTCATCGTCTACAAATGTTCAGCTGCGGAGTGATTTTAATAGACACATTTCAGTTCATCCGTGTTCCACCAGAAATCTATTGGCTGAATAAACAATACAAACTAGTCACTGACCAATAGCTCGTTGTATATCAATTTGCATATGAATGTCCCGATATGTAAACATGAAACCGTGGGATTACTTTCTCAACCTTCTTGACGGTCCTTGGCGGTTCGCAGGCCTTTGGTAGTAGGAATATAGTCCATGCGGAATGATTTGCTATAGGCCTAAATATCCTCAAAAAATAAAAGTCTGATATAATTGTTGGTCTTAATATTAATAAATGTTGGTAATGTAAACAAATCGGGTTCAATGATACGTGTAACCTGTGTAGCATGCTTGTAATATTGTTCAAATCATAGAACTATTTATTGGTGTAGGCATAAAGGCGTTAACTTGATAGTATATATAAAGGTGAAAGATTGAAAGATAGTTATTACATTGTGTGGCTTATCGCCACACAAAAATGGGACCGGTTGGGTCAAGGTCACCATTACAATACATAAAAAACTCATCTCTGCCAAATTATGGTTGACTGCCGATTATCTGGTTTTCTTGGAATTCCTAAGTCTTGATACTAATAGAACATGATGGAACAAGTGCATTATGCAGCTTCTTCAAGAACTTGTTGCAAAACATAGTCATCATCATTGATAGAATAATATCATCTGTTTTGTGTCTAGTGGAGCATTGTGGGATATTTTTAGAGAAAATTGAGTAGTGACGCAGACAACCCCGATGCACTATGATGCCCTAATTCTAGGCCACCACTTCAAATTATAGTGTTGAAGTTTTTAATCCAAATTTTCCTATATTTCTTGTCAATTTCTCAACAAAAAACATCTGGGACAAATTTCTATGTATGGAATTAATATTCTTCCTGTTATAGTTAATGGTTCAATTATGTTACCGTGCTCCGAAATTCTTCCCCATTTCCATAATATTCATCATAAAACTTATTGCAGATATATCCGAATATGGTCATGAACGTTGTATGTGATCTGCAATAAACGTCAGACTTGCATGAATTTTATGGTCTTTTGTGATTAAATACTGAAACGAAGTATCGGTCGTATAATAAAAACTGCACATTAAATTTCTGTACGGAACTTGCCTTACATATGAGACTGCAAAACGTGCTGACAACAGGTTTAATATTTTCTTCTTTAACGTGGCGTCTTCCGATGATGATGATTTTCAAATATAGCACGAAATATCAATAATTATAAAAGCTGGTGCATGGAACTGAATTGAACTGTAATTTGTTATTAAATATTCATTGTTATATTTCAGTTCCTGGAATCTGAGGCTCTGAAAATTTTAATTAATAAACTAATAGGAAAATTAAAGAAACTTAATGTGATAAAAGAACAAATTTGGAATAATTAAACTGAATTGAACTGTAGTTTTTTTCTAATTCATTTTACTGTTAAGTTCAATTCCTTAAATCCAGACTCTTATTATATTTAATTATTCAAACAATGGGACAATTCAACTAGCTCACATCCATAAATACTATGCAGGTGTTAAATATTGTTCCTTGAATCGAATTGAACTGAAGTAAAGAAAATAACTAACCGTCACCTTGGGACAAGTTAAACTTGCTTTTAATGAGTACAAGACCGTGTCCCCTTATGGTCTTGAATAAGTTTTATGTTCCATTAAACTTTTAACTTGTTCATTATCAACTTGATGACTATTCTAATTTTTTTTCTGAAACTGAAAACAGTATTTTGGTAGCCCGGCTCAGAGAAAATTGTACTTTGATCAGGAAAAATACCTCAAATAAAAAGGGGAGTTTTTCTTCTGAAAATTTGTGAGAACCCATAAAGGGCTTATAGGTACTTGACAGAAAATCAGATGAGGGTCTGCACTAGCAAGGAGGTTAGTGCTCTGTATGGGAAAATAAAATCTGCTCATGATAATGAATTTTTTTAGAAATAATTATGGAATTAAAAACATATGGCTACTTGTTCAAAACTCACATGTGTAGGTGCTGGTATATCAAGCATGTTAGAGGAGTCTATTTGGAAAAAACTAGGACAGCATGCCCAGACTTTAGCATCACACATACGTTTGTGCCCTTCGAGAATATGATATGTTTTGTGTTTATTCCATTCTTGTCTACATGAATTAAGTAAATCTTTGAATCAATACCTAGGCTTGATTAATTGGACTTTAATTCTGGATTCATTGGGAATGTCACAGCCACAGACACACTGTGGTTTGTTCACTTAGGCCAGGGTAAACTTTTCTTATGTTACTCAGTCCTTGTCCAATTTTTACCATGCCAAGAAAAAATTGAATTTGAAAACTAATGATATTTGATTTCAAATGTTTTCCAAATGTTTTGAAGGTAATGTACAGTCCAGTTAGGATATTTTTCCAATGCCGTTCAGTGCCTTTTTTCCAAAAATTGGGAAGAGGCCTTAGCCTCTAAATTTTGGGGAAAATATCGGTGTATTTCCTGTTTTGGGAAACAAAAAAGTAGATATAACTTGGGATTTTTGGGAAAACTGCATGATTTTAAAGAAATTTCCAATTGGGAAGTAGCCTTTTACAGGCCTCTGTTATATAAGGAGAAAAACCCCTGCCGTTGCCGTTTATGTGTACCCAAAAGATTACAACTATTGCCAGAACAGGTACAGTTTAGTTTAGCATTAAAATAACACAAACCTGTTTGTATAAGCCTTTATAATAGGTTTTACACCGTAATAGTGGAGTCTACCTCTGCGTCACTGTCACCTTACCCTAACTGGACTGTATGACCCTTAATTGTTTTATTAATTTCCAACTTATTTGACCATCATTTAGTCTCAGTAATGCTTATAGTGTGGTACCTTGAGCTATAATTTGGAATTTTTATGTCCTGGCATCTGCTGAAGGGGAGGCATATAGTTACTGTCCTGTCCATTTGTTTGTTTGGTTGTCTGTTCCTTACAAAATGGAAAAGTTATTGTGGACAAGGCTTTCACCAGGGTATTTATAAGTGTTTACTGAATGCAGTCTTCAACAATTGTTACTCCTCCTGCAGACTTTTTTTTCACACCAGTCTGTGTAAAAAAAAGATAAAAAAGGTCTGGCCTTTGATGGCAGATCAAACTAAACACCTGATTGAAACAAGCCTATATATGTGCTACATTGACAGGGCACCCTATCTGTTTTATTGGCAATTTTACGACCAGTTTTTATTTGTGCGAATGCTATGCGACTGTGACTTTACAGCCAGACCTAATTACTTCATGATCCATTGGGGAATTTCATGTGATGCTTTTTTTTCTCCAAATATGTATACATCTTATCACTGCTCGATACTGAATGTCGGGGAATGGAATGTGTGTTGTAGAACTAGATTTTTTCATGTGGATACGTAATCATTTAAGTTGTTACAAAAATGTATTTAAAATACATAATGTCAATATTACAGAAATTTTGTTAATGAAACAATTAAGTTATTGTGTTAATTCAACTTAATTAACATGAATAAAATTATATTTAATTTTTATGTATAAAGATGTTTTAAAATATATAATGTCAATATTAAAGAAATTTTATAAATAAAGCAATAAAATTATTGTGTTAATTTCACTTAATTTAATAACATAACTAAAATTACATTTAAGGTTATAAGTACAAAGATGCGATAAAATATGTGATGTCAATACTTTAAAGAAATTTTGTGAATCAAACAATAGAATTATTGGTGTTTATTTAACTTAATTAGCATATTTATGTGAGGTACTAATTTTTTTTAATAAATGAAATAATATTTAATATTATATGTACCAAGATGTATATTAAATAAATAAAACAATATTTAATGTTATATACTAAGATGTATAGAAATACATTATTATCAAAATTAAAGACTTTTTGTGAATGATGCAATTGTGTTAATTAACATATTGATGGGAGTTGCAAAAAAAATTTATACAAAATTATTTTTAAAAAACTAACAACATTATAAAAAAAATCAATAAAATTATATATCATGCTAAGCAATATGGTAAGAAAAAATGGTAAAATTTATAGATATTCAAGGTAAAAATTCAAGCTTTTTTATTAAAACTGGTGGTATCATATTTCAGAATATCAGGTATCATAGAATTTAATTAAAGATGATTTCATTAAGATCTTAGAGTTACGATTGTGTCCTGCAATCTTGCCAAATTAATTATTTCTGGTTATCTTTCAGGAATACTTTTTCTTCTTCTTGGACAAACAATCCTGAAAAAAAGAAAGAAAATGTCATTTATTTATTTGCTAATTAACTAATTAATTGTTACAATTTACATTAATATTGGTCACTAACTCACTAAAAATATTTTTTTTTAAATAAAATATTGTTTTAAATGTTTTGCAATTTTGACGGATGCATGCATATGTTGGTCACTAAAAAATATGTTTTTGAAAAAGTAATAAAAAATGTTGTTCATCTATTTTAAAGTCTGCAGATGTGCAGTACCAATATGTTTATAAGTTTTAAAACTTTTATCTGAACAAGTTTGCAATGGCATTTCATATATATGTACGTTTATATTCTGGCTAACTTTCAGATCAGTTATAATTGTGGAATACTGTAAAATCATTTGATTTCAATAGGACGAAATTTCGTTGTTTTTGTGAAAAAAAACAACATTTCATGGGGACGTAATTTCAAGGACACAGTATCCACCAAGTCAGAAACTAAATCATTAATATTTGTGGCGGATTTAATTTTGTGGTTGAGTTCCTCCACAAATTCCACGAATTTAAATCCCTCCTTAAATATTAATGATTTTACTATAAAAGTTTTATGAAGATTTCAATAACTTTTCAGAGAACATTAAAATTTCTATAGACAGGTGAGACAGTATTAGAAAACATTGTATTGTAATTTGAACAATATGTGAAGAAAACAATCATACTCTGAACAAAGTGAACAAACTGTTCATTGACTGTATACATATATTATTGAAATTAACATCCAGACGTACTACAGTATATTGAATATTATTCAAAGTTTGACCTATATGTCATTGACTTACGTACCAATCACTGAGGATTGTGTGCATGATCTAAGTGTTCCTGTCATAGAATTTCTGGACGTATATAAGCACAATATAGAAGATGCGTCGACGAGTATCTAAACCACCCCAGATTCCACCAGGTAAGTTTTCAATGTTTTACATATTGTCAATGTTGAATAAATTGTTTAAGGAAGCTTACATGACAATTGTTTGAAATCTCTAGTTCATATCAGTGGCCTTATTCACCAATGTTGTTAGACTGAAACTCAGACTTAGACTCGATTTTATAATCAATGCCATTTCTTCGCAATTATATTTAACCTTGTGAAATTTTATCTGATTATTTGTTTTACTAAATACATATATCCCGATTTATATCAAAATTGGTATATTTACAACAACATGATGGCGATTAGGACACTTGGCAATGTAAAGTCTATTTAGTTTGAGTTTTAGACTTAAAGTGTAGGTCAAAAAGGCTGCAGGAGCCACAAGAAAATGCAATATATCAGTGACTGTATTTCCAGGGGAGGAAACTGCATTATTACTGCATTCAATGTATTGCAGTAATATAGCAGAGAGGTGTTTGTTATCCTCCACCTGAGGTTTCAAAAGGTTTTGTTATGAGTATTTTTGAGTGCTGTCTTTGTCTAAATTTTCTCAAGACTGAAAGTCTTTTAGACAGAGTGATATAAGACTGCCTTGAAATAGGTTGCAGACATGATGCAATGTCTATGGGTTCCTCGAATAGGTAATTTGGATGCAAAGATATATTGTACCTTTATAATTGCAAAGAAAGCTTGTACCTTCGTGATTGAAATGAAATATTGTGCCTTCATGAATTGCAACAAATAAACTTGGGCCTTCATGAATTGCAACAAATAAACTTGTGCCTTCATGAATTTGCAAATAAACTTGCGCCTTCATGAATTTGCAAATAAACTTGTGCCTTCATGAATTTGCAAATAAACTTGTGCCTTCATGATCTGTTTGCAAATAAACTTGTGCCTTCATGATCTGTTTGCAAATAAACTTGTGCCTTCATGAATTTGCAAATAAACTTGTGCCTTCATGAATTTGCAAATAAACTTGTGCCTTCATGAATTTGCAAATTAACTTGTGCCTTCATGATCTGTTTGCAAATAAACTTGTGCCTTCATAATCTGTTTGTAAATAAACTTGTGCCTTCATGAATTTGCAAATAAACTTGTGCCTTCATGAATTGCAAAAACACTCATGCTTTCATGATCTATTTGCAAATAAACTTGTGCCTTCACGAATTTGCAAATAAACTTGTGCTTTCACAATTTTGCAAATAAACTGTGCTTTCATGAATTGCAAAAACACTTGTGCCTTCATGAATTTGCAAATAAACTTGTGCCTTCATGAATTGCAAAAACACTCATGCTTTCATGATCTATTTGCAAATAAACTTGTGCCTTCATGAATTTGCAAATAAACTTGTGCCTTCACGAATTTTGCAAATAAACTGTGCTTTCATGAATTTGCAAATAAACTTGTGCCTTCACGAATTTGCAAATAATCCTGTTCCTTCATAATTACAAAAATTTTTTTACCTTCATGATTATAAATTAGTCTTGTATCTTCATGATGTAACAAAGAAATTTTGTACCTTGAGCGCATGCTATAATTGCTCAGATATTATTTGCCTTTGTGATTTCAAAGAAACATTATGCCTTCATAAATACTTTCATTATGCAAGAAGTTGCAAATATATTTTAACCTTCATTATTACAAATAAATTATGTATCTTCAAGTTGATCTTTTTTCAAGATTGCAAATACTTTCAATGCCTTTAGTTCTTTGATTATTAACACTTGATTACATGCACCATAAATGTGATTATTTTCCTGTAAATCATCTATTATTCAGTTTTAACGGTTGCATGTTGTTTATCAATGTCACTGTGCCACTTCAACATGTCAGTAAAAACTGCATATTGCAACACACTAAATTAAGTCTTGTGTTTACGAAAAAAAGCTGAACAATAAGAATTGTACATTAAAAGTATTTAATTTCAATGGGATGAAATTTTGTGGTTTTGGTGAAAAAGTCCATTTATGGGGACGTAATTTCAAGATTATCTTATCCACTAAATCCTTATAAATACTATAGAAATAATTAATATTTGTGGGGATTTAATTTTGTGGTTAAGACTACGAAATCCACAAAATGAAATTTCCCTCCAATATGAATGATTTCAAAGCAGCCCGTTCAGTATAAGGCAAGAAAGGTCAAATAAAAGTCCAACTGTATTGATTTCAAGAATTTCCAATATCAGTAAAAAATACATCATTATTGTAGTACTATATCACATCACCTTCCTCCCCCCCTGCCTTCGTGTGTAACAAATTGAAAAAATCCTAGAAGTGACAGATGTCAACTTGTGGTGACTTAGATTACATACAAACCAATGACAGATTCTGATAGTCCTGCTGGGGAACTATTCTATTATACTCTGGACATTCTGATTTTATTCACATTTTCACAGTCTCAAGAGTTTCTGATTGTGCGCTCTTACTCTAGCAAAAAATTTCCTTGAGTTCCATTGGAATTTGAACCAGAATTCCATGGACATTTTCACATGATAATTATCATTGAAAAGAACATGAGGATTTCAAGAGGATGTCCACCTGAATTTCATTGAAATTTCACCATCGGAATTTGCATTCCACTGATGTATATCTTAATGTTTACATAATGCAAAAGGATCATTTGTGAAGGTCACATTTTAACTGAATTTCCTAGGCTATTTTTATAAAGTTCTTCATAATAAATAATAAATTTAAAACAATGAAATCATCCAAGTTCAATGTTGATAGGTCCCATTTACTTTTCATAGGGGATTACAAAATGTTAAAGTCTGTCCAGCATATTCGTGCAGTCATGTGAATTACGCATAATCTGCGTCCAGAAATTTGCAATATAGTATTACAGAATTGCCTGTCTGTCTCCGTGGCAGTTAGAGTTTTGTCTGCGGAGGATTTCTATTGATGACTGCTTGCTGGTTGTTTCCCACATTTCTAAAAATTATGCAGGCTTTCAAATGGCCGTCAAATTCCGAAACAATACTTATTGTGACAGACATTCCAAAAAAAATCTTAAGACAACACTCATATATGCACAAAGAAGGCATTTAAATTACCAGCAATGCGTAAGTAAGTTACTTCAGTCTTTAATCAAAATAAGCATAAATATAATTATATGTGATTTTCTCCAAAATGTGTTCCTAAATGTGTTATGTAGACGTCCAAATGTGTATGCCCAGTGCTGCAAGACTGAATGTAAAATTTATTAACTTGAAGCCTATATGCCCAACATTTACATGTTCTAAGACAGTCATTGGCTAATAAATTAGAAAAAAACCTGCAACTTTCTCCGAAAGGTGCAACATAATGTGATTTGTAGACCAACAAATGTGTAACACTGCCATGCCGACACTCTTTGCTGCATTGGTGTTTGTGTGCACATGTTATAGGCTTAGAAGTTTAGTCCTGTGCCTTACATCGATTTTCAGTGCCTTTATATGAAAACAGTTCCAATCTTGAACGGACCTCGGAGACTCTCAGCGTATCAGGATTCAAGTACAGTGTGAAACTGTAAACGAGAAATTATTTCGTGCAATTTTGTTTCGCAGAGTTCGCGAATGGCAGAAATTTGCGAACTTAAATAGCTGTGAAAAGTGTTAAAAATCAGAAAACTTGTAGTCGAGAACATGCTGACTATCGGCAAAACGCAGAAGCTAGTATTCGCAAATGTAATCTTGGTTTACAGTACTAAAGAAATGGATGGGTTTCTCATTTTGTCCTGGATGTTTGTGTGTTTGATGAATTGGCATCAAATTAGATATACTTGTATAGACATCTTTCATTCTGACTGATTGCAGATAACAAGCTGTCCATAATGACTTAACATCAATGTCTACTAGGGTGCAAAATTTGTTCTGCTTGTTTGGTTGATTGAAGAATTTGTTTAGTTTGTTTTGAACAGATGGAAAGAGATGCCAACACAAATTACGGTCCGATGTTGCTGACGTAAGCGATGCTAACACAAATTACAGTCCGATGTTGCTGATGGTAAGCGATGCTAACACACATTACGGTCCGATGTTGCTGACGTAAGCGATGCTAACACAAATTACGGTCCGATGTTGCTGACGTAAGCGATGCTAACACAAATTATGGTCCGATGTTGCTGATGGTAAGCGATGCTAACACACATTACGGTCCGATGTTGCTGATGTAAGCCATGCTAACACAAATTACGGTCCGATGTTGCTGACGTAAGCGATGCTAACACACATTACGGTCCAATGTTGCTGACGCAAGCGATGCTAACACAAATTACGGTCCTATGTTGCTGTCGTAAGAGATGCTAACACAAATTACGACCCAATGTTGCTACAATGTGTTATAGTAACTGAACTAAACTGTAGTAAGCAATTAAACAATACTTGTAAATAAACATATTAATAAATAATTACCTAGAAATGTCAGTCTGCAATGTGTGGTAAAAAGACTTGACATTGTTTCACTGAGTTGCTTCTGTAAACAAATTTGTTCAACTTTTGCCCAATTTGCTACGGTATAGGATAATTGCACTTCAAATACTGTTTAACTTGTCAGGAGTTATTTCCCCTTTTGACTGTTTCACATGTTCAGTTACGTCTTTCTAAAATGTGCATGTTATCCAATACTTTATATTCAAATTACTACATAAAGCTAGACTACTGCGCACTTAATATTGGATATCTACGAAGTTTTAACCATAAAACATAATTACAGCCTGTCAGGAGTTATTGCCCTTTTTTGACAGTTTCGGATATTCTACACGCCACATAATGTGACAATTTTATTACAAAGTGTCTGGTAGTTTCTCTTCAAGTCTATATCATTGTACTTTTATTACAACTTCTTAAATTCTCCGAGAGAAATGCACGGGAGATATTTAAGCTTCAGGTTCAATAGAATGTCTCTATATGGTAACATGGCAACCATTCCCATGGCGACGTCACGGTAACGACAGCCATTCCCTAGCTGTCAGGCTATTATGGGAATATATGAGTTTATTTTCAGATTTTTAAGTTTTAAATAATTGTAATTTAAGTCTCTTGAGTTATTGAGATATTGTTTGTAGCTACTGAAGTAATCTTTAATAACATTACAACATCCCCCCCCCGCAAGCAAAATTTGGAATTTCTTTGTATGCATTTGTAACTATTGTAAGGACTATAATGTTTACATATTTCAGCAAGCTGATGGAGCTTGGCATTGATTCTTACACCTTTTGCAAGCCTTTTTAGGACAAACGGCAAGGGTGATCTCCCTTGATAAGGGGTCTTGATACGTCCATTGCTGTAATTGGATGGTCTTCCCTCCATATTCATTATTGGTGATGTCCAAGGGTTTATAGGTGTGTGCTTTGACATACAAGGGATGATCAATATACTTGAGAACTTTTCACCTAGACAACTTGGTTTATCAGCAAAGCTCAAAAAGCAAATTAGCATCATTCAAAGTATGTAATCTCCAACTGATAGCATTTATCAAATCGTAATTTTAAAAGTTAGAATGAAAGTTTGCCCTGCAAATGAAGACATGACGATTCTCTCCCTTTGCTTCAAGGTGAATGTCGAATCAATATAAAGATGGAATCTGTGTAGTCAAAACTCAATGAGCTGATGGGAATGTTTGACATGAAATATCTCCTCATTAACAATGAGTGTAACAGAATACCTGCATCACTTTGCAACCAATTAGTTTGCGGAAGTGAAAATGATATATATATTCTGCTGCATCATAAGGAACCTTGTTATAAAGGTCATGATCAGATTAAGATCTTAGAACTGTATAAACCTATGTATATAAATATATATCTATACAATATGTATCAGAGTTGTGTTGTTGCCTCAGGGTGTGCTGCTGATTGTAGATGATTGATCTACATGGACAGTTACTGTTATGATTAGCATTGCAAGTGCCTCTCATTATCGGAGTAAAAAAATGTTGGTTTCCTGTACATTTGGATTGGAAGGTGGAGAACATGTACCTAGTTCCTTGAATATGTTCGAGGCTTGTTTCTGAACATAATATGATACCAAATGTTATAACACCAGAATTTTGACCAGCATTGAAATTCATTGTCAATTCAACAAATTTAGAGTCATGCTTTTATTTTATTCAGTAAAAACTTATCATCATTCCATCTTCCTTTGGGTCTTAGTAATGTTAAATTTATAAATAATCTGGCCTTGCTAGCTCAACCCATAGTAAAACTCGCTGACCTGTCAGTTTATGAGTTTTTGGAAATGTCTGCAAATATTACTTCCCCTGTAACAAGAATCTTTCTATGATGACTTGTATATAAATATATACCTGTGTTATATTATCCTGTTAATGTAGCAATTAATTATAACAAGTGCCCCAATTACTGATGCTGACTTACTTCTATACTAAGGGTATATATTATTATCTTTGTAAGAAATAATATTCTAAGAAATATACAAAATGGATATACCACAGAGTTGTGAAAGTAGGTACTTTATTTGTGTCAAATATTTTGTGAGTTCTGGTAAAGTTATTAAATTTTAATACTGAAATATGTTTGTTCCATTGAATTTGAGTTATTTTCAAGTGATAAGAAATGTCTGCTTTGCTGAGGGGGTTTGATAAAAATAAATTCTTTATGTCAATCTTTCGTAGTGAATATGGCATATGCATGTTCTACTAAGTACCTTGAATAAAATAAATTCTGCTAAAAAGTTTCAGCAACATGCTAAAAGTTTTAAATGTCAAGCATAAGACGGTAAAAACTTTTTAGCAGGAATGAATAAAATTAATGGTCTTGTATTTATGACTGTAACTGTATGTCATATCTTTATTTAATAATAAAATTAAATAATAAAAAACAGAACAGGAAAAGGAAACAAAACAATTACGTAAATTTTATATTTTTCTGGGTTTTTTAAAAAAAAAATTGTTATCGATGAAACAGTTACCTGTGGGTACAACATGGATGAAGAAATTAGCAGAGCTGCAGATAAGGTTTTAGTCCATTGGGTATTTTACCCCACAGTTTTAATTTTGATTGGGTTAAATTGACAACTTTTAATTAGGTATTTAATCAAACTCATTAGGGTAAATGATATTTTATGTACTGTTTTTCACTATATCATTTATTTATCTATATTTATTTTTGGGTATTTCAGATTGTCATTGCTTTTTTTTACTCCCACCTCTCATTATCTATTGGGTTTTTAAGAAAACTAATTGGGTAATTACCCCAATACGCAGCTTATCTGTAGGGCTGTATTAGTCAAATCTTATATAATATGTAATAAATATTATTCAACAAACATGTTCCTGATTTAACTCCTTCATCAATGTCTCCTATATCAATGAAATATTCCAAGATGCTGTCTCATGTTTGTATAATATATCTGCTGCGTGAGCTATAGTACAGTCCGACCAGGGATACCTGACAGTGACGTCATGTTGTGTTTACAATCAAATGTTTAATTTATATATCGTCTGCAAAATTTAAATTATCAGTATATTTCTTTACCTATTATGTGTATGAAATCGTGGCCCATAGGATAGCGGTGCAGTATTAGTAATTAAGACATGTCGAGTTCGAACCACGTCAGAAGAGCTTTTTTACGCTTATTTATTTTATTTTTGCAATCTCATACGAAAAAAAAGAACAAAATGCTGCTTGAGTAAAAACAGCTTTGTCATTTCACTCACCTTCAAATGGCTTTTACATGTAATAGCATAGAACAAGTTTCTAAATGACAGTTGGGAGTATTTGAAGAATTAAGAGAAACAAACAGCTATCCTAAACGTGTTTTCAATAACACGAATTTCACGGGTTTAAATTTAATAATTATAAGGCAAAAAAGGCAATAAGTATTTCATAAAATCATCGAAGCTAGGGTTTACGTTTCTCTTATGTGATACAAGAAAAAAAATGTTATAATATAATGGCTATCACAAGCTTTGAACCTGGATCGCTTGAGTGAGGGTCAACAAACACATCCATAGAACCATGTATTGCTTGAAATATATCCATTGGATAAAAAAATACTTCTATATTGTATGATCCTCTTTCTTTTTGGGGATATACCCTGCTTATTTATAGTTTGTTTACAAAATGACGTCACTGTCAAAAATCGTTGGTCGGATAGTAGATTGATGAGTCTAGGGATACCATGAAATATGGCTTGTCCTCTTAAGTTTTTGCTTCATACCAACACCAATACACAACATTTAAATATTTCAAGAAATGCTTAAGAAATGAGCTTGAAATAATAAGAGACCCCCCACTCCCCCGCTTAAAATAGATTGGAAATTAAACTGCTTTATAATGTGCATAAAGACAAAATATATGCTTGTTTTAAACATTCAAAATGTTGAAAGTATTGGATAGGATGTAAAGTAGAAAGATAAATGAGATGTGATGATTTCAACCTCTTCTGTGATCTTTGTCTTGAATAGCTAGAAGATTCAAGCACCAGCTGCTGCTGTTTATGTTCTTTATTGTTTCCTTGGCACTACAGATTCTTCATTGTTTCCATGGCATTGAAAATTCTTTTATTGTTTCCATGGCATTGAAGATTCTTTTATTGTTTCCAATGCATTGACTAATCTTCATTGTTTTTATGGCTTTGAATATTCTTTTATTGTTTCCATAGCATTGCAGAGTATTTATTGTTTCCATGGTATTGCAGAGTATTTATTGTTTCCATGGCATTGCAGAGTATTTATTGTTTCCATGGCATTGCAGAGTATTTATTGTTTCCATGGCATTGCAGAGTATTTATTGTTTCAATGGCATTGCAGAGTATTTATTGTTTCCATGGCATTGTATGTTCTTTATGGTTTCCATGGCATTGAAGGTTCTGTATTGTTTCCATGGCATTAAAGGTTCTTTATTGTTTCCATGGCATTATAGGTTCTTTATTGTTTCCATGGCATTGCAGAGTATTTATTGTTTCCATGGCATAGAATGTTCTTTATGGTTTCCATGGCATTGAAGGTTCTGTATTGTTTCCATGGCATTAAAGGTTCTTTATTGTTTCCATGGCATTGAAGGTTCTTTATTGTTTCCATGACATTGCTGAGTATTTATTGTTTCCATGGCATTGAAGGTTCTTATTGTTTCCATGGCATTGAAGGTTCTGTATTGTTTCCATGGCATTAAAGGTTCTTTATTGTTTCCATGTCATTAAAGGTTCTTTATGGTTTCCATAGCATTGAACGTTCTTTATTGTTTCCATGGCATTGAAGGTTCTGTATTGTTTCCATGGCATTAAAGGTTATTTATTGTTTCCATGGCATTGAAGGTTCTTTATTGTTTCCATGGCTCTACAGATTCTTTATTGTTTCCATCGCATCATGGAACTTTTATGACATACAAACATTATACCACTTCTATACAGATTGCATGTGTACATAAGACAATCAACACAAATTATTTAATACAACATTCATCCAGAAACTGTATTTGAGTGTTTGCTTGGGGAAAATATTATTACAGTTGAAAACAATACATTATGTCTCAAGTGGTGTCGTGGTAATATATCATTCTCGTATTTGGTTTCCTGCAAAATATGAAATTGTTGCATGTGGTTTTGAAATATCATTCATATTCAATAAAGAGTAACCAATTTTCGAGGGCTGTTTTGAGCTGTACAGCCACACTATCACTCTTTGACATTTTAGTGAAGAGCAGTGAGCGTCCAGTGATTCCATAGTGTGTGGGTGTTCTCATGGTTGCCTTTGTTTATATCACTTAATGCTGTTTTATAGTGCGCCCAGGATAATGTGATGTTTACAAACTTTGACCAGATTGGTCTATAACTTTAACGCGGTATTGGGACATGTGACACTAAAAGTAAACAGGGTAACCAGGTATAAAACACAAAACTTTGGAAAAGGGATTATCTTTTCAATGCATACTGTAATTTGAATTTACTTGGTGAATAAAAGTGATGATCCCCCTATATTGATGTAATGGTCAGTGATTTCTGTTTATATTGACATTGCAGATTATCGTGTTAGAGTTATACTGTTCCAAATTTGTTACTTAAATAAACAAATAGGGTCTTTCATATACGTAAATAACATAGTTTTGCAAGAGCAGTAATGTGATGTTACTGGTTCAACTTTAATCGCTTCTTTGCCATATTGTAATTAACGAAGATGTTATAAAATTAATACCAACTTAATTTCCCTTTCTTAGCCTTCAGCATTAAAAATTGGAAACTGGCTAAATCTCTTTTCAGCATGTCAATGGATGTCAACTGACAAATTGATAACGTCAGGAATTTGAAAATATCAAAAAAAACACATACTCCCTGAATACATGGATCATTAAGATAATGGAGATTTCCTGCAGTCACATCATGGTCATTAAATGTAAAATAATTATCAGAGCAAACACAATAACAGGAACAAGGGTGTTTCAAAGGTTTTGGGACAAGTGCTATAATTATTTTATTTCTTTATAGCACTTTTGTTTTTATACAACCTTTTTTTCTAAGCCATTATTTATTGAGTTTTTAGCTCAACTGTCACATAGTTACAAGGTGAGCTTTGGTGATCACTCTTCGTCCATCGTTCGTCCGTTTACAAATTGTTTGTGTTCACTCTAAAGGCAACAGTTTTGATCAAATCATTATTAAACTTGGTCAGAATGTCGTTCTCTATGAAATCTAGGCCAAGTTAGAAATAATCATGTGGGGTCAAAACAAGGTCACTAGGTAAAATTTCAGAAAAACATTGTGTACACTCAAGAGGTCGCTGTTTTGATCCAATCATCATGAAACTGGGTCAGAATGTTGTTCACCATGTATTGGGTCATGTGGGGGTCAAAAACTAGATCACTATGTCAAATCTTAGAAAAACCTTGTGTTCTCTCCAGAGGTCAAAATTTGGATCCAATCTACATGAAATATGGTCAGAATTTAAGTTGTACTGATATCTGGACCAATGTGCAACAGGTGAGCGACCTAGGGCCCTTCCGCCCATTTGTTGATGGTGGAGATATTGTTGAAGTTGAATATATTGATACTATTAATTAAGCACCATAAACTATACTGCTTGTATCATGTGACCACTACATGTTTGATGTTAATGGGATTCTAAGGTCTGTACAAATATACCTTTATTGCTAATTCAAACTCTGGGTATAATGTTCGTCTGAGGCAACTGGTAGAACTATTTACTCTTTCTAAATTATGTTGAAACCGTTTGAATTGTTTTGTCAATAAAGATGATGCTATTATTATACCAGGTTGTTTCTACTAAAGTTTTTTAAGTCAAAACATGTTCAGTTTGCAACAACTCGTCTCGTTATTCTGCTTTTAAAGGGTTGCAATAATGCATTATTTATGGACCACTGGTTAATTTTTCTGGGCGAGACCCACATGCTCCACTCCACCATGGTGTAAAGGGCAGTGAGGTTTCCATAGGTAGCCCAATGACCAGGGGAGTTAAAATGTCAAAGGGTGCTTGAGCGGCCTAACAGCTGAAAAGAGCCCTAGAAAAAAGCCCTTTTTTAGTGTCTTAGATCCTTTTTGTATTAATTTGTCCACTTGTACTAGCTTGTTAACTGACTACTTTATAAATACCCCCCTATAAGCACCTTCAAGTAATTTGCTAAAAATGAATATGGAGGGTAGACAATCCAATTACAGAAATAGGCTTAATAAAGACATGTTATCAAGGGAGATCACTCTTGATATAAATATCAAATGAATTTATATTTGTCTCTTCAAGCTGCACGCGAGAGCAAATGATCACCTTATTCCCCATACAGTTATTAAATTCTGTGAATTTTCGGTCCAAGGTTGTATTAAAACATTCAGAAATTACATAATCGTGATCTTTGGGAACTTAATCCATTATTACCTTACAACTTTATAGATCATTTCTAGACATTTCTTGATGAGAATTGTGTTTTATGTTGTCATTATTTGTTATTACATCAACATTTTGTCAAGATTTTCTTCCAAGAGCTGTTTCATTAAACTGTTTCTGTCGGTGTACCAGAGTTTTAATATCTGTGTAAATCTCATTAAACTAGAGTCCCCGTGCAGTGGGGCCATGGGGGACTTGGTCGAGTGTTGGCTGGGTTTCATTCGGTCTCATGCAATAACCGCTATTATATATTTTCTTTGTGAACGTGAGTCATCCTGCATTTTTTGGTGGGGACTTGGATTTTTAATTGTTTCTTCGTCTAATGTGTGGGCATTGCTCAGTCTAGTTGTGTTGTGGTGTTTCTGATTTCTGTACTCGGCTGGTTGGTTTGAGTGCTGCCTTCCCTGTCAGATTTTCTCATACCTTTTTTGGCAACGAGTTCTAAAGTCAGTACTCAAGTACTCAGTCAGTCTTGTGATGCAGTACTTTAGTACTCGTTACCATCCCTACATTAAACTGAGACTGACATCAGCCATAAATGGGCATTGTAAGGCCCAGACTCTCATTTTAGTTATTTCATATCCGTCATATCTGTATGTAATAATTGTTTATCAAAATTTAGATGAACTTGCTTGTTTATGTATTTGTTAATATTTGGTTTTAATTGAAATTTAATTGAAAATTTGTACATGTTTGGAAATTGTGTGATCCTTTCACAAGGTGCCCTTCGTGCTGAGATGTTTCTGTTAATTGCAGTGCTGTCTTAATTAATCCAATAAGTTATTGTCTTTTTTCCTGTCTTTGACATGAGACATTGACTGTGAGGTTTTTTCATTGAGGAAATAGATCAGTTTATGAATCGCCCTTAAACCTGTAAATACAATGCCCTTGTTGGAATCTTGCTGTCAACATCTGCATACCTGCCAAATACTTCCATTAAAGTAAAGTAACTCCTATTTTCATTGATAAATTTCTGGTTTTCCAAGTTCACCTAACCTTGAACAAAAGTGCATTTGATCAATTAAGGATCTCCTGTCCTATATTTTAACAACTAGAATCAATACATTCCATGTTTATGCATCTAAATCTCTCTTAAATCACATCTGAGTGCATTATTGGACATGTTTTGCTTTATCACTCCTATTTTTTCGCCAATGATAACTCTAGCTTTGTATACAAACAAAAAATGTGTAAAAACAACACAATCAGGTTGACAGGTTGCTTGTTTTTAGTATAGATTGAAAGAATTAAATGTATTATATAAAAGTCAATTTTTTACAAGAGTATACAAAAATGATCACCCAAAGTGCATTTTATTTCATTTTCTTATGCCCCGTGTCGATAGATCACTAGGCATATAGTGATTCACCTGTCCGTTCTTCCATCCGTTTGTCCGTACAGCCTGGTTAACCCAAATTGACTGTCCTTCTAGCATTAATATGGCTTGCTACGAAGCTTTCAAACTTGCGTGGATGTTGTATATGACCACTCTCCACAGGCCTGTATCACAAGGCTCCATTTTGACCTTCGCCTTGACCTAATTTTGGACTTAGACTTATTGAAAGGCCAAATTCTTGGTTAACCCAAATTGACTGTTTCTTCTAGCATTTGATATTGCTTGCTACAAAGCTTTCAAACTTGCATGGATGTTGTATATGACCACTCTCCACATGCCTGTATCAGTTGACTCCATTTTGACCTTGACCTAATTTTGTACTTATTGAAATGGCTTCAATGGGGGGGGGCATAAGCGTTTATTGAATGCAGTCTTGTTATAATAAACAAAGGCTAGAGTTATCACTGGCGGACTATACCTTGGCAGGTATGCAATCTGTTATTTGCACTCCTATAATCGGCTATGGCTACCTGACAGTTATTTCTGAAGTGGGTGGACAATTTATGAGCCTCAGCATCATGACAATATTGACCAGTATATTGACTGGTCAAACAAGAACGGAGAGCGAAGGTTTTCAACATCTGTAGAACATGACAAGTCACTTGACAGGGCAGTACTTTCCCCTCATTTAATTGGGAAGCCTGTTATATGATGCTAAAACAAGAAATCTTGTTAGATATTGATCCACCCTGGCAAATCATCGGGCAAATTGTCGGGCATATTGTTAAGGTAACCTTCAGATTTATATTTGTATGGTGGAATTATTCGGGATGGTGTTTTCTGATATTTTCCCTGTCTTCAGCAATTACACCAAGTAACATTAGTTATAGAGTAAAACTTATTCAGAGACGGTGACAATCGTGTGTTCAGTATTATAAAACTCCTACGAAGTCAGTTGGTGACAATCGTTAGTGCTTCATTTCACTGTGTGACTATTTATTGATTCCATTACCATCATTTCAGTAAGCTTGTGTTTTGTATAGGCTACCTGTGATTAATTCATCATTTTGCTATGACTAAAAAAATATATTCGAGGACTCTGACGTTTTGAGCCAGTGATATTTGTTTGAATTAATTTAAGACAGTGGTTACATGTGTTTCATTTATGCTGTGACAGTGAGTTAATGTTGTGACAGTTACCAAATACTGACTGGCATGATTTGCTTTAAACTTTATATTTGTGGGATATGATAAAAGTCAACGTACCTGATGGATGAGTTAATGTTTGCAACCGTTATCATTTAACTTTGAATGAACTGTATCGTGGATTTTTAATTGATGACATCTTCATCTCAATAGATGATAGTAAATGAAATGATGAAAAATTAAAAAGAAAGAAAAATATTACATTATTTTGCCAAATATAAAAACAATAAAAATATTATTTAGAGTGCATCTTCAAAAAAATAACTTGAGATCTTGAGAAATGAAAAACAAAATTAAAATGTTTGCAATAATTTGCAAAAAAAAAATCTGAATCCTAAACAATTAAAAATAATTAAAAGTGCATCTTTGAAAATCTTAAAAATTAAGATAAAATAAAAAAAATAAAGATTAAGTCACAAAGAATTAAGTGCAGTGAAGCCAAAATTTCTCATTACAGTGCAGCTCAAAATGATAAAATCTCAAACATTTGTTGAACTTCTGAAATATTTTTTTGGCTTTGTTTGTTTGTTCGCATTCGACATGAGACAGCATCATTTTTCTCTGCTTGTGATTACATGCATATGGACCTTTGACTTCTGTCTTTTAGGGAACAAATGTTGCGTCCGTTTATTTGTTTTCTTGCATTTTGACTGACGGTGAAGATGTTTGTGTGTGTTTCCAGGCCAGATAGGTCATTATGACTTTCATATTTTATTGGGTAATTGGGAATTTGTTCAACAACAACACGTATTCTGTAGAATTATTATTATATTAACGTTTCGGCCGAGGCCTTCTTCAGAATAACAATAACAAAACAACGGATGTGACGTCATGACGTTAACGTTTTTATTTTTTTTTATTTATTTTTTTTATATTTTATTGGGCAAATGTTTCGGTTTGTTTGTATGTGTTTGACTGACGGTGGAGACATTTGTGTGTGATTTCCTTGCCAGATAGACCAATAACCTCTGATTTTTATGGACTAAATGTTTCGGTTTGTTTGTTTGACAGAGACAGTTGTATCTGCATTTTTTCATGCCAGGTCCGCCAATCAACCACCAACTTCAGGGAAGCGAATGTTCCTGTTTTGTTTGTTTGCCTTCGACTGAGAAAGTTGTGCACTCGCGCAAGATTCTACGAGGGTAAAAAAAAAACGGATGACCAACATACAACTGTCTTAATGTTCTGCATAAAGATTGGGATCGTGTCAAATTATCCAAGCTTTAACGGCTTAGAGATATTACAAATTGTTGCATAATAATTAGACTGGTTCAGTATTTTTATTTTAAAAAATTCTTCCTTTGATTTGTGTACGAAGGCCAGACTGAGGCATAATAGCCAGTCTGATGCATCATGTGCTTCTCCATTGCAAGATATTTTTGGTTAGACTATAAAACATAATAACAGTTGTAGGCATTGTATTTGAGGTGGTTTAATCCTTTCAGAGAGGTTTTCTATAAATATCATGTTTTGTAATGGGTTTGTCAGAGTGTTCTATATTGGGAAGGCTTTGGTTTTACCTAAAAGGGAAGCTTAGAAGGTTTGGTTGTGGAATGATCACATTAATCAACCCAGTGCAGATGACAACTCAATATGTATATTTTTACTAAAAATGGAAATTGGTTCCCAGAAAGATGGCAAGAAAATGTTCCATTTATGTCGCTGAAACTCCGCTGCTTGTCGTTAACAGAAATTACATCTCGTATTTATAGTTACATATTGAATATTGCAATTTAAGAACAAAGGGGAGTAACTCTGTCAAACAAACAAAAAATTCTAAAAAGATTTTGGCAGATGTTTATGGTTGCGTTTTGAATATTATAATTCCGAACATATTTATGGTTACATATTGAATATTACACGTTTGGAACAAATAACTCAGTAAAAATTACAATGGTGACAAAACTTGGCTCACATTATTTTATTTTTTTAGCACATGTATATAGTCGCATGTTGAATATTACAATTAAGTAACAAAGGGGAGTAACTCAACAAACAATTACCATGGCGACAAAAAAAATTGATCTTGGCTCATATAACTTAAAAAAAAAAGATTTAGCACAAGTTTATGGTTGCATATTGAATGTTACAAAGGGGAGTACCTCTGCCAAACATGCAATTACCATGGTATAATTATTCTATTTTAGAAAAAAAGTTTTTACAGGAAATTATTCTCACAGAATGTTTTTTGGAATCAGATTCCTGGAGATCGCTTTGAGTGAAAAATGTCTTTAGTTTTGGGGAGCTGTGATGAAAATTGGCATAGATTCATGTATTTCTAACCCTTTAATCACATTAGCAGCTCCAACCAATCTTCATTTAATCTAATGCAGTCATTTGATTTAAAAAAAACCTCTGGGAGTGCAAGCAAATTTCTAATATCTTTTATGTGAACTCAATTGAATGCTATCTGTTTTAAAGAAAGTCTTTGGCGGGGAATCAATGCTTCGATGGAAATCTGAATCTATCTTAATATGATTAGAATTGATTAGAGGGATATATAAAAGTTAGGTTAAGTTCTGATCAGTTAGATTTGTTTCAATGAAAGAATGATTAATTTTTTTTACTGAATTGAATCCATTTGTTAATTGGAAGATAATTGATGACGCAGGCCGGCACTGAGGTCCTATTTCTTTACAATAACTGTCAATCATTAATGTCACTTTCATTATTCGGTATCATGATTATTATTGCAATGACAGTCAAACAACGGGCGTATACTGTTAAGTCATTTAATTTCAAAGGCACAAAATTTTGTGGTTCTGGTAAAAATTACCAATTGGACGGGACGTTTATTTATGGATTTTGCATTTCAGGACATAAATAAAAGGGTCAAAATTATTGTTTGATGGGATTTGATTTCGTGGTAGAAGGTGAACCAACAAATCAACAAAATTAATCCCCCCACAAAAATAAATTATTTTACAGTACCTGCATGCACTGCTGTAAAATTATCGCGAGTGACGGGCTCAAGGTGAGCTATTGAAATCGCCCTTTTGTCCACCATGCATCATCAACAATTGGACAATATACATTTTTCACTTAATCCTTTTGAAACTTTGTCGCAATGTTTGTCTCTATAAAATCTAGGTCAAGACTGCAATTGGGTCATCTGGGGTCAAAGGTCAAAAACTAGATTACCAGGCTATATCTAGGAAAACTTATTTAGGATCAAAGATTTTGGTCATATCATAACACACAATTACTGAACTTGTTTTGCCTAAACTGCAAGTCTTCAGGTGAGCGCTATGCAGCCAATCGCCCTCTTGTTGTAGCTTATTATTACACTAAGCACAGACCATTTTCTTGGTATTGTCTGAGGCCTTTATTGGGCCTCAAAATTGGTTCCCAATTGCTGGAAAAAAATCCCAATTTAGATTGCTGAAAAATGCTGAAAAAAATTCCAAAATAATGAAACCAAAAGCATAAAAGCCTAGAAAAGTGCTTCTTTTAGTTAAATCAATGAAATATTACAATACACAAATGAAATGTTACACTTAGTTGACGTCAATAAATTGGAACAGTTAAGTTCATTTTATTTTTAATACCCCTATTAATGGAGCAAATAAATCCTAATTTTGCCATTTAATCACTCAAATTTTTCCCAATTCAGAAAATTTAGCAACACAAAATTCCCAAATTTTGCTGAGGCCCTTTTCCTAAAAAGGACAGAAAAAGGCCTGAAACATCATCGCTTAATATTACTATGGATAATATGCTTCATTTTACTCACTAAATATTACACAGTATTATGCTGAATGAGGTCGTGTTGCAGTGTAAAATGGTATAACAAAGCATTATCGCTTATTATTACAAAGCATGTGGTTTAATATTACAAACTTAATATTGTGGAAACATATAAATTATTCTGCAAACAGCTGAATCAGGGTCATGTTGCAGTGTAAAATAGATCAACAATTATCAATACAATGATGAGTAGAAGAGTTGTGCAGAGTATTTAATTATTCATTGAATAAAAACAAAAACCATTAGAATACTAAAACCCTCTCCACTGTTGTTCAGTGTAATACTGTGTGATGGGGAGATTGCTGACTATAGTTTCAATGTCTAACATTAGCACAGATTGTTTCACATTCACTTTCATTGTTTTATTTTGCACCAGGAATTAACAATCTTGTCAAATGTAACTACAGATTGTACAACGTTTGAAATCTCATCGTTGTTTTTATCGCAGTGTTTTAGCAGGAATTACATTCACATCTACATAGTGACATTTTAGTGCAGATTGTACGATATTTTAAATCTTGTCGTTTTATTTCGCACTGACGTTACTATAGATTGTATGACGTTTAAAATCTGTCCCTGTTTTTACCAGGATACATACTCGCGTCTAAATTGTGATTTAGAATTATTTTACTGAGTGTAAGACGTTTTGGAATATTGTTGTTTTATTTAGCACCATTTCAGGAATTAAACTTGTGTCTACATAGTGGAAGAACTACATAGATTGTTTGGTGTTTAAATTTTCGTCATTGTTATTAGCACTTTGTTTAATACAAGGAATTACGTTTGTGTCTGTAAAGTGACATTTTCGCAGTACTAATTGAACAAAGTTTAAAATCTTGTTGCTTATTAGCACAAAGTCATGAAGTTCACTTATCTGACGTTACTACAGATGTTATGACGTTTAAAATCTCTGATTGTTTTTTGCGCCATGTTTAGCAGGAACTACACTCGCGTCTACATTTATAGTGAGATACGTCATGTTGTATGACGTTGAATCTCTCATTGTTGTTTTTAGCGACATGATGTTTACTAGGAATTAGTAACATTCCCGTCTACTGTAGTGACGACATTGTGCCCAGATGGTCGGGGGTGATTCTATCTGTGTTGTCACCGTAGTAATTAGGTTTTTTCTTGTCATCTCGTACCTCAGGGACATTTCCGTAGCTATAATTGTCTTTTGCTATGTTATGTACAATTTTGTGCTGGATTTTGATGCATGGAATATTACTGGAGCTACTTTTGGATTATTTTGTCTTTTTACTCCGAATTTCTTGAATATTTTAATATCATTTCAAATATTAGTTTTAATTACTCCAATCAATTTCTTTTTAAATCTATAAATAGACCTAGTTGTCATGGCAACAGATTAGAAAATTGGCATTAATTTCTAGATAATTATTCCTTTACAAATCGGAGAGAGAAACTTTTATATAAAAGTTCTGCTTCAATCACTTAGTGCTAAGTGTCGGTCTGTCAGCTTCCAATGAAATGGGTCTTGGGTCTGATCCCATGCAATGACAAATATCAAAGACGTTTTACAGGGTCCAGTCAGGTCTCGATACAAGATGCTGTTTGTTCCCTAGCAAAATGTTGTTCTTATGAATTATGATGTAAAATATGTTTTGAATCATATGCAAAATTTCACCCGACTTGGGAATCAAACCCACGGCCCTCAGGTTTTTCTGTCAGTCTGTAGCTCTGCCAATTGAGTCAACTGTCCTGCCTATGTTGAGTTTTAAACCTACATTATGTGAGAATTATGTTAATATAAAACATGGTACACACTATGGCATGTTTGTAACACATGTTCGGATACATACAACTTTGTCAACTGTGTATAATATTGCTCGCCATTTAGTAATCAACATTATTCATATCTTGTTGTTGGAGGATAACGATATGACGGAATAATGTCGCGATGATGTAATCACATTGTTCAACACTAGGTTAATTGTTAAAAATTTAATTAACAAACTCAGCGTTTACTAATTAACAAGTTTTGGAAGTTTTCTAACATAGAGGAATTCTAATTTAATTATAACTTTGAAGTTTGTTGACGTTAAATAGAATGAAATATGCGTGTTTTCGTCTGGTCGTAGTTTATTGTCCTAGCGTAACATATTGTACATTATCATATACTGTTACAAATTTTCTTCTTATAAACAACAAACTCTGATGACGTTGAATTAGCTTTCGACTTAAAATGTATTTTTCAGATGTTACATGATACAAATAAATGACGGGAAGTACATTTGTACATTATCAATTTTTTTGTCATATAGTGTTACAGCATTATATGGGATATTTTTCTGGAATGGATTGTTTAATCAGTCGAGATCTATGTGACATCTGGTAACGAGTTGCAGTCAGTGCTCTTAATTAACTGAATTAACATGCATGTATGGACATTTATATCGCTGGCTTAGAAATAGAAGGTCGTAAGTACAAAATTGATATTTTGAGAAAACAAGCAAAAACTGATAAAAAAATTATTGTTTACTAATGGTAAAAGTTTTTAAATACTGTTTCAACTTCAATTTAGTCAATATTGCAATTTCCGATTTTTCATGAAAATAGGTTCATTAAAAGCGCATTGTGATGCAGATTTTTGTCCTGAGTTGTTCCCTGGTTGTGCCGAGCAGTGGATCATCCTTGAGGAGTTTTAGCTCTGAACTAAAATAAACACTCACATAATTGTATGGAATAATCATTCTAAGTAGTTAATTTTAATGAACCTTTATTTCAAAGTTTTATAAGGCTATCAATTAATGTACAACATATTTGACTTATTTGGAGCTGAGTGATTCTCTATTATCCTTTTGGAGTTTCAAGCAGGACTTAAATTAACAAATGCATATGATGAGCTATTCATGGATGGACTAGTTATTGTAAAGCATTGTATAATATTCTAGCGAGGTTTTGACTCGGAGGAATTATCACACAAGTCATATAGCTGGACTCTTTGTTCCAAACAGTGAATTAATATTCCAATAAATGAGTTTTTCAATCCTTATTCAGAATAGGGTTTTAGCAATTCTTTGATTAATACAGATATTTTTTTCAAGACACTCTTAATTGTTGTTTCATTTTCGAGCGTAAATATTATATCTTTGCAGGGAAAAATTTCTTATTTGACTGAAAATTGAGGAATGAAGCGTTCTGATTTATAAATTAAAGTGCGAAATTGTTTGAACTTGGAAATGAAAAATATGTAAATGCATGTAAAAAATGCATAAATATGTGTGGACGTTTTGAAAAACACTGGAAAAATATTGTGTGGAATTGATTTCTTGGAATTTTTAGTACGGAAATAAAAGTAACAGAAATAAAAGTTACGGAAGTGGCGCAGCAATGATGAAGAAAATGGTTGCTAAGGATGGGGAGACCTACTATGTGTGTAAGTATGGTTGCCATAGAGATGTATCTAACATAAACATTCTGTTAAATATGTTAATTTCCTGTTTTGATTTTTCCGTATAAATGTGCAAATTAATAGTTCAAGTTGTTTTGTTGTTCCGACTGCACTACGTATTACAAATAAACATTGCGACAGTTTTCTCTGACTTTAAATAGAGCTATATGATTGACTATAATAATTATGTACTGTAAATAAGGAATTATTTGCGAAGGTTAAATTTTTGTGATTCATACTCAACCCGAAATCATCATTTCGCATAAATTTACATTCACAGCCATAGGCATATCAAGAAAAACTTAATCGCAAATTGAATATTTGGTATCTTTGATCGCCAATTCATCAATTTGTGAAATAAGTACAAAACTGAAAATCACGGATATAGAGTGTAATAATTGCAATTAATTTGCATGTAACCATGTAGTGTAAATTTATTTCCTATTATATATAATTGACATTACACCAATAATGATTGGTGATAATAATTGACAGCAGCAATTATACAAAGGCCTAATTGGTAAATGATTAATTGACAGCAGCAATTATACAAAGGTGTAATTGGTAAAGGAATAATTGACAGCACCAATTATACAAAGGCCTAATTGGTAAAGCACTAATTGACAGCAGCAATTATAAAAAGGTCTAATTGGTAAAGCACTAATTGACAGCACCAATTATACAAAGGTCTAATTGGTAAAGCACTAATTGACATCACTGATTATACAAAGGCCCAATTGGTAAAGCACTAATTGACAGCACCTGCAATGACTTTTAGGAATTCCAGCATAATTGGGTTTATATGACTGACAATGGTTTTACACTTGCAATTTTGGAAGACAATCTGAAAGCAATTTCTTGCAGCAAGCTGACATAATTTGCTAGAATGTCTTACATATTTCCCTGAGGAAATGTTTGCAATATGCACTCACAGAGTCATCAGTACAGCTGCAGTATTTGACAAGTTTTGTATATTGACGATTCAGATAACATAGTGTATAAACCTTACCATTGTATGACTATTTCGGAGACTGTACAGTTATTGATTCAGTCACTTCCGGCAAAATCCGCCTGATAAAGGGATGCTGAATAACATTTTTCATATCCTGTCAAGTGATCATGTGACTTGTTATATCCCTTCAAGGGACCATGTGATCCGACGAACTTCTTCTTTATGCTTTCCTGATTCTGTGCTATATAAATGACATGTATTTGTATTATTCTATAAAAAGGATATTGAACACCCCTCTGATTTTGCAAAACAAAACCAAAGTTAATTTTCTATCCTAGCTATCTCAATTGCATGGGAGATATATTTTAAATCAGGCATTACAGAAATAGAAAACAAAAGCTGGGAAATTGTTAAAAAAATTTGTCTCCAAACATAGGTACAGAAAAAAGAAACATTGTCATACTCTAGATTACATAAAGGTGGTGAAACATGTTATTATTTGTGTCACTGTTGAACGGAAAAAGGTCCAAAGCCCCTTCTATTGTCCCCTATATTGCATTGTTATTATTGACTTTCTTCATTCTATCATTGTATTTATTATTTAATTATGTTGTTGAATATTGTACGGTTTGTGGGGGATGATTCTCCGACCCCCACAAAACCAACAGACGGGGACAATAAATGGGGTAACCCTTGTGGGCCCGAAACGAAAAAAAAAAAAAAAAAAAAAAAAAAAAAAAAATCTCAATTGATAGCGTGTTTATAATTCCGTTACCATTGGGAAAGTTGTTAGGTTTATTATAATACTATATGGACTTGTGGTCTAATTATTCATCCAACCATTCCTGTCCCTAGGGGAATTGTGTAATCTTACAAAAACTTCTAGTTGTCAATGATTTAAGATGGGCTATTTCTCAGTGTTTGTGTGACAATATCACATCAGATTTCAATCAGACTCTGTATGAAATCTGTCACAATGTTGACAATCACAGTGATTGGCTTACTGTTTTCTACTGTTGTTTAAATGATGGTTTATTGTATCTGTCTATTAGAATTTTTTTAACTTTCCAAGTGTTTGTCATAACACAGTTTCGTAGCTAGTAAATAAGTATATTTTACCCTGAGCCAATGGAGATTGAAGAATTATAGAAACCATTTATTATTTTACAGTGATGGTTAAACATTGTGATCAATTTTTCATTAGGCATTATTTTCATTTGTCCCTTATTGTGCCTCAATGTATTTCACGCTCGGCTGTCTCTGTTGAGTGGTACCTTTTCTATCCCATTGGTTTTGCCTTTTTGAGAAAATTAAAAACTCATTAATTCGCCAGATACTAGTGAAGTGTATGCCAAATTTTATCTAATTTTCTGGTCAGACTTGGCAATCTTCATTATAACCTGTCTGCAGAACAAATTGCGCTTTTATGAACTGTCGACATATCGGCTTAGCTCTTTGTAATTTTAGAGTTACTTCCCTTAGATTTATTTGTAATTCAAGAGTTCCTTCCCTTAGAATAATTTGTAATTTTTGAGTGGCTTCCCTTCGGTTTATGTGTTCCCTTATCGGGTTCATTTTTAATTGCATAGTGACTCCCCTTTGTCATTTGTAATTATGGAGTTACTTTCCTTTGGTTTATTTGTAATTTTGGAATTACAATCCTTATAAGGCTTTTTATACGCCCGAAGGGCCGTATTATGTTATGGCCTCTGTGTCCGTCTGTCCGTCTGTCTGTCTGTCTGTCTGTCCGTCTGTCGTTAGCAATTTCCCTTCCGCTCTGTTACTCTTGAACCTCTTGAAGGATTTTAAAGAAACCTGACACAAATGTTCACCACATCAAGACGACGTGCAGAGCGAATGTTCTGGAGGGGTCGCTTCAAGGTCAAGGTTAAAGGTCATATGACTTTTGTTTCCCTTCCGCTCTGTCACTCTTGAACCTCTTGAAGGATTTTAAAGAAACCTGACACAAATGTTCACCACCTCAAGACGACGTGCAGAGCGCATGTTCTGGAGGAGTTGCTTTAAGGTCAAGGTCACAGTTAGGGGTTAAAGGTCATATGACTTTGTTTCCCTTCCGCTCTGTCACTCTTG
The DNA here is from genome assembly GCA_963678985.1 of Spisula subtruncata. Taxonomy (NCBI): domain Eukaryota; kingdom Metazoa; phylum Mollusca; class Bivalvia; order Venerida; family Mactridae; genus Spisula; species Spisula subtruncata. The sequence continues at coordinate 25,875,591 of OY787678.1, read as the reverse complement.
AACCTCTTGAAGGATTTTAAAGAAACCTGACACGAATGTTCACCACATCAAGACGACGTGCAGAGCACATGTTCTGGAGGGGTTGCTTTAAGGTCAAGGTCACACTTAGGGGTTAAAGGTCATATGACTTTGTTTCCTTTCAGCTCTGTCACTCTTGAACCTCTTGAAGGATTTTAAAGAAACCTGACACAAATGTTCACCACATCAAGACAACGTGCAGAGCACATGTTCTGGAGGGGTTGCTTTAAGGTCAAGGTCACACTTAGGGGTTAAAGGTCATATGACTTTGTTTCCTTTCCGCTCTGTCACTCTTGAACCTCTTGAAGGATTTTAAAGAAACCTGACACAAATGTTCACCACATCAAGACAACGTGCAGAGCGCATGTTCTGGAGGGGTTGCTTTAAGGTCAAGGTCACACTTAGGGTTAAAGGTCATTTGACTTTGTTTCCCTTCCACTCTGTCACTCTTGAGGGGGATTTCTTCCATTTTTTGTTCAGGGCTGTCCTTTTGCCTTCAACTGTCAAAATTTTGGTACCAAAACCTGAAACAAAACCTTTAGGGCGTATATTGCCCGGTATGGCGGTACTCTTGTTAGTAATTGCAGAGTGACTTCCCCTTGTTAATTGTAAGTCTGAGGTTACTTCCCTTTATCTTCTCTCCTTCTTAGAATTGGAGAAGTTTTTGATTTGATTGCTGAGCTGCCAATATATTTCTTGTCTAGAGAAACCACGTCTTTAGTTGTGAAGGCATGGAAAGAAAAAGCAAGAATTCTTCTGAAAACTCTGCGAAGCCTTCATTCTGATTACCCGGCGTGCTTCCTGTAAAACGTCTCTATCTAAGTGGATTTCTGTTAATGATACAGTTATATTGATATGTTATTATATCAGTAACTAATGGAATGTTGCCGTGCCAACCAACAATTCTTACACCTATTTGGTAAATAATACTATGTAACCATGGAATCATTTTCAGAAATATAATAACAAAAATCTCCTTTAACGTTAAAATAAACAAGTTTTCGTTGATTTATTTTTACCCAGTGATGGAAATTTCTATAACAGTCAGATTGGTGATTTTCATCAATTTGTGTAGAAATTTTAATTAAGACAATCATTAACGCACTCTGTGAAAGATAAGAGAAATCCAACATCTTCCTCTAGAAAAGATGTTTTAATTGCATACATAGAGTAGACATTATAACTACCTACTTGTCGTATTCATTTACATGTTTCGGTACAGAAAACATTTAAAGTTTCATCAGTTTCGTCAGAAGTAAATCTATGACTTCTAGTACAACTTACCCTGATTGGATGACTGGCGTAAAATTTCCACTGCAATTAAAACTCCCGTTTTGAGTTTTTTAAGGATTAGCAATCTGCAGTTTTGAGTTCTGTATGGAGGAGAAGTAATTATGAAAGGAACTGATTATTTTGTGCATATTCAGGATTCCAGGAAGAATGAGAAATTTGGCCCCCATGATTATGAGAAAGGCGGGAAAATTTAGTATATTCCTCAAAGGTGATGGTATATCAGATATGCACGATGTATCATTGATGTTAAAATTGATTTTAGTACAAAACGGACAATATCTGTTTAATATTTAATAGTTATTTGTAAACTACCCATATGCAACACTTGACCAAACGGAAAATACGGGAAAATTTGGTATGAGCCAAATAGGTATGCACGATTTATCAGTGTTATTTTAGTATGTATTGACAATATGTGTTTACTTTGGTAACCAAATTGCAACAGTTGGAGCAACGAATCCAGTCAATGTTTGTAAATATCAGGTTATCCTGGGCGCTCTATAACAAACAGATTTTTATTGATTATACATTGTAATGTTTATCAATGTGACATTTGGCTCGATGTATTTTAACTGACCAATGACAGATTACCCACAGCGGGCTGCCAGGAGTGTGCTGGGATGGTGGATCAATCTTGGAGATTATTGGCTAATCAGAAAACTAATGATGCATTATGTCGAGATAAACATTTCTCCCCGATAGAAAACAATCTCCTTTATAACGCCCGGCCTAAATTGGAAAGTCAAGAATGGCGTCACTTAACAATTTATGAGGTGTTCTATGGCTATCTGAGTATCTCCCAGTTTGGTTCCCACTTTATTTGAAATGTTTTTATGATTTGTGTGATGGAAGCCGGGTCCCAGGGTTAACTTTCATAACTTAGTATACATGATTTTCGTTCAGATTAGTCTGTCAAACCTTTGCAGGAATTAGTCCTCTAGTTGATTAATGCATTTATTGCAAGATATAATAATAAGTATTTCATTGGAAAATAATGTATCACAAATTCAATTTTAATCAGATACACAAAAATTCTGTTTAACCAAATGGTTTGCTAGGTAAATTTTAGTCCGCTACCGGGCGTCCAAAGTTAAATGAGAACAATTATGAACATAAGCTAGCCCGTCAGGCTAATCTAGGTTTAACTTAGGTTGTTACTCAACTCAGGGTGTATCTGAGTTAACTAAAGTCCCGCTATTCTTTAGAATGGGACAGTTCCCTCATTAAGTATTACTTATTGAATCGACAAAACACCAATTTGAACATAATCTGTGCACATAATTCGGTACCAAATAGTTTCCGAGGCCTTCCAAGCAATGGTGACAGCTTAGTAATAGATCTTGTCTTGTATTATCAGAAATCTATATTGTTCAAGTAGATAATTAGTTGATTGACATGTTGAATTTATACTGGTCATTAATTACCAATTAGGTATTGATTGGGTGATTTAATGGTTGGGTTGACACTGAACACATACAGCTACTGACAGAATCAAAGTCTGATAGTTTCATTGTTACAATTATTAGTTCATAGAAAATGACCAATATTAATTTGAATTTAATTTTGAAAATCCCCAATGCTAAGAAATTAACGTTGTCCTTGACTGTTATCTTTGAATATTGTGCATATTAAATTGAATATTGTATTTTAAAAAAAGTAATGAACATGTGTTCATGGGAATACCAGCTAAACAAAACTAATCGCTGCATAAAATCGCCTTAATTTATATTTATATTTTCTGTTCTATATAGTTTAATTTGGTAATATTTTCTGTCACTTCTGAATTATATCTTGTTATGTTTTGTTTCTCTTATAAATAGGCTAATCAAAGTTGACATGACAAAAGAGAAATGTGATCTTGTAAATAAACACTGATTTCCCAGGAAATGTACTATGAAATACTTTCCCTTGACAGTTTATATAAATGAACTACTGACCATTTCTGAGAATATACGTTTGGCATTTTGCCAAAAAATAAAAAACAGCGTTAAGTAAATTAATTATTGCCAAGTTGTCATGTCGATCACCACCCACGTATGACCAATCTCATTTTCTCCCTTAAATAAATGTGAGGGTATAGAGAGAAGCAAATAACGTTCCCCGTAGTAGAACTCATAACTCCTAGCCAATGTATCGCTATGACGATACGTAGCTATAACGATATGTCACTATGACGATGATTATTGTTCTTTGGTCTGTCAAAGTGGACTGGAACCAATGTCTTCTGAGAAAAAATGCATCAATTACTGAAATAATACCATTTATCAGTTGGTCAGTTTTCATTTACATATTGCTTGATTTGTTGATACGTTCGGATGAATGTATTGATCAAGTATAAGCCGTATTCCCTGATCGCTATGACTACAGTGTCTTATGGTGTCGCTGCATGTGTTGGCCCGGCAACCAGTGTGTGCTACTGACATCTTTCATTATGTTGGAGACGTTGTATATTACGTACCTAGTCTGGCAAAAAATTACAACTGGGATTTAGTTACTTGATATAACTTCTCTATATTTGTCTTTTTCTTGTTATGCAGGAGCAAATTCCATTTATAAACATGTTTGATGTAATACAGTTTTGGGATTCTCAGCTTCACAAATACATACTGTTGTTGCTCAGTTCGTTTGTCTGTGTTCGATTGAGAACAGTCGTAAGTGTATGTCATTCCATTTTCCCCTGCCAATTATCTTGACTTTAAAGGGACTAAACTCCATTTCGATGATAAAAACATGTTTTAAAAATCTGTTAATTAGGTCACTGCATTTACACTCTTCTACGCTATAGAATAATGTTGAATATATATTTTACTGCATTAGTCAGGCAATATATTTTAAGAGTTTTAATTGTAATAGACCCGACATTATGCAATTATTTTTCTTGTAGATGAATAAGTCCAGATTCTTATTTAAATGTATTAGGTTGGTGAAGCCTAAACAATGCCAGCTTTTTGATAAATTTCCAATTTACAAACTGGGGTTGAGTCCCTTTAAAAGGCACAGTTTGACATTTCTGAAACTTATGATCCAGTGTAACCCAACTAGAGATGAACGGGTTAGAGACCCAAAGGAAGCAAATTATAATATAACCTGTGTCTTCTTTAAACCATCAATAACTGGTCAATCTTGAAGGGGAAAAATGGATGACCACACACCAGGGCACTGTTTTATCAACGACCTTACGGAAATTGTAAACCTACGTTCAAATTTAAAGTATTTAAAATACGTTTACATCAATAAAATATTAAAAATTGGAGCTGTGGTACTAATAAGGAATGACTTAATGAACTTATACAAGCAATATTTGTCCCTGATTTGAAGTTGTTAAAGAATAATGAAGAATTAAAATTTGAACATAAGTTTACGTTTTCCGTAAGTACGTTGATAAAACAGTTCCCAGGTCTCAATGCCTGAAAAAGGAGAAAAGCAGGAAACATACATGTGCTTGACGACAATTGCAAGTGCTTCATTTACATTATGCATAACTTCATTACTGTTAAGTTATTTTTCATAATAAAGGATGTTTTCTGTTGCCAGGAAAAAATGCTCGGAAAATAATTTGTTCTAGTTGCTGCAAAATTAACACTCACTACTATATAGAGTATAATATTACAGCTTGGCAAATTTAACACGTTTTTTGATTAGCATAGTTTAACAGTTGATATATTGCCTACGTTTATAACACTGATTGAATGTTTTCGTAATTGGAGAGTTCCACAAGACGCTGGAGATGTAATGCAAACACAAAACTGAATTACTGATATTGCATGATTTTCTTGCGGAAATTGATATATTCAAAGCAAGAATTAACTTAGTAATGTATTCTTGCAAAAAGGTCAGATTCAGGTCAATATCGTCAAGCTATGCCATATGTTTACTGTTGGTGTTTCTTTTTTATGCCCCCGTATCGATAGATCGGGAGGCATATAGTGATTCACCTGTCCGTTCGTCCGTTCGTCCATCCGGCCTGGTTAACCCAAATTGACCGTTTCTTCTAGCATCAATATGGCTTGCTACAAAGCTTTCAAACTTGCATGGATGTTGTATATGACCACTCTCCACACGCCTGTATCACCTAACTCCATTTTGACCTTCACCTTGACCTAATTTTGGACTTAGACTTATTGAAATGGCTCCCACAGGGGGCATAAGCGTTTATTGAACGCAGTCTTGTTTTTGCCTGGTATACATATATTTTTCTGATGGCATGGATATTGTAAACTGTTGATGAATGTTTTCTTGATACAATAACACCACCATATGTTACCTATTTATTTATTGTTGTAATAATACAATTATACCAGGGTTTATAATGTCGGCTCATGTTGTTACATGGTGTTCATACAGCTCATGGTCTCAGCTCACGTTCGTTTGTTCATTGACCTTTGATAAGATGATGTAACTTTAAGTCATTGTGTATAAACAAGTTGATTTCTGGCAATTGCAATAAGGAGTATACATTGAATTATAGAGTACAGCAATAAGGAGTACAGATCTCAGATTCAGTTTGAATTTTATAGCAATCGGATAGGTCATACAGGCATCTATACCAAAATTAACAGAATACATTTGACAAATTTATTTTATTTTAGCAATACGCCGAAACGGGATCCTGTCCCTTTAAAACCAGGAACTAAAATTCCACCCTAATTAATTAATTAATCTAAGTGAAAATAACCAGAGGGTGGGAAGGGTACAAGGTTCCACACTTACCATTGTGTGAGCAATCTAGAGACCCAAAAGGGCCTCTTGTATTTTTCAAATCCTTTTTCAAGACAACAAATAAAAAAATCCCCTTAAACTGAAATTTTTAAAAAAATTGGCCTTAAATTGCTTTATGAATATAGCTACGATACTAGTGTTGAGTTTATCAGAAAGAACCATGGTTACATCCATCCTAATAGCTCCTAATCCATTATTTCAGTTCTAATTAACGCATACATTTTATCTTAATTGTATTTCCATAGTAACATTGAAAATTTGCATATTCTTTTATATCTGTTGTATGTGAAAGTGCATAACAGAAACTTTCTGTTTAAACAATTCTTAAAGATCGAAATTAGCTGAATAAATTTTCAGGGTTGTTTTGCGGAGAACCAATGCACATGGGATTCTGCAGACTCTGGTTTTCTCAATTTTGTTGATTTGTTCTGTGCATATATAAAGTGTTTTCAACTATTTTTTTTTTTTCTCAAGATACTGTAAAATCATTAATTTTCCTTGGGGATTAAATTTTGTGGATTTCGTGGTTCACTTCAACCACAAACTTTAATCCGAAAGAACATTGATTTTGACCCTTGTTTTGTAACCTGAAATGCAAATCCACGAATCCAAGTGCCAACAAAATTGTCTTTTTACCAAAACCACGAAATTTCGTCCCAACGAAATTAAATGATTTTCAGTAACTAATTTTAAATGCTAGACGTCAGAGGAAAGGCCCGATGGACTACTACATGGTATATGTTCAATGAGCCAAGCTCTAGGTAGAGAACTGTTCTGTAAGTCAACTACGTTTGCTGTTGAATCTGTTTTTGTCCCTTGACATATTGTCTCGATAATCCGTCGACAATAATTTCTCTGGTAAAATGTCTTCCGGAAATCTCAGTTTTCATCTTGGAGTATAAATTGATGTCCTTTATTCTCCAGGAAAACTATGAAGTACTTCACACTTCAGGGTTTATTAAATATCTGTGAAATGGTTCACAATGAAGTATATTTGTGTCATAGTGTGGGTGGAATTAACTGGCTAAAAGTACATGTAACATTTGAAACAGTTTATCCGTTCTTCTTAGCAAGAACTAGTTATTTCCCCTTTTGGATATGTATTAAGTATTCATACAAGGAGTTACTTCCCCTTCTGATAAACCCTACCTACTGTCGATTCAATTAGTTATATTAATGAGGGACTAATTACATTTGAAAGAATAATGGGGATTACCATTCACCAAGGTATACCCAGTTAAACCTAGATAAACATAGTTAACCTGTCGGACAAGCTGATGTTTACAAACATTATCATTTAAATTTGAACATACTGTATAGAAGTAATCTTGTTTGTATTTAGATATGCACATGTGCCCACAATACTAGCTATTGGTGAATAGCAGGTTTATATTTTCCATTCAACCAATACACTGCTTGTGGGCACTTATGAACAGGTGGTCTTTCAATTGATTTATGGAGTTTCCTCCCTTTTACTATTTGAAACCTATTAATATAGGGAGTTACTTCCCCTGTTAATTGCTGCTATAGATTTTAAATTAATAAAGTCAATGTTTAACTGCTAATTTTTTGTCTTGGTGGTTACTTCCTCTTTTAATAATATATAGTGTGTCCAGGATAACAAGAAAGGTGGTAAAATTTGGGAATAATCAGCAGAGGTAAAAAATGAAGCTTGCATGATTTACCAGTGGTATTTTAGTAAATAATTGACCGTACATGTTTATCTAAATAGCCAATTTTGCAACGGTAGACCAATCCGGTCAATGTTTGTAAAAATCAAATTATTCTTGGCACACTTATAATATACCTTACTATTTATTTAGGGAGTTACTTCTATTCTGCTGTATGAAGTCTATTTTCAACTGTTAAATATTGTTGAAAGCTGAGTCTGAGATTGACTGATGATGACTCATTGACATTATCTGTATAAAAATGTTTACCATGGTAACACTATCATGTTGAGAATGTTTACCATGACAACACTTTCTCTGACCCTAACTGACTAGAACTGTATATATATCTAGATATATTGATATATGTTCTGCCCGTCATTGTGATACATCAAGCTGATTTATTTGTTGAGTTAATAGCCTTTCATTCACATCACCCCCTCATTGTGCTGACACCATATTTCCTCACATATCATGTTTGATTAGAAGTCTTAACTTCCATATTTTGTACCATATTTGGTGGTCAACAGGTCACGGCTTTATACTGAAAATCCCGTAATTCTCCATTTTGGTAAAAAATGGTGTGTCATTAATTGTGTAAATCTTTGAAGTTGGTTGATTTCTTCCCTTTCTTTGAATGATTCCCTACCAGATAAACAACAAACACTTTTACCCAACATTAACAGTCATACAGATTTGATCCAGTCATCATAGAATGTTCTTTCATTTGACAAGAAGACTGAGTCCTAAATTGTTTTGCACTCTGTTCATCAGTCTGTCAAGAAATCTGGATCCTGCCATAATTCTAACAGTTTTCAAGCTAGGTTTATGAAACTTTGAATGTTGGTAGGTGGCAACAAGGAGATAATGCACTTGTTTTAATCAGACAAAAGTTGTGGTTGCCATTCACATCCCTGATATATATTGATGACTTGAATAGATTGCCATGTTTCATTAATGGTGTTTTATGGTGTTCAATCATCAAAGCTACATAAATACAAATTATATGTACATGTAATCTGTGTACGTAGTGGATATTTGTGGTAGCCTTCATATTGTACCAATACGATAATGCTGCAATCTAATGGATTCTGTAGTGCCAATAATAATTATATTGTGTGATAAAAATCACTTTGTTTAATAGGTTTTATATGTTTCCTGTGATTGAATACTTTAGATGCTTTCCATTGTGTTATCTTTCTGTTACACTGGGGCATTGTTGTACAGTCTGCTCAAAGTTAAATGATAAAGGTTATAAACATAAACTCGTCCGTCAGGTAAACTATGTGTATCTAGGTTTAACTTGGTATACCTGAGTTAACTGTAGACCCTGCTATTCTTTCAAATGGGTTAGTTTCCTCTTTAGTATTACAGTAAAGTTCCGCTGATAAGACAACTTTGATTATTTTGAAATCATGCAGATTTTTCCCAGTTTAAGGTCCCAAAGTATTAAATTTAGAACACAAAAGGTCCGCTAATAAGACTGATTCACTATTAAGACCATCTTTTTGACTGGTCTTATTAGTGGAATTTAACTGTACTTGGTTCTTTACTGTTCCCGGGGGTATAGGACCAATATGAAACTTGTCCATTGGTTCAATTAAACCTAATTAAGTGAATATAAAAACTGGAGCCAGACTCGGCGAGTGTTTAATACAGAAATTATTCCATTTTATTAATTGATTGGTGCATGTACTCCAGTGGATGTTTTTTCTGCTTGATGAAGTAGGTGAAATATTTTAAGGAGGTTTTGTCTAATTGTCACGATAAGGCTGTATCTTCTTATTTAGTATTAAGGGAGATACAGCTTTGTTGCGCCGAAAGGGACATATTTTGGACAAATAATAGGTTGTCGAATATAGTTTCTTTGGTGCCTTGTTAATATGTTTGATGTGAAGATGTCTGGATGTATGTGTCAATTTGCATAAAGCGACCATTTAGGTGTAAGTTTGGTGGGTTCTGTGGCAGAATGAAATGTTGGTCGTGTTTATATATTGTAATTGAAAACATTTGGGGAGCCTAAGTTATTGTATGAAAGTAATTTGTCATGTAATAACTTGTAATATGTATGTTGGTTGAAGGAATATATTATATAATATGTTCGGTTAAGGGAATATATTATATAATATGTTGGTTGAAGGAATATATTTTATAATATGGTGAAAATGTGGGCTATAAATCTGCTAGCTGTGAGACTAATACCCACCATATTGATGAATGGAGACCCAGGATTTGCTTCTTGCAAATAATTGAACTATTTTACACTCTTTGTGCCATTTTAGTAAAGTATTTAGAGCATTATGTATTTTGCCTCATTTTGCCTCAGTAAAGATTTTTATTGGCAAATTTTGGACAATTAACTCGAACAAATCAGGACAGATCAATTTTGGTCAAAGCAATAATTAGGTCAATATTACTGAGCTCTGTGGCAGTTTCTTGGACAATGGTCAGCATCTAATATCACTTAATTTATCTTCAAGCTGAAGGGAAGACAAGCACGAACGAAAGATTGTTTCGTTAATCGAACAATTTCTGTGTTAATCATGCAATTTCTCCATTATGTAATTATATTGATTCTTCTAATATTTGCATGAACTACTGTATGATCTTTGTACGATATTCTGAAACTATTCTACAGAACCTAATACACAGTATTAACTTGTGTTAAGAAAGCAGGCTAAATGGCTCCATTTCTCCTAATTCCTCGTAACTCCAGCAGCCACATTCTGACACATTGCATTCTGGGAAACTAGGATGAAATAGGCTGCTTGACCTAGCAAGAATATTGTAGTATGCTGGTGGTGTGTTTATTGATCGCAAGCTTGTGTGAAATGTCCAGATTCTCAGCATTATTATATTAAACTCCAACGCAGACATTTTTGTTCATTTTACTGATAGCACTTTGGTAAATAAAATAAAAGCTATAAATAATTCTATAAAATATCATTAATTTTTTTCTGCCATGCACAATGAGATCTGGGACCTTGACATTGATAACATCTGTTAAACCAATTAAAAGCCAATTAGTGTTAAACAGGTGACCTTGACCTTGTATATTTCAATGCCATTACTTGGGGACTATAATCTGAGTTCAAAACGCTTAAATAGGTCATAAAGCTTTTATAGCTTATATCAAAACAATGCCTAATATGGCAAACATGCTTAAAATGCCTTAATTAGGCCAACCAATTCTATAACTTACTTATAAATCTGGGACCTCTTCAGTGAACAAATTTGTAGGGTAAAGCAATCAAGCAAGCATCTTATATTGGCTCAGTCAATGTTTTAACATAATCCTAACTTTCTGTGCAAGTTCTCTCATATTGCATTGTTTTCGTTTTTTCTTGTTCAGATTATTCTCATTAATCATTTCTGTATTCATGCAATACCGTAAAATCATTAAATTTCAATGGGACCAAATTTCGTGTTTTTTTTTTTTATATAAAAAGACCATTTCGTGGGGAAGTTATTTCAAGGATACTTCATCCACTAAGTGATATACTGTAGGTACCATGCGTTAATATTCATGGGGATTTAACTTCGTGGTTGAGCAACCAAGGAATCCACGAAATTAAATCCCTCTTGTATATTATTAATTTTACAGTAACCAAAATCCTCTGTAATCTTCTGAGAAAATGAACTTTAATTTCTGCAATGTGGAGAGTTAATATCAACCGTTTATTCAAAGCATTCCTATTGGTTGACAAGATATCATCTTTCCATGCGCTTTCCATGTTGTGGTCAATGGAATTTCGTCAATTTTTGGAACAATTTATGATAATATCCATTTTTTGCTGTGTTCAGCATCTCTGAATCTTTCACACCAATATTGATAGGAGAGAAAAAATGTTTTCTTATCGGATATAGAAAAGTTAACTTTTATATCATGGGCACTGTGGTTATCATGGCTGTCCATTCTAAAAACAGATAATTGGAAAAATACGGGAAAACGATGGTGAGACATTACTGGATAACTTCGGTTGCTCGCTGTTCTCAATGTACATACATTGTATGCTTTAAACTGCCGAGGAAATCAGATGATGGCGATTTTTTAGGAGAATTTAAAAGAGTTTAATAAAAAATATTTTCTGTGTGATTTTATGTAGTTTCTATGTTAATGGAAGCTACAGATTGAAACTAAGCTGTCTTGTTTTGTGGACATTGATCTGATATTTACCGGGTTTTGGATTGTTTGTTGCCACGGTTACAATGAAGTCGCAGAAACTAAAACCATGTAAGTTTTGAACAATGTTTCAGATATATTGTATTACAGTGTTATATTTGCTTTTGTTTACAACATTAATTGATAATTAATTGGATTGTAATCATTATTTTTTTATGCAAATCATGCTTTTGTGGTTTATGATTTCTGTTTTACTCTTTGATTTGAAAACAGAGCACATTTTATTAACACTGCAAACATAGCCTTGATTTTGGTTTAATATAAATATTGATATTCTATACAATATAAATGTATATTCTTAGTGCTGTTTAATTGTCATTTCATTACCTTTAATATATATACAGTGTCACAGTGATAGAAAAATTTGTTCTCCTATTGCTCAATGTAGATAATAATAGGCACAATAATTGTGATTAAACTCTTATTTTTCTGGACAATAAAAAGCTTTATTGTAACAAAAACATCAAACACCTTCATTTAGATTTTATATTTGGCAATTTGTGGTGAAAAGTTATTATTTGCTTTCAAATTACACGTCACTTTAATTATTTATGTCAGGGTTCTGATGCTCATTAGTTTCAGTTGAAGGAGAAAAATGTGAAAAAGTAATTAAATTTGGTGCTTTGTTAATGGCTTTGTGTAGGTTTTCATTAAAAAAAGGTGTACGATAATGACATTTGTCTGATCATTAATTTGTTTACTAGGTAATTGATAAAAGCCTTCTATTTGCAGTTTTAATGTGTAAATAATATAATTGGAATTTAATTGATAAACTAAGTTTTATAACAAAACAAAAGGTGCATAAAGGACCAAGGGTGACAACATTTTTGGGACGCACCTTTACTCCAAAAGTATTACATGTTTTTTTATGAAACTTTACAGCAAGGTTTATCAGTATATGAAGTTGTGCATCTGAAATTTTGGTGGTGCTGGAACTACTTTCAGCAGAGTTATGACCCTTAGTTTGAAACCGGAATTTTTCTGTGTTTCGTAACTATTTATCCCTGCTATGGCAAATTCATTGATCTTGTTAAGTGTGTTATTAACACAGAAATTTTCACCTCATTTATCTGCATTATTATCAAGATATGCTATTTGACACTTTTAAAGCAATTATGGTCTCTTATCGTTTATCAGATTGGTAAAAGTGTGAAACTATTAACCTGAAATTGACAACATTAATTGTTCCATGGAAGTGTAACGGTCTTCTGTTTTCATAATTTCACTGTAAGGAATATGTAAGGAATATTTTGACTTGTTAAAGGGCCTGTCTCACAGATGGAGTGAATGTTTTTTAAAATGTAATTTTATTACCAAATCAAGTATTTATATAATAGAACATTGTTGAGTGTTGCTTTATGTTATCTATGCTTGGCTAGTTAAGTTGAGTGCTGCCTTTCCTGTCTGATTATCTCATAATGTTTGTGATGAGTTGACCATTGCTTGCATGCCGATATGTTCCTACATTGACAATTCATTCAGAAACAAAAACATTAAAATGATGGAACATTGAAATTGTCTTTGAATTTCTCTTAAAGAGTGCATGTACAATGTAAAATGGCATGCAACAAACACATTTAGAAAATCCTGTGTGGCCTGAAATGTCCATCGACCTCTTTGACTACCAGTTGTGTTGGCAATATTTAAAGTCTAGATGTATGTACTACATGTGTTTTGTGCAACCTTAGGTTGACTTTGCCTTGACAGTACGGGCAGGTGGCCTTAACATATATCTGAATAAACTGTTTCAAATGTCAGTTACTATCATTGTCAGCAATGTATAGCAATGTATACCATTGCCCGGTTTCCTGATTCAAAAGTCTGTGTATGTGAATGTATATATCAATGGCATGGTTTCCTTTGCTAGAGTTTTTGCAATTTATATTTTCCCAAGTTTGATTGATGGAGTTTATGGTAGATATTTCTATATAGCCTGTAATCTCATTGATGAAATTGTATACTGTCTGTGTACCGAATGATCCAGAAATGTTGTAGGAATCACCATGCAATCCTTAATGTAACATTACAGACATTTGAAATTCTAGTAAATTGGATGAACCAGATACACAAATGTCAAAGAAATCCTCCCTTAGATTTATGATGTAATTTTATCTAAAGTACAAATTTTATGTACCATATGTGTACCTTTATTTTAAAACAAAAAACCAGTGCTTAGAATGCTTTTAAGCTGTGATCAATCAGAAGTCATTTGGATATTTTGATTGAAATACAATTTCGGTAGCTTGGAAATGGACTTATGTTGTATATAAATATATGATGGTATTATATTTTCTGTTCTCTATGGTGCTTTTTAAGTTATTTAAGTGCTGCATGCATCCTGACTAATTTTCTGTCATATTTTTGTGTTTTCTCACACGTTTGTGAGAGTTTTGAGTTTCAATGACTGAATTGTATATGAATGGATATGAAAAGTTGGTCACTTTGTAAGATGCAAGATGTGCTGGTCCCATGGCATTTCATGTGATCGTGACTTGATTTCTTGTCTTAGAATTATCCCCCCTCCCCCGACATTTATCTAAGACAAAATAATGCGAGATTTTCATTATTTATATTGGCAACAGGTTGACAGGAAATAAACGATTGTGTCAGCACTTTTTCAGTGTTTATAATAACTTATGATGATTTTTAAGAAAGAAAAAACAAGCCGATTGAAACACAACAATTTTAAACAATGATTTATACCAGCGATTGTTTAAAGTGTATAGGATATTTTTTTTAAAGCTTCAAAAACTGAAAAACAAATATGCTTTCCAACCCATTAGATCATTTTTTGCTTCAACTTTAACAGAAACTTATTGGACGTGCAAACTGTCCATTTCCATGTTCCAGAACACCCTATGAAACTATAAGAATTGTCTATTTTTCGACGATTGAATCAAAGTACGCGGAACCCAACCAAAGTTTTAATTTGCAATTAAGGTAATCTAGTATCATACTAAAAACGATGCAAGTAATAATTATTTTGACATCAAATGACTGTTAGAAACCTTGAATGATGCCTATAGTATACCTGCCAAGCTAGTTAAATCCAAAGTAGGAGTGATAAAGCAAAACATGTCACAAGATGCACTTAAATGTGATTTTAAAAGATGTTTAGAAGCATGAACAAGGATTGTATTAATTCTAGTGGCTAAAATATGGGACAGAAGATCATAAGATGAATCAAAGTTAGGTGAACTTGGAAAAACAAGAAATTTTCAAGAAAAGTGGGAGTTACTCCACTTTTATAGGAGTACTTGGCAGCTGTGCCTATATTGAGGTCTTGGAATTCATACGCGCTAATCGTGACTTTATTGTTTTAGAAAGAGCACTTCCCGATCGTATTCACTAATTGACTTTTCATCTTTAATAGGTTAAAGGCTTATAATAACCATGATTAATATCTGCTAATTATTAAGAAGTTGATGATTTCATTTATTTTAAAATAGTATGGGTGTTTCCAGTTGTAATTAAAGGACTTAAAAGACTATTCAAGATAAAAAGTTATTTTTCAAATGGGAGTTATGCAGTTGTAATTAAATAACTTTTAAAAGTCTTCAATTTCTAAAAGACAAAATTGGTAGTTATAACAAAAAAAATGTCTGTTATTTTGAAAGCTCTTTGTTTGCAATGGTAATTAAAGTTTTAAATCCCTGTGCCATTCAAAGTTTACGATTGCTGTTCTGTGTTTTGTTTAAAAAAAGTAACCAATTTTCGAGGTCTGTTTTCAGCAGTTGAGCCGTAAAACCAGCTCCCTTTGACATTTTAGCTTCCCCTGGTAATTGGGCTTCCTTAGGAATCCTGTATTTGAGTCTGCCTCTATTTCTCTCACCCCTGCATGCAGCCAACATCGGACATCAAGATTTGCATATTCAGTATTTCTCTCAATCACTAAGTAGTTGCTGATATATAGAATATAAATGGTGTTTGTGGATGACATGGTGGCGATGGATTAATTTCTCTATCTTTATTATTTCTATCACGACACAAACAAACCATTATGCTATAGACGAAGGGACAGTCGATAATTCTGTCACGACAAACAAGCTATCTTGGTATAATCGAAGGGACAGTTGAGATCTCGAGGATAAAAGATCGCTTGACCATGATGAGATGTTGTCACTGAAGATAACTATAAATAATCCGCTATATGTCTCTCACGAGACAAACTCGACAAACTCTGTAGATACGAGAGATAAATGAAGCTCTCGTATTTTATGTGTCGCATCACTAATATATTCAGATAAATGAGTACTTTGTTCATGTGTTGCACCACTTTTGGATAAATGAAGCTTTCTCAAGTTTCAGGTGCCATATTAGTACTATATTCAGATAACAAAAATCCTCACATTTCGAGGGTTTCCTGTAGTATGTCCTTCTTTAATTATAAGCAGTAACTACAGTCTTGCAGGCAATCCTCGATTTGTATGTGTCTCATTAGTAATAAATATTGATAAATGTAGCTCTTAGAAGTATTTTCATAAAAAAGTACTGCATGATTTGAAGCCTAGTTGCCAATATGTGACTCTTCACCTTACAATATTCCTTATCATTTAATATGTAGCATATAGTAGGAAAACAAACCAAAGCCACACAGCTATGACGGCAGCGCCTAGCTACACACGCAAAAGTCAGACATAGTACAAGCCATCTACATCCCCAAAAATGGATGCTTCAAGCCAGCCTTATATGCTCACTTTGCAATGAATGACACATGGTGGACTTTGAATTTTGTGCTTAATTAGCCATAAAGGGAGGTAATTATAAGTACACTGAAGTGAAGTCTGATTTTTCATTCCATCTATTTGGGTTGCCTTCATACAATTTCAATAAAATCAGATCCTAACATTAAATGCTATATTCTTTTACTAGGTATAGATCGGACTACATTCCATGAGAGGTCATGTATGACTATTTACCTATATGTATAGAGAGTGTACTAAAGTTAGGTAGTCATAAGCCTACATACTTGCCACAAAGCAGTCATCCAGTCAACATGTGACATCCACTGATGGCTTTCACTCAGCCACTATGGGTCCGAGTGTACTAAAGTCAGTCTAAGCTTAGCTGTCTATGTATAAACATCTCTGACTGTAAACTAGGAAGTTCAGCAGAGATTCTCTGCACTTTCAGATATGTTAAAGAAGCAATTTGATTAAATGGTGAAGTTCACATCAACATGACCCCATTCAGAGTGTCGTCAGATCTTGTATCAGTGTGAAGTAGTGGGAGCATAATATGGGTCTGATTTAAATCAAATTGGTGCAGGTAACTGTAACTCAAGGACACTTCCATACATTAAAGAGAAATAAGAGCTAATGACTTATATGTAGTCTTTCATAAAAGTGCAGTTTTCAAGACAAAATTCCTTTCACACGATGCATAATGACGTCAATAGCGAAAATGAACTGCAGTATCTGAAATTTTGATGGCTTCTTGACAAGTTGCATAATATAGGAAGTCTTCAAGCCAAACATAGATGTAATAAGAAGCAGCAAATAGGACCATAAAATATCATTAACATTCAAACTTTTGGGTGATCAAGTGGCTGCATTTATGTTACAAATACTGTCGGAAAACTGAAAAATCTTAAGCCTAGGTCCCACTGAACATTTTTGTCACGGCGATGTATACTCTTGCTTTAATAAAGGAGTATAGGAAGGCATTGGGAAAAGAGTCCGCGCGATCTAGATGTCATTAGAAAATTTGTGACATCCCTATTTGCAATGCTTCCCGAAGCTCATTTATTTCAATCAGGAATTTTTTGCTTAGGCAAAAAATGTCCAGTGGGACCTAGCCTTAATACAGTAAAAATAGTGGAACATGCACTTTTAAAGTGTATATAGCTATATTCTAACAGTCATTCAATGTCAAAATAATTACTAGCATCGTTTTTAGTATGATACTAGACTACCTTAATTGCAAATTAAAACTTTGGATGGGTTCCGTGTACTTTGATTCAATCGTCGAAAAATAGACGATTCTTATAGTTTCATAGGGTGTTCTAGGACACTTTCATATGAAAATGGACAGTTTGCATGATTGTGCAAAAAATCACAGAAAGGAATTCTGGTAAAACTGAATAGAAAAATGATCTAATGGATATGAAAGCATAATTGTTTTTCAGTTTTTGAAACTTTTTGAAAAAAATATCTTCCATATAGCTCTATACACTTTAGCATAACTTGTAATCAGACAACTGTGATATTTGACAAAATATTCTAAGCATTATGGCTGAGTTTAGGGGGATTACTCTTTATAAACCAGTGGTCCATATTTAGCTATGTTTTATGGGCAAAACATGTGTTAAAAGCTTATTATTAGCCAGGCAGTGCTGGAATATCTAAATATGAATAATGTTGGCAATAAAATAAAATTGTATGACAATGTACCATATTGGAGCGTAACCATAAAATTTAGGAACTGGATTAAATTGACAAGAAAATTTACAAAATTATTTTAACTGAAGTTAATCAAATATTATATGGTCCCATCGGGCTGAATCACGATTATTTTGGGGTTCAGAAATAAATAATATCCATAATTTCTCCCTTTAATTGTACGCCAACAAAATATGTTACTATTGCAGCTGTCACTTCAGTGTTCAACACCAAATTATGGCTAAAGTGGCAATATAATTGTTTTATAATTGTCTACCCTGGCGAAGTGAAAATCAGCACATTTGTATCTCATCAATGCAATTATTTCAATAGTCTGAATTCAGATAATGTGTTTTATAACTGATTGTAACAAGCCATATGATTGGTCCTCACAATTTAAATGACCAATCAATATTTGTGTTGCATTATTTTAGCTCCAGTTTCATATTTTTGTCTCAAACTCCAAATGTAAGAACTGTTTGTAACAAGGCGTGTGATTGGTGACACCATTTTATTAACCAATCAATGATCATGTTACTTTCTCAATTTAATCTGAGATGCTTTCGGGGATCAAGGGTCTGTGATTAGTATTCATTGAAAAATTGTTAATGTCAGTTAATTTTGAACTAGTTTTTCGAATTATTATTAAATGTTTAAATTAAATTACGTTATTTATGGCATCATTTAAACCTTTGATTAATAAATTTCTAAATATTATCTGTGGAGCTTGGCGGCTTTACTTTTACATGTCTCTAGTGGAATACTTGGGGTTTAGAACATTAGGGATTTTTGATGATTTTTATTGATACCGAAAAGTGGTTGCTATAATGAAGCTTGATTTATTACAGCCTATAAATACATACAATACTGCATTATGTATACATAATGCTTAGATTTGACGTTAAATAAAGTGACAATCATGATAATTGATGACAAAATTGAATAATGTTCATGCATAATAGATGACAGCTGACTTTTCTGATAACAGTTCTGGTGTGGTTTGGGACATATTTGTTTTATCTGATGAAACCTTGATGGCAACATTGTTATAATCAAATATTTCCTTAATTTGTTGCATGTCGGATGATATTTTTTCAGACTATCTGTGTCATACATGGCAGATCTACTGCATCATGCAGGAGTCTCCTGCATTCCTGCATGATTTTTGGCAAATTGATCAAATCTCACACATTTCTTGCAATACTTAAACCTTGACATTTATAGTTTGCATGATTCAAATGATAACTAATATTAATTTAAATAGCTTTATGAGGCATGCAAATTGCATGGTAATGCCCTACAAGTAAAATAAATGAAAACTGCATATATATTAACTTCATTTATATATCAAGTTTAATGTTTGAGCAAGAAAAATCTCCCGCATTTTCATCACCAATCTCCTGCATAGGCTTCAGGAAAATATGACTTAATATATATGATCAGTGTAGCTATACCATTTGACTTTGGGATACAGTGACGCCCCCCCAAAAAACTAGGGTAACAAATAAAGTACATTTGTGCCGATGGCGGTATTTATCTAGATCAATCATTTCTATGCTTAAAATGTAATATGTTTACTCATGAACTGACAACTTTGCAGATTATCTGCATAATTAATAATAAGTCTTCCATTTTTTTCTATGACAACATAAGATGATCCGTATAATTGCCTTATTACCATACATAGAAGTGTAAGGAATTAATCCTCGTAATATTTAGAAGTCTCTGGTGTATTCCTTTCATGACAAGTTGTGATATTTTTTTTATGTCTGTGAAAAATCTTGGCTTGATTTACCTTAATCTTACTTTATGTCATTATTTCTGACAGCTATTTAAAACGGACCCCAATTTTTCTTGCTTTACTTGTCGTTATTCCTACAGATACGAGACAAGATTCCAGTATTCCTTGACTGATATGTCTCAGCTTTTACTAATATGGATGAGAAAAATATGTAGAAATATTTAAAAAATCATAAATATTAATAGATCATTTTGTTAAGTCAACACCGAATTTTTATGGAAAATGATTATAAATTTTTCTTGAAAGAAAACTTGTCATATATTCTGGAATTTCTTCGAATCATTAAAATGGTGTAAAGTTGTTATGATAGAATATGCAGATTTAAATGTTTGAATATATTGTTTTCTTGCATTTGATGGAGGCAGTCATAGTGTCAAGCCATTTGGTTTTATCCCTTGCCTATTAATTATGTCACTGACATCTGACATTCACTTACCTCCCATTTAAGTAAATATAGAAGTCACCTCCCGTGGAAAGCACTATGTAGCGCTTTACTTAGGCAATGAGCATCTTGCTTCTAAGGAAGAGACTGAAAATTTGTGTTGTACAAGGAATCTAATCTGGGCAGTGTGCCTTAAACTATATCTGAATATATTAGACTCCATGCTTCTTGAACATGTCTGATGTATAGCACCGATACATGCAAGACCGTTGGTGCACTGAGGCATTGTTCAACAATTTACTACATTTGTATATTTGGAATAAAGATCAGCACTCAGGAATTTCTCGACATCTTTCCGTCTAGGGTAAAAATTGAAAATCTCGGCTCCAAGTCCGTAATTCCTGCATTAAATATTGGGTGGTAAAGGCAATATTGTACAAGATCTACATGATTGTGTGGTTCACATGCCATTGAAGTGATAAATTGTTACTGACTGAAGGCTATTGTGTCAATAATCTGATCATGTTTCTATGTCTCTATATCATAACTGATCGGGACGGGTCTAATTCCTGGCACGATTCTACAATATATCCTTGTCATCTTCAATTTATTGACATGGCTTGGTAATATTATACACTTGTCAATAAGAATATAATAATTCTGGTTAAAACAATGCTTGTTTAAATATCTTAAGACATGCTAGGTTTGGAGAAGTTTTTATAAATGTCTGAGTTGATCTGATGCAGATATAATTTTTTTGTCAATATTCTGTTGTTTCATCTTGTTCTTCACTTTATAATTATTTCGCCATTGTAACTGTCAGAGACTCTGGTACTTGCACCAAAATGTAACATTGTCAATTGTCAGGATATCTAGGTGGAATGATTGCCCTTTGAAATACCTACAAAGTACTCCTATTAAAGTGGAGTTACTCCTATTTTTGTTGAGAAATTTCTGGTTTCCAAGTTCACCTACTTTGAACAAAAGTGCATAATGATTCATTTTATGACTTTCTGTTCTATATTTATAACCACTAAAAAATAATACATTCCTTGTTTATGCATATAAATCCCTTTTAAATTACCTTTAAGTGCATCTTGTAACATGTTCGCTTTATCACTCCTATTTTGAATTTAACTAGCTTGGCAGGTATGCTTTATCGATGGCTTAGAATTAGAAGGTCGTAACTACCAAATCGATATTTTGAGAAAACACTGAAAAACTGTCTGACATTTAGTCTTTACTTATGGTAAAACAAACTTTTACAACTTCATTTTGGTCAACATGACAACTTCAGATTTTTATGAAAATGGGCTCATAAGAAGCGCCTTGTGATGCTTATTCTAAATATGTATTAATCTTAAAAGGTCGTAAGTGGCCCTTCTAATTCTAAACCATCGTTTTGTCTACATAGTAACAGCTAGAGACTCATAAGCACATGATATTGTCAGGAAATCTAGGTGGAATTATTACTGCTAGAGTTATTGCTTTTTGAGGAAGACATACAATATATTCTGTGTTTGTCTTCTAATGGAATTTATCATCATTTTTTGCACCGATTTGTTTAAAATCATCAACCATCTTACCCCAATGATGTGTATGGGTTAAATCAAGTGTAAACTAGTTTCACTGTACGGTGAAATAGGATTGTTTACACTCATATAAGAACCTCTGGTATTTATCCAACAATTACAATTGATATTAACGAGATTTGTGAACTTAAGGTTGCCATAGAGAGTCGTGTATTTGGGTTGCCACGGAGAATATTCTATATGGGATAATAACTTTGTTATATTTCTCTGGAAAATTGCTAAAATGTACTTTGACAATTATATAATAATTTACTTCATGTTGTCATGAACTTTTGAGACTCGTTATCTGGATTGACTAAATTCTAAATGTTTAAGACTTTAAGTCCCCTTCATAATTAGTACAATTTGTCAAATTTGAGCATTTTCTGAAAATATTTTATGTGAATATTTTTGCCTTTATTCCATATTACACTCCTACACTAGGATAAAGGGTATAAAAAGTACAAAACTCACATGCAACTTTATTAGGCAAAATATGAAGAATTGTCTCCCTTGGAAATGTGTTGTTTAAAAGTTTATTTGAATAATTGTTACTATAACACTCATTATTGGATTTGTTTTACTTTTCGGGCCCACAAGGGTAATCCCATTTAGTTTCCCCGGGGGTCAGAGAATCATCGCCACAAACCTTATCTCATTATTGAAAATTAGTAATTGTTGCTGATTGACATAGTGATAATTCTACAAGGGAATCTGTGTCCCACCAGAAGGTTACAAAACAAAGAGTTATGGGTCTTGTTTGAATAAAAAAAAAATTCTTAGAATTTCTATGTTTCTTGCATGAATGTTTTCTGCATATTCAATGACTGATTCTGTATTGTATGGATAGAGACAGCAATTTAGCAATGTACACAGTTCATATTTTATACTTCTTGATTCTCAATAGTTTAATATCACGCTTGTTCCTTCCTTCAAAATTACTTCCATTCCTTGCTATAATTCATTGCACGGCAGCTTATCTCGCGCATAATTCATTACAATGGCAAGCTTAACTTGTGTCTAATCCGTTAAAATGTTTTCCGACTTTCTTAATAATATTGAAGTCAATATCTTCAGAAGAAATACATTCACGAAACTTTGATGCCGATGAATCTTTTGTTAAAACGGTCAGACAAATTACCCAGAATTCTTTTATATAAAAGCTAAACACTATTGTCCTTCTTGTATCCGCCTTATTCCACGGTTTCCGTGATTTCCGGGCTTTATAGTTGATGAAAATCAATGCAATCTGATCAAAATCAACCTTACGAGATATTTGTGGGATGTTAATCTATTTTTGCCGTACACGTTCAACGTTTCCGGGGGAATAGTTTTTATACAATAATTCAATTAATGTGATGAAATTTATGGTCTCGGCATTGTTCGGTAATTTCAGAATTTCTGATTGTGTTTTCACAGCACTATATGAATAGAATAATAGAACTTACATAAAATAACACTAACAGTATGTTAGCTTTTTCAGTTTCTATGGTTATTTCAATTTCTGAATGGTTATTTATTTAACAACTCAAGATTTATTGCTTTTAACAAAATTGGGTATGCAAGTGCTTCCTTAGAAGCATTACGGTAATACTTAAGTGTATCAATATTTTGAAAAAATTACTGTTGTGTTCACTAATAAATGTTTGACTATTTCTTCTTTTTATGCTCCCACCAAAATAGAATAGATTTGTTTTCTACACTTGAGTATACTGTATTAAATACAGAAAAAGTGTGCACACTTATTTACAAAAAAAATCACATTTGCATTTAATGTGCATTAAATACCCTTTTTATGCCCCGCAGTGGTGATATAGCGGTATAGCAATGCACCTAACCGTCCGTCCATTTGTCCGTTACAAAATGTTGAAACTCAAATATTTTTTAAAAATTCCATCAATACATTGCTTTCAAACTTGGCGTACTTGTTTACTACCATATTAAAAATATTACTTTGTCAAAGTCATGTAACACTACCCTACATTTCAACAGAATTGTGGCCCCTGATTGACTTAGGTATTTGTTATGGACTAATATAAGCCTTAAACTCCCACTGGGGCATAAAAGGTTAACTGAACACAGTGGTCTATAGTCTGCCGCTGATAACGCTAGCCTCTCTTTACAATAGTAAGCTGAAATAAAATGCATTTTCAGTGAACATTTTTGTTCACTCTTGTGCTCAGTTACTTTAAATACATAAACTCTTTCTATTTTAACTGAAAACAAGTGAAAATTCACCCTTATAGCTTGACCAGATTTAGTAGTCACTCCGGACATATCCCATGCATATTTCGGACAAAGTCGGTGCAAAAATAAACAAATATTTTCGATAAGTACCGACTACGCTTACGGAAAATATACAAGCTTCCGAAGTTTAATGAGTGCCTACTACAGTTTTATTTTTAGACATTATTTGTTTGTATACAAAGCTAGAGTTATTGCCGGTGATCTATAGATCAGTTTCTTGTAAAACGATCAGTTGTCATCCTGTGTATTGATGTACTGTTCCATACAATAGATAATATCTGAATCTCCTTGTGGTGTTGGATTCTTCTATTTTTGCACTATTTTTCCTTTTCACCAAATTCATTCCTTTCCGCTCAATTAATCTGCTTTCTTAAATTCATATCTGTCTTAAAATTCTCTTTTCTTTAAATTCATTTTTTTCTTCAAATTAATGTTTTTCTTTTTATTATTAATTCTTTTCTTCTAATTCTTCTCTTTTCCTTCCATTCATATCTTTTTGCTCCATATGATTGCTTTTGGCTTTATCCATCTCTTTTCTTTCAACTTGTCTCTTTAGACGACTTTTTCTTGCTTCTATATAACTGAACATACTTTGGTTGATCAAATGTTGCATAAATCTTGTTTTTTTTGCTTGATTTGTATATTTTATTTGTAATAAATCTGTCTGCTATATCAGTGCTGTATAAAACTTCCTGATAATAATTTTGTCCTGTATAAACATAATAGACTAATAATATAAAGAGGGAGGCTCTCTTGCTGATACCTCACCTGAGACTTAGTACAATCCAATCCTGTTCTGTATAGGGAAGAATAAAGTTCAATCTCATTTAAATCAGAACCATATATGTTCCACTACTTTCACTGTGCAAAGGAATGAAGCAAAGTGTTAGGATCTGATTTTAATGAGATTGCTGAGCAAGTTGTGTGCATGATTGTATGTTCTAAAAGTTTTAATAATGTATTAGATCAGAAAATAGTCACGTGTGTAGCTTTCTAAATCTGATTGGTTCTGGACACCTTGTAAAAAATGTGAGTTACTTCTGCCATTAGTAATTTGGGGGGGGGCATAATATGCCATGTCCCTGACCTCTCAAAACTGGCCTGGAGGAGGTAATAAGTAAAAGTACTTTTCAGTGCAGTTATGTTATTCTGATCTTAATTCATATTTGCTACCAAAAAATTCAGCATGCATGGTTTAATTAAAATCCAATTAAAGATAATTAAAAGAATTAAATGAGTGCACAGAGAAATTTGACAAAAAATGCCTGCACCATACTTGAGTTATTTTTCAATTACCATAAATTGATCTGTAATCTCGTGTGCCTAATCGCAGTGAAACTTTGACATTTTACAGAAATAAATGAGAGTTCTAAAATTGGAAGCACTGATTTTTTTCAGTTGCATAAACATAGAATTAAGACACACATTCAATTCAAGCAGACAAATTCAAAGTATAGAAAAAAATTTAATTTCTAAAATTCCAGATTTAAAGCCATCATGATGTCAAACTTCTAAGATCTTGAAAGGTAATACATTAATTGTTTGGTACATATAAATGGGGAAAGAGACATCTGGTTGTAAATTATATCTTAAATGTATCATTCAAAATAAACCTAGCAGATAATCTATTAGATTGATGAAATAATGGTTCGTTATCAGACAATCTTCTTCTTAACCAATTCATTCAAATAGATAAATATTTTCATTTTCTTTCTTTGCAAATTCATTTAATTGATGAATATTTTTTGCCAAATCGTTAGGATGGCAATTTGGAACCATAGCTCAGGAGCAGTTGCATAAACAAGGCACTATATTACTCTATGCAACAACATGCCACCAGCCAATGTGTTCGACGCTAGCATACCATTTCTTAACACTTTGCTTCGGTTCCGCTGGGTGCTTTGCAATGGTCTGCTAGCCGCGAGCGCTCACAGGTAGCATATCAAATTTTTGCTTCGGCTGCTATGTCTAAGGGCTTTTTTGAAGCAAACAGTTTCTTAGTGTAGCGCTACTGAGTGCTCGATAGAGCCTTGCTTATGCAATGGCCACCAGGTCTCTCACAAACTATATTGTAATTATAAGTTATGAAAGTGGTTCTAGTATTTCTGTGGCATGGTACTTGCTGCTGGTTGCCATCTTTAATTTTAAATAACCTTGTTTATGACATTGCAGTATTTCTGTGGCATGGTACTAGGCGTCGACAGCCATCTTTGATTTTCTCTAAACCTATGCATGACAATGCAGTATTGCCAGGGATATTAATCACATGCAACGATTATAAAAAGTAGCTTGATTTATAGGTTGGTATTAACAATGTGAGAATGAGATATTTTATCACATTTAAAATGATTATCTTGTCATCAAATGTAATGAGGCAGTCTTTCTCTTTATAGCTGCATCCAGCAGTCCTGAGCGCCTGATCTCCAGAAGCATCTCAATCTGAGCTAAATCTCATCTCAAATAGTGTCATAATGTCTTTGAGTTAAAATAAATATCCATTTGAGACAGGCCGGCCTTATTCACAAACATTTTAAGAATAAGACTCAGACTTAAACTTGACATTGTGAAATCTTCTATTCGCTATCATGGTATTATCAATGTATCAATTTTGATATCAACGGGTATACATATTCGGTGGGTAACTTTAAATAATCAGACAAAGTTTCACATGGTGAAAAGAAATAGCAGTGTTTTAAATATAACTTTCAAGTTTAATTCTAAGTCTGAGTTGCAATCCTACAATGTTGTTGAATTCAGAATTTGCCTCCACCAGATGGAAACAACACTCTCCGTAGCTCAGTGGTTAGTGCGCTTGTCGTCTAATCTTTGCGACCCGGGTTCAAATCCGGTTGGAAGTACATATATGCCTGCCATGTGTCAGTAGAAATAAAGCAAATAAAGGCTATGCTCGGCATAATTCATTTCATTTTCATTACTCTGAGTCTATTATGTCAAATTTCGAGAGCTCAAACTAAGATTTAAGTCAAATTCAAATTTGATTTGAGCAAAAATATCTGAGAAAATTGGACAGGGAAGACTGCACTCAGTTTAAAAGCCAAGTACAGAATTACTGAATATACATAACACAAATACACATAACAATGCCCACACACAGAACCAAAGGAAAAAATCAAAATCCTAAATTGGCAAAATCTATAAACACTATAGCACATGCAAATATACTGCTATCAATATCAAATCCACAGCACAATGCCCACACATAACAAAACGAAAAAATGAAAATCCTAAATAAATTTCAAAAAAAACCCTGTATACTATAGCAGATGCAAATACAGCTATCAATATTGTACTATAGATCTACTGTAATGGTTGTGATTGAAATGGAGGTTTGAATGACAAATCTTGATGAAGCAGCTCTCCTAGCATTGATTTTATCTCTCTCTCAAATATGTGTCTTATATCTCACACATCTGTCTTATACATGTATATATCTTACAATCTTTATGCAAAATGTTACAATCCAAAGTGTTTGTATATAAATACATTACTTGTTCTTTAAGATTGATACTGTTTGCAGGTATTGAAATTTTAATGTCATAAAAATGTTAAAATTTATGTGCTCTTTTTAAGTTCTCCCTTTCTAGTCCCCATTTGAAGGTATCTCATGACTTGTATCATGTCCTAATTATTAAAGGTAGCCAATTTTGGTCCCTTAAGGATCCCATGCTGGTCCTTTTTGAAGTTGCAAGTGACATTGATACCTGAAGATGATCAGTTAATTATTTTGCTATTTCATGAAAGTTTGATCTTTACCCTGATGAAAAAAGTAGGGGAGTCCGGGGGCATGCTCCACCGGATTTTTTTAGTTTTTATTCCTTGAAAGGTACTGGTGCGTTTTGACATATATTTAGGAGATCAAATTTAAAGTTAAACTTAAAAAATATATTATGTTTTCTCGAAATGATGAGCGGCAGCTACGCTACTAATGGACACTTGCAGTAAGCTGAATACTGTATTAATGAAGGTGGATTGTTGCCTGTGTAAGTTGTCACACACACTGACGTATGGTTATTGTAGAACTTCCTACAAGTCTGTGTTGTCAGCCAACACTTGCATGCGCTAATTGTCTGGTATATACACGACAGGTGCTTTAATGATGCTGTTACTTAATTGACTTGTTAGTTCATCATCTCCCCTAATTATCTCTCCATGCTTTCAGGAAACATCAATTTTAAAAATGTTGTTGAATATTTATTATAATGCTCTGGTAAATGGATCCTTTTAAAATTTCTCTGTAAAGATGAGAATTTAAGACTGTTTGTGCGATGTCATTTCTAAGCAAAATCTGTGTGTTCTCGATTTATATGTAGTGAAAATTGACTTTGAAATTTTCACTTTGTCATTAAAAGTCAGCTGATTGCATGTGGAGAGTTTAATTGATTACCATAAAAAGTCCCTTGTCCAAGCCTTAAATGTGTTATTGGAGTAAAGCCAGAAGCTGATCGAGTGCATGTACAAATACTGGTAGCACTTCAGTCTGGATGATCTGGTATAAGACTTGGTAAACATAATTATATCTTACGCACTTGGTAACTCCTTTCCTAACTCCTGCTGGAGGGAGGGGATACAGGTAGAATTTAGGCGTAAAAAAAGGAAAATGTCTAATTCCCCTGTGTTGCCTGCCAGCCCCCAGACGGGCAAAATATTGACTGGTGCATAACTTGATCACACAGAGCAATGCCCTTACAGAACCTTAGGACAAAAATAAAAGCCAAAGTCCCCACTGTAAACGAGCAGAATAGCCTAGTTTCATGAAGAAATGCCAACAAGCAGTGGCCAGCCTAGTGGCACATTGATTTTGCCTGGTCTAGCAACTGGAGGATCATTACTCTAAGCCAGGTTGAGGTATTACAATGTTGGGTATATAAGGACTTTAAAATGTTCCTCACCCTCATGCTGGCTCGCCCTTAAAACATGTTCAACACTCGACAATAATTGTGGTTTTGTAAACATTGGAAGTATATATAATTTATAGAGTTATTGCTAGTAATTCTTCAATGACTTGCTATAAAACCACCTCATCTCTTACCAAGGAATTATATTTTCTGAATTTTCTACTTTCAGTGGCGAACCCACCAGAGAAGTCCAAAGATGACAGTAATCTAAGTTCTCGCAATGGTCAGTTGGCCCGTAAGTATACACTTCATTTTACACTTCATTCTGTTTGGTCAAGTTATTGTTGTTGTGTTTATTACCCAGGTTTTTCAACGAAAAAATCCTGGTTATTAGATTTGGGTATGGTGTGCGGTCACGTCAAAAAGGGTGTTTTTGTTCAATAAGTTTGGATGGACACATCTTCATGAAACTTTGTATGCATGCAGCTTGCATGGAGACCTAGCTTGGGGTGCATTTGGAGTCAGTGGGGTTAAGGTCACTTCAACTAATAATAGAAAAAGGGCTATGTTGGAATATACACAGAAAACCTTGTTTCGCCACTGCCGTGTCTTGTTTACTTATCGAAATTGGCTTTTTGATTTATTGGTATGACCTGCCATTGTGAAGTAACTAGTGCTTTATAAAAAATAACACCCAATGCAAAAAATAAGCAAAAATAACTTGGTATTTAGGAGAGAGTGCTTGTTTCCTTGACAGGTTTATTGGTCTGTGAAATATGTAGTTGTCTTAATTACATTGTTGTCTTTATCAGAGGAATTAATATTGAAAAAATGTTTTGATGACTTTCGGTGTGACTTCTCGTATTCCAAGTATTTTTTCTTTTGTGGAAAAAAGCAACAATTCTTAAATTAGGTCAATTGTGTGCAAAAAGTGAGACAGTCTTCCTGCCACAGGAAAATTAGCCCAATTAATTAGATTAATGGTAAATGTTTTAGGTTTAAAAAATTAAGCGTCTAAGTGATGCGTTATATCACATTCTAGAATTCAGCTATTTTCCTTATATGTACTCGGCTATTTGTAATATCATACATTCATTCATTGACGAGAATGGACAGATTGAGTAATATTCCCCAGAATTATTGATGTAACACTCGCCCGATAATCTCCAACGTTATGAGAAAAGTGTCAAACTTGTCTGTATATGGACATATAACTGTCAACATTGTCAGGAAGTAATATTACTACATAGATTATTATAGTCATATCTTAATTATACACATATTTAGGTTTCATTAGAATTAATGGCAGACGTGATTAATCTTTCAACTCTGCACCATTATATAATGCTAAACAAAGTCTACTTTGAGTATTTTAGTATGCCTAGGGAATATGTTAAGCCAGACTCGGCAAAAACTGCCACTCTTCCAGTCTTGACTAACAATTTTTGATACAAACTGACAGAAAATCCCGGATTTTTTTATTAGACGAAAATGAACATTCACTAAAAAAAGTCTCATTTTACCAATTTGGACTGACAATTATAAAAAAATATTATGGAGCCTGGCAATCTTATTTGGATTTTTTCTGAAAAGTCTCTGCACCTGCTGGTTTTGTCTGTTGACAGAGAAAGGTAGTTTGTTGAATGGAAAACTAGCTGAGTGGCAAGCACTATCAATTAAAAACGCTGGACATGTACCCACAGCCATTGAATAATCCTTTCACTGTATCATTTCTTGCGATGCTATATAAATTTATTGCGAACAAAAACACCTGTACCTTCCAGTCACTGTATGACTTTTTGGGAGACTATGCATACAATATACTTTGTATGACTTATTGTAAGCCAAAACACCTGTAACATCTGGTCACTGTATATGACTTATTGAGAGACTACATGTACACAATTCAAAGTTTATGACTTCTTGTGATAAGTTGTGGATTTTGACTCTGGTACCAGGTATATCATAAATTAATTAATCAGGTTTGTAAACAAAAAATGTTGGCCTATTTCAGATGATGCAATTAATCAAGGTAAAAGTTTGTATATTAATCACTGATAGTTTGTGTTTATTCATATATACTAACCACTGCTTGTTTTATACCAGTTTGAGCACACTAACAATTCACTGTGTTCACTTTGTATTATTTTAGTAGAAAGATGATTTTTTACCCATTTTTAGTGGAATTTGTGCAATACTGTTGTTCCTTTATAAGGCTTGAAATACTCTTCCCCACCCCACCCCATCCACATGTGCACATTAAAATAAATTTGATAATTTATAATTACCTTTAGATCATATTTAAAGAAGTAAGGGAAATTTCGCTTGAAACAAAATTATAACAAAAAGCATTGTTTTTCATAAATGTGTTCTGCTAGAAGAAACATTGGTAAATGTCAAACGTTGCTTGGATTCGAGCTTGTTGTAAGGGCACTTATGTGCCTCCCTAGCTCAGTGGTTAGTGCGCTTGCCGACCCGGGTTCAAATCCAGGTTGAGGAACATACATATATGCCTGCCATATTTCAGCAGAAAGCTGACTGGCAAATAAAATAAAGCTATGCTTGGCATGTATTCTTGTCTGTATGACTTGCTTCTAATAGAGGGGAGACGACCCTATTACAGAAACACCTTATCAAGGGAGATCATGCTTGATATTTGTTTAAAAAAACCTGCACATGAGATGTGAACATATTCTTGATTATCTCAAATTGATAAAGGGAGACAATCAAATCCCAGAAATGGACTAATCATGTCACTATATCAAGGGACATCATTCTTGATATAAATTATCCTGAAATGCTGAACACCTCTTATTTGTAAAGGGAGACAACCCAGTTACAGAACATCTTAGCAAGGGAAATAATTCTTCATGATTAGTCAAACAAAGCAGCACATTTGTGTATGCTTTCTCAAGGACATCGTTTATCAGAATATTATAGGCTGCTTTGGAGGAAAAGATGAACCGGTTACAGGTACTGGAACTTCCATCACAGTCCACAAAGTTTATATAATCCATTATGTTACCAAACAATTATTAAGAGAGTCACACTGACTTTAATGGATCGGACAGTGCTTGATTGATTTAGTCTGTGTACATCGCAATACATCATTCTGGCTGGCATGTAGTGTAAATTGAGGGCTTGGTGCAAAACTATGGTAACTAAATCAATTTATAGAGGCATGTACCATTGTTTTGCATGGAGCCCTCAAAATAGATTTCAGCTTTAATCAATTACATTCATTGATTCAAATTTCAAGATTTGGGGATCAAACTGTTACCATTGTTTTGCCTGGCGATGCTCTTCTGATTTAAATAAATTATGCTTCGGGAGGCATCAGGAACAGCGATATCACAAATTTTCTAATGACTGCCCCGAGGCTTCCCTTAGACCATAAGGACCCTTTTTCCAACGCCTTTCGATGCCCATTTATCAAATCGGGAAAAAGTATCAGTCGGACCAAGGCATAAGGGAAGGCAGCACTCAAAAGAAACCAGACAGTTAGAAAGGCAAAAAAAGTAAAGAAATTGCAGGTTCTGCCTTATGCCTGGTTTTAAAGGCCCTGGGAGGGTGAAAGGACAAATAATGAGATTTTGAAGACCACTATTATACACCAAGTCTGCCAATAATAATATTTTATCTCCAATCTAATGGGTTGCTTGGGGTGCCTTGTTATCACTAAATGTAGAGTATTGCACTGTTCCAAAATTGTTTTATTAACTGTAGTTATATATTAAACCAATATAAACTCACCATTATTATACCCCCTGCACAGCAGAAGTTGTTGGAGGGGTATACTGTTTTCAGCTTGTCCCTTCCGTCCGTCTGTCCGTCCGTCCGTCTGTCTGTAGACAGTTTCTTGGGAACACAACTCCTACAGTTTTTGCAGAATTTTCTTTAAACTTCCACACATCAGCAACCTTAACATGTAGATGTATGTGAAGGACTGACTTAGCAAGGAGATTACTTTATTCCAGAAGTATGGCCCTTTGCAGGCAGGGGGTATATTAATCTTGTGAATGGTGATAGCTCTAGTTATACCAACATTTATATCATACCCTGTGTATATATAATCACTTAATAATTGTATATTATTGTTTTATGATCTTGTTTTTAGCTCACCTGTCAAAAAGCGACAAGGTGAGCTTTTGTGATCACTCTTCGTCCGTCGTCCGTCCGTCGTCCGTCCGTCAAAAATTGGCTTGTGTTCACTCTAGATGCAACAGTTTTGATGCAACTGAAACTTGGTCAGAATGTTGTTCTCTATAAAATCTAGACCAAGGTCGAAACTGGGTCAGGTGGGGTCAAAAACTAGGTCACTAGGTCAAATCTTAGAAAAACCTTGTGTTCACTCCAGAGGTCACCGTTTTGATCCAATCTTCATGAAACCTTGTCAGAATGTTGTTCTCTATAAAATCTAGGCCAAGTTCGAAACTGGGTCATGTTGGGTCAAAAACTAGGTCACTAGGTTAAATCTTAGAAAAAGCTTGTGTTCACTCCAGAAGTCGCTATTTTGATCCAATTTTCATGTAACTTTGTCAGAATGTTGTTCTTTATAAAATCTAGACCAAGTTCGAAACTGGGTCAGGTGGGGTCAAAAACTAGATCACAAGGTCAAATCTTGGAAAAACATTGTGTTCACTCCAGAGGTCACCGTTTTGATCCAATCTTCATGAAACTTGGTCAGAATGTTGACCTCTATAAAATCAAGGCCAAGTTTGAAACTGGGTCATTTGGGGTCAATAATCAGGTCACTAGGTTAAATCTTAGAAAAGCTTGTGTTCACTCCAGAGGTCGCCGTTTTGATCCAATCTTCATGAAATTTGGTCAGAATGTTGTTCTCCAAAAAATCTATGCCAAGTTCGAAATTGGGTCTTGTGGGGTAAAAAACTAGGTCACTAGGTCAAGTATTGGAAAAAGCTTTTGTTCATTCAAGAGGTCACAGTTTTGATCCAATCTTCATGAAACTTGGTCAGAATGTTGTTCTTCATAAGATCTAGGCCAAGTTCGAAACTGGGTCATGTGGGTCAAAAACAAGGTCACTAGGTCAAATCTTATAAAAATATTGTGCTCACTCTACAGACCCCTGTTTAAAAAGTGTTTTGATCCAAACTTCATGAAATATGGCCAGAATGTCAGTTGTACTGATACCTAGACCAATGTGCAACAGGTGAGCGACCTAGGGCCCTTTTGGCCCTCTTGTATAATATATTTGTTTATAAGTAGTAATCTTAAATTGCTAGAACACTTATTGTTTATTATGTTAGGAAGTTAATTATAGTCATTGTAACTAACTTATTACCGCACCTACAAGGAGGGGAGGGAAGGCTATTTTATATTTTGCTTTCCTCCACCCCTCCTAGAAGTTTTCACACTATTTGTTCTGTAATATTAAAATTTATTTCAAAGACACTTTGCATGACTTAGAAACTAACCTTCCTAAAATTTGTGCAAAATAGGGTAGTATAGTGTAACCCATGATAAACACTAAAATTTAAGTGTCAAATACTTTTTGGGGTTTCAAACATCAACCTACAGTGGTTTTAGTTCTGTTATTTAAAAAAAAGATTTTACGTATTACATAATATGATATTACATGTAGCAAAAGAAATTGGGTCATTTCTACAGAAAACCACTTGTAACTGTGTCATTGATAAAGACTAAACAAAAATCAATGATACAGTAACCTGTGCAGAAAACAGCCAAATTATCTAAACAAAGAGTGAAGAGTACCATGGCGTTTAAACTTTAAATGAATTTTCAAACATTGATTGATTCTGGGCTAAAGGATGTTTTCCTTTTCCCTGATGTACAATGTTCATTTTGTCCAAAATGAATGTTAACAGTAACCTGAATTTCCCAGTGGTATTATAAAGCTCCTGTATTCTGTAGTGCTTGCTGGTACATGGTTGTTGTCTAATTAATTAATTAACTGATTCTCATGTTCTCCACATTTTACATGTATGAACGAGATTAATGGTGGCCATCTTCTCAGTGAGTTCTCACTATAGTGAACATTCTATGAGGCAACGTGTAGGAGGAATGGGCAATATTGCTTACATTATAAGATCCGAACTAACATTAAGATCAGAGCTAATGTATATTTATCTCAGCTTCATAATACAGCAATGTACTACATGATGCTAGTACATGTTTTCAATGAACAATATCATAAGTATTCCTTGTATAGCTTGACCAGATTAAACTGAGACTCCTTGCATAATACAGCCGAATATAGCCGGACAAGCTTATGGACTTTGATTAGTCTCATTTTAATCTGGTCAAGCTATAATAATAAAACCCGGTGAATATACATGTTTTTTCCCTTCACCAAACACAAGAATTTAGTACTGGTCTCCTCAGATTGGACATTTCTCTTGTAATACTTTAGGAATCCTGTTTTAGTAATGTCATGGGAGACATTCTCTGTTAAAAATGGCTTTTCTGATTCAGACTTTCCCAGTAATAAATTACTTTTCCATGTGAAATCACTTGCTTGGTGTTCTGTGTGTTTTATACCAATAAATGATTATTGAAAAAATACTTTATTTTTTGAGATTTAAGTTAGATAAAAGGCAGCATGGTGTTATTTATATTTTTATAAACCTGGATAAAATACAGTAATATTTTATTGCCTCTTTTATTTTAGGTACTGGGTCATTGACTGTACTGAGACGTTCTAACTCCCGCAATAAAGTTGTATCCAACAACAGTAGTCGTACCTCAAGTGTTGCTAGTCTTGAGAGTGATTCGTACGCGAGTGTTGACCTTGGTACAGATAAACTTCCACCTGTGGACGTACCAGAAGCCTCTCATGTTTGCTCATTACGGTTTGATCAATTATTATTTCTTTCCATATTGTCATTAAGTGATCAATCAATGTCTAATGTGTTTACAGAGCTAGCATTTCAATATCAAGTTACAAAAACTTTACAAACCATAATGATATTACTGTATTGTTTGCACCTACATTAATGTGGGAGTTGAACCTATACTGTACGGCGTCATCGCCTAGCTAAAATGCAGACCACAGTGAGCCTTTATTAGCAAGGTGACAGCATTGAATCCCTTGATCATGTCAACAATTACCCCTAAAAATGTCAGACAAATATTATCATGTTAACAACATCACACCATACCACTAACAAGGTAAGCTATGTGGATTATATACAACACTAACTGTGAGGGCACTTTTTACAGCCACCACAGGGCACACATAGTGTTGTTGTAAAAAATCAGTTAGCACCTATTGTGGGATTCCATTGCACCTAGCACTGCAAAGTATGGAATCATTAGACTACTCTGAATTGATATTTTCGAAGACATTTTAGATTTAATTTCTGTCCAATCTAAAATCAGCCGTAGCTTTATTTTTCCTATCTGATACAATTTAATTATAAGCCTCAGTACTAGCAGTTATTGAAATTTATATGTTTTTATTGTTTTAGGTTAAGACACATTGTTCGGAAATTACAAAAAGAAGATGTTTCCAAAGAAGATTTATTGAAAAACCTTGATTATGCAGCACAAGTTTTAGAAACTGTATATATTGATGAAACTAGGTAAGGATTTACATATTTATCTTTATTTTTACATGTGTTTCTCTATTCTACTTTATTTTAGGTCTTATTTTCATTGTAAATAGTCATTTTACTTTGGTAAACAACTGAAAAATAATTTCATTCAATTCAATTAATTTCCAATTATGAGAGTACCTGCTGTATGACATCACATTGGTCATGTGACTTTTGATGATGTCATCAATGATGTCACATGCTGAACTTCTGATAAAATAACAAAATGGCTGATGACCCAGAAAATGAAGAATGTGGGGAATGTGACATGAAAGATCTTGCTAAGTTGTAAGTTTTAAGACCTTGTACACCAAGGGAAAAAGCAAAGGCACTTGTCTACCCCTTTTTGTAGCACCCCCAATGCAATTTCAATTTTGAAGCCAGATGATGTTAGTGGGTGGGGTAATGAGTTTTGTTAAAAGTTCAATGACAAAGCAGGTAGCCTGACTAGAATGTCTCATTCCTGTGCAAATACTTATATTATTGATAATGTTGCATTTCTCATGTTCTGTGTTTTGTTATTTAGAGTTATAATGGAATGATCATTTACTTTAGATGCATTTCCTTGGCTGCCATTTTATGAATTCTTTGTTTATTTTATGCTGCTTAAATCTAGGTCAGCTGCATAAAGCGACAGACTTGTTTATGTTTTAATTACAAAACACTAGAAGACCATATGTATGAATTAATTACAGAGATGTTTTATTTATATGAGTTTGTAATCTAAAACTCCAAACGAGTTGTCATTATTGTCACATTTTGTCATGTTTTTGGTCAATGATTAATAGAATTCAGGAAATGCCTGTCAGACACTGACGATCAGTGACAATTGATTCAAATTATTTGGAATAACTAAATTATAAAATTATCATCATGTATCCTCTAAGATGACATGCGCTCAGATCCGACCCTATAGGGGGGGTGCATGGCTAGGCAAGCGTATATATCTCGCTTGTCTGTTGAGTGCGGCGCTTAAATCTTAATATATTTGGGTGCTACGGGTGTAAATCCTGTATCATAAGAACACTGTTCTATGTATTGATATTGATTACTTAAACATACCTCAGTATTTCGGGGTTTGAACTCGGACAGTTCACTGAGTTCAGCGCAATATTTGTTATGAATAACTTGATGATTTCTTCCAGTGATGAGACTTCACTTGACACTATAGAAACTCCATTAAACCAGCCTGAATCTGATGCTCCCCAAAGTAAACCTAGGAAATCAGGCAAAAAATCAAGGTTCTTTCTTTTGTGTAGTGGTTAACTTAACAACCGTTTTTTGCTTTTTAATAACCAAAATGCAAAAATTAGCATTTAAAATTTTGAACCGTCACCATTTTCTAATACCTCATTAACACTGGTGTCACACATTTGCAGTGAAATTCTCTTGTAACTTTCTGTTGTGTTTTCAGACAAGCATTTTATTAATCTATTCACCCCTATGGCCTCAGTGTTCAGTGCTTGCATGTGTTTAATATAACCATCTGCACCAGTGAACTTTACTAGTCTGGATTTTCTCTGACATTTCCAAAAAAGTTGAATTACAGAATTTTGTAATATGGAACTGCTGATGTGTGTCAATAAATATTTTCTAAACCATTCTCATAAATATGCCAAGTTGCTAACCTCAACCAAACACTAATTTAGGTCATGCCTTTTAATTAGCAAGATGCCTAGCACCCAATTCTTTGCCAGGGCCTTCTACCCGGACTAAATAAGTGTGAAATTAAGATTCCACCCTTTTCTTCTTGAGTGATGTGTTGTGAAAACTAAGAAATTTATACTAACAATTTCGGGTGTTGCATAGGCAACGTGTATTCTGAATTAATTTATAATTATGTACAGCCCTAACAGGTTTTAGAAGTTTTTAGCTAACTTGAATCATTTTAATACTTGATGTATGATGTACAATTAAGTAACTTGTTAGTCATACCTATTTCTTTAGTATCGCACTAAGTCTTAGTGGCAATTGCTTTACAATTTACCATCTACAGCATATTGTTTTAAGTTAATTAGTGTTAAAATGAAAAAAGTTTGATTACTGGTGTCACCGTGTAACCTGTTTACTATAGATGATAGATATTGAAGTTATATTTCTACCTGTGTTTTCCATGTGTTCTTCAAGTGTTCTATCTGTCTAACTGTTATATGATTTCTATATAATTATGATTTCTAGGTATATATGTATTATTGTTATGTTAATGGCGTGTTTCTGGTTTGACAGTATTAAGGATTCCAAATCAGAACTCCTTAGGTATGTGTTAGATAAATCTGCAGCGTCAGCAATTTGTTAATCAGATATTTTATTTGTAGTCCCAGA
Source organism: Spisula subtruncata (assembly GCA_963678985.1). NCBI lineage: Eukaryota > Metazoa > Mollusca > Bivalvia > Venerida > Mactridae > Spisula > Spisula subtruncata. Next base: position 25,836,575 of record OY787678.1, on the reverse strand, counting down.
TATTACATGTATAAAGTGTTTTTTGTAAAATGTCTGTGTTTATTACAAATTCAAAGTCAGAGTGAGAAATTAGACTTAAACCTATAACTGAGTGCAAAAACAGCAAAATTATTATGAATCCTGGCAAGTTGGGTTAAAATTCATAATTTCATATTATTCAATGCGAATTATGTTTGTTAGATGAACTTAAATAATGTTTGTCTAAACCTGACCACAACCATTTCAGATTGAAAAAAAAAAATTTAAAAGAAAAAAAGTCTCTATTTTTGAAGAAGTTTTGTTTTCTTAAACTACAATCATGCAGCTGAACTTCATTCTTCATTTTTCGTTCTGTTTGTTTCACTGCTCACATTTATTTGATATGTTTGTTAGTCTATTTTACCAAGTCTGGCTTTGTCTTACATCCATCCCTCTCTCACCTGCAATATTCTCTACATATTATATCACCTGCAATGTTCTCTACATATTATAGTCATGTTGTAATAAATAAGAAATTGTTCTGGTGAAACATAAAGCGCTTGTATGACAGTTTGTCTAAGACTGTAAGTAATTTGGTTCCCAACAGTTGCAGATCATTGCTGGATGCTGTACACGTCATGTCGCTGTCTCTACAAGTCCGCTGTTATAGTGTCTCATATTCTGGATTGTATCCAGATATTTGAATGGTGTCCGGAAATGAATGTTTCATCTTGTTACTATCTACCAGCCAACAATATAATAGCATAACTGTTAGTCTTCTGTAAGCTGTGAGAAATGAATGGACATATTTTGTTAGCATTACAATATTAAGTAGAAATTATGTTTAAAGACATTCACTCTTCACTTTTCTGTTTGTTTTGTTTGTTCAGTCAGAGCTGTATTGTACAAAAATGGATGTGTTCCTTTGATATTATACCTTACTGCCAAGGGAGGTAATTCCGGACAGTTGATACTTCCGGACAAACGGTCTAGACAGTTTATTTAGTTGAATAATTCATTAATATTGGTATCAAATCACTCTGCCAGGGGCGTATTTAAAGAGAATCTGGAAGAAAAAAATATTCAAAATCTACATATAATTACTTATATATGTATTACCGAAAATATCGTCTGCTTTTGTGATTTTGACATCAGCACCGCCCGGGGGGGGGGGGGTAAACAAATTTAGTGCGCATGCGCGATATAGCGCTTGCATCAACAGTCTTCACGAAAAACTTTTCAAAGTACTAGTCAGTGGGGCTACCAACATGGTAGAACTTACTAGCCTGAGAAGAAATTTACTAGTCAGACCATTAAATTATTAAAATTATTCTTAATTTTCACTAGACTTTCGGACTAGTCACCTAGAGACAATTACTAGCCCAACCCAGTTTTACTAGCCTCGGGCTTCGGGCTAGTGGCCAAATTCGAAGACTGCATCAATGGTTTTATTATGTAAAATTATTGGGTTCAATATTCTCTAGCAAGATCATGGCCGAGTGTTAAGCAGCTCACTTAGTAATATTCTGATGCAAAGGTCCAGCGATCAAATCACGACGACTCCAAAAAATGTTTTCGTCCAGCGCTTTATAGTTAGGCCAATAGACAAAATTTGTCCTCATTTTCGGTTGAAAAATTTGTTTTTTGACATCTTGCCCATAGATCTGAAATCTTCAGCATTTTAGTTCCATTTTCGGCCGGTAGACAACGTACCAAATTGATTGGAGTTTAGCCTGTCATGAGCTCCCCCTGGGTAAAAAACATGTGCATCATATGTTGTTATGTCGGAAATATTCACATATTTTTGCATGATTGTGAACAAGGAACCCTGTTCTAAATATTCCTGGTAATATGTATCTAAATATTAGTCGAGAAATATTCGAAGCAAACTGTCCTGTTTTATCTACGGGAATATCGTTGAAAAAAGCACAAAAGTGCCCCTTTTCAGGCCCCAATATTTTGCTGTTCATGTGACGTCATTTTTTTGGGAAACCTGTTTTTAGCAATGATCTTGAACACAGGTATTTAAAAACACAAAAAAAATCTGACAAAAAATATAAGCTTTTAATGCGATTTCTGTCCGAAATGATCTCCTTTGCCAGTATAGCCCAAGTTAGATTAATTTTCACTTTTGTCTCCAAATAGCTTTTTTGATCAGAATTTGGTAACAAGTTCCGAAGGCCTAAAGGTATTATTTTTGCAAATTGTGAATAAAAAATGCAAAACTCTGTTAAAGAAAGTAGCTTCATGGCCTAATTACTATAGGACTAATCAATGTTTGAGCATTTATCAGCGTACCATACTACATAACATTTTTTTGTAACAATCAGCTCTTGTTGTGCTTTTAGATTTGTTGAATATGTATACACAAATTATATTCGGAGAATTTTTTACTGTTGGTCATAGCTATTTTAAATTGTGAAAGTAAAGATATGTGCACATAGTATTATTGCTGTCTGTGGTCTACCTTCCTGCGTCCTGCATCTGTTGCTTGTAATGATTGTTGTATCACTTGTACCATATTGGTCCGAATTTGTTTAACAGTTATCTTCTTATATTTGAAGAAAATCACATTTCATCATTAATTTTATTAGCTCATCTGTCACATAGTGACTAGGTGAGCTTTTGTGATCTCTCTTTGTCCGTCTGTCGTCCGTCCATCGTCTGTCAACAATTTGCTTGTGTACGCTCTAGAGGCAACAGTTGTGATCCAATCTTCTTGAAACTTGGTCAGAATGTTGTTCTCCATAAAATCTAGGCCAATCGTGAAATTTGGTCACGTGGGGTCAAAAACTAGGTCACTAGGTCAAATCTTAAGAAAAGCATCCAATCTTCATGAAACTTAGTCAGGATGTTATTTTCCATGAAATCTAGGCCAAAGTCGAAACTGGGTTATGTGAGGTCAAATCTTAGAAAAACCTTGCGTACACTCTAGTAGTCATCGTTTTCATCCAATCTTCATGAAACCTGGTCGGGATAATGTTCTCCATGAAATCTAACTGTGTCAATGTGGGATCAAAAACTATGTCACTAAGTCAAATCTTAGAGAAAACCCTTGTGTTCACTCCAGATGTAACAGTTTTGATCCAACTATCATGAAACTTAGTCAGAATCTTGTTCTGCATGAAATCTAGGCAGAGGTCGAAACTGGGTAATGTAGGGTCAAAAACTAGGGTAGATGCAGGGGCATATAGTGATGCACCTGTCCATTCACCTGTTGGTCTGTTTATCTGTTACAAAATGTTGAAATTTGATTATAAATGCCTTAGTTTCATACTGTCACCATATTTATTTCATTATTATTACTATCAAATTTTTCATTTGTCAAATTTGGGTAAATTTATAGATTTTGTGTTTGTTGATTGTTTAATTGTTTAAACTTAAAATAAGTATTTAATTTCAAGTTTTTTTCCCAATTTCATTCACCAATATTTCAAGTATTCTTGATTTCATGTGACATATTTTGTCTTATTCAATCAACCAGAGTTGTGGCCATTTCCATTTAAATTTTAATTAGAAATTAAAGAATGGCTCTACAAAATCTATGAGGATTGATTGGTATCTTGTGGTTTGAATGTTAATTGTTTTGATATTTTTCTTGCTCTGGAAAGTTTATTTTTCTGTTATTATTTTGAGCATGCATTGTATGATAATTCTTGACTGTATTACATTTCATGGTGGTGTGAAACTTCATTTATTATGCTATGTCAGTCTTCGAATTACCACAATTGAATTGTTATATTATAGGATAAAAATAACTTATTTATTATAAATAGCAATGTCTTTTATTAATTTGAGACTTGGGATACAATTCAAGAACAGTAACTTAATTATACTGTTCAGTCAGTGAAGTTAAAGGTGAGGCCCTACTGTCATGTACTGTTGGATTTGGAATATACATGAGGTCCTTATTTAATGTACATTGAGTTGGCAAGTTAAAAAGTTAAAGGTGAGGCCCTGCTGTAGTGTACAATGTTGGGTTGGGAAGTTAAAGGTGAGGCCCTGCTGTGGTGTACAATGTTCGGTTGGGAAGTTATGGGTGAGGCCCTACTGTAGTGTACAATGTTGGGTTGGGAAGTTACAGGTGAGGCCCTACTGTAGTGTACAATGTTGGGTTGAGAAGTTACAGACGAGGCCCTACTGTAGTGTACAATATTGGGTTGGGAAGTTACAAGTGAGGCCCTACTGTAGTGTACAATGTTGGGTTGAGAAGTTACAGGTGAGGCCCTACTGTAGTGTACAATTTTGGGTTGAGAAGTTACAGGTGAGGCCCTACTGTAGTGTACAATGTTGGGTTGATAATTTAAAGGTGAGGCCCTACTGTAGTGTACAATGTTGGGTTGGGAAGTTATATGTGAGGCCCTACTGTAGTGTACAATGTTGGGTTGGAAAAATATGGGTGAGGCCCTGCTGTAGTGTACAATGTTGGGTTGAGAAGTTATATGTGAGGCCCTGCTGTAGTGTACAATGTTGGGTTGAGAAGTTATATGTGAGGCCCTACTGTAGTGTACAATGTTGTGTTGTAAAGATACAAGTGAGGCCCTACTGTAGTGTAGAATGTTGGGTTGAGAAGTTATATGTGAGGCCCTACTGTAGTGTACAATGTTGGGTTGGGAAGTTATATGTGAGGCCCTACTGTAGTGTACAATGTTGGGTTGGAAAAATATGGGTGAGGCCCTGCTGTAGTGTACAATGTTGGGTTGAGAAGTTATATGTGAGGCCCTGCTGTAGTGTACAATGTTGGGTTGAGAAGTTATATGTGAGGCCCTACTGTAGTGTACAATGTTGTGTTGGAAAGATATGGGTGAGGCCCTACTGTAGTGTACAATGTTGGTTGAGAATTTACATGTGAGGCCCTACTGTAGTGTACAATGTTGTGTTGGAAAGATATGGGTGAGGCCCTGCTGTAGTGTACAATGTTCGGTTGGGAAGTTATATGTGAGGCCCTACTGTAGTGTACAATGTTGGTTGAGAATTTATATGTGAGGCCCTACTGTAGTGTACAATGTTGGGTTGGGAAGTTACAGGTGAGGCCCTGCTGTAGTGTACAATGTTCGGTTGGAAAGTTTTATGTGAGGCCCTGCTGTAGTGTACAATGTTGGTTTGGGAGTTATGGGTGAGGCCCTGTTGTAGTGTACAACGTTGGGTTGGGAAGTTATATGTGAGGCCCTGCTGTAGTGTACTATGTTGGGTTGAGAAGTTAAAGGTGAGGCCCTGCTGTAGTGTACAATGTTGGGTTGGGAAGTTACAGGTGAGGTTCTACTGTAGTGTACAATGTTGGGTTGAGAAGTTGAATGTGAGGCCCTGCTGTAGTGTACAATGTTGGGTTTGGAAAGTTAACCACGAGGCCCAGTGTCTATGTACAAAGTTGGGTTGCAAATTACAAATGAGGCCCTGCTGTGATGATGATGTACAGTGTAGGGGTGGGAAATGTGTTCCATATTGCCTACTTTGGCATTGGAATTATTGAAACACAATTTGTGTGAATACTAGATTGGTTATGGACATGTCCCATATGAATACACCTTGATGTTTTGCTAAATGCTGTTATATTTTAAGACTTTACTTTCTGCTATTGTTCATCATTACATATCCTTCTAAAGAACTATGTTAAGGTATTGAAATGGCTTAGAAGAATTCGAAGGCTGTATAATTTTGTACTGTGTGATATGCTAATCTTTTGTAAACCCTGTTTGCCTTGTGCATATATTTCTCTGTTTTTCTTCAAACTTTCTATCTGGACATTATGTAGATGCAGAGCGTGTGCCAGTGATGCAAAATGCAAGTGTAAACAAAAGCTGATAGATGCAAGGTAATACAAAGAGCTGCTATGATTTATACTGCATGGCGTCGTGTTGACAGCTCTACAACTTTGCTCCATGTGTCAGCTGGACGTATATATACTGGTTTGCTGCTTCATAGATTTAGATTGTACAGTGGCCGATATTTCACTACTTTCAGTACTTTGATTACCTTTGCATAGTTTTCATGACCAAACTAGATGATTGATAGACTTAGTGTGCATGTTTGGTATATTGTCTTATTTGTTATTTTTGGTTCCCATGTATTTTTTGTAATGTATGCAAATATTTATTCTAGTTTGTAGATTATTTGCCCATCACCAGGGTAACAAGTAGCGTATTTTAGATCTGTTGTTACAATTTGTTTGCTATGGTAACAAAACTAGATTCAGTCATTTGGATATTTTCATAAGCTTGCGATGAGTGCGCTATAGTCGTTGTTTTAAGTCTGATAGCCTATCATGTATGCGCATGTTGTCAGTTTATCTGTCCTATTAGATTTGTCTATGCCATTACTCTGTCACAAGAATTATTCGAGATAAAATGTTCACCATGATGAGACAAGACACGTCACATGACTTGTATATTGACAGTCACAACTACATAATTATCTAGCCTTATATTTAAAGTTACTTTTTGCCAGGATCTTTTCATACAAATGTGACTTTAATAACACTTGTTTAAATTGAAACTTAGAGTTATTGCACTTAAATGAATCTTACATAAACTGTTATGTGTTTATTGTTTGTTAGAAAGCAGACTCAAGGCAGTATTCTATTCAAATCATATTCTGGGATTATTCATTTTGTGACCAAAACTCCTACACGCTCAAACCTATGATGGTGTAAGGCCAAAGGTTTCACCATCCACATCTTAATTGCTTGATGAATGAATTGTAGTTCTGATGTTAGCATTATTTATATATATACACATGTAGATGTCATTTAGCATTATAAAGTATATTTGTACTGGAGTTCAATTATGCTGCATGTCAAACATAAATATAATCTTAGTATTTTAGAAATTGTCACATTGCATTGTTCATTTTTATGAAACATATTTTTTCTTGACAACATTTGCTTGACAGAATGAATTACTTGCCGGCCAGTTTCATTTTGTTTGAATATGTTTGGCAATACTATGTCAGGTGTGTTTGACAATGCTTTGTCTGGTGCATTTGGCAATACTTTTGTCAGATGTGTTTGGCCAATCTTTGTCTGGCATGTTTGGCAATAATTTGTCAAGACATGTTTGGGTATAATTTGTCAGACATGTTCGGCAATAATTTGTCAATACATGTTTGGCAATAATTTGTCAGACATGTTTGGCAATAATTTGTCTGACATGTTTGGCAATCATTTGGCTGACATGTTTGGCAATAATTTGTCGGACATGTTTGGCAATATTTTGTCGGACATGTTTGGCAATGCTTTGTCAGACATGTTTGGCAATAATTTGTCTGGCATGTTTGGCAATATTTTGTCTGGCATGTTTGGCAATGCTTTGTCAGACATGTTTGGCAATATTTTGTCTGACGTGTCTGGCAATGCTTTGTCTGGCATGTTTGGCAATGCTTTGTGACTTTGTCAGACATGTTGGGCAATACTATCACATTGTATTTGACAATCGATGACTGTTTGTTGTGCTAATATACACTCACTACTGACCATGTGCCTTACACTCAGAGATCCCTACATCCAATTATATCATTGTTTCCTCCATACATAGATTCTATTATATTTACCCCTCCCATTTCCTATATAATATTTATTTAATATATTTAACTGCATGCAATTAGATTAGAAATGCCATTCAAAGACTTACATTACACCTCATTAGATTGAGTCTTAGATTTATATATTTACTTAATGTGCACATTAGAGATATATAGTATTATATGTGTAACTTGGCATTGGTTTGCAAATTGTTTGCTCAACTGAGCATGGAGTGCTCAATTTGAACTACATTAGGATCAATGGCTGTTCGTTGACCATGTCGACACAAATTTGGTTCTTAAATTTGTTCCCTTCATTCCACATTTCTTGATCAAACTCCTAAACCAAACTTGTTGTCAGTGTATACATGACTATGCTATGTTCTTTTACAACCAATATCTCCATCTAATTTTATGCTAAAGAATTTTTTTTTTGAAATACAGAAATGTTGTGAATTCAGGTTTAGAAATGAAAGCTAATATTCTGACTAAGGACAACTCCCATTTTACACTTCTTGTACTCAGGTGTGAGATACATGTTCGTCATCATATCAACATAGTGGATGTTGATCATTGTTTAATTTTAAGCTCTGCTATTTGATATTTTGTTTTCTTTGCTTATTTAAATATTGTTATGTATCGGCGTATATTAGAAAACTAAATAAGTTGTCATCATGACATCATGTTTGAAACAAGGTTAAACTTACATCTCATTCTGTAATAATGAATTTGTCATGTTTATGATATAATTGTGTCTGAACTGATTGAATTTCAATATTTGATTGGTCTGCGGACAAATAATACTTCACAATGATCCAAGCTGCAGTAACAGATTACCTCTAAGCTTGTAGACTGAGAACTCATGATTTGACAAGTTTTAATCAAATTGGCTTTACTCTATAATTCCATTGATCATGATGCTGCTCTTATTGAAGGAGAACACATCTTTACTCTGTCTAGAAATAACACCATAACACAGATACTTATTATCTAGAACTTCTGAGTTCATGTTTTTAGAGCCCAATGTGCCTCACATTTATCAACCAGTGGCAATGGGCATTCATTTTTGGTTTGGGTTCATTCTTATAATGTATGTAGGGCCATACCTTTGGCTATATATTACTCCTCTCTTACTAAATATGTTTGATTTGTAAATTCATGGCACTCTCATTTTCAAAAAAGCATTGTTGTTGGGCTGCGAGGTCTTTGTGTAACTGTTCTGTTTTCCTGAAGTGAAGCCAAAGCCCAGTTGATTTTGGTTTTACTGTCTTCCTCATGAGGACATAATTTATAGTACCTTTATTTTTATTGTTATTTAACCTCTTCTTGTATTATATTCTCTTGTAAAATAAATAGTTAAGAATTTAAAAATTTACAATTTAGACTACCGTATTAGTGTTGTCAACTTGTCAATACGGTACCACTATTGTTAAACCATGGTCAGGATGGTCTGATATATAATATTGTAAATATCTTGTTGTAAGACTGTTGTTGTATAAAATGTAGAATGAAAACCTGAAACATTGAATTCAGATTTTCCGCTGATTCGACAATTTCATGTAACAAGATGTATAAACCAGTCTCTGTGTGTTTTCAGACGTCTTTGTGATGAAGAAGATGAACTTAGTGAAGTGGAGCCCGATGCTGTCCCTACAGAAGTGCGGGATTGGTTAGCGTTAACATTCACACGCTCCATGAGCAATATAAAACGGCGTGGTGATGACAAACCAAAGTTCCGAAGCGTGGCGAATGCAATCAGGGCTGGAATTATGGTGGACAGGTATGGACATGAGGGTTTGTTTATGGTGTAGTGTAATGGCCTTAATACTTCAAAATATTCTTCTAATACATATTAAATACGAATTAGAGCTCTACATATCAATTCTCTAAAAACAACAGTTGAATTGGAAAGTTGGAAACTGAATTTTTCATCTTTATATATATATACAGATATATAAGATCAAATTTTACCACTTCCGAATCTGTAGCTTAAACTTGAGACGATACTGGAACAGGTTTATTTTTGTTTCTATTTATCTAATTCTGCAAGCTAAATGAATCCTCCGTATCAACTTGTTTCTTGACTTGTAGACGATTTTTTACACTCATTAAAGTCTAAAAGAAGTGTTTTGTTGTAAGCCTAGTAATTTACTTGTCACATTAAGGTTGTGGCAAAAACTATCTTCAAATTGATTGGAAGCTATTACTGTAACAGTTAGATGTGTTTCGGAGCATGATATACGACTGTCTGGTCGCCGGCAGCAAAATGTCTCTTATTTTAGATTATGCAGAATTTGATTGTTTGTAACTTTGTGTAAAACGTTTCAGAATATACAGACGACTGTCCAGTTCAACAGGGCTAAATGTTCCCCCTCATGTTCTTCTTATTTTAAAGGTATGTGAAGGATAAAAAAAACTTATATGAAGCAGACAAGGTAGGGTAAATGAAAGAGGAAGGAAGGAATGAAGGATGAAAGACGGAGACAATCACTTGGGTTTCACACTCAGACATGAAATTCCTTACCATAGCATTGCTTTAAATATAAATTACAGAAGAGTTTGTCCTTACGCTTACAGTGACTTTATGCAGTTCTTCAAACTTTCCTTATGTGACACTAGCCAATTTGTAAATATTAACAAAATCTTTGGATTATATGCCAATTTGAAAACAACAAAAAGCTTAGAAATATTGTTGTAGTTGCAACTACTTTAAACAAAGTGTTTTCTTTTATAATCTATTTAGGTAATCACTATTCTAATTTTCATGTTGGGTTTTAGGTAATGTATAAGAATTTCATAAATCGTTCATTCATGATATGAGAGTGCAGCCTATAAAGTGTTGTTTCTAAGTATGAGAATCATCAACTCCAAGTAGAGTGACATGAACTGTTGTATACAAGTTTTCATTCTGATTTCAGATTAATACTTCAGTTTATACATCCTTGTGAAGAGGTATTTACCATGTTTACACAACAAAAGCTTCAGGAGAGTTTTTATATCCAAATTTGTGTCTTTCATACTCATTTTACAAGCCAAGTGTTCATTTATTACAGCTAGACTTCCTGAACCTTGTAGGCCTGACAGTTAGTCCAAATACCTGGCACATTTTGGTCTGAAATTCATTATGTCATGAATTGAATCCATCTTCAATGAGGGGTATATATATATTGCTTTGCTGTTTGTCTTTCTCATTTTTCTGTTGACCAAATGGTATTGGAGACCAGTTTTGCCTACTTTTGTTCTTCCTACGGCAATGGGAGGTTGTATATGACCCTTATTGATTTTGAGGTCAAAGATCTAGGTTGCAGTGACTAAAATATAAATGGCTGCGATTGTAATATATACAAAAAATCCATTGTTTTCAGTATGGTATCATCCATGTTTTAGCCTTTCTTGGGCCAAAACGGCCCAAAAGGTTTGGGAAGTCTGTTATTGTTCTGTAAAATCTTCAGTTTTGACTTTGATCACGTTGATGTAAAATCATCACATTTACACATTTATCTGTATCAAGACCAAAACTTGCCGATATAGATTTCGATGAAATAATTCATCTTTAATGTTTATGCCCCGACATCAACTCATGCAAGAGTAGTCTGTGTGTTTGTCTATTAGTCCAAAATGTTAACCAAAAGGTCCAAAACTTGCAATTCCATCAAGACATTGCTTTCAAACTTTGCATACTTGTTTGTCACCATAAGCACCCTGAATTGTTCAAGCCATGTAACAGTCTATTCAACATTTCAACACAAGTATGGCCCCTGATTGACTTAGTTAGTTCATATGGACAAGGCTTCTACTGAGGCATAACTTTTTATTGACCTCAGTCTTGTTGGGTTTTTTATTGTGCTAAGCTTAGTGTTTTACAATTTTCAATTGTAGGGTCAACAACTATTCACAAACTGAAATTAATGCTTTTAGACTAAAAAACTTCCTTCAAAACCCAAAGTTTGAAATAATGGCAGTGTTTGCTCATGCATAATTATAGAGATGTGTTTCATGTTAAGAGACAGTTTTCAAAATATTTGTTCTAGAACCTCCAGGAGAAGACACAGTGGTGTTTTGTTGTTTGACTTTTGCACACTGAAGGGTATGCTGAAATATTGAAACAAACATTGTGATTGGTCAAAATTTTGTCTAAAGAACAAGCACTGGAATTGGTTGATATCTTGCTATTTATTAATATAAAAGAGAACAAGCATTATGATTGGTTGACATCTTGCTGAAAGAACAAGCATTGTGGTTGGTTGACAGCTTGCTTCTAAAAAGAGCAATATGTGTTTCTGAAATGTTGCAAGCATTGTGATTGGTTGGTATCTTGGAAAAATCATAAATACCAATGGAATGGCAGCAAAATATGCTAATAAAAGGGTTGTAACTTACATTTTCGAAGCACATTTATATAATTACGTAAACATTTGATTTGAGGCTAATGTTAAAATTGTACTTTGAATATGAGATGTATCATGAAAGCTGAATAGATCAATGTGTGCATGTGATGATTACAACATATTGTTTATTTGAATTGTCTTGTAAATTGAATGATGACACCAATTTGACTAAAATCTTCTATTGATAAATGTTGGCATAGATAAACTTGTAAATATTGTATTCAAATAGTGAAACTCTACCTGGAGCTTTGAATGGTTGAAAGTTTTTAAAGAAAGTTCATGTTTGTTATGAGAGTGGTTGATGGTTACTGTTACGGAATCCCAATAGGGCCTTTGTCTTTAAATGTGTGTTTGAACCTGTAAGGGACACAATAGTCATGAAAAGTTGATGCCAAAGGTACCAAGGTATGATGACAAAACTATGGTGAAAACATGAAATTATGATGAAGAGAGCAAAAATAATATGAACTAAGGCGTCGCCTAAATGAGGGATTAAATACACATTGGATATCTGCTAAGCTATGTTTCAGATAGAAACTGACTAAATATGAGTTGAATTTAGATGTTATACAATATATACAAAGATAGATATTGATCAGCAACTGATCACTTTTCCTCTTTAAATTTAAGACCAGAAATAATAATTATTCAAAATTTTAGATTGGCTAGACTATGTATCTGTTGTTTATGTTTGGAATAAGTGTAGGCATCCCTAACGTGGAGTTTTACCTATATTATACTGATTTGTTATACGCAACGTAACGTAATGAGTCTATTTTGCGTACTTTTGGTATGACGTCATTTCCTGTTATTTGTTACGTCATGAACATCACGCGAGTCTTGTATTGGCGCTGTGTATCCAGTACAATAACGTATTTCTTACTTCCCTTTGCTTATTTAAATAGTTTGTTTTATTTATTGAATATTTTTAGAGATGGTTATAATTCGAAAGAAAATGATAGGGGGGCAACCGTTTACAGATTACTATTTTTTATTTTTCAAAGGACCATTCACCTCGGAAAACTGCCTAAAATTTTTGACCGGAAATAACTTTTTCTGAAAGCATTAGTACCTGCAGAGACTAAGAAGATACGCACGTGGACATTATTGGTATGGGTATTTACAAAAGCCAGCTTTGCTGGCTATTTAATCCCCTATGAATAATGTTTTCATCATAGTACCATCCTGATCCAACACTTACAGATTCGCACATTTGAAGGCAATGGCCCTAAATGAATAACATAAGAAAGTAGATGTTTGTGATGAAAGTTCATGGTTAAATCTTAAAAACTGTTGAGTTTATAATTAGTTTATTTATGGTTGATGGTAAAATTGCTTACACCATGTGAGATAGTGTAATTTTATTATTTGTTGTTTAATATCAATTATTATAATTTGTTTATGCCCATGTCAACGCTTTAGAGATTGCTGTATTTTCCAATGATCTACAACATGAAGCTTTCAATGTCTTTATTATGCCACCATTTTTGATGAGGGGGTATATTGCTTTGCTCATGTCTGTCTGTCGGTACTCCGTAGACCTTAATGGTTTCGGTATAACTCAAGAACACTTTGCCCTAGGATCGTCAAACTTTACATGGACATTGACCAGCAACAGTAGCTGACCTCTATTGATTTTGATTCATTAGGTCAAAGGTCAAGATCACTGTTACCATTTTCAACTATTTGGTGTCACACCGGTGAATTTTCTGCCATTGGAATTAATGCAAAATGACCCAAATTCGCATCTCTCCCTCCGTTTCACTGACATTCCGGGTGATTTTCGGTGGCCGTTTCCATAAAAAGCAATCCCTGTTATCCAAAATAAGCTGGAGAAAATGGCATGTCGATAGTTTCGTTTTCGAGCTACTGCAGTGATTCTGGAAGGACAACGCTATTTTCCATGCCTCAAAAGCTGACTTGACCGAAGCACAGATACATTGTCAGTCTTCAGCCAGGGAAAGATAATTCAGAAAAATATCAATTAAACACTCTTAAAAGTTAGCGTGCAGGTCATATTTGATCTACATTCATGTAATTTGGCCAACAATCAGCATTTTCCACATTAAAACAGTGCTTCAACAGACATATATCAAATTTTTGAAAGGGACTATTTTAGCATACTACGACCCGGAAGTACTTTCCACCGGTGTGACACCAATATACCTCAATTGTTTGAAATTTCCTAACCGAATACTTTTATTCTGGTTATTTTAAGTATTGCGGCATATGTTGTCCAACCGGTTTTCACATTGAGCCCCTAACAAGTTGGTGTGACCGGTTAAAACATGGTCCCCCCCTTCCGAGAACTTGGCGCGGACTGGAAAAAATCCTCGAAAGGTTATTTTTGTTCTATTATTGCATTATTTTGGCAATTATGGAATGGATCTCAGTAAACTAGATATTTTATTCAGTCCAGACACAGCAAAATAAGACCATAATAAGATAAATCAACAACAAATATTTTCAATCATGGACCGGAATCATGAGACGCGGCGAAATCATACTAATCATAAATAGAGTGTTTCGAAAGCAATAAATCGATTCCGCGACACCAAGAAAAAATCAACCTCAATAATAAGACCACCTCAATAAAATGACCACCTCAACATAAAGACCACCTCCATTACAATTCTACCCCACAATTGTGACCACTTCACTACTTAGGCGACTTCAAAGTTTAGACCGGTCACAATTTCAAGGTCCAATTTCCGCGGTTTTGTGCTATATTGAACCTCTATACAAAGACCAACTTAGCAATAAGACCAGTTTTCAGGGTCCAATTAGTGGTGTAACCATGGAGGTTTAATTTATATTATTAAAAAAACACACACCAACAAACAAGAAATTAAGAATTTGTCCACCAAATTGACCTGACAAAATTCCAAGGCCAAGGGCAACAACTCCGATATACCATTTATAGAGGAATTGGACATATTTTTCATTTTTTGGAATAACATCCAAATTTCACAAACCTGAACAATTTCCTCTTGGCTACAAGGTTTTATGGTCCAGGGGTACTTGCATGCCAAATATCATTGGTTTATGTCAAATAGTTGAAAAAACATTGAACTTCAAAAATCCTGATATAGGTGTCACACCGGTGAATTTTCTGCCATTGGAATTAATGCAAAATGACCCAAATTCGCATCTCTCCCTCCGTTTCACTGACATTCCAGGTGATTTTCGGTGGCCGTTTCCATAAAAAGCAATCCCTGTTATCCAAAATAAGCTGGAGAAAATGGCATGTCGATAGTTTCGTTTTCGAGCTACTGCAGGGATTCTGGAAGGACAACGCTATTTTCCATGCCTCAAAAGCTGACTTGACCGAAGCCAAATACATTGTCAGTCTTCAGCCAGGGAAAGATAATTCAGAAAAATATCAATTAAACACTCTTAAAAGTTAGCGTGCAGGTCATATTTGATCTACATTCATGTAATTTGGCCAACAATCAGCATTTTCCACATTAAAACAGTGCTTCAACAGACATATATCAAATTTTTGAAAGGGACTATTTTAGCATACTACGACCCGGAAGTACTTTCCACCGGTGTGACACCATTTAGCTGCAATGGATGCTTACATATTTTACAAACATCTCTTGTTGCTCTTATAATATGTGTCACACTAATTTTGAAACAATGAAGTATGTCAGCATTCTAATGATTCACACTAATTTTGAAACGATGACGTATATGTAAGCATTCTATTTGTTCATTCATTTCAGCTTTGTTATTCGGCAAATATATCTGTTTTTGTCTTACACATATGTCTTAATATTTGATGTATCTTTTGCAGCACCTTGACGACTGGTCTTTCAACGTTTTCTCTGTAAACAGTGCCTCAGATGGACATGCTCTCAAATATGTCGGCTATGAACTGTTACAAAAATATGACATTATAACCAAGTTCAAAATTAATACCAGTGTCCTGGATAGTTTTTTGTTAGCTTTAGAGAACGGATATAGCAAATATAAAAATCCTTACCACAATTTAGTGCATGGAGGTGACGTAGCACAGACTGTACACACTATATTGTCTCAAAGTAAACTTGTGGTAAGTATATGCTTACATTCTTCTATCATGATTATGTTCAAAGTGCTTTGTAAAATTTAAGACTTAAGACTGAATGTCAGAGTTAGTATTCATTTGTTATAAAACTGTCCATCGCCCTTTTAGTTCAACATTTCCTAAACTAGGAAAGTGTTGGAAACTGCAAGATAGAGAGTTTTGATTGATTTGGTTCAGTGTATTGTCTAGACACCATCTACTGTGATTGTTCAATTTATGTCCTGTTTCACTCCATCTTACTGCCTTGTATAATCAATCTTCTAGAACTTGATAGTCACTTGTACATGCATTTCTACCAAATCTTGGATCATTTTCCAAACTTAAAGGTCTCTACCAAGGAAGTATTTTGAATGAATGCGAATGTCATGTCGACCCTCTTAGTCATGATGATCTAAACAAGTACATCATAGTATCAGTCTGTGAAATAAGAATTTGAAACGGTAAAATTAAATAGTTTCCCTTTATACCATATTCAAAATTACTGCTAAAGTTATTTGTCCGAATCAACAGTTACTCATCCCAGACAAATGCTAATTTTGCAGACTGGTTATTCAAAATTATTTCTTGTTAGACTTTATTCTAAAATTCTTTTCTTCCCTGCAGTCTGTTAAATTAAATATATTTTGTGCAATTTAGATAATGTTCTTTTCTGTATAGAACTGGTTAACAGATTTGGAAGTGTTTGCAACCATTGTGGCAGCTATGATACACGACTATGAACATACAGGGACAACCAATAACTTCCACATACAGACCTCGTAAGTAATCCTCCACCAAATACAGTAAAACCTCTGTAGAGCAACACCCTTTGGGAGCTGCCAGCATTAGCTATAGAGGTTGTTGCTCTACAGTGGTTGCATCCATAAGTTATGCTAACTAATCAGGTGTGAAAACATGTTTCGGACGATTTGTGACAACTTTCTTTCCAATTAACAAACAAATAACGAATGTGCTGTCAGTATCAGCCTAGAAAATTTAATGGTGTGGTTATAGAGGGTTTAGTATTGCTCTACAGAGGGCCTCTCTGGAGAGGTTGTAATGTATATATATGCTACATGCGTTCCTTCTGTACAGTAATTTGCGCTATGTTTGGTTTACTGAACAAATGTACCAGTGAACCATGACTGTAAAAGTTCCTAGTTTTCCCACCCTAAATATATATGCCACTTTAATGTGCACGGGTACCAGCACTAATTACCCATGAGAGAGTTTAATTATTTGATCATTACCTTGATATTCATGGTGACCAAAAAACTACATTGAGACCCAAAATAGAAGTTGTCTTTTTAACTCACCTAGCTTCCACATAGTGACAAGGTGAGCTTTTGTGATCACTCTTCGTCCGTCGTCCGTCCCTCGTATGTTGTCCGTCAACAATTTGTTTGTGTTCAATCTAGAGGCAACTGTTTTGATCCAACTATCATGGAACTTGATCAGAAGTTATTCTCCATAAAATCTAGACCAAGTTTGAAGGTCGGTTATGTGGGGTCTAAAACTAGGTCACTAGGTCAAATCTTAGAAAAAGCTTGTGTTCACTCAAGTGGTCGCCATTTTGATCCAATCTTCATGAAACTTGGTCAGATTATTTTTCTCCATAAAATCTAGGCCAAGCTTAAAACTGGGTCATGTGGGATCAAAATCTAGGTCACTAGGTTAAATCTTAGAAAAAAAGCTTGTGTTCACTCCAGAGGTCGCCATTTTGATCCAATCTTCATGAAACTTGGTCATAATGTTGATCTCCGTAAAATCTATGCCAAGTTTGAAATTAGGTCATGTGGTGTCAAAAACTTAGTCACTAGGTCAAATCTTAGAAAAAGCTTGTGTTCACACAAGAGGTCGCCGTTTTGATTCAATCTTCATGAAACTTGGTCATAATGTTGGTCTTCATAAAATCTAGGCCATGTTTGAAAATAGGTCATAAGGGGTCAAAACTAGGTCACTAGGTCAAATCTTAGAAAAACCTTTACTGCACTCAAGAGGTCACCGTTTTGATTCAATCTTCATTAAACTTGGTCAGAATGTTGTTCTCCATAAAATCTTGGCCATGTTCTAAATTGGGTCACGTATAGGATAAGATTTTGTGGTTGAAGGTGAAGCACGAAATATAATCCCAAACTAAAAATGAATGATTTTACTGTAACTGTAAGACATTTTTGAGAATTTGTATGTTTACCTTTGGAAACATTATATTTTTGATATATGTATGATTTGGTATATGATTGAACATATGATTTCAGGTCAGATGTGGCGTTGTTGTATAATGACCGTGCAGTGCTGGAAAACCATCATATAAGTGCGGGTTTCCGTGTAATGCGAGATGAGGAATCAAATATCCTCTCCAACCTCAGTAAGGAGGAATACAGGTACGCTATAAACAAATCTTCTTTTTCCATGTTGATTTGCAGCGCCCGTTCTGGTGCATTATCACTAATTTTAGAGACCGGTGAGAGATACAAGGAATCCAGACCTGTGCAACACCCTTGCTCGTTTCGGATAGATTCCTTGGTTCTTTAACGTGCCAAGTGTAAAGCACCGATTCAAGTGACACAAGACTACCTGTGGGTTTCTTTCCAGTTTATCTCTGGTTGGGTGGAAAAATAGTGTTTCTGAAATGAACAAATGCCCTGCCTGAGAATCGAACCAGGGACCTATCAATCAGGAGTCGAGCGTCTTACCACTTGTCCACCGTGCTAATAAACTATTTAGTTCTTGTGCCAGCTTTATGTGCAATGAACAATATTCTTCAATTTCAAATTGTGGAAGATATGAAATACAGGCTTCACAACCAAATATAATATGATTTTGTCATTTTCAGAGAGTTCCGAAATTTAGTGATAGACATGGTGCTAGCAACTGACATGTCCTACCATTTCCAACAGATTAAGAATATGAAAAATCTACTCAGTATGCCAGAAAAGTAAGTGTTTGTATCTACATACCATATACTGCTTGGTTAGCTTGTCAGTAATACTGTTATATGATAGACAATATATAACATATAGCCTTAGTTTGCATGATCTATATCACAAACAGTGGTGTGGGTTGTCCCAGGATGGACATACCAAATGACATTGGCTAAGTCTGCAAGTAAAAATATGTCAACAAAAAGTTAAAATAACCGTACGTATCTTACTCTTTTACCGATATTCACGAGATATGTTTGATGCTCAAGCAGAAAATGAGCGCTACCCACACAACTTAATTTGTTTCAACAGAATGTCACAGTTTTTGCCAGAAACTGGCTCAACTGATCCATGCAGTTGAGCCGGTTTCAGGCATAAACTGTGACCTGTTTTAAAAAAACTATTTGTGTTGCGTGGGTTGCACTCATTCACGGCTTGAGTGCTGAACATATCTCGTGAAAATCGGTCAAAGAATTAGATACTTACGGTTGTTTTTAACTTTCTGTTGACATATTTTTACTTGCAGACTTAGCCAAAAAGTCATATCATATGACCACCCTTTGTCCATTTGAAGCATTATTTTGCATGTTTTATTCAATGTGTAATGTGGATGGAAGGTGCGTACAGATTTTGTGTAGCTTCTGGAATGGTGTTTATACTTTGCTAATAGTTTGTAAATTTTATCTAAACATGGTCGCAAGGTTGTAAAATGTTGAGTTCAGTAAATAACTCGGGCATAATAAAATAATGTATGAATTATGAAGAAGAATACGCCAAGTAAAAATTAAATATACCTTTACTTATTTAGATTCTTTAGATTAGTAAAATTGTGTCTTTAGTTGAAGGCACTGTTGAATGTTTGCGTCTGGAAACCCCGTCGCCTGATAATTTTCAGGATAAAAATAAATTTTAGAATAAATAATATATACCTAAAGATTAGCTCAGTATGATTACTTCTTGGATTGAACTCGAACTTGTGTAACCTTCAGACCTAACAACATTTATTACAATCCACTTACAGTCTAAGCATGGGCAGTTTTAATACCTACTTATATACTCACATTTTATTAAACACTTTATGAATTGTTCATGTATCAATTTGTTCTCTATATTTATATCATCATTTTCTCATGTTTTTCATTTCCAGAGAATGTACATTATTGAGGCCCCAATCTCTAGAAACATCTCAATCTGTGCTTAATCTCATCTCAAATTTTGCCATGTGCCGTTTGTATAATTTTCATGGGAGGATGAACTCAAAATTAGCATCAAAAACTACAATCCTTATTCTTAGCTTATTAGTATTGTTTTAAATTTTAAAGAGTTCTACTTTCAGAGTTATCTTAAATTCAGTCTCAGACATTGCAGGTTCGGGCGAAATCTCAATTTGAGATGAGATTTCTACTTGAGAGGCTTCGGGAGATAAGGGCCAATTCAAAAGGTCATTTTACAGTAAAAAGAAAGCATTACGTTAAAATATCTGCATTTTAGTAAGCCCAATGATCAAATGTCCCACCTAGTTTCTTGATTCTTGTTAGGTTGACCAAAACTGATGATGTACATTCCCTATATAACAAATTTACCTTATGATTTTGTGATGACAACATTTTGATTCCAACATTTTTTCCTAAATCAGTATTGCTTTGGACACGTAAGTATAGTCAGAACGTGAAAGAATGTTCATTACCCCTTACCCCTTGCACTGTGATTCTATCTTCTCAACAAGGAAGTAATAACAACATAATGCATTCTCTTGTAAAGCAATATTTTGTCTACTTTCACTTTACTTTAGACCAAAATTGTAAATTGTTTATCTTTCATTTTATTGCATTTAAAGTTCTAACTAATAATTTGTTTGGGTATGCTTGTAAATACATAGGGACAAGCAAGACAAGGACTGATAATTTAGTCTATTCTGTCTTAAATCACTCCTGAATTCAGCATATAACTGGCTGGTCGAAGTCTTGTGTCTATTGAAGACAGTTAAATGTTGACAACAGGTGGTTGCTGGGGTCAGGTGAACATTAGGGCTGTAACGGTACGTTTACCTCACGATATGATATGTACTGTCAATTTTTCTAACGGTTCAGTATATTTCGGTATGATACAATATTATCTAACAGCAGCTGAAATACTATAGTTTTAAGTGACAATGGATTTGTTGATTCTTAAACAGCCTTTATTATGTGGCTATCGACTATTTTAAATGAATTTCGACAATATGTGGCATATCTTAATACAATTAAAACGAGTGATGCATGTTAATTATACATAATCAGAGGACTTTCAGACATTTTCGTTCTCTGAATATTATTTTGCTTATAAAAAAACTTACACCGAACAGTACCGAAATTTGCAACTCTTGTACCGTGAACCGTGTGGGACTGAAGTCTGCGGGTTTTCGTGTACCGCGGTATACTGTTTACAGCCCTAGTGAACATTAAGACCTATTTGACCATAGGATGGATGTACATGTGTACATATCAAAGTATATAGCAGAACATGAAGCTGTATGAAAGGAGTGAGTCAGTGTGTGTGATTATAGTGCCGCGCCCACCTCGTGTCACATGGTGCCACGCCCACCTAATGTCACATGGTGCCACCTTATCTCACATAGCTCATTATTATGTCTTGCCACAATAGATTTTGTGCCAAATGTCTGTCTAGATGGATCAATGTCCCAAAGTTTATCGGGCCTTGTTTTCCTTAACCATTAATTTTGTCAACTTCCAATGAAACTTCACATGAATACTGGTACTTGATGCCAAGTCTAGTTGGCACATTGTCAGGAACTTAAACTTGAACCATTTTTGCCCTTTGTGGGAGACAAAGGTTTGTCTGTAAGACCTTTATAATACTTGATAGTACATACAGAACATAAGGTTAGATCTTAGCTGAGTTGCACAATGTTCATTTAGTATGTTTAGTGCATACTTATCATTGTTCCATTTATGAAGTGGTACATGGAGATATATGTTCAATAGTTGTTAGGGCTGTGGATCGTTGGGTAAGTGGCGATCCGATCCGATCCACGATTCATGTGTTACGATTCACAGATCGATTCACGATTCACAGTTTAATTAAAAGAATAAAGAATCAGAATAAAACATATAAAAAAACAGAAACTAAAGTTTTATTTATAACTTCCTATGTTCAGCTATAACAAGCAGCATCAAACTTGTAATAAAAATGTTCATTTTAATGACTAACAGCCTAACAGTGTATACGAATAATGAACATAATCAAATGGTTTTATGAAGAACAGAGGCCAAGTCAGTTTTTCGTCTGCACTAACAAAAAAAAATGTCCGAACGCTATAGAAATCCACCAGCAAAATACACATCAAAAGTGTGGCAATACTTCGGGATCTCCATAAAAGACGAGAAAAAAGCAATCTGCAAAACATGTACGAAAAACTGACGTCATCTGCAGAGCTAGCAGACAGTAAATTCGAATTTAGACTGTTGAAATTAAATTTGATTTCTAAGATTTTCGTCGTCGCTCGAATATTTAATTTTTATTTCCAATTTTGACAAAGACAATAATAAATTGATAACATAATTGAATTGAAATAATTTCGATGAAAATTGTATACGAATTTAACAGTTGATAGCTCAACAACATACCAGCTGTTTTACTTTCGGTTTGAACATTTAGCCATCGTAAAATGTAGGTAAAATACTCTTTAAATTAGCTTTGCAGCGCATTTGCCTGGATTATTTAGCGAAAAAAACACTCATTTCAAAAGTTTAGACAAAGATCGCGATCCAACGATTTCTGCAGTGACGAATATTCGTACCCGATTTTCTAGTCAGATTCGTGAATATCCGAGTACTCGGATACTCGCAGCAGCCCTAATAGTTGTTACACATGAGTCAGTTGCAACCATGCCCCCACCCCTGGGCAAAGGTGGTGGATAGCCTGGCAAATAACAGTGTCTTTTCTTTCCAGCTTCCCCCACACTGCCGGGGAAATGTGGGGGATTTTTTTCCAAACCAATACCCTCGGGAACTTAATTTATTAGTTGTCAAGGGCCAGGGAAATTATGGAGATTTTACCATCAGCAGTCCTATGCAGGATGGGTATTCTGACAATACAAAAGTTAAAATCCCAGGGATGGCAGTAGCGTGGATGCAGCTGACTGGTGCATTATGTTATATTTGCCAAATTGCCATGTTATGTTATGAGATGTGGAAATACACATTACTCCTCCTTTCATACAAGCTCATCTCATGTGTAGCTGGTATTTCCTTCAGGCAGCTTGCTCCATTGCTCCTTCCAGAAAACTATTAAGCAATGCTTTTTCAGGAAATCAACAAACGTGTTCTTTATCTGACTTGTACTGAAAGAATCACTCTGTTCTCTTTAATTTTGTTTGATTGTTCAGTCAAGTATAGTTGGGATTTATGTGTTTCTCAAATATACTTGTGTTAGTTGAACTGTTAATTGTATCATAGACTCACAGTAATTGCTCCGATCTAGATATATGAGTTGCTTGACTTGCTTCCACGTCTTGTCAAGTTTAATACTATTATATCGCCTACATAATTCTAAACTTCAATTTCTACCGTCTGTGGTATAAATATTGTATTACGTTTCTGAAACTGAATCAATTCTAGTTTACATTCTTACAAACAATAATTAGATTTCATGCAGATTAATATTGTTACTGGAATGTTCTATGCAGTCCTTGTGGACATTCAAATTTATTTATCAGGTTAGAGGGAAGAGTTGTCCCCCTTTTTGCAAATATTGGGGACAATCTGCATATTGTGGAATCGCAAATAATAGATCAACTAATCTGTATGACCCATTTGAATTCATAGAAACTTACATACTTTACTTATAATGTTAATGATGCTCATTTTGCTGGTGAAGACTCATACATATTTACAATTGGCATCACAAGGCGCTTCTTAGGAGCATATTTTCATGACAATCGGAACTTGTCATGTTGAACAAACTGAAGTTAAAACAGTTTGTTATACTATTTATAAGTAAACGAGTAATTTTCAAACATTTTTTTCTTGTTTTCTCAAAATATCAATTTTGTACTTTTAATTATTTTACTTGTAATATATTGAATACATCATGTATGAATGAATGTACAGCAGATGGCTAATCCGCAAATAACTCATATCTCCTTCAGTACACAGATCCTTATCTTATAATGCATCATTACTTTCATCCTCATGCAAAAAACATTGTTTAGTATCATGAAATATGAAGTTTATGAGTAGATATTTTTGTATGAATGTTATGATATTGTAAAAATTCTCCTATAATTGATGTTTATGAGTTATGAAATATTGTTTGCATTGATTTACACAAACCTTGTTTGATATCAATTTTCCTAATTGGAAGAATAAAAAAAAAACCAAAGACAAAATGTTGTATTCATGGCATACTTCATGTTCTAAATATGACAGTTTGCTAACTAGGTTTTCAACACAATGCACTCCCAGTATTGAGTTTTCTTAGTATTCTGGGGTCCGTTGCCTTAGCAAAGAGCTACCGAGCACTTTCATTCAGTTAACTCCTGTGCAATAAAATATAGTAGGCATGGATTACTTTGCTTTGCTTTATATGAACTACTGCAGCATATACATAACAACTGCTCTGATTGTCCGCCCTCACCAAGCTTCTTATTTCAAGTGTCTGTCACAGAATACCTACAAATGAAGTGACAAAGGGGCCTGCTAAAAAGTAAAAGGGGATGGTTAGTTGGTTACTATAAAGGTCAAGGTCAAGGAGGTTAATAGAATTAATATAGAAACATTCCCTGTTTGCTGAATGACTATAATCGTTAAGTGCTTTGTTGGGGGTGTTAGGTCTAGGGTATTCTTGTTAAAATAGCTATAGTAAAGACTATCAAATCTACTTCAATGTATTTGACTTGGAACATCATTTTTTACTTATTTCAACATCCGCACCCATTGCTGGACTTGATTTCAATCACATTTAATTGTATGCGTTTCCTACATGTACATTTGTTTCACTCTGTCGGGGAGTATATAAGGATTGTTTGCTGAAATGTTGAAAACCTGGTTTTGTGGCATTGCTATGTTTTGTTCTGTTTTGTTTTTTATTGTCATTATGTGAGATGCATGAATCGTGAGGGAGAATATAATGAGAGATTGTGGGTAATTGATGGCCTATAATTTGACATTGTTATCATTTACAATATCATATATATGTAAGCAAGACTAGTTAAAGAATACACTGTCAGCTTTTTATTCAGTGAATTACAGGCACTGTGCATAGAACACAAATCAATGACAACATCATGCATTACATAAATCAACCTTTTACATTACCCATGAAACAATGAAGCTATTCAAATCATTGTAGGTAGAATTTTGAGGGAACTCACAAAAAATATACAAAAAACCTGGTTCACCAACAACATGTGCAATACAGACTAGAAATGCAGACAGTCCTGTCCACTTCCCTCGTGAATCTTTTGTTTACCTGGTTTTCCCACAAACTCAAAATCTGGTCTCCCACAAACACCAAACCTAGTTTCCTATAAACAGCAAACCTGGTTTCCTATAAACACCATACCTGGTTTCTTATAAACACCAAACCTGGTTTTCCTATAAACACCAAACCTGGTTTTCCTATAAACACCAAACCTGGTTTTCCTATAAACATCAAACCTGGTTTCCTATAAACGTCAAACCTGGTTTCCTGTAAACATCAAACCTGGTTTCCTACAAACACAAAACCTGGATTCCTATAAACATTAAACCTGGTTTCCTACAAACACAAAACCTGGATTTCCTTCACACCCCAAACCTGGTTTCCTACAAACATCAAACCTGGTTTCCTACAAACACCAAACCTGGTTTCCTACAAACACCAAACCTTGTTTCCTACAAACATCAAACCTGGTTTCCTACAAACACCAAACCTTGATTCCTATAAACACACCAAACCTGGTTTCCCACTAACACCAAACCTGGTTTCCCACAAACACCAAACCTGGTTTGCCTACAAATACCAAACCTGGTTTTCCACTTACACCAAATCTGGTTTCCCACGAACACCAAACCTGGTTTTCATACAAATACCAAACCTGGTTTCCCACAAACACCAAACCTAGTTTCCCACAAACACCAAACCTGGTTTTCCTACAAACACCAAACCTTCCTACAAACACCAAACCTGGTTTCCCCAAAACTCCAAACCTGATTTTCCTGCACATACCAAATCTGGTTTCAAACTAGGTATTTCTTGTTTCAAGAAAACATTGATCAGATATATTCACTCAATTAACAATTACCAGTAGTTTATGATTATAACAACTTGTAACCATATTGAAGAGAAACAGCTTTGACAATGATAGATCTCAGGTTTTAAATTCCTGTAGTATTTGAGGTTTGCAGTATTTGCAGATAGTTTAAGAATGAAACTGAAGAGATGTGTTTGTATATTTCAGTATTGACAAATCAAAGGCTCTGTCATTGGTTCTACATTGTGCTGATATCAGTCATCCAGCTAAAGACTGGGATATTCACAAACGTTGGACTGATCTTCTTCTTGAAGAATTCTTCAGACAGGTAAATAATCCATGCCCTTTACAGTTTGTAAAAATCATGAAGGACCAGTAGCTGTTTTCCGTACAAATTTGATACTTCTTTACTTTCGGACCAGTGACAAAAAATAGTATTTATTAGGAGACAACGTTAATGTTGTTTCTATATATACACCTTCCAGAGACAAATATTGTATAAGAATGGCCTCCAACTACAGGAACAATGTGTCATGTAGCCACTGTGACTATTGCTTTCAATATTGATCAATGAAACATTACATGATTGCAGTTTCATGTAGTTGTCAGTGCACTCTGTCACTGTGTGCTCGCTAATTTACAACAATATGACAAAAAAATACTTTCTTGCAAGTTGCGGAACCCGTCTGAGGATTCATGCAGCTGCAACATTTCAGTTCACAGCATATAAACCAAATCACTGTATGAATCAAATGACTTATTGGATTACTTTAAAATTCAACTTTCAAATTTATAGTTATTGAAAGCAAATGTAAAATCTGATCACTTTACTCATTATTGCCTTACTGTATAATTCGACGTGTACTCATTATTGCAATTGCCGAAAATCTACTCGTTTATACACTGTTATACTTGACTGACTGACTTTGATTTTGTTTTGCTCTTCTGTGGCTTTGTGTACTTTGATTAGGGTGTCTTAACAGTATACGGACACATACCAGTACACTTGTCATGAGAACTGAAGTTTGGATAAGTATAAAGTTTCAACCAAGTAAATTAATGTGTTTGGAAGAAGGCCAGTCACTATATTCCTGTAACTTCCTACTGAAATCCCTTTCTACGAAATGTCAAAACCCACAGACTTATTGAATGTAGAACATATTTCTTAGTCAGTGTATTTAGGGTTTTACTACTTGTCCTAATTAGCGAAATTACTTAAGTGAACAGTTTTCCTTTACTGTATGCATATATCCTGCAGAAGTTACTTTTCAGAATCAATATTTATTATTATAATTACGTGTCTTGGACAAGTGCTAGGTTTGCAGACATTTTTCCTGCTGAAGTTGAATGTCTCTGATTGTCTTAGTTTTGTAATATTAAGATTACCTCTGCTGTGAGGTAATGGCACTATATTATCTGATCACAAATAGTACTGCTGTATTAATAGAAAGTCTATCTAGTTTTGGTGGCAACAATCAATTTTCTTTATACAGACACTATGCTTGTTTACTTTTATCTTTTTATAAGCTGACGATATCAGAATTAGACTAGGAAACAGTTGTAGATATGTTTGTAGCCATTCTAAGAGATATGGTAGAAACAATTATAAGATAAGAGGAATAAAGTTGGTATTTTATAAAAGCTTACAGTATAATTTGTGTATTTCTATGTAAATTGTTTGAGCTGTTGTATGGAGGAAAGTTCAGGCAATCTATGAAGAGAATGCAAATATCTGTGATTAACATACATCAGTCAGTGTCTGTGTGCTGCACTCTACGTTAACATTTATAGCCTAGGTCCCACTAAGCATTTTTATGCCCCCGTATTGATAGATCGGGAGGCATATAGTGATGCACCTGTCCGTCCGTTCATCCGTCGGCCTGGTTAACCCAAATTGACCGATTCTTCTAGCATTAATATGGCCTGCTACAAAGCTTTCAAACTTACAGGGATGTTGTATATGACCACGCTCCACACGCCTGTATCACCTGACTACATTTTGATCTTCACCTTGACCTAATTTGAACTTAGACTTATTGAAAGGCCAAATTCTTGGTTAACCCAAATTAACCGTTTCTTCTAGCATTAATATGGCTTGCTTCAAAGCTTTCAAACTTGCATGGATGTTTTATATGAACACTCTCCACATGCCTGTATCACCTGACTCCATTTTGACCTTCACCTTGACCTAATTTTGGACTTAGACTTATTGAAATGGCTTCCACAGGGGCATAAGCGTTTATTGAACGCAGTTTTGTTTGCCTCAGCAATGCACATGCTCCCAATTTGAATAAATTAGCTTTGCGAGGCATCGGGACCAGGGATTTTACAATTTTTTTAATGCCTTCCTCAAGCTTCCATTCCGAGGACCCTTTTCCTGATACCTTACGATGCGCATTTATCAATTTGCGGAGGCAAAATGCTCTGTGGGACTTAGGTATTATATAAATATAATACAGATTGATCACTTCAAGTCTGTCCTGTCTATATCAATTATATCATTGTTAAGTTCCTGGCCATCCACAGGACACTGTAAAAAATGCAAGGATACATAAAATTGCTTTTAAATATTTGTTGTTTAACTAGAAAAATTAGTATCAACCTTTTTCTAATGGAAATAAATGCTTTTGTCAATGTTACGTCAGCCAAAATGCTTAATCCATTAATTCTTAAGCTATGAGGAGATTCATTAAATATATGTTAGTTAAGGTCGGAGTAGTTGTTATTTTATCTGTTTACATATTGCACATTGCTGGCAGTTGATCATATTTTGCAAGTTTTATCAATCTTGATTGACTGGGAACTTGCCAGGTCTGACTGACTACAGAATTTGAATCTTACAGCTATATGCATTTCAAGACTTAAATGAACTAAACCTTACGCATGTCAAGCTTTTTGAATATATCATAAATAGCTGATCAAACAAGCGATGTATGAGTATAGATTTTATGGAATGAAATTAATAAAACAATTTGAAGCCAACGTCTAACAAACCAAGTGGACAGAATGTAAATGAGATTATTGCACAAGCAGCATTCATTATGTAATCGTTGATTTCTCTACAAGTGTAACAGCTTATATGAATATTGATCAACTAAATGTAAAAGTACAAAATAGATTGAACATTACAGTAATCATTCAATTATCTCATGTAACACCGACATAGGAGGCGGCTGTAATATCTCTCTTCCTTGTTAGATATTGTCAATGCACTTTCCATCGACGCTGTTTTGTTATTTTGTTATGTATGGAGATAAAAACTTGATTTGGTTTTCACTATGATAGTTTGGTAAGGTTTAGCAGCATGGTATTTCAATATCCTTGTTTCCTATGATACAATATCAAACTAAATATCCTTAGTAGCTATGTAATATTATTTTATTAGAAATCTTTGGGATGCCTTGTTAAGAATTGAGTCTGTCACATTTATTTTTACAGGGCCTCCTTTTGTTGATGATTGCATAAAAACTCTACCTTCAGGAATTAGTTTCAATTCAGATGTGAACTTTAATAATGCCATATTAGATATTTGAACACTGATTGATAGAGACTAATCAATTCATTTAGGAAACAACTTTTAACTTTTTATTGGACAACAAGGTTTTGGGCTTCAACATTTTAGTTGACCACATGTCATCATCAGTGTTCATGAAGGTTTCATTTTTAATAGAATCCAGTTTTTACTGCTAAAGTAACCACTCTGTATATCTTTGAGAACCTGTATTTGTGGAATTTTGAGATATTCTATTGGTTGATATTTATATGTTCATGTTGTATGATTTAGTGATCAGTTTATATTTGTTACTTTCAGGGAGATCGTGAGCAGGAGCTTGGACTCCCATTTTCACCACTCTGTGATAGAAATAGTACTCTGGTGGCAGAGTCACAAATAGGTGCATAATATTATCTTTTGTAGTAACTGTTGATTTCATTTTGAGTTTAAATTTCTACCAGCAGTTTTTCAGTGACATGCAGGGTTGTCATAAGGAGGCAGCAGGAGGCCAATTTGACTGTCTTAAATGATATTTGGGCTGCTCAAATTTACCCCCAGCGACCTTCCATCATCAGTGCTTTGGCACATTGGCCTCCTCAAATGTACAAAAAGCCTCCTATATGAAATCCCTGTGAAACCCTGGACATGGAAACTGTATTAGTATCCTAATATTTGACACTAACCAGTACTGGAACTACCCATATACGTGCATGTGCGGTGTACTTCAAGGGTGCAATATATCAGTATTTTGGTTCATGTATATATAAACCAGGAATTGTCTGTTGTTATGCCAATAACTTTCGAAAGTTGAATAAAAAATATGCGAACTTAAAAACATCTTATTTGTAAAATATTTTAGTTATGATATATAGTATTTTCAGCATATTTATTGTTGTTCTTGAGAGTAAAAGTTGTGAATGTTATGTTTTGATGATTTATATTTTTCAGGTTTTATTGACTTCATAGTTGAGCCCAGTTTTCAGGTAATGGGGGATATGTTAGATAAGATATTGACACCATTACGTAACCCATCACAGAGTAGCGTAACAGACGATGCTATTACAGAGGAAGTATTTGATAAAGACGTTAAAACTGTATCGGCCTCTAGAAGCTCATCAGCAAAGTCTGTCAGCTCTGGTATAACAGTTTTACACTTACTCTATTCTGATGTTCTTAAATTTACTGATGTTGTAATGTATCCTACATCGATGGTGCTTATATTATAAAGTACCAACCCTGTCTGGGTGTTTGTTCGTGTGACTAACTGACATTACACGGTTACAGAGATCTTTCTGCCTTATTGTGCCCCCCTAACTTATTTGTAAGTAGGGGCATATTGTAGCATTGGTGCTGTCCGTAAATATGTAACGCAAATCTTGTATGTTGAACTCCTTAAAAACCATCAGGCAGATTTTTTTCAAACTTTCACAGATTAACAACATTAATGTATAGTTGACCTTTTAGGATGGAATTTTAGCTGGGTCAATGTTTACTAGAGTTACGGTCCTTTGTTACTTTTACTATATATCCCAATGATGGTTTTTAGCTCACACTGTCACATAGTGACAAGGTGAGCTTTTGTGATTATTCTTCGTCCGTCTATCCGTCGTCCGACCGTCAACAATTCACTTTAGAGGCAACAGTTTTGATCCAATCTTCATGACACTTTGTCAGAACGTTGTTCTCTATAAAATCTATGCCAAGTTAGAAACTGGATCAAAAACTAGGTCACTAGGTCAAATCTTACAAAACCTCGAGTTCACTCTAGAGGTCACTATTTTGATCCAATCTTCATGAAACTTTGTCAGAATGTTGTTCTCTATAAAATCTAGGTCATGTTCGAAACTGGGTCATGTGGGGTCAAAACTAGGTCACTAGGTCAAATCTTAGAAAAACCTTGTGTTCACTCAGGAGGTCGTCGTTTTGATCCAATCATCATGAAGCTTGATCAGAATGTTGTTCTGTATGAACTTTAGGCCAAAAAGTTCGATACTTGGTCATTTTGGGTCAAGAACTTGGAAAAACCTTGTGCTCACTCTAGATACCCCTGTTTGATCCAGTCATCATGAAATATGGCCAGAATGTAAGTTGTGCTGATACCTAGACCAATGTGCACCAGGCCCTGTGTTCACAAAGGATCAACTGATCTGGATCAAATTTGATCCTGAAAATAATTTCCCAATTTTTGGAAGATTTTGGTAAATTTTGGCAATAACAACTTAAAGCTATGTAGAGAATACCTAATCTACTTCAAGTTATCATGTTCAAAATATTTAAACCATAACTTTTCTGTTGCAAACGTTGATTATAGTACTTGAGACTGAAACTGATCCTGAAAAACGAGGATCAATTTTTAAAATGAGGATCAAGTAAGTATTTTTATAACTAACCATAAAAACTTATTTTAATGCCTTTGGAATTAAAGGATATGTTTTTATATACCCACATGTATAAAAATATCAAAATTAACCTTAACATATCTCCTGAATTTCAAAGGACATATATTTGATCTTGATCCTGATCTTGAAAACGAATCCTTTGTGAACTTGGGGCCAGGTGAGCAACCCAAGGCCCTTTGTGCCATCTTGTTTGTGAAGTTATTTAAAGATCCACTAATTTTCTGAAAAGTCTGAAGATATCCACACTAAATCTTATAAAAAATGTGGTGACCAAAGGACTTGCTATAGATGCTATGCTAGCTATGAGAGATTGAGAGTAATAGATTGTTGTATTAATGAGTTTACCATGTTAAACATGAACTAGATGTCTGGACGGGAAGTTGTTGGCTACTAACTTTATGCAAATATATCCTAATTCTGAATATATACTGTTCCGCTATTCACATGGGTAATGCTTTATACCTGTACCCTGTGTGAATAGCGGTCAGCTGGTCATTTCCTGTAAGTGTCCGGACAACAGACAGTGATAATGTCCGTGCAAGCAAGTGAGGGTGTAAATGTTGGGTCAATGTGAAGCAACAGAACACTGTTATACATTTATTTACATACGCTGATCTGATTAACTCTTGATTTTCGTTTTATCAAATTATACTCTTATTTGAACTTATTCACTTCAGTTGTCCTTAAATCCCCTTTAATGTCCGGACATAGACAGTGTAAATGTCGGTGTAAGAGGCAAATGTTGGTCACTGAGGAGCAACACAACACATTCATTACATAGTCATCTGATTAACTAAAGCCAAGGTCACACTGAGCATTTTTTGCCCCGGCGATGTACTAAATAAGCTTCGGGAGTCATTGGAAACAGGGATATCACACATTTTC
Organism: Spisula subtruncata; assembly: GCA_963678985.1. Classification (NCBI taxonomy): domain Eukaryota; kingdom Metazoa; phylum Mollusca; class Bivalvia; order Venerida; family Mactridae; genus Spisula; species Spisula subtruncata. The sequence goes on along the minus strand of OY787678.1, from coordinate 25,803,728 downwards.
TGATGACTAACCTGAGGCTTCCCTTAGACATCGAGGACACTATCCCTGATGCCTTCTGATGCCCATTTATTAAATCGGGAGTGTATTGTCGATGCAAAAAAGTCTCAGTGGGACCAAGGCATGAACACTTACATTGAAACCAATGCTAACCTTTTTCCCTACAGTCACTGTTTTTTTTAAACATTGTCATACTTTGTATACTTTCAGCAACTGTTGGTCGTCCATGGCAAGAATGTCTTGGTTCAAACAAAGCACAGTGGAAAGTCATTGCTATAAAAGGTTGAAAGTTCAAGTCTTTATATCTAAATTGTAATATTACACATGACTATACTGATAAATGTGTTTATAAACACCACCCATGGAATCAACACAAGGTGGCCTCTCTTTACAAGTTTGAGACCTACATGGAAGACTGGGAAACGAAATGTAAAGCCAGTATTAACTTACTAAAAGGTTTATATAAGGTTTGATTTAAGGTAAAAAAGATGATATTTGCAGACAGGTTTGACTAGTAATCATGATTTTTGCTCACAGGTGTCTTTAACACATATTTGGCTGTATTCAGTTTCCTGTAAATTTTGAATAGTTCAAGTCAAGTATGGCAAGGAAATGAGGATAAATGAATCACTATTCGATAAAAAAACTTACTGAATAATTTTGTTCTAACTTAAAAAGGTTTGCTTGTCTCTTGTATAAACATGCAGTATTCCAAATGAATAGGAATTTAATTTTTTTAACAGATTCAATGATTTGAAGCAATTTGCATTTCTATTGTGAAAAAAAGTAAGATTTTAAAGTCTCAACATAGAAACATTATTCAGCAAGTTTCCTCCTGTCAATCAGAGAGATAACAAGCTTTGACACAAACATCCACATCACATATTCTGTTTGAGATAATTGAGAACATGCGTCTTTAAAAGCTCATTTGTTACATGTTCGATGCCAAGACTTGTTTGAAGTATTCAATATGTAAACCAAGCAGGTCTCTGGGATCAGTCTCCATGGAATATTTCATGCATAATTCTCATGAATATTGATGAGTATTTAGAGAAAGCAAATATTTATATGTAGTAGTGACTTATCTCTTAGGAATAGCACAGTGCCAAGATGGCGTCAAGAGTTTTTAAATAAATAAAAAAACTTCGGTGAAAATCAATGGCAGAATTTTGTGCTAATTTGAGTTACAGTCATTTGTACACTTATAATTCCTTGTTAGAATTGATGGGAAGAAAGTTCTATATTATGTGTGAACTTTACCAAACAAAACTGGAACAATTAGCACTCCTGAAGATGTGTAGCTTTCTTAATGTTTCTGGGGCCTTATTCACCAAGGTTTTAAACTTAGACTTTATATTGCCAAATGTTCTATTAGCTCTCATGTTGTTATAAATGTATCGATTCTGACATAAATAGGTACCAGTATACATGTTTAGTGGGTAACAACAAATAATCAGATCAAATTTCACATGGTTAAATCCAATTACAAAGAAATGGCAGTGATTATAAATGTTAAATGTCAATTTTACAATGTTTGTGAATAAGACCCCTGATCTTTATTTTAATGCATAGAAGTATTTATTTGAAAAGAAAAAAACAACTGTATTTGGTACCTGTAGACAGCCATTTATTATCATATTCACATTTTGTATTTGTGTTATCAGATGCAGAAGAAAGGAAGCGTGTTGCTGAAGCTCAGTCAGAAAGTAAACCAGTTGAAGCAGAAACTAAAACACCTGAGAAAAAATCTGAACCAGAAAAGAAAGCAGAAGATAAGACAAAAGATCAACAAAAAACAGGAGAGAAGAAAGCGGAGGAGAATACAAAGCCTAAAGGTAATCCTGCTGTTGCTGCCAAACCTCTCTCCAAAAAGTGAGCACAGAAATTGTCTGAAAACTGTCAAACGTTTTGTGATTGTGTACTACAGACTATTCAATGTGCATGCCAGATAAACAGTGTATCTCTGTTATTTCTGATACTCACATACTTGGTCATATATTCTTACTGACCATATCAAACCATGATATTATAAGTAGAAATGTTGCTGTATTCTTAATCAATTAGATTAGCTTAATTATTCCTTATTAAATTGTTGCTCAGTTAAAATGCAAATGTGTATGTTTTCATTTTTTGTGTGTGTTTTACACAATCTTCATGCAAAGTTTGATATAAATACTGTATGAAAAGTATGCCGATTCTGACAGGACGTTTTACAATATGAAATATTAAACTAAAATTTCGTACTAAAATTTGGCACATAATATGGAATTATTTCTAGAAATGAAATTTTGTGATAAAAGTTGAGAATTGATTTTATATATAAAGTTGGGAAATGACCAAGTATTTGTCTAGCACTCTGGTATTGATCTTCAGTGAAATATTGTTTTACATTGTAAAATCTCTCTTCTCTGATATCTTACTCTGACAGTGATTTGCTACATATTGTTGATATGAATTATTGTGCTCCAAGTTTGATGCTTCTTACAAAACACTCCGTCATTGTGTAAAGGAAAAAACACAAATCCTAGCAGTTTCAAAATGCATGAATTTTCTTCATTGTTGAATGTTTTTTGAAAATTGTCCGTTAAATTCTCATTTGAATATAATGCTTCAAATTTTCGTTTGAATCGATTTAGAAACATGAACATTACATGAAAAGAACATCTGAAAATCAAAATTTTGCAAAATGTTTTTTGAGAGTTACTAAATATGAGACACCTGTGACCTGTAGAGTGTTTAAGGAAACATCAGACGTTGGAATTGTGATGAACTTGGCTCTTATATTGTCACGGAAACTGAAACTATTGTACAATATGCTTCGTATGAAACTATGACAACTATTCCCCTCTTCTCTCTCTCGCTCTCTGTCTTTCTCCCGCTCTCTGATTTTCTTTTGAATATCTCTTGTAAAACAGCTGCCATCTTGAACTTTGCATTATGGTCATGGTAAAAATAGCAGTTTTTGTGAACCAAACAGATTGAAAATTATCAGGAAAGCCAAGAGAAATGAAATTTTAAATGCAGGTCAATGTAATTTTTTTTTAAATATAAAGGAATCAATTCTGATAACGTTATATTCTTATACTGTAATTTATTGAAATTTGATAATTTTAATTACTTGAATAGGTAGGTGAATACCTGGTAAATTGTCTTGACGAGTTTTAAAACCATGCACCAACAGCACAATTTTCTATATATTCATTTTTTCTGCTAGCCCTATAAGTTCAAAGTTCTGCATAATGAGCTTGAAGGTAAGCCTTTAGAAACACTGGCATAGTCAACTAAGCTAAATGGTCCTGATTTTATAATACAAAGTAAGGACAGATAAGTTATTCTTGGACTGAAAGTGTGTCCTTGAGTATGACAGTTTGAGATTGGTTTAAGATGGCCGTTTCTTTGAACTTTCTTAGTTTCTAATCTTTGTCTATGGGCTGTGAATCATGACTTTATTTATGGCTGTTTCTTATTTCCCTACTTTGCTGGCTTTCTCATCAAATAATTGCTGAAATGTGATATTTGTGTTTTGTCTTTGAAGTTTGAAGTGATGAAATCGTTGAGAAAGCAGTATTTATACAATGTAACATTGTCCTTAAGTTGTGATGCCTCAATCAGTTGTTATAATGTCTCTCTCTCTCTATATATGTATATGTTGACTGTTCATGTTTAGTGTAAGGTGTTTAAATAAAACGATTTCTTCTAACCTGAAATAGGTAAAAGTGTCGCGTATAATATGCATCAGGGTAGTCTAGATTTCATCTTTCTTGTTAACCATATATGTTGAGTAAAAATGTAAATACTGTTAAAAATTAAATGTTTATATTTTTGTTTTATTTATTATTCACAAGTTTTTCATAATCGCGATTGATAATAAATCGTTGTAAGAGTAAGTTAAGGATAAAATATCAAGAGAGAATACTGTTAAATTCTTTGAAAGCACCAAGAAAAGTTGTTCTGCAATGTAATCCTGTTTAATGATTTATCTTTAAGGATTATGGATATGACTTTGTTTGTTCAATTTTGCAGCGACTCATGTACAGGTTCACAGCTGCCTGAAAATATGTGAGATTGGTTAAAGGGAAATAAATGTTCCCAGTGTCTGACAGTTTAGGAAAGTATGAGTTCCTTGCCAACATGTTATTGTTGAATATTCATAGTTTGCATAGCAACTGGCCCTTGATTCAGGAACAAAAATACAAGACTGAGGGGGCCTGTTTGCTCAAATGATATTGTAATAATGTATTAAAGAGAAAATTAATAAAAGTTTTAACAGTTGATGGATTCAACTTACATGTTTTGCAATATACGGTATGGATGACTCTTCAGTATGAAATTTAATATGATTCATTGATTTTACTGCAATCCTTATTTTCATAAGTTAACGTAAAACAGATATTTCAATACTGTCCTATTTCCTGATAATCAAGGGCCTGAATTTCTTTTTTAGTTCATCACTTTCACAACGTTGCACCATTCTTATCAGAACGTTCTATTTTGTTTCTAGCTTGTACTGTACTTTTACTGTACTGTGTTTACAAGTATCTATCCAAATATCGTTGAAACATTATAATAGATTAGTCAAATCACGCAGTGTAACAGTCTCTGCTTGTAACCCCACTTGATGAGACTTGGATGAGCTTTGTTTAGTACCATACCATGATGTCTGCATGGACCTACAACATTGATAACTTTTGAATATTTTTAAAAGAAATCTTTCTTTTACTTCGATTCAGAAAAAAATAAAATTTCTTTGTAAATTCATAGGAATATTAAATTTGTACCAGCAAGCATCATGATTGCCCTAGGCGTGTCATCTTATCTTGAAACATATTCATAATTCTATTTGTTGGGCATTGAGATGTGTCATTTCCCAGTTAGTTTGCACAAGGCTTGTTTCTTTCTTTGAAGACTAAAACTCATTCAGTACCTCTGTGAAAAGGTACTTGTTCATTGACAGGAATAATTCACCGGATACTGTCCTTGCAAAATTCTGCTGTACTTAAGTTTTGTCATTTACATGTATATCAATGCTTCCATATTTTAAAGCAACCGAGGTATGAAACCAATTTGATATGCATTTTATATAAAAAAAACATCTTAAATAAGAACTGCTATAGATATTTTATGTATTTCTGATTAGAATTTCACAAGTGCTGTTTAAATAAATTAATACAAACTTTTGAGTTTATGAAATCTTCATCATTATAAGAATTGTATAACGTTTTGTGCAAGTGATGAATAAATAAAGAGGCTTATTCAATGATAATATTGGACAATGATTTATGTTTCACTCCATGAGCAAGACAGGAGTTGGTTGGTTATCATTTGCCATTCATTTTTGATAGGAAATGATAATTTGTGAGAAATATGTGAGAGCATGTGTGATTGACCTATGATTTATAAATATTACCTGATTATTGCTTAAAAACGAGAATAACACCTTAATACAAGAATTCTTGCAATTGATTATTGACATACCTGCCAAGCTAGTTAAATCCAAAATAGGAGTGATAAAGCAAAACGTGTCACAAGATGTACTTTAATGTGATTTAAAAGGGAGTTATGTGCTTAAACATTTTAAGGAAGGTATTAATTCTAGTAAAATGAAAATGAATGGAAAGTACCTTTGTTCTAAGTTAGGTGAGAACATGGAAAATCAGAAATTAACAACGAAAATAGGAGTTACTCCACTTTAATAGGAGTTCTTGGCAGGTATGTTATTGATTACAGTCTGAGTCTATGTTGATTATATTTGATCATCTGCTAAATACAAAATATACATTCACTTCATTCCTCCTAATTGTTGCCATTCATTATAGTATTAAATCTATGATATTATATAACATTAATATATATATAAATATGTATGTAGATGTAACATATTGTTATTATAATATATGACTGTGACAATACCTGTGTATATATAAAGCTCTTTTTGATTAGGTTTAGAAAACATACTCAATTTTACCTTATATAAATATCCCACTTTTTCATATGTTACCATTACCTACGAGACAAAAGGCTACCTTCGAGTGCTATTTTGTATTATACTGTTTTGTTGTATTTAATATTTGATGATAAATTAATTTTATTGCTCCTTTTATTATCATAACTTTGTGTTAATCATTTGTGAATCAATTTGTAATTGTATCTTCATTGATATGTGTGTTACATCATTAAACATCTCATAGGGTTCATAATGCAATAAGTAGGCCAAAATATTTCATACCCGGATAGTATACAAACTTTCACTCGAAGATTCGGAAAGTTCATGTTTAACAATAGTTCAGAATAACAGATAAAACTTTGAATTTGTCCCATCTAAATTAAATATTGTAATATAAGATTCATCGTTCAATTCATGTTGGTACATTGAATAAATGCTAGATCTACCTGGCTTCTGTAATCAACCTGACCTGTATTACAAATCATGCAACAGTTTATTATTTATATTAAGCGTATGTTACACTCATTTCATGTTCATTTATGAAGCAATACTCAATCTCCTCCTTACTTCAGTTGAATGTCATCTAAGACTGGCCAAAATCCTGTCTTTGAGATTTAAACAGAACCTGTACGGTATATCACACTTGTCCGAATTTTGAGTTTGTCCATTTTGATATTTTTTACTTGCTATTAAAAAAGAATGGTTTTATTTACTTATTTGTCACTTATAATTGCAGCCCTTGTTGTCTTTAATGCAGCATATATATATATACCTGTTATCGAGGTCGTGTAATTCTTTAATTTCGAAAAATGGCAATTTGATAAAACGCAATATAATACAGAATGTATATTTAACAATAGTTTGTATACTTTCGTTACATGTCTTCATTGTTTATTCATTTGTCGTAAGTTTTGAGGCAAATTGTTAGCCTCAATTTGATGAATAGTATTAAATGACATCTGGAGTAGCGTGTACTATATATAGAAGCGAGCTTACACCTTCCATATTGTTTTGCTTTTCATTCGTCACACTATGCATTATTGTAATTATATTACATTGAAGAATTTTTTATAGGATGTTACTCTTATTTGAACAAATTGTTTTCATTATACAGAAACACATACTTTTCTTCACCGTTGCAATCTAGAATAAATATTGAATGTTTTCTACCTGATTCTCTTTTCTTTCAGTTCCTTTAAATGATGCAATCTTATTGCATTTATGATTGTCTCTCGTTTCTTATCTCATACCCTAAATGATCAGTAAATCTTGCATATAATAATATAAAAGGCTAGAAATAATTACCAGCAATACAAACTTACTTAGATTATTGTGTCATGCCATTGCCTACAAATTTTATGTCAAGCCTCAATGTTTTTATGTTCTTTAAACATCAATAAAGTTTCAAATCTTGCAAAAGTATTTAATCAGTCGGTAACACAAAGTTAACACTTTTTGAATTATTAAATTACTCCCACAAATGTGGATGGTATATAATGAGTATTATATGATAGCCTTTCATATATATATGTGTAAGATAAATCCTTTTAAAATTGGATAGCTTAAACTTATGTTGTAATTCTGATGTTGATCAGAAAACGTCATCAGAGGAAACTACCCAATCCCTGGTATTGAAGAAGATGTTAAGTAATGATGGAATGGAATTCATCACCAATGCTAGCGCAGTGCACCAATTACCAGGCAACATTTGCCTGTTTTACTGTATTACACAGAGTTCTCCACAAGCTTCAGCTGTTTGTGATTTCACTGACTACTCAATTACATGAAACATGATTTATGTCTGGTGATCCTGATATATAAACTTTCCAAGCACTGCTATCAGCACATGTATAGAACCTGTTTGTGACAAGCATTGGTCCTCCTTGCAGTCTGTTCTACATGTTTGTCTTGCATCTACTGTTTGCCATTGTGATACCATATTGTATGCATGCTAATCCTCTGCAAACCAAGACACAATATTGTGTTCTCATCTCAGCTTATACATGGATCTCTGTGGTTATCTGGACTTCTGTCAGCCTTGTATACATTCAGAACATCACTACTGTTTCCATCTTCTCTCAAAATTTGTTTAATGATTTCGTATAATTTTGGTCTTCAAATTAACTATAATGTATTAAACCATTATACTTACTTTCTTGGCATAAATTTTGTGTCTGTCTGTTTATGCACCAACAGAAATGTACAGATTTGTCCTTGTTTCATATTTATATTTGAGTGTACATGTATATTATACAAACCATACTATCTTCATTAAAAAAGTTCAAGTTTGCAATGTAATTGATAGAGAAGATGCAACATTGATTGTTCTGTTCTATACATTGTCACCATACTCAGAACCTGAGTCAGTCAAATATTGTTTTATAGACGTTCAACTCCAGCCAGGTAAGTCCTCACTACTTTCATTCTTATGTGCTTAACTGATCTTTCATTTTGACTGTTACATGTTGCTGTTCAAGAAAGAATACTTCCAGTAAAATTTGCTATATTTAGTTTACTGTAATTCTTGTGTTGCCGCTTGGCCAATTTATGGCAGTTCACTCTTCTGCCAGTCATTGACCTGGGTTGTATACTGTATATAAGATACATATTGACACATGTCAAAAGGTTAAAGAAATCTGAATTTCAGAAATCTAGCTTGGAAATATAAGTCTTCCAAATTTCAGCATATTTAAATTTTTAAAGTCAGCTTATATGACATAAAAATTTTATGTCTTGTCACAAGAAACTATGAAGCTATGTAGCATTTGAATAAGAATTGCCTTGATTTAACTCTTTACTATTGTAAAAGTTTTTCAATTGTCAACACCAACAAATCAATAGACAATTTAGCAAACATTGTTTCACTTACATCCATATCTAAAGATATATGGTCCACTTGTGATACTTCATAGGATTTTTCATCTGCATTTGAATATGTTGCTGGAATTTCAGCAGGAAACAAGTTTCAGTTATGTTATGACCCTTGTATATATTACATGTGTTTTATGCCCTGGCATCTACTGAAGCAGAGGCTTACTTATAGTGATTCACCTGTCCATCTGTTTCAAAGTGATTGATTTAGATATTTACAATGGACTATGCTTCCACCAGGGCATAAGTGTTTACTGAGGACTGTCTTGTTCTACTTCTCAAAAGATAAACTTGCATTTAATGTATGTCTTTAGATTTAAAATTCCTTTTGTACTATATTTTAGGAATCTGTCGACAAACTTCTACGACTGGGTTAGCGAGTCTTTCCCGTATGACTTCTACTTCTGGACTATCTAGTGGTGTGGCACGCTACACATCAACATCTGGTTTACCCAAACTCATGTCACGACAGACATCTACAAGTGGACTCATTGTTAGTGGTTCAAGCCGTGTCCAAAAAATTGGCAGTAAAACTTTAACACGGACTTCATCTAGTGGTGCTCAAATATCATTTGATACCAATAATGATTCGGACGACAATATGGACATAGAAACATTCTGTCCTTGATCTGTTTATGTAAACATGTGTTGTTATTTTCTTATATATTTTAAAGGCCATACATCAATTATTTAAAACATAAATCCAATAGCTCAATGTTTCATTTTGGTATCGAAAACTATGAGTCCTTGCCCACTGCAAAAAAATGAGTCCCTTCATGCAAAAATTAAGTATACTCCAAAATTGTACAAACTCATGTCCCAAGCCAATCTAATGAGTCAGGAAATAGGGACTCGCACTAAAATGAAAGACTGTATTAGCTGAACTCAATAACTTGAAACAATAGGCTGCAATGGCAACTTAATTGAACTTAATGTGAACAGAAAACACAATGTTCCTTTGGAGTAAATTGACATACTCTTTACATTTAACTTTTTATCACATTTTCTTGATACGTTTATTCATATGGAAGTGCAGGGGTGGTATTCACAAAGAATCTTTAGGGGAAACTTAGAATTTTCCTGAATCTAAATATTTCCTTTAGTGTGCCAGCTACACAGGATAATCAAGATTTTCAACTTTTCACATTTTTTATAAGCATTATGTTAAGTGCTACAATAATCACTAACAAAACTTAGGAATTACTTCAAATTTCTTATGAAATGTGTGCATTTAATTTTATATAAGTCAAAATATTTAAGTTTTCCCTTAAGATGCTTTATGAATACCAACCCAGCTCACTAATGTCATTAGCTAGATACCTTGTTCTCAAGCTTCTATAAAGTTAAAATCAAAGGACAAGCTGGTATTTGGGGAGCAGTAATAATCTCCAAGTACCAGTCACTGTAACAAGTTGTTTAGGCTTCCAGCTCAGATTTTTGCTTCGCCTTAAGCTGATGTATATTTTAGTATTTCCTGTCTTGTCACAAAAATTATGGTATTGTGTCTCCCATATATTGCTGGCTTAGAATGAGAAGGTCGTCATATGTACAAAATCAATATTTTGAGAAAACAAAAAAAACTGTCAGAAAATTACTCTTTACTTTTGGTTAAACAAGCTGTTTCAACTTCTGTTTGGTCAACATGACAAATTCCGATTTTCATCAAAATTGACTCATCAGAAACATATTTGTGATGTTGATTTTAAATATGTCCGAGTCTTATAAGGTCGTAAATAGTACTTACGACCTTCTCGTTCTAAGCCAGCGAATAATGGAGGGGAATTTTGAATTGTCCTGGATGGATGTCACAAAGTTTGTCAGTGTTTGTTCTCAACCACAGGTTGGATTTCAATGAAACTTCACTGAAATAGTTGGTACCAAGCAAGCATACAGGGGTTGTGTATATTGTCAGGAATTTTTAAGTTGAGTGAATATTGCCTGAGTTTGGGACACATACATGTTTGTGTCCAAAACCCTTCAATATTTCTTAATCTATGGTTTATAAATGCAATAAAATGGCATTAAACAGGATGTTTATAAGCATACCATGTATAATAATTGTTTATACAGAGATCGAGGGACTTGATGTACTGACTGTGTAACATTTCCAGACCCTTAGTAAATACTGGATCAATCCATGCGTTTATAGTCTACAATACGAGATACTGGTAGTAACTTATTGCACATTTTATAATGCATTATGATTCAAGTCATCTTTCATGAAACGTATATTCCATCATTTTGCATTGTTATCAAAACTTAGTAATTGCCAAATACGAAACACACAAGTTATATGTGTTTGTGCCATATTTGTTGTTCTTAAGCATCACTTACACATTATTTCCAATGACAGTTTCTTTTATTCACTAAATCAATGCCAAACATGTTTATATATCCACTTTGCTTGATGGACAAAATGCATGTTTTATTATTAATGTACACATAACATGATTTATAGCACCAGTAGATTTAGATTTTTTCACTATCCAATATGGATAGTGTGTTTCAACATAATGAGAACTATACATGTATATGTTTCAACTTTAAGAAATGAGATACCGATTGGTATATTGCTTGCTTAGAATTAGACATTGTAAGATTCAAACATATTTAAAATCTGGATTACAAGGTGCTCCTTATGAGCCTTTATTTCTTATGAAAATCCGAACTTTTCATGTTGACAAAATTGAAGTCCAAAAAGTTGGTAGTTTTCAGACAGACTTTTTTGATTTCTCAAAATATTGATTTTTGACTTACATCCTTCAGAAGTTCAGATTCTATATGTGCTATGATACTGAAGAATGGTGTTTAGACACTGTCTATCCAACCCTTCTGTATATCTTATTGAAGCAGTATATTTGAGTAGAAGGGCGGCCCCTAGAAATTATTGTACATGAGGCATATTTTGCATTTATAACAATTTAGAATATTTATTGTTACCTTATTATTCATGACGTTCATGTTGATATTTTGATACTTTGTTACAATAATATATATGTAATCATTACCTGTACAATGTTCCACATTATAAGTATGCCTCCATCTTTGATGAGGGGTTATGATGCTTTGCTCATGTCTGTTGGTCTGTCTGTTGGTAGACTCAAAAACGCTATGCCCTATGATCGTCATACTTTTACATGGGGGTTGGTCAGCAATAGTAGATGACTCCTATTGATTTTGAGGTCAGTAGGTCAAAGGTCACTGACCTTTATCAGTTTCGACTATTCTGCTGCCATAGGGACATAAGTGGCCAAATAAGTGTTTTACAAAGTTAATGTTTGTCATATAACAACAGCAAACATTCCTATAGTTGCAAAATTAGTTCCATGTTTGCAAATTTTAGTCAATTATATAATACTGTCATGTCTTTGTGATTTCACATTTGGGTTTTTGCTGAACAAATCCACTATTTATATAATTACAACTATTCCAAGCTACAGAGCCCAAATCTTCCAAACCATTTCAAACGGACATTTCTGCTCAAGTTTTGTTTAAATCAAATTCAGACAATTTGAGATAAACCTCAAGTTGAGTTTGTGAAATATTGCCGTAATGAACACTACATGTTTTGTGATACCATATTTTGTCTCGCATGTAAATAATCTGAACGGTATGCAACATGATTTTTTTTCTCGGTGATTTTTGCAAGAGTGTTGGGTGAGTGCGGATTGTTCATGAATATTTGTTTTGAGAGGGTTCATTCATGAATTACCAAAAGTTATTTATGTGTGAATAAACTTCTTCCTTGTACGTGATATAAACATATATGTTACTAACACGCTTCACTTTCTACCCTATCACACAAGCTCTTGTACTGATATATTGCAATTTAGATTATTGTACTTTTTCTACAATGAAAATTCTTATTACCCAGAAGCAGACATTTGGCTGTCTAAGATATCGCATTCCTTTTTGACACGTGATCGATCTAAAACTGACTGTATGGACACGTGATCATCGGCCTGATATTTTGAATGTCATGCAAGGGCAAACAACTGCGTCAATGTTAGTTTTGAGTGATGAAATATACAAGATTTTCTGAAGAGAAACAGCCACAACACAGCCATGTATATGTTTAACGTCACATGACGTAATATCATCAGAAAGTGAGGTTACGTTTGGTGCACTTTTAAAATTTTATTCAAAAATGCTAGAAAGTGTTTTGCTAAACTTACAATAGTGTTTGGTATAATAAAATAAATATCATATGCTTGGATTTGTGACATTGATATCTATGTGACTTTATGTCATGTATGCATGCATATTTATTTTTGCATTATATTCTATATTTCCGTTTCTGCGTTTTAAGCAGAACATATATTTATACCATAATGTTGTTAATTTCTAGATCAAGTTGGTTGACTGACATTTTTTTTATGTCAAAAAAGAAACATTGAAGTCTTTACATGACGACTTATTGATTGATGTTGTTATTCAATATTATGTTGATGATATTATTTTATGTTGAAAAATCATTATGTTTGAGAAAACTGTATGGAATTGCAATATTTCAAATAAATATCCGAAATTTAAACCTTTAATTGGAATTTGTTATAAAATTAATTGAGAGCTGTTTGCACTACTTGACACACATATCATGGAATTGTTTATCGAATGGTGAGTTTGGACTTATCAATGAAATCGCTTGAAAAACATACGACGGGGCACTGGGACCCTAGATATATGTAAGCTAGGACCAGAAGGGAACGATCTGAACACTGTACATGAAGACCAAACTACACATTTACAAGAGGTGCTGTACCTAGAACACTCAACAGTGTTGGATGATCTACATACAAACTACTACTATTAACAACTAATATTTATTAGAATAGAATTTCTTTCGGACGGTTGAACGGCTTATAATAGTGTGTTGGTATAAACATAATGGATGCTCATAGTAATTGGGCCACCTTTCTCGTCACGGTTTGAAAACTATATAACCACAATCTCTGCAAGAATAAAACATTATCACCAATACATCATAATGTGCAGGTTATGTAATATAAAATGTAATGCTGCCACTGAACAGATGTAACAATGGTAACATTACAGTTTGTATATTTTTGGACCAAATACCAATCTATTATCTGGCAAATTTTCAGCAATAATATTGGTCAAGCAATTAAGGAACTTGAGCAGTGACTTTCAGTTTCATAGCATCGTGTAGACTTCAATGCATGACACATTGGTGCAAAGATTTCTGACCAAAATAATTAGTTATTTAATAAAAATATCTCAAGAAATGGTAGTTGAACATATACAGCGTTTTACAGTGAAAAAAGTACATTACCACATGGAGTCAGCAAGCGTGTCTAAAGAAATGGCAAAGTTATGGTAAATTAAATTTGCTTTGAAGGGTATCCTTTGAATTAAATATGGAAATGTCATTGAAGGCCTTTTGTTTGGCAAAACTGTTTGGTCGCATCTGATTTTCAATTTGGTCCTGACACGATTCTGAGCAACTGATAACTTTTCATAAGCAGAGTATCAGGAAGACGCTCAATGTGTAATACAAATATTTGCTTGCCGAACTTATAATATTCAGACAACAGGAACCTTCTGAATCTGAGTGTATACGACGTAGGACATTTCAGCACGTCAGTGAGAGAGTGCTTATTCGCTTGTTCTGAAGCTCTCCACAGATTTTGCCAACACTAAATTCTCCATCCAATCTATGCTAGTCATAGGAATGTATCAATCCTGTGTACATTTTGTAGTTGTGTGTTATAACTTAAAGCGATAATCTGCAATGTCAATATAAACAGAAACCATTGACCATTACAAAGACCTAAAATAATTATGGTAAAAATGTATTTTAGGTCATCTACCATTACTATCCAGCATTGGTTAAGGTAGAACAGAGGCTTTTGCTCTAGACCGACTCAACTGTCTGAATTGGTATTGCCACGCATATATCGATGGCTTAGAATTAGAAGGTCGTAACTACCAAATCGATATTTTGAGAAAACACGGAAAAACTGTCTGACATTTACTCTTTACTTATGGTAAAACAAACTTTTACAACTTCGTTTTGGTCAACATGACAAGTTCAGATTTTTATGAAAATGGGCTCATAAGAAGCGCCTTGTGATGCTTATTCAAATATGTATGAAATTTAAAAGGTCGTAAGTGGCACTTACGACCTTCTAATTCTAAGCCATCGATATATACATGGTATTGCACAAAAACAAATATTCAGGTGCATGAATAGTACTCAACACAGCAACTTGTTATACATGTATTTCAACAAAGGGTGATAAACTTTGCCCGAAAAAATCTGATTTCTATTGAGATGCATATGGACAATCGTGAAAGCTCGACCATTTCCGTTAGTCTCCGGTAAATACATCGCGTTCTTCGACAAATACAAAAAATGTATTACGTAACATACCACGTGATATTTCCATTCTAGAATGTCTCAGCAGGATTAGTCAAGTCAATTTATATACAGTATTTATGCTGGTAATAATGAATTAACGTTTTTGTGTTCCGCATAAATACAGTACATATAGATAAGAGAAGTATGAGAGTAGAGCTCTCCTTTTCATGAAAGTGAAGCATCGTTCTAGGCGTAAAGGTGTACTCCGGTAAATGTAGAAATTCGACGAGAGTTTCCCTCGATGTGAATCCCAGGAAGTGCTGCATTAACCCAAACATTGTCACCCGTTTGTAGTCTTACAACGACAATATTTCCTCCCTGGTCATCCTGGTACCTGTGAACCGTTTCAGTAACTGCGCCAAGTACGACCTCATTATTCACTCGCAGGTCCGCATAACATTGTTTTATGCCATCTGTTTCGCTTCTCTCCGCGAGGAAAAATGAGAGCAGGTAAACTCCAGCCTTCGGACATGTGAAGATTCCAGTATGTGCGTTGTATCCATTACCATCGTTTGTGATAATCTAAAATATATTCATATGCAAACTAGGAAACATGTACAAGGGGTGATCAATACATTCGAGGACTTTCCTACTATAGCTTTAAATATTGGAATTAGATTAACGAAATTACAAGCTGATGTAGATCAATCAATTATCTCGCGTTTCTTCTCATTTACTTTATGGTAACGCTTCTATATACTAGATGACCAATCGGAACACCTCGTACAATTCTCAGATCGAATCATATTTTATCAAAAAGATAAATGCCGTACGGACCGTTCCGATTGACTAGATGACGTCACTTTTGTAACCAAGATGAAGCACGCACCGTTGAGCATCTGGGACGTAACGTTGTTTCAGAGCAACGGCATGCTATGAAAATTAACGCGAAATTACTTTACTAAAGTGTGCATGAATTCTATGCGCTTCAAATTGGTCATTTCATATGATTTCATTGTTTATGTGATTGTAGGGTCTATGTTAAACGGATGAGTCGATAAAATAAGGATAAACAGCAAAAATAGCACCGCGATAGGGACACTTTCCGTTAAATTCTGCGAAATAAGACGCACAGATCTGAACCAAATGTAACTGGCGAAAACGAAAACTAGTAGAGGTTACAAAACATGAAATCGTTGACTCCAGATCAAAAGTGTTCTTTCGCTATTGCGCTCTAAACTTGCTAGGTCGTGCTTCAATCTTCATTGGAATAATCCAATCTTGTAAAGCCAGCCACCCTTTTCCGAGTTAGGTTTCTGATAACGCATTGATACTCTTTTTCTTCCACCTCACATTCCAGAGTTGGCTATTAATGACTTACTTCACTATTAAAAGAAAAATAATCTTATATATCGGACCGGCTATCAGTCCAGAAAGAAGCTATGTTCTGCTCGAACGGTGACGCTTGGAATGATGTCACGTGACGTACAATGTCACGCGCCCCTTGTACGAATAATACAATTTTATTAGTGCATTCGGTCGGAGATAACTTACTCCGAATGATGTTAATTGACTTTGAAGCCTTGCTGCCAATATTAAAATTGCTAGATGAAAAATCCTCCAATATATTGATCACCCCTCATACATGCGTATAGTATTTTGAACAAAAAGATCAGTGAAAATCGAACAGACAGCACTCAACTTATCCAGCAAAGCACGGAGAACATAAAATATACCACATGACACAAAACACGTTACAATGTCCACGCATAACCAATAAGGAGAAAATGTTTTTGGTTTCGTATGGGTATTGGTGGACAATGTATAGTTGTAATGTACTCGCATAATTTAAAAACTTTGTGCGAAAAAATGTAAGTCAGTTGCTCACGAGGTAAATTATCAAACGTTCATACACGGTTAAATATTAATATTCTATTTATTTAATGCTTCAAATAGCTTAAATGATGGAAGTTCTCTACTATATGCCTTGAAAGTTTTGCGTGACGTCGTTTTTCCGCCATGCACGCGTCGAGTAGCAATCAAATAGTTCTTCTGCAATGGCTTCAATTTCGTCCATTTGTTTTACATCTATGTACAAATAATGTTCTGTTATTTGTTAAAGATCAAGAGAGCAAGTGAAAATGTTTATTATTTTATTTTGGGCGGCGGGAAATATGTTTTTAAAAAAATAGTCCGTTTGCGTGAAATTATGAACTGTGAAATTATCGGGGAATAATCCACCGTTATTTCGCCGTAAACCACCGGTAAGCATGAAATTAAGTTTTGTCATAAGTGTCAGTTATTAAATCGACTATGTTTTGCCTAGTCGCTGCATTAAAAATGAATGTAACGTTACCTGATTGAATACTATCGTCTGTTTGTCACCTGGGTTAACATCATGATCCAAGTATGCCGTGAATGCGATACCACCAGTGGGTTCTGAAAACATTATCAATTAAGCATGACAGATGAAACAATAACGTGATGTATGCAGTCATGGCAGTGTTCAGTTGTAGCCTTCAAACCAATGAGTTGAGATAGGCCCGACTCTATTAATTCAAATATAGTCAAATATCCGCGCAAAATATTTGTCCTTAAGCGTTGTTGATGGAACCAAAGCACAGATCGAGTTCAAATGTTTGACAAAATTTTCGTACCTAATCACTTATTTGTGTAATATGAAAGTTATCAAATATTTAGTTACTACTTCTAAAAGTGTCTTTTAGTTTTGCTATTCGTCAAACGATGATTATGTAAATTTACATTCTACGTGTAAATGTTGTATCTTACCTTTTTGTTTGGCTGCAAATTTGTCCTCCAGAGCTTCAAGTTGTATTTCCATTCGTATTACCTTGGACATAAGTTGTTCCTGCCAATGGTAGGCTGAACATTGTACTTCATCAGCTGTGAACACTTTGCGGACAATACAAGTACACAATACAATAATTGTAAACCCGAACATCTTACGTAATTACTAGAAATCAAATATAGTATAACAAATCCTTACTGGTGATAGTTCAAATGTTTCTAAAGTTATGCTGTAAACTAGCCTGCTCTAACAATATAATGTGCATATTTCATAGAATGAGGTTGAGATTGTCAGTGTCTGTTCTAACGCTATAGATTTCATTTAGTGAGTGGTTTGTAAAACCAGTTCTGATTGGATACTCAATCATCTCCGCGGTGAATCATTTCTAAAACAAGTTTTGACTGGTTGGTCAAAATGTTCATTTTGCAAATCATTTGATTCACCACATTCCTCTTGTTAGACATGTAGAGAATATCTAAATTCCAGATCTTTCCAACGTATTCATCGCGTATCATGTCATCAGGTAAGTAAAAACAACAAGATAGAAATAAATCGGACAGGACAGGTAGCACTCAACAAAAACAGAAGATATCGAAACGATCTTGAATATATTATTCTTTATTTTTCTTCCGGTTGTATTCATTACGCCACAAACGTTTGCGTGGTAAACAGTATAACACGGAATATTATTTAGGGTATAAGATGAAAGAATTATATTATTTTACCAACTTAACAAGTTTCTTCAATAGAAGGCGTCGTTGCAATAGGATCAAAATCAACCAAAACAGACAAAAGTGTTTATTTGCCATACAACCTCCAAATTCCTTTATGTTGCAAAATACAAAAAAAACAATGAAGTTAGCGTAAACATCTAGCAAACTACTTTACAAAACAACTTAAACGACACAACTGTTCGAATAAATGTGGGCAAGGTTGGAAAACATAACACATTTAAGATACAATACAACAACCTAAACTAACAATAAACTTGGCGTGTGCTGAGTACTTAAGACATACATGTACAGCACGAGGGGACACAGTAACACAAGCTAACTATTGTCAATCTATTGTATTGTACTACCATTGTTCATGTCCAATCTACATTACTTGAAATAATAAACATGTTCTAGCATTGTACCAATTCTGTTTAATGTGGTCACGTATATAGGTTTTTTAAAATACTAGTACTAGATCTATTGGCTGTACTATCATGGGGTACTGTACGCACAAATCAAAACTAAAATTACAACATAATTATATAAACTTCGATTACATCAAGCGAGTTTTCAATGATATGTGTGAAACATCTATCACATGCAAATACATGCGTGTTTATATGAGTCAATGTCACTAGGTCTATTGGATGTAACAATGACATCATGAAACATTCTCAACATAGTTATACATATAATGAAGAGAAATAACATGGTATTGAAAATCGTTACACTACCCATAGTTAAACTAGGTGCTTGCAACATACCTACGTTATTCTAAAAATTCAAAAGTGACATTATAAAGCAGACATTTCATCGTAACTCGTACCAAGCCATAATCCAAAACAATATTTCGAATCATTCTTGAAGTCACTAACTTACTCGGGAGAAGATTTATGCAACAAAATCCTTTTAAACACAAGAACTGCTGAAACACTTTCAAAATTCAAATCATTCTATCTAAAATGGAACAATGAATTAATTCGCATACTCACAAGTGTTGCCTTATATTGTTGTTGATCTATACTGTGTTATGAAATTTAACATGTTCAAATATTCTTGTTTATTAAATAGATTAAAAGCTATCTCATTTCATTTAAACACATTAAAACTAAAGGTAGGGCGCGCGCATCGTGATCGAGATGTCCCGGGTTCAACCCACGTCTGGACCACTGCTTAATTTCTCTGAGCAAAAATAACCCACATGCTCCACTCAACCAAGGTGTACATTGCTACATGTGAGGGCAGTGTCTAGTCCTGGGCGCCGCAAATCGATGGTGCATGTACACCTACTATGAGATAGATAGTCTCCACATGGAGTAGTTATAATGTCAAAGGGTGCTTGACGTCTGAATAGCTGAAAAGAGCCCGAGAAAATTGGTAACTTAATTTTAAACATCTAAAGATGTTGCTCTGTTTGTAAATTCAATACTTTGTTCCAAGAGAAGTAGCTTTTATAATTTTGTCAATGTTTAGCTGAAACTATACGATGCAAATTTCACAAAACGTTCAGGTAATACTGTCGTAGTCAGCCAAAAGCAGCAATGATGCCGTCTAGGCATAATACCTTTACGTCTTATTAATCAGCGAATATTTCGCACATAAAACCTTCAATTAAGTTTATCTTTAATCAAACTTAATTCACCTTGTCCTTATCATTAAATTCAAGTCATACACATCTGAAATACCAACATGTGTAGACTAACGATCTGTTTTATGACAATATGTTTGTTAGTTCATGTGAAAGCTTCACCAGATATTTCTCTGGAAGATCTACTGGAACGGTTGGTTACTTTAGAGGACTGGAAGCGGTATGTACAAATCTCATTATAATACATTGATATCGCTACTTTCTGTAACATAACAACGTGTGTGGAGAACGTGAATGATATGACCACAGCCGATGTTTTAGGAAAATACTAGTACACTCCACAGGTAACTGTATCGTTTTTTTTTTTTTGAAAATTTATATTTTTCTATAAAGGTTTATTTGTTCTAGATGAACCAGAATTTCAATCAATCAAAAAAAATTGACTATCAATATCTCCATAAACTAATTATATTCACATACAGCAATGTTTGAAGTACTTTTATGCCAGATCTTATCAGAATTGATCAAATAGTTAAAAAGTTATACTATAAAATGTAGATACTGTTTCACAGCCGATTCATATGGTGCAATCAACACAAATCCATATGGCCGTCCCTCACAATGTGTTACACCAGCGACAGTTAAAGTATACCTTTAACAATGGATTTTATGATATGAAGTTAATTTTTGGCTTACATTTATCCCATAACATTGTTTGTGTAAACACACATCCTTTTATAGATAATTGGTATGCATCAAGCAGTTTTTTATTAGAAAACAAACTGCACCTCTCGAACCGGCTCGTGGATATCTGTACTTTTCGTTTTTGTTTTCTTTTTCAACGATACAGTTACCTGTGTACACTCATTAAATGTTATAAGTACACCAACACAGTACAAAGCGATACGTGCAAATAATGTATGTACAGTTGTTTATAGCTTTAAAAATGATAAAATATAGAACTGTTACATTTGAACTATGACTTATTATGTTTAAACACGTCAAAAAATAAATATTTAAGTTTTATGTCTGGTATGCATGTGTGGTTATGTACAACGCATCCTTGCCGATCGGTCGGTCGACATGCCGAGTGGTTTTCCAACAATACCTACAGAACGGGTGGAACTAAGATCCTGAAATTTTAAGTGGCGAGTTTTTATCCTCCACAGACGGCCCGACATAATTTCTAGGTCATTTGGCTCAAAGGTCAAAATCTCAATGACCTTTGAATGCGCGCGACAATCTCTTGTCCACAACGTAAGAAATATCGGTTCCTTAATCGTCAAACTTTACAAAGAGGTTGCTGATCATCAGCAGTAGACGCCTACCGATTTTTAGGCCAATAGATCATAGGTCAAAGTCGTGATGACCTTAATAGTACTAGAGTATTAACTGTCATGAGGCGTGTATCACAAACCTACCTTGTTCTTTCGGTTTTCGGAATTCTTCCGGTTTTTTTTGTTTTCTTGTAGGTATTGATGGACAATGCGTAGGTAACATTTGGAAACTTGGTGAGAAAAATATTTTAAAAAATTGTTTTGCACGTGCATTTTTCATAATTCTAAAATTCAACGTCCGCTGATTTCAGCTTGTAAATTATTTTTATCGAATTATTGGTAATTGCTGCTATACTACTCGCATGAAGACATGCAAACAATAACAATGATAGCATGCAAGATAAAAAATATAATTCAAGAGCCCTTAGGTCCACCGATCCCTATAATTAATTCAAACGACTGCACCAGAGGGTGTTTAGCGACTTAGATTGAGGAGATGAGAGAAGTACAAAGCTGCAATTTTGAGAAAACAAAAACAAACGGTTTCGAAATAACTTTTTACAAACGTTTTTAACATCAGTTTGGTCTACATGACTAGAACAGGCCTAAAAGAAATGCCTTGTGGAGTAGATTTGAAATATGTATGCGTCTTATGTAGTCGTTAGTAGTACATTATCGACCGTTTTCATTCTAAGCCAGCGAGGTGCATGATTGCTAATGTTTAAATATATTCAGTGAAACAGAGAAGGAAGTACGGACGCTACAGGAAACAGTAGCACAACAAGGTACACTAATAAAGAACCTAGAACATGACCTTGAAATACAGACCAACCTAACAGCCACTCTGCGCCAAACCTACAAAGAGAACGTGAAACCCACATTGAAAGGCACACATGAAGTTCAACAGAAAACGGAGCCCGAATATGGTTCAAATCCAACAGATGAGGTACACGTGTCAGATAACAGAATTAGAGCTAGCGACTTAGATAACCCAGTACAAGTTGGATCATTGACAAAGAGTAAACGACGTAAGTATATATGAACATATCTAATTAGTATTTTAAAAGTCTGGTCGAGCACGAGTGAAAATGTTTGAACGGTCTTTGACATTAAGCATTGGTACGAGTAAAATTAGTCGTAGACAAAGTGATGTAAAATGAACTGATATAATTATACAGCTCTGTACAAACGTCAATTTTATACAAAGCAGTTATACAATGTACATGAGAATACAGACATCCAAAAAGCTGACACCACTGCCACATTAGATAACATAACTAAGTCACGGGAAGTCAGCGGGGCCTTGGGGCACTTGGATGAGTCTTGGCTGCGTTTCATTCGGTCTCATGCAATAACCGCTATTCTACTGTATAATTTCTTTTTCGGCGGGGACTTGTTTTTTTTATTGTTTCTTTGGCTTATGTGTGGGCATTGCTCAGGGTAGTTGTGTTATCGTGTTCTTGATTTCTGTGCTCGGTTGGTTAGGTTGAGTGCTACCTTCCCTGTCTGATTTTCTCATACCTTTTTTGACACATACGACGTATGGGGATGTGACTATGATATCAACATTTTTTGTAGTTATTTTATTCCATGATTAAGTGTATAATATGTGTTTTCAGAAATCGCTGGTGGTATCGCTTTCACTGCATACTTGGATCATGACGTCGACCCAGGGAGTAAACAGACGATTATATTCAATCAGGTAAAATATACATTATTTGATATACATGAACCAGTTACGTTACAGTAATTCTGTTTGGCTTAGACAGTCTGTAAAGGAACCAGCTCATTTTGATATTCCCCTCCCCAAAGCCGAGGCTGAGTGAATGCAGCATTTACGTGTTAGAGATTTTTATTTTATTTTTGGCTTTGCTTCGTTTGCGAGAAGGATAAAGTACTGGCCAATGTGCATGGATAACCATATTGAGGTATTTTTAGTTTGATATGATTCAGTTAGCATTTGTCCTTGTAATGTATAGTTTAAATGTCAATATTTTAGATTGTCACAAACGATGGTAACGCATACAACCTTCACACTGGAATCTTCACATGTCCGGAGGCTGGGGTTTATCTCTTCTCATTCTTCATAGGTGAGAGAAGCGAAACCGATCACATATCTCAATTCTATGCTGAACTCCGAGTCAACAGTCATGTGATAGTAGGTGCCGCTGCTGAGACAGTACACAGTACACAAGATTCACAGGGTGGAAATACTGCCGTGGTTAGACTACAACCAGGTAATGCTGTCTGGGTAGACGCAATGTTCGCTAACCATCACGTAGAAGGAAACGGTCGTCGATTTACTACCTTTACTGGAGTTTTCCTGTACGCCTAATGATACTTATTTCCATTTATTAAAATATTAAGTACAATCTCACAAGGAATGTTTCTTATAGACTCGTAAATGATGAAGAACCAAAACTTAAACTGTAAACATCATTGCTTCTTAAGCACAAATTATCGCAAAAACTGCAGACAACGGATGCAAAACGTTGATTCATTTTGTAACCTCCACCGTTCTCAGCATTTCTGAAATCCCTTGAGAAGTTAAATAAAATCATCTAGCCGAGAAATTGTCATGTAATTTGCTATGAAACTTCTATAAATGGTACTCTACTTGTTGCGTATTTTCATGTATATACAAAACGGTACGTTGTTCAACGAATGTTCACGTCCAAACTTATCAAGTTCAAAAACAAAATACACATTTGTACATTCTTTTCAAGGCTCTTTTGCATTGCTTTCTTAAGTCAGGTTTTTACATGTAAGAAATACATGCAAAATAACCTTAAAAAAAGCTTGAAAGAATGTTTAAATGAAATAAGATGCCATTTAATCCGAACAAGAATATTTATATACGTTGACTTTCGTAATACAGTATGCTACATGTATCTACGCTAATATATATATATATCCAGATGAAGAAAAGTACACTTTTAAGAATGCGATTTAATACATTTAACAACCCAGTGTTTGTTTCATCTTAGGTTTGATGTTTGGAATTTTGTTCCAGAAGTTCTTAATAAAAAATGTTTTAAGGGATTTTTTTCTATACATCTGCTCCCTTGTAAGTTAGTAAAATTTGGCGTTAGAACATGGCTTTGTACGAATCATGATGCAGTCGATTCTTGTAACTTTAAAATGTTTTATAACCACTGGTACGGAGCGATTTCAAAACGTAACGCATGTCCTGACGACAGCCTGGTATAGACTGACAATGTTTCTTTACGACATTGGGGAGGGTACCAGAGGTTTAACAGGTATTTTCAATTATTCTCATGTTTTTCTAGAAGCAAAGTTCATGTGTAACAGTGAATGATAATCAATACAACCATTAAGCAATATAAACTTTGTCAAAATGGTTTATATTTTGATTTTGAATCGTTATTTGTATGCTGTAATAAGCGGAAATAGAATACCTGTAAATGAAGGTTTATATGTGAATTTATATCTAATTTAGCATTTGAATAGTCGAAGGTAATACCTTCAATATGATTGGATATGTTCGATGTTTAAATTCATAACTTACTTCGCAAAAATGACATCTCTCGACCCCGAAGCGCGTGTCCTACCTCAATCGACTCGCTAAAAAACAGCAGCTTCACATTTTAGGGCCTGGGAGACGTAGACACTAATCAATGCAATTACTATAACAAAGATAGTTTTTATAGAACATTTTCTAGTTATGTTAATGGATATGTAATATATACTGAGTCCCAAAAGTTCTGCATCTTAATTAACTTTTTTTGAATTTTACATTTTTGTAGTTAACTAAAAAGAACTTTTGTACGAGCACTGTCCATTTGCGTACCCTTAGTGTTTATGTTGAATCTGTTTCCGTTGGCGTCCGTCACGCTTGAATGATCACACCATCACAAATGGGAAAACGTCTGTAGAAGCACGCATAATTTGGGTGTTTCCCAAGATTTTAATGTTGGGTGGACTATAATTGAACTACAACAATGCCGTTGTACTTGGTGCAATAATTATAGAAGCATTACATGTCTAGGTCAGCGGCATTGACCCATGACCTGTTGTCAAAATTTTCCAACATAACCCCAATGTACTCGAACAATTACGTCGTTTAAGTTGTTGTTCAAAGATTTTGTTAAATGTTTGACATAGTAACGCAAACGTCAGTGATTTCAGTTTTTGCAACATTGTGAAACTTATAGGTGGGTTGTGCAAATAAACATTTTTGTCAGTTTTAGTTGATTGTGATCATATTGTGACGCCTTCTATTGTAGAAACATGTAAAGTTGGTAAGATAATATAATTATTTCATCTTATACCCTAAATAGTATTCCGTGTTATACTGTTTACCATGCAAACGTTTGTGGCGTAATGAATACAACCGGAAGAAAAACAAAGAATAATATCATCAAGATAGTTTTGATATCTGCTGTTTTTGTTAAGCGCTGTCTTTCATGTCCGATTTGTAATACGCGATGAATACGTTGGAAAGATCTGGAATTAAGATATTCTCTACATGTCTAACACGAGGAATGTGGTGGTTGTAAACAATCTTGGAGGTAAATAACCAGCCAATCACAACATGTTTTACAAACGATTTGCCAAATGAACATTTTGACCAACCAGTCAAAACTTATTTTAGAAATGATTCACCGCGGAGATGATTAAGCATCCAATCAGAACTGGTTTTGCAAACCACTCATTAAATGAAATCTATAGCACTAACAATCTTAACCTAATTTTATGAAGTTTGCACATTAATATTATTAGAGCAGGCTAGTTTACAGCATAACTTTAGAAACATTTGAACTATCACCAGTAAGGATTTGTTATATTGTAGTTGAGTTTTAGTATTACGTAAGATGTTCGGGCTTGTAATTATTTTATTGTGTACTTGTATTGTCCGCGAAGTGTTCACAGCTGATGAAGTACAATGCTCCGCCTACCATTGGCAGGAACAACTTATGTCCAAGGTAATAAGAATGGAAATACAACTTGAAGCTCTGGAGGACAAATTTGCTGCCAAACAAAGAGGTAAGATACAACATTTACACGTAGTATGTAAAGTTACATAATCATCGTTTGACGATTAGCAAAACTAAAAGACAATTCTAGAAAAAGGCACTAATTTTTTGGATAACTTTCATATTACATAAATAAGTGATTAGGTAGGAAAATTGTGTCAAAAAAGTGTGTCATATCGGCTCCTTAGATTTCTGAGCGCTGTTGTCACATGTCTGTCAGGCTGATCGATATAAAATTGATGTTATTTGCAATAAGCATTATAGTACTCTTGAATGGCATTCTGTAATTTGGAAAATATTAAATAACTATTAGACAATATCAGTATTAACAAGGCGCATCTGAACCAAAAATACAACATATGCATACTAAATTATACTACATTTAATTACAAAAACTTTAAGACCATGGACACCTATACTAAGTGTCTTTAAATATATGTGTGTGATATATTGGTCCACATATTAACTCATTTAAATTAATTTCGAAAACCCATACGTTTTCATTTTTTTAGAAAAGCAGATATTATAGAAAAGGGGTCACAAGAAAATGAGTACAGAAACATTCTCAATCGACTTGGAGCATATGTTTTTAGTGAAACAGTTCTATAATAGTATATGTAACCTAATTTATAAAATAGTAGGGCGCTTGATGGCCATTTTTGTATGAAGTCTTTCAAAAGCTTTAAAATGGCCAAGTGCACTTTTCACAAAAACATAAGTGTGGAAAGAGCAAAAAATCTAATTTTCTCTGTTGCCATAGCAACGGTATGAAAAATTAAGTTTCGAGCCCTGAAATCGTTTTTTATGGGCGAGTACCAAAAAATGGGCAAGATATTTTCGAAATCGGAGACTATACGAGGACAACAATGTATTGGGTCAATATCGAATATGTTTTAATAATCGACCTATTATAACCGATTGATTCAACACCCCATACATCGCGTTATTGTTACATATGTCATGATTAATTGATACTGTTTTCAGAACTCACAGGTGGTATCGCATTTACGGCATACTTGGATCATGATGTCGACCCAGGTGAAAAACAGACGATAGTATTCAATCAGGTAATGTTACATAAATACGTTTTTTTTTAATTTGCTGTCGCTCTTGTGCATGGATGATACTTGTGAGCGGGGAAACTCCATGTTGTACTATTTTTGTTTAAATAATGTCAACGATATTACTGTCCTATGGATACAAATACCTTGACACCAGGAGCCCGTTGCATAGCCAAGTCACTATCGAGCCAGCTAGCAGTGTTTGTCGATAGCATACTGTTTCTCAGTACTTTGCTAGGCAGGCAGTACCGAGCGCTTTGTTGTGCAACGGACCGCTTTGTTTCCGCTAGGTAGCGCTTTGCACATGCAACGGTCTACTATAACCGCGAGCGGTCGCCCGGTAGCATATAAATTCTTCGCAACATAGCGCTTCTTTAAAGCAAGACGTTTCTTAGTGAAGCTTGACCGAGCGCTCGATAGTGCCTTGCTAATGCAACGGGCCCCAGGGCTAACCAACACTTTAAATACTAGGATCTAACTAACTAAGATGATCGTCGAACAAGGGAGAAATATTTCAGAACCTTTTTAATGATTTTATCATGTATCAGTCGGTCTGTGATCCCACACAAGACCCCTCACCCGTTGTATTCGACTACTTGCTAACCGGATAGCTATAGTTCAATTTTGAACCCTGAGCCATGACCTTTTAGACGAGCCTATTTGTGCGGGTAACCCGTGATTGATTGATTTCAATAGTCATGATTTAAAGATATGCTACTTACTAATGTGTGTTATACATATCTGAATCACGGTGGGGGATCCAACATATCGATACCAAAATGGGTTACGCATAATTTCATATGTCGAACTTCCTGGTCTACATATGTTGTACACATTTCGACGAAAAAATTGTAAGATTCTTATTTGTTATTGGTTTATGTTAAAATCAAATTGTTTTGCCCAAATATCTCAATGCAGTGCCACCCTTTATACATTTCCAAACATGTACGTATATTTATCTTATCTGTACGTGTAGCAATAACTGAGAAAAACTGATTCTCCGTCAGGCGGTGTGGCCGAAAATTCGCTGCAGTTTGATAAACACGAGAAACTCTTTTGTATTTTCACCTCATTTGTTTGATTATTGTTACAGAAATATAACATACCTTTCATTACACACATGTTTAAAATTTAACAGCGATTTGATGGCTAGAAAAATATTTATTGTAAAAAAACAGCATGCTCTACATATGTTGTACGTGTTTTCCATATGTTGGATTGAAAATGTTTAATTTGCCGATTTTATGTTGAGTTAAAATGGATTTCCTGGAAAAAAATCGGAACTGAAATATGTTTAAGTTATCATGCCACCATCGATGGGTGGTATATTGCTTTTCTGGTGACTGTCCGTTTGTCTGTCTGCCTGTCGTTAGACCAAATGCTTTCCGTTCAATAACTCCTGAACACTTTGCCCTATGATCTTTAAACTTTGCATGAAGGTTGATCGGAAACAGTCGATAACTCCTAGATATTTTGAGGTCAGCAGGTCAAAGGTCATGGATACTGTGACCGTAACCATTTTTAGACCAAATGCTTCCGTTCAAAACCGAAGAACGCTTTGCCCTTGTATCGTCAAACTGTACGCGGAGGTTAGTCAGTAACACTAAATGAGGTCAGGGTTTGCAGAAATCATTTTATTAATAGTACTTGTCTGTTTGAGCATCGATGAATTCTTGTTGAAATTAGTCGAAGAATCAAGATTACATATAACTGTTGGTATCTACACATCTGTGTGGTGTTAATAAGGTCAAAATTTAAATCGCATACCTCGTTTTTATCACTGATTATCTCTTGTAAAAACTTCCTGACTGACGTTGTATCGACCAACGCCAGGTTATTTTAAACAGCGTCAAGCATAATCAGATTATTATACAAAAACTTCAATTTCAATGCATTCCAGTCGATTCATACCAAATCGGACTATCACAATTACCTGTCTTTCTAAGAACTAATTTGTCATTTTTACTGCAAACACCTCCTGATATGTAGTGTTACCTTAATTGGCTCAAAGTTCAGAATAAAGTCATTAGAATATATCAGTCAATGTATCGCACTAATGCATTGACCTTGAATTTGAGTTAAAACAATGAGTTACCTAACGGCAATCAACGTTTTTATTCTTGGAATAGAATTTTACATAGAAAATAACACCGATATGTAGCCGATTGTCTAATTAAGAAAATTAGTATCAACATGATATGCTTCAGTTTTATAATAAAGAAGTTACGTACAATTCAGTGATCAATCTGCCGTCAGTATATCCATTTAAAGCGTATAGAGCTATATCGGAAGATATTTTTTTTAAAGTTTCAAAAACTGAAAAACAATTATGCTTTCATATCCATTAGATCATTTTTCGCTTCAATTTTAACAGAATTTCTTTCTGTGATTTATTGGACATGCAAACTGTCCATTTTCATACGAAAGTGTTCTAGAACACCCTATGATTAAACTATAAGAATCGTATATTTTTCGACGATTGAATCGAAGTACACGGAACCCATCCAAAGTTTTAATTTGCAATTAAGGTAGTCTAGTATCATACTTAAAACGATGCAAGTAATTATTTTGACATTGAATGGCTGTTAGAATATAGCTCTATACACTTCAAGTTTGATGATAGAACTGCTCGAACTCTTCATTCCTATATTTCGGGCCACCGATTACTGATCATGTTTTGCCTAATTAGTGTATTCATAAGTGTGTAGTTTTAACGAAAAAGGAACGGCATAAATATACATAACAGGTCTAGTCTGCAATTAGCAAACATTTTGATTAGTTAGATATGCAGACATTTGCTGAAATGAAAATACATGTAAGTGCGTAAATAAGTTGGTATAACGAATACGAAATGATATGAAGATAACTTAAACAGATTTGAGTTTGTGTTTTTCCAGGAAATATATTTAAACTCAACATAAAAGCGACAAATTAAACATTTTCAATCCAACATATGGAAAACACGTACAACATATGTAGAGCATGCTGTTTTTTTACAATAAATACTTTTCTAGCCAACAAATCGCCGTTAAATTTTAAACATGTGTGTAATGAAAGGTATGTTATATTTCTATAACAAAAATCGAACAACTGAAGTGTAAATATAAAATATTTTCTCGTGTTGGTCAAACTGTCGCGAATTTTCAGTCACACCTCCTGACGGAGAATCAGTTTTTCTTAGTCATTGCTACACGTACAGATAAAATAACTACATGTACATGTTTGGAAATGTATAAAGGGTGGCACTGCATTGAGATATTTGGGCAAAACAATTCGATTGTAACATAAATCGATAACAATTAAGGCTCTCGTATTTTTTTCGTCAAAATGTGTACAACATATGTAGACCAGGAAGTTCGACATATGAAATTATGCGTAACCCATTTCGGTATCGATATGTTGGATCCCCCACCGTGTGAATAGTCAATCCCACGCAAATCTTTATCGGCGAATGGATTAAACTTTAAATGTGCATTCACGGCTCAATGCTCGAAATCGAACTATACCCGAGTCGTCAACTGTGTTTACATTTTGGGTAAAAACGTGAGGCGACGGGAAAAGGTATTTATGCACTTTTATTGAGGGTTTAGAAGGCAATTTGAACACACAGCGTGCACCCCCTCTATCTCTCATATATGCAAATACAAGTATATGCATCGTAGTATGTCTATCAAAATATTTCAGATTGTCATAAACGATGGTAAAGGCTACAACTCACATACTGGAATCTTCACATGTCCGGAGGCTGGAGTTTATCTCATGTCATATTTTGTCGGACAGAGAAGCGAAACTGAGATCATACATCAATGTTATTCTGAACTGAGAGTGAATAATAATATAGTACTTGGGGCTGTTGTTGAAACGGTCCACAAGCTCCAGGATGCCCAGGGTGGAAATACTGTCGTAGTAAGACTACAACAAGGTGATGCTGTGTGGGTTAATGCAGGATTTACTTGTAACCACATTGAGGGAAACGGGCGCCGATTTTCCACATTCACTGGAGTTTATCTGTACGCCTAATCTGTGAAGCAATACCACGTCTCTTTTGGCTACAATGGGAAGACGAAATGTACTTTTTACTTCGAAAATTAAAATAGCTTTGTTATTTCACCATTTTTATGAAATATACATCTGTATAGTTGATACAAAGATCTCTGTCACAACCGCGTAAACAAACATTCACCCGGTCGATTATTACAGGTGTGTCAGGATTTAAGTCTACCATCAATAATACACTAAAATGATTAAAAATCTAATGGTCCTATTGCGTAGTGGTTATACTTACTGCAATATGCTATTCATAAATGGAACACTATGGCGGTTTTGACAGACATCTTTGAATCAACAATAGCTTAGTTACAAACGCCCTGTGAAACGGGAGTGTCTGACCACAGTTCCAAGCAGTCTCCCACAGACAAACGGCCATGTTGATATGAATTTGATAGTTCGTTGATAATTTTCATTGTTTCCCGTAGTCGAGCCTATATCTCGTGAAATTAGGTGACGAAATAAAAAATTCATAATTTTTGAATTGACACAAAGTTCGTCTTGGACATGTAGTCCAAAGTCACGTGGTTTTGCTACACTGTTATAAACATTCA
Organism: Spisula subtruncata; assembly: GCA_963678985.1. Classification (NCBI taxonomy): domain Eukaryota; kingdom Metazoa; phylum Mollusca; class Bivalvia; order Venerida; family Mactridae; genus Spisula; species Spisula subtruncata. The sequence goes on along the minus strand of OY787678.1, from coordinate 25,771,545 downwards.
TGGCCTGGATTTGTCTGTCGAAAGTTCATATTTTGATTCTTAATGTTAAACTGTATACACACACCAGACAACACTGTATTATTTGTAATGCTTGCTTGCGTATATATATTTTAGTCCAGTCATTTTAACTTTTAACCTCAAACTAATTGCAAAACAAACAGTTTTGTGTTTATATGCTGCGTGAAGCTATCCTTAGCAATGTACAAAATGTCCAAATTGAATATTCGTGGGACTTTACAAATATATTGAATTGTCACATGTTTTCGCGATATTTGTCACTTTTGATGTAATAAATCTTAACTTGTACCAGTAACTTATTTTAACATAGTGCTTAGAGGTCGCAATTTTGGTCTGATTTTTATGAAACTTGGCAGCAATGATCATCGGAAGCTAATCTAGGTAAAATAAAATTTTGAGTTAACCGGAGCCAAAGTCTAGGTCACTAGGTCAAAACATAGAAAAACAAGATATAGTCACCAGGGGGCGCAATTTCGAACTTACACTTGTGAAGTTTAGTCACAATGATCACCTTACAAAAATCAAGGTCATGTATGAAATTGGATTAACCTGAGTTAAAAACTAGGTCACTAGGCCAAATTATAGAACAAATCTTTAGAAGGCGCCCTTTTAACCTAATCTTTATGAAACCATGTCACATGGATCATGAAGACAAAATGTAGGTCAAATTCAATATTTACTTATCATGAGTTAGAACAAGGTCACTAGGTCAAATAAAAGACAAACATTCAAATAGTCGCATCAATTAATTTCAGCTATTGACCTAACTTTGACCCAAATTATTCAATAACATACTTGTCTTAGATGTTTTGAGATGAGCATTGTGACCAAGTTGCATAAATATTAGACCAAAATTGTGAATTTTGTACCTACACAACGTTTTCCTTTGATTTTAACTAGCGACCTACTTTTTGACCCCGGATTACCCAATTTATAACTTTGACCTAGGTTTTGTTGATATTACTATGGTGACCAAGTTTCATAAATATAAGGTCAACATTATGACCTCTAGCGACTACACAAGGTTTTGCTACATTTTGACCCAGTGACGTAGTTTTTTATCCTTGATAATCCATTTTCTACCTTGGCCTAAATTTTGTTCAGATGATTACTCTGACCAAGTTTCATAATCATAAAGTCAAAAATGTGAATACAAATGCAATTGTGGACGAACAGACAAGGAGAACAATCACTTTTTCTCCCGAATCGATAGATTCGTGTACATTTTGTATATTGTCATAATTGTATACTGTCCAAACACAAAAATCCTTTTTCCATTAGACACACATGTATAAAGCACATGATATATGTAAATTTTAAACAAATTGGATTAGTATTAAAGAATGAATAAAACTTTTGTTTCCCCTTCCAAGTGCTATTTTGAGTCATTTTGTCGACATTTAAATGGGTAGTATACCAACACGTAGACTGGCATATAATATGAAAAGTTAAATTGTCTGATGAAAAAATCAATATTTGTATTCGATAGAAGAAGATTGTATCTTTCAGAAAATATAAGCTTTATAAGGTGCAATTAGTAAATATTTAACGACTTACACCGGAATTCACGGTGGGGGATCCAACATATCGATACCAAAATGGGTTACGCATAATTTCATATGTCGAACTTCCTGGTCTACATTCCATTTAAAGTGTATAGAGCTATATCGGAAGATATTTTTTTTAAAGTTTCATAAACTGAAAAACAATATTATTATGCTTTCAGATCATTAGATCATTTTTCGCTTCAGTTTTAACAGAATTTCTTTCTGTGATTTATTGGACATGCAAACTGTCCATTTTCATACAAAAGTGTTCTAGAACACCCTATGAAACTATAAGAATCGTATATTTTTCGACGATTGAATCAAAGTACACGGAACCCATCCAAAGTTTTAATTTGCAATTAAGGTAGTCTAGTATCATACTTAAAACGATGCAAGTAATTATTTTGACATTGAATGACTGTTAGAATATAGCTCTATACACTTTAAGTTTGATGATAGGACTGCTCGAACTCTTCATTCCTATATTTCGGGCCACCGATTACTGAACATGTTTTGCCTAATTAGTGTATTCGTAAGTTTATTACTAACAATTTTAACAATCCCACCATGACTACTATGTAACAGTTCTAAAACTCTCCCCCTTAGCTTAGATTATTCGCATAACGTTATATTCGTCATATTCGTTATTACATAACTTCGCGCTAAGTTTTTCATTTTAACAATCCCACCATGACTACTATGTAACAGTTCTAAAACTCTCCCCCTTAGCTTAGATGGAATAATAACCCTGATTCCCCACATCAAACAACCTCTCTGAATAGTCAATTCGTTCCTGCGTATGTGGTAACCTTTCAAACTTGGGTCATTTACATTATCGTTCCAACCCTTGTTTACATTATCGTAAACTCGCGATAAGATCGGTTCATGTTGCGTTTCTCGCTTGATTTGCGCGCTTGTAACAGGAAGCTTATCAAATTGTTCATTGAAGAACACTTCCTCGAAGTTTTCATCATTATTCGAGAATGATGGTGCGGGTAAACGCGACATTCCATCTACATTAGTATGCTTCGTAGTACTTTTGTACTGTATATCATAATCAAAACCTGACAAATATACCGCATACCTTTGTATTCTTGCAGCAGACGTAGCAGGAATACCTTTACTTGGAGAAAATATTGATAACAATGCCTGACAGTCTGTTATCAGTGTGAATTTTCTGCCATACAAATACGGGTAATATTTCCGCACTGCCCAATAAATTGCAGTTGCCTCCCTTTGTATTTGTGCATACATACGCTCTGACTTTGAAAGTGACCGACTCACATACTGAGAACTGTATAAACATTTGAGTGTGTGAATATTAGCAAACCATTAACTATGGTAATAAACATTAGTTTTAACGAAAAAGGAACGGCATAAATATACATAACAGGTCTAGTCTGCAATTAGCAAACATTTTGATTAGTTAGATATGCAGACATAACGCTGAAATGAAAATACATGTAAGTGTGTAAATAAGTTGGTGTAACGAATACGAAATGATATGAAGATAACTTAAACAGATTTGAGTTTGTGTTTTTCCAGGAAATATATTTAAACTCAATATAAAAGCGACAAATTAAACATTTTCAATCCAACATATGGAAAACACGTACAACATATGGAGAGCATGCTGTTTTTTTACAATAAATACTTTTCTAGCCAACAAATCGCCGTTAAATTTGAAACATGTGTGTAATGAAAGGTATGTTATATTTCTATAACAAAACTCAAACGACTGAAGTGAAAATATAAAAGATTTATTCGTGTTGGTCAAACTGTCGCGAATTTTCAGTCACACCTCCTGACGGAGAATCAGTTTTTCTTAGTCATTGCTACACGTATAGATACAATAACTACATGTACATGTTTGGAAATGTATAAAGGGTGGCACTGCATTGAGATATTTGGGCAAAACAATTTGATTGTAACATAAATCGATAACAAATAAGACTTTCGTATTTTTTTGTCAAAATGTGTACAACATGTACACCATGAAGTTCGACATATGAAATTATGCATAACCCATTTTGGTATCGATATGTTGGATCCCCCACCGTGGGAATTATTAGAACTTAAAATTCCCCATGCAGTATGAAATAAGGAAAATGCTGAAATTGCTACCAAAAGTGACCTTAAACATGTCGATTTTTTTGTATTTTCCCCACTGAACTCGCATATTTGACGTTTTGTCTGTAGTTGATAATAGTCTGTAGTTGATAATAGTCTGTAGATGATGAAAATGCAAAGAAACTGTTTTGCAATTTTTTTGAGGTTGACCATATTTTTTAGCTTCAATGACTGGACTATTAACAATGTGAGTTTATTGTGGTTAAGCCCAGGATCTAATGAGCAATTGTGCATTGGAGATGTGTTCCCGATGAATGTAAGTGTTTGTGAAAATGGATTTCAAAACATTCTGGTGAGTTTTCAAATCTTTCGCTAGAGTACGAAGATCCTTCGATCGCCGAATCCTTCAGATGCTCATTTTGTCAGACGAGTGCCATTTCGAGGCGGAAAAATTGTGGACCTAGGTTGTAATGGATATTAATATACACAGGGATGTGTCGATTGCTATGTAATTCATTGCAGCTCGATTATCGCAACTTACCTATTGGCTTAGAATGGGAAGGTCGTAAATTAAAAAAAAAAAGTTTCCAAAAAGTAAATGAAGTTTTCAGACAAGTTTCCTTTTCTCTAGTAGTGTATAGTTTACACTATCTCATTCTATGCCAGTGGTATGTTCTTGTACACCATATGCAAGTGGAAGTCTTGCAAAATGTTTCTGCCGAGTTTATTGACCATCTTTCAATGAAATAAATGATCAACACCATGTTTTTATGTAAGATTTATTTTCATAAATACTATACGACTAATCTAACAAGGAAAGACAAGTTAACAATGTGCCAAGTCTATCGGATGTTTTATAGTCCCCATCTTTCAATGAGTTCTTCAGCAAATTCAACAGCTGATACTTGTGGGGCTTGTAGACGATAACGATAATTGCTGAGGTATCTCACCTCACCGGTTGGCGTTAAAGCCGTAATGTAGACCCTACCAAATGACATCGAGGATAGTTGGAAATCTGAAGAGTCGTATTCGATCTGTGGAAAGGAAAATACAAATGTTTTAAGTATTCAAAAGACTTGGTGATATGGTATATAGTGGAAAACATGCATGCCAGTTGGCCATGAATAATGTGCTTATGTATCGTTCTGTCAGGCTTTAACCAATCAATTTATTCAAAAACACCCGTTAAGATCGTATGGATGAAAATTATAATGCTGAAGAAAAGTAGTTACTTCGCTTTGTGTTTTGAACCAAATGTTTTGTGACTAAAATTCATGCTAGATTAGAAGCAAGTCGGGAACATTAGAAGAAAAAAAACGCAAGCATGGGGGAAACATTATCGGGCGAAGATAAGTGTCCCGTTGCCTAAGCAAAGCGCTTCTCAGAGCGCCTTAAATCAGTTACCACTCGTTCAATTAATAAATGTAGAGGGGATGGATTACCTCCCATAGAAAGCACTATGTAGCGCTTTGCTTAGGCAACAGACACCAGTACATTTATTTAGTTACCTTGTATAGAATTGGTTCTCCTTCCAGCGGATGACCATTAGCAGTATGTAATTCACCGAATTCTGACATTGTAGCTTGCATGTTGGCCTGATCCATCATAACTTGATCTCCACAAACTGAAACAAAGTCAATACTAAAATAATAAGGGTACTGTTAAGGTGCGACACACAGTATGTTTTGGTGTATAAAGCGAGGATGTACGCTTTGCCACGTGTACGTCATGTTCATACGCTTCCCTCATATCACTTGGTAACACTTGAAGGTGAACATTTATGGTAGAGGCGTACTACACGTAAGTACACAATACATCTTGACTACATCAAAACTTACTGTGTGTACGCACCTTAGTCGTAGCAAATATTACACTTTTGAATCTCGTACAGATGTAGGGAGGGGAGATGTTGTTTGAAATCATTACATAAAATGATTGGTCTTCGCGATTTACTAGAATTTTTAGTCATTGAGGATTATGAAGAATTCAAATTTGAGGGCAAGTTCACGATTAAAATAAAATGCTTTGATAAAACACTTCCCAGTAACATTTGTAGGTCATAAAAGGGTGTTGCTACATAAGATAGCGCTGTACGGCGATTGGTAATTTAGTTGCATTGAACTGCCTCGGACACATCTATGAAATTTAAGCTGCCAAAGGAAATTCTCAGAATAAAAGTGAGCATGAAATGGAAATGGAACTTACTTCCAGCAATCATTGCAGTTTGATCTCCCAGGAATGGTGTACATGTTGTACATCTCTCCATACATTGTCGAGCCTCTGGACTGATCTCTTCCATACGTTTAGCAAGGTATTTATGTCTGAGGACAGCAAATCGACGAGCAGACATTCCTAATCCATTAACATCACGACGCTTTCGTCCAAGGAAACCTAAAATAACAAGTTTAACAATTATATTACAGTGTTTGTTGCATTATTTTGCAATTGATTTTTTCACCAGCATTAAGAGCATATGACGGGTAGTGTCGATTCAATAAGTAATATTTACTCGAAATAGAGCGGACAGCGGGTAAATCAGTTACACCCAGTTCAACCTTACATTACCAAAGTTTATTGACGGACAATCTTATGTTTATAATCGTTCTCATATATAACTTTGAACGGACCGTTAATTAGTTTGGTTTTGATGTATCATCGTGGAGTCGTACGGAACAATACAAGGCTTTGTATGTGTTCATGAATTGATCCGGTGATCTGGAAATCTGGTTAATGATAAACATATGCACAGGTAAGGGTTATAGGGTGAAGCATTCAAATCGAATGGAAAGCCATTTGGTCTACTGACTTGACAAGACCCACCAGCAATTTGAATAAAGCAATGTATCCCTTTGAGAGGATGGACAGAACGTACTTCTACCTATTTGAAAAAAAACGAGAAAAAGTGATAAAGAAAAGAAACTTACTGAATGTATTGCTGAGAGAGCTGCCCCAGTTGTTGAAGGTATTACCAATACTACTGCCTAAATCTCCCATGAAGTTGGTGAATCCATTCCATCCATTGGAGAACGTATTTCCAAAATCTCCGAAAAAGTTGCCCATACTGTTGAAAGCGCCTGGAAAATTTAAATAAATTGTTTCATAAACTGGATATAGCTGGAAGACTTGATTTGAAAATTTTGAAAAATCCAAGACAGTCGCAAATAAGACCAAAAAGTGAATCATTTAGTTATAATGTATTTACATGAAATATATTGTGTTTTCTTTTTAAACTTAAATGTTATGCCCATCTAGGATGTCCAAGAGTAGATCCGAGTCCAGTTAAGAATACTTAACCACCACCAAGACCCTATAACTCGTAAAAGGGGTAAAGAAAATGGTCTTAAAAACTATTTTTAAAAAACATAGTACATGCTATTGCTCTACATAATTATGAAACAAAACTTACTGTTGAATCCATTTCCAATGTTACCAAAGTCGAAGGTATCCTGGAACCAGTTACCAACATCACCAAAGAAGCCACCAATGTCTTGCCATCCTTGCCAATCAACGAAAGAATCACCAGCATTACCGAACCAGTTATCTACGGCACCAAGAGAATTCGTGAAAAAGTTGCCAGAATCACTGAAACATGTGTACAATAAAAGTAAATAAAGTGTTAATTATAGTGTGACCCCTATTTGAAAGGACCAGCCCATTTGACTTGTGAGACCCCATTTTTCGTGGACACAGTACCTCCTGGATCCCTCCTCGTATTGTCGGGCGCCTGGCAGAGATGGGCCAACGGTAACCATTATTTAACTAGGAGGCGGCTCACCAACCTTTTCGCATCAGTTCTAATCCAGCTTTGGTCGAGATTGGAAGCTTCGACCTTCCGGCCCGGAGAAGGACACTCACTCTGTCACAGTCGTAGGGATGCTCATTGTGTAGTTTTATGATTTTGGGTGAAAGTGTTGGACGGGTATTTGAAGAGATAAATGAAAGCAAGCCCCAGCCAGGTATTGGTAACGTCTATACAAGCACTTTTTATATCTTTTATGCAAGTGACAGTAGTGTTACGTTGAACCATGGTCCTTTTACGTATTAACACATAAGCAAAGACGGGTGTTATAAGATTTGTGCCCTTTTCTGTTCGATTACGTAACCTTTGTGCTATATGAGATTCATTTATTGAGTAACGAGGGAAAATGCTTACAGATACGATTAATTAAGATTTAAACAATGGTTGGAGGTTGTGCATTTTGCATTGGATTGCAACAAAATTTGTACAATACGACATGGTTTGAATAAATAATTTCAGTAACATACCCTTCGCATCGACTTTGGGCACAAGATTGACATTCCGATTGTTGAGCTACGATCCGTGATCTACAGGCGGTCATGGTTTCATTCTGTCTGGCAATAGCTGGTTGTAACAGTTGATACTCTGACTGAAGATGTTGACCAATGGTTTGGTAGAATACACCCCGAAATCCTGTAATATGTTATAAGAAATGTTAGCCATGTCCGAGTTATGGTACGTCTAAGATATGCTCAGTACATCTAGAAACGCAACGTTTTCATCCTTGAAGTTTTCTTACTTCCATTGTTTATACATTTTTTAATTTTGTGTAATACTATTGTATAATCGCGTAGAAACTTGGTTATTGTCCAAATTTTATCGATCGGGTTACGTAACTCCCGTGCGTCAAGAAAATCACAAAACGCACGAATTCCACGTGCACCATTCACGCATTATCAATTTTCGTGTAAATTGCTTTGAATCCTTTATAAGGTTTGCAAATGGAAAGAAAATCACAAAAGAAAAGTTCTAGGCTTCGGAATAAAAATGCCAGGAGGGTCAGAACATGGGCGAAAACATGCGATTCGGATGCCTATGACGGGGACGTCAAATGGGAGGTTCCACTTCCGCTAAATTGTCATTAACGGACAATGTTTCATCTGCAGACACTTTACTAACGCTTTGGCACCGTTTACATCCACCCATGTCTAGGTCATCCATGTGAAATAACTCTCGGACAGGACCAATCATTTCGCATTTACCATCTCTAGGCAAAGTTCACAACTAATTTATACACTGCTAAACAACTTGTTGGACGTCAGGGATATGTAATCAATCAATAATTAATCAATATTTGAACTTTTCAATTAGAACAAGGATTCTGAAAAAAATAGGATTTTACCCATTTGTGTTTTGTTACTTTTTAGCCGCACTATACACACAAGCACTGTTCAGTCGCATCGATATCACTTTATAAAAACAATGTAACAATTGCATTGTTAATGGAATACAATATCATCACCTAAATGTAGTTTGGTTGTCTATCACAAGAAGGTTGAAAAAGAGTTGACAGTAACCCCAGTGTTGCGTTTCTAGATGTACTCAGTATATATAGCCAGTAGAATTGATCCACAAGTAATAGATCAAGCTGATCGTATACGTCAGTTTCTTGTTATAGTACGGTAGACCAAGTTTCGTGTTCATGAACTTTAAATACATTTTATACAGTATTATAGACATAATTTAAACACCATTATGCCGCTGAAACATGGTTGCGTTACATGTGTGTAGTAAACCCGAACTTTGAAAAAGATTTGTTTAAGCTGTTTGACATGCGATGATGTAAATAATGATAATGGCTAACCTTGTAATGTGTTTTCGTCCACCTCATCAGCGAGTATAGGTGAGGCAACCAACACGAGGCATAGAACAAAAGGCAACATCTAAAATAAAAGCCCAAGATACAGGTACACACAAGTATATCGATGGCTTAGAATTAGAAGGTCGTAAGTGCCACTTAAAAGACCTTTAAGATTCATACATATTTAGAATAAGCATCCCAAGGCGCTTCTTGTGACCCCTTTTTCATAACAATCTGAACTTGTCATGTTGACCAAAAGTTGTAAAAGTTTGTTTTACCATAAGTAAAGAGTAAATGTCAGACAGTTTTTCCGTGTTTTCTCAAAATATCGATTTGGTAGTTACGACCTTCTTGTTCTAAGTCAGCGATATACGGGTACATAGTATAGTAAATATTTGTTTCCCAATCGTGGTTCAAGCATTACAATTCGATGGCATAGAATAACAAGGTCGTAACTACAAAATCGATATATTGAGAAAACAAGAGAAAACTGTCTTGTTATTTAATCTTTAGTGTTTACCTATGGGAAAACAAAGTTTTTAAAATTTATTTTAGTCAACATGACAAGTTCCGATTTTCATGAAAATAGGCTCATAAGAAGCGCCTTGTGAAGCCGATTTCAAATATGTATGAGTCTTATAAGGGCGTAAGTTGTAGTTACGACCTTCTCATTCTAAGCCAGTGAATTAGCTGAAACCAACAGTCCATACAATCATGGTGTTCGGTTAAAAGTAGTAGAGTAAAACTTCAGTATTTCGAGGAGTGATCGTGACAGGTACACTGCTCGAGATAAACCGGGTGCTCGTAATAGCCAAAGTGAAAATGTATCGATGATGCAAACACGTTTTGTTTAAAACTGGTTCGAGATAGGTCGGTGCTCGGGATCGGGATATCAATGCTGTCGAAGTTTTACTGTAAATCGAATTTGTTTTATAATCAAACTTCTCATATTTATAAGGTAAATACGAATACATTGTATGATAATTAACAATTAGGTTCACGAGGTAGCAACTTATACTGGCTTGTGCTAAAAAGTTTAATAGACACGGAAGAATACCAAATACACAGCTAACAAATACAAAAAAGTACAAGCAACAAAAACAGAACACAACTATAGAACTTGATTGCGACCAAACCATTACACCAAGCAAGACATTATAATTCATCCAAAGTTATTCTTAGAAAAAAACGATTTTAAAAATAAAACAAATATCTAAAAAATGTATAAAGGTGAAAGGTGTACAGTAGAATAAACGACTTACCTTTCTGTGATGTTCGGTGACGACTTCGGTACGTTGTGGGTGACCATACCACACGCTGGGTGCCTTTATATACTGACCACAGAAACCCCGCGAAATATGCACGAAATATCCGTGTGCCTCGCAATTCATGCTGGAAGGTCATTGTATAGGTTGGTCGAGATAGTTAAGGGAGTCGAAGTTCTAAATTGCATTTACAAAAAATATAAATGTGATATAGAGGATCCATCACGAGTTGTCAATTGATATAAATTTATATAAAACGAGTTTTGGAAATTTTATTAAGCGAGCCTCTGGCGAGTATAATAATATTTCCAGAACGAGTTTAATATAAACATATCAATTTACAACGCTTGATAGATTCTTTACATCACATGACACTAAAACGCAAAATACGCATTGATTTGTTTGAAAAACTCACTTATGTATTTAAACTGTATACTACACGTGGTACGTATAAGATTATACGTACTCGCTTAGCTAACCTAGATACAAGGAAAGTGACGTGATATGTACGTGTAGTTATGGTACGTGTAATATTGATCCAGAGTATGTCACGCCCCGGGGTTGTTGTGCCTCTTTTGGTCGCCGTTTTGGCATGGGTTTCTGTGGGCATTGCTCAGGGTAGTTGGGTCGTGGTGTTTTTGATTTCTGTGCTCGGCTGGTTGGGTTGAGTGCTACCTTCCCTGTCGGATTTTCTCAAACCATTTTTCATTAATCTGCCAATGCATGAAGTACGAGCGTTGTGTTAAATATACGATGAAATAAAAAAAGTTTATTTAGTTGTTGTTTGCTTTACATTTCCATATGAATTGAGGCAGCAAACATAATTTTTCGAATATGGCACTCGATCTACCTTAAAGTTCGGTTTACTTTCATTTTATACGAATTTCCCGATTTTTAAGTCGTCTGCAGGGTTGTAGCTTGTTGATTTAATAAGCATAGTTAACACTACTCACAAGTACTTTACTATAGTGGGTGGATGAACGTGTGGATTAAATTGCTCAATCATTTTAATGTCAACCACTCTTTAAAGAGGCGTTCCCTATAATTTTAATCGTTTAAATCTATTCAGGAATATTATACATTAAGTGAGAATCAGTATTGCTTAAACTCCTCAAATGTTTAACGAAAAGCTCCAACTAATTACCGATAAAAGAATTAAAACATATTTCCGTAACGAGCCAAAATAGTCACGAGTTGTTTCCCTTTGACCACATAATAATAAATCGCTGGAAGCGATACGTTATCATTGGTGATTTCTGACAAATTAATTATGATACTTTATAGTGCTTTGTACATTTTTGTACATTTAGCTCATTTAATTTGATAGTTGAGAAAATATGCTAGTTATAGGGAATGCCTCTTTAAAGGAACTCGGCTAATTTGTGGGGTTTTTGCAGAAAAATATAGGTATATTGAAACAGGATATCCATCGCCCAATTTGTTGTACTACTTTCTCCGCTCATGGAACTTTTAATCATGAGAAGATCCTACAAGAAACTCGTGCACTACACCATTTGTCCTACATGCATGCGTTCAATACTGATTCACGCGACAATGGAATGTCATACCATGTCATTTGCCGGATCACGTGAAGAATTGTTCAAATATTAATAATCATTGAAAATAATCGGATTAAATTAATTAGACAGAAAATGTAATTATTATTTAATAATTATAAAGAGGATCTATCACGAGTTGTCAATTGATATAAATTTATATTAAACGGGTTTGGGAAATTTTATTAAGCGAGCCTCTGGCGAGCTTAATAATATTTCCTGAATGAGTTTAATATAAATATATCAATTGACAACGAGTGATAGATTCTTTTTATCATATGACACTAAAAATGCAAAATACGCATTGATTTATTGGAAAAACTCAATAGCTTATACTACACGTGGTACGTATAACTTTAAACGTACTGGCTATACTAACCTGGATACAAGGAAAGTCATATGATAAACTACCTGTATAAAATAACTGAAGAGACTAGGAGTGAAAGTATTTCAATGAGTAGATTAGTAGACTGGGTTCATCATTTCGCTGGCTTAGAATGAGAAGGTCGTAACTACAAAATCGATCCATTGACAAAAAAGAGAAAAAGGTCTGTAATTTACTCTTTACTTATGGTAAAACAAGCTCATTTTGGTCAACATGACAATTTCAGATTTTCATGAAAAAGGCTCATAAGAAGCGCCATCGATTTATACCCATGCAACTGACGCAGATAAATACGAACTATTAAATCACATTAAGCAAATAAAACATACAGTGAAGGCTGCACTCGACTTTACCAGCCGAGCAAAGAAAACAGTAACAACACAACACAACTACACGGAGCAATGCCCACACACAACCCAAAGAAATGATAAAAATTCCTCGCCGCAAAAACGTAGGAAGACCTAATTTCACAAAGAAATAACAAAATATAACGGTGATCCCAAGAGAAAGAAATAAAACAACGTCGCTAAGACCCGACCTAGTTCCTTCAGTCTCGCACGGCTTTGGGAGTTTGGGAGCTTTGGAATATATGCCAAAACGGTGACCCAAGCGGCCAAATGAGACTTAACTGAGACTTAATTTAGGTCCATTTTGAAAACAATTTTCTTAACTTATACAGGGCCCTATCATTCCTGCTGTAATCCAATGACGAATTGGTATGTTGGGGCCTTGGATCGAACTCGGGACCTCATGCGCTGGAAGGAAACGGACGTTCTATCATGGGGCTAAAGAGGAGGCGATGCACAATGGATAGCTCATCTATTAGTACTGGTCATGTCTTCACACATTACTCACAAAACCACAAAATATTTCAAATAAAAATTACATCATCAATTTAGATTTCTCGGGATGGAAAGATCTGCTGAACTTCAGAAAACAATTGAACTCTCAATGCAAGTCAGCCATTAACTGTCGTAAAATTAGCTTCATATAATTTATTTATGTCTAATGAAACCGACTTTTTTAACCCACACTCCCATTGACACAAACATTTTTTTAATAATACTTAGTGTAAAAAAGGGTTTTAAACTATTATTCCGTCAGTCGCATTTTGAAGTTGCATAGTTAAAAGGCTAATTTATGTGTACATACGAAATATATCGTATTTGCCTAATCTTTTACATTTCTTTGTAGCCATGTGTCTGAGTAGATGTAGTATCGTGACCGGACTTTGGTCACATAACTATGTCCCTGGGTGTGTTCGAAAGTGCTGTGCAGAACACTGTTCTGACTGTTCCTGTTCCAAGTACTTACGAACGAAATGGAACAGTCGGAACAGTGTTCTACTCCAAACGACTTACGAACAAAACGGAACAGGAAGTAGCAACAATAAAAATAATGTTAAATAAATAATATAAAGAAATAAACTTTTATGGTGGCCGATATTGTTAGTTTCAGTCATTATATTGGTGGAAGAAATATAATACCACTAGAAACTTTCCCATTGTTATAGTTCGGTCAATTCCGTTTTGCCCCGTTGACATGCTATTGTCAAGGTGATCAGAATAATACATTTCGTGAAGTTTCCGGTTGTCTTGTTATTGTTGTAATCACGTGACCTGTTCTGCCTGCACCACCTCGTTCACGGGAACAGACGGAACATGTCCAGAACACTGTTCCGGAGTGTTCATAACGATGTCCCGTGTTCTGGAACACAGAGAACAGTGTTACGAACACCCCCTATAATTGCTGTTCATTTTACTTCAAGTAAACTCTGACCTGGTCATGGCAGTGAATTAGGAGGTCGTCTGATACATTCATAACTCTTTTGAGTAAGATATTTACAGTGACAGTGTTTGTTTGTAATTGACTGTCAAGTTTAGTGCTCATAATGTTCACCCAGCCGTTCTCTTTAACCAAGCTTGTTTATCAGCTATTGATACTTAACATGTGATACTTAACTTAAGGTGACTACGTGCTTTGTAACTCAAGTTTAATACAAAAAAATGTATTGTAATTTTAAAAGCTAGCATAGTTAAACTACATGTGGTTGGTACAACATGTGGTTTTAATAAACTGACTTCTATACTTTTGCATGTATTCAAGAACTCGGACATTTAGGATTTTAAATATCATTCTATAGGGCGACTATAGCTAAGTTCTACTTGGATAGATATGTTCTGGCAACAGATTTGCACTTGACAGTTCGTTTTCTAGGTATGTAAATACTTACTTGTTTAATATAACTTGATTATGAAAAATTTGAAATGGATGTAATTTAAGTATATGCAAATTGAAATATATCCCGATGAAGGGCATGGGCCCGAAAATTTGATTTACGAGTCAGTTATTTGTTATTCAACGAACATTTCTTTCCTATGAGGGACAATTAATATAATATGTTTAATATATACAAATTGAAATAATGATTGAATACATGTATTATATCACATTTAATTTAGTAATTTAGATTATTAATCATTTTAATCTGATTAATGATAACAGGACAGACTTCAATAATTTATCCACTTAAGCTGCAAAGAGCCTACTCGTGAAATATTATTGCGCGCTATCTGTTGAGTTGAGAAATTGATAAGGGTCGTTTAAGTTCAACATTTTATATGACTGCCCTACATAAACGAGTTATACAATACAACACATGTTCATCGATTGATCCATACGGAATAATACACACGCATGTACATATCGTTGGATATTATACGCTAGTTTTGGACGACCCTCGTACATGTGGCATATAGGATCAGTAGAATATAATCGGATACCACGTGTAGGTTGTTATTTCTCATGTATTCGTGGATTGTGTTACATAAAATCTGAACACGAGATTGACTCAGTGAACATCATTGATACGAAGCACGTGTTCGTATGCAGGACTTAAGTGTAACAAGGCTGATAAGTTAACAATGGACAAGGGGTGATAAATAAATAAGCGGTTTAGGATCATTATGTTCTTGTTTAACATTTTTCACTGTTTCATAACCTTTCTTCTATAGAACGTTCTGAACCTGTAGGTAAGTTCGTTATAAATTGATTAACCAATTATTGATCGATCTAATTGCATATGTACGAGGGGTGTCTCAAAATTACGCAGAGTTTCATACTTTACATAATACAAAGACATACGGTTGTAATGAGTATGATAAATTCATTAAATGTATGCTTAATAGTGATGACTGCTAGTGAAGGTTTAACTGTACTAGTATTATATTTACTTCAGTGTAGTGTGTGATCATACAGTGCGAGCTACGAAGACATTAAAGACGAACATCTGCACCGTCGTGTGTGTACGATTGTGAACAAAGAAATATACTGCATCCCGTTACACTGATCTACAAATCTTGTATTGTCGGAGAAAATATGTCAGCCAACAAAAACAGGTATTATTATGGTGTTTTGGTTCTCTTAAACGTATTTACATCTGCTGTATTACTCGCAGCGTATATACCTGATCATTGTATGACATATTGAGCGACTATATAATTCAACGTGTATGACTTATTGCGATCAAACACATTATTGTGTGTTTTCGATCAGTGTATGACGCACTGTGAGTATAATTTATACAGTTCAATTGATAAGTTATTGTGATTACCGGACGTTTATTCGCTTTTATACTGCTTATCTAACTTAAAGTTAAATTTAAAAAATGATTAATACGAAGTCGCGTGAAGCGAGACTATAATGTTTATTCGCACATGGAGATGCGGAATATTTTTGGGAGAATTTATTGTGAAAAAATCAATAAAATGTAATTATATGTTGCTAAAAATTGTAGCCAACAGAAAAAATCTTCTGCTAATGTAAGTTTATCACATGAGTCGCGTTTCATATAAATATTCACTAAAATAATGCATTTCTGTAAGTTCTTAAATTTTTATGACTTCTCCGAAATGTCGCCACGCGAAGACTTGTCAGCGGTCCCACCAAAAAGTGTCGGAAGTGACTAGTAGCGACAAGAAGCGTCAAAGAGTAAAAATACAATTCACAGTCAAAATAATAGAAAACATATATACATGTGCAGTGTTGGTATGTCTAATTCTGTTTAAATAAACGTAAAATTATCAATTTCTAAGAATTTGTTGACTTACTAGCCCAAATTTTCGACAGCGTCGAGAAAATTGTCTATGCTCATTTTAAAAGCGTCGAGAAAAATAAATACATCCTATTATCCAATATCAACATAAATACGTATTAATTCATCGTTTTTGTGATCTTAATTGGTGAAATAGATGTAAACCTAATATTTAAATGCAAAAAATAACTGCTTATATTTGATGCCCAGCATCAAACATTTTTCTTGTTTATTATTTTTTATAATGATGGACGTTTAAAATCCGCTCCATGCCGGTCTATTTCAGGAATACGGTACGGCGTGATGTGGATTACGGCTGGTTGGTTGTCCTGTCCGGTTTCTGTGTGTCATTTATAACTGATGGGGTTATATTCTCATTCGGTATCATGTTGGTAGAGATTGTTGAACAATTTCAACAAGGGAGAGCATCCACTGGCGTCATTGTCTCCATAGCAACCGGAATGATGCATCTGATAGGTAATGTACATGAACTTCTTAAATAATTGCATATACATTTTATCATGTGTTTAGTTATATATATATATAAATATGTAAATATTCAGTTATAAATTGTTTCTACTGCATGAATTTGATTCATAGGCATTGTGTTTGACGGAGAAAGAAATGCGTAAGTACATCATCATGGTCATCCGGCTGTGTCCTTACCTAGTACAAATGTATGCTAATGATCCCCGGTATCGAGAGAAAAGACGATATAGTTAAGGAAGTCAACCTCTTTCAAATAGACCCCCATGGTTCTTGAACGCACATGAGACAACCAATCCAACTGCTATTAACAAGTTCATTTGTAGTTTGTTTCACGGGAAACACTAAAAAGGGTTCAAGTTCAGAAATGCTAAAGTATCTCGACCGAGCTTCCAACCAAAGCCTCTCGAACCGTAAAGAAGAACCTTACCCACTGAACTACCGTGATACCACCGTCGACTCCTATAAAACATAAAAAATTATGGCGTATATTTGATGGTTTTTCATATTTCTCTTTTACAGGACCATTCGCCGGTGCACTGACAGACTTTTTTGGATGTCGTATTGTTGTGGTAGCTGGTGCTATAATAAGTTGTGTAGGATTTATACTCAGTACCCTGGCAACCAATGTCTACCATCTATGGATCACTTATGGATTCCTCGGAGGTAAGCTGTTAACATATTGTAAATTATATTTGTACTTTTATGGGTATTTTTAAACGGTATTTTTTGTTGCATATACACATTGAATGTCATGTATAATTATTTTCGCACCCTATTAACATTAATATCATAAGTTTTTGATTTCTATTATGTTATATGATTTTGCACTGATAAATTAATCTGTTTATGTTGGTGTCGTCCAGAGCCACAGTTTCTTTCTTTCTTTCTTCCATGTAATTTTCAGGGCCCACTTTGGGGCATTATCGCAAATGTTTAAAGACAGATGTGAGATACAAGGTATCAGTGTGCGATACCCTAACTCGTTTTGAATAGATTCCTTGGTTCTTTAACCTGCCCAGTGTAAAGCACATATACACGCGAGTCTACTCCTGGGTTTCCTACCAGGATCGTCTCTAGCTGGCTGGGAAACACTAAATAGCGTTTCTGAAATGACCAAGTGTCCCGGCCGAGCATCGAACCCGGGACCCCTTGATCAGGAGTCAAGCGTCTTACCACTCGACCACCGTGCCACCCTTTCTGTACTTATACATAGGAATTTTCAAAGACTTAAGGCAGTCTTTGTTGACAATTTTATCCAAATTTACAAATAGTAAAACTACAAACGGAAAATTTAGAAAAGAACCATCGGATTTGACTTTACAAATACGGTACCACTTGTATTTTATGTTCGTTCAGTGAGGATAAGAACTCTTTATGCGTTTGCACACCACTCTAACTGTGTAATAGTATATAGACCAAATATTGGCACCCCACATACATAGTCTTTATCCTGTTTTGTTCATGAAACTTCAAATAATTTATTTTAAGGTCTAGGTTTCGGACTGATGTACATTCCCGCCAATGTTTGCGTGTTACATAACTTCAAAGAACAAAGAACGTTAGCCAATGGTATCGCTGTATGTGGGTCCGGTAAGTTCTAGCTAATTTATTGATTTAATTTTGCACTCTTCCGCTCATGTGTAGTTAGAAAAGCTGACCAATCAATTAAATGACGTTCATCGATTTTGAACATTCTTGTATGGCTGTCAGTTATTAGGCCCCTGTCGGTTTCAGCAGTCTGTCAAGAGTATCTGGATCATGTCATAACTCAGTTTTCAAGCTATCTTTATGAAACTTGTTATATGGATAGCGACTATATAAATAAGGAGATTATGTATGTCACAAAAATTGTGGTTACCATGGCAACCGAAACATTGACAACCTGAAAACCAGGTACCTGACTTCTGTATTGCTTGCAATTCCTAATTACTTGTTCTGCTTTATGATTTTTTAGAAAAACATATTGTATTTTTTCAGGCGTAGGAATGTTTGTATTCAACCTTCTAACACGGTTTCTAATCGACGAGTATGGATGGAGAGGAACTATTTTATTAGAGGCAGGAATGGCGTTAAACGGCGCAGTGTTCGGACTATTTTTAGTCCGTACTACTCCGCCAAATAATACAGAATCAGCAGCACCGCTTTTCGACAAACAAAATAGTGCCGAGGAAAATGATGTGAATCCTAACAAAGAAGTTGCCATTGTTTATTCTACTAAGGATGAGCTTGAATATACAGAAATTGTACCAATGAATGATAAAACTGACTCAGAAATTACAAGAAAATCTAAATCGAAAATATCAGTTGTAAAAAATATTTGCAAGTCAATGTTCGACATGGAACTGTTAACGGATGCTAGATGTTTTTTGTTCCTAATGTCAACATTTACAATCAATCTAGGATTTACTATACCTTTCAACTTGTTACCTGACCAAGGACTTGAAAGTGGAATGACAAAATACGAAGCGTCATGGCTGACGTCATCAATAGGTATTACATGCAATTTAGACTTGTTTTGTTAAATTGGTGTTTCCCTTATTTTTCTGACCGCCAATGAAGGTGTAAAAACAAGCCTTTTAATCGACGTAAACAAATCAAACCAGCAGTTTTCACCTGCAATATTATTTTTTCGTGTTACTGGAAACATGTTAGGCCTTAGAATGACTCGGCATAAATTTTGATAAATAATTCGCCAGTATTGGCAGTCCTTTGTCCATATTTTGTTATTACCATGATTTATACAGATTTGAATGTTATTTATATCTCATTGCGTTCAGGCCGCGATCTCCCGAAGCATCTCAAGCAGAAATCTCATCTCAAATTGAGATTTTGTCCAAATCAGAGCATGAATTTCTAATAACTCTGAAGTTAGAACTCATTTAAGATTACTGGAATAAACAAAGAATATTATTTGCTGTTTTTGGTGCTAACTTTAAGTTCATCCTCCCTTGGGAAATATCCAAACGACACATCGCAATATTTGAGATGAGATTTATCTCAAAATTGAGATGTTTCACGAGATCAAGACCTGGTGCTCGGTTAGTACCGGGTTTCAACATAATTTTAGTTATACAAGTACATTCATTTGATCAAACTAGTTACGCAGTAGTTATAGTAACTTTCCACAAACCTCAGCATCAGTGTGTGGAAAGGTCTTAGTCAATGCCAAGGATTAACATAGCCATCTAGACCCCGAATAGTAGCCATGTTTCTCCCGTGACAAACCGGATGCTCCACCACAACGCTAAATAGACTGCTACCCCTTTATTGAATCAAACTCTTTTTACTTTTTGTATTTATGATGTTTTTTTGTCTTAAACTGGAAACAAATATTTATTTTAACTTTACAGGTATCACGAACACAGTGAGTAGGATAGTTGTTGGTTGGTTAGGTGATAGATCCTGTATCAACAGGATGATCCTGTCAGAAGTCTTGTTATTTCTGACTGGTATTATAACAGGATTATCTCCCTTGCTATCTACATTCCATACAAAGATGATTTATACCTGCTTGTTTGGTGTTTTTATAGGTAAGAATGTTTTGTTTATTTATTTTACTTGCCTCCAACAATCCCCTATCCATTTTTATACTATTTATGCTCACGTTTGTTTTGTTGACTATCAATAGTAATCGAAAGCAGGGTTACATTTGTATACTAATTAGTGTAATCAAAGACGACCAACACGTCTTTGATGTAATTAAGCTTTTCGCCCTTTTTACCGCAATAACTATGTCTTTCAGCCCTTTGAACGTTCCACACATTTATGTTTGAATGTCTCGTTCAGTTGTGTTTCGAACTGTTTCCCAGGTGATTATGGTCTGTGTAATTTTGGTTTCTTTGCTCGGTTGTATCAGAAAGGGATCGTACGCCACCAGCGAACCGAACCTAACTGCAAGTCTTCTATGCGACGACATGGCGAGCCGTTTATTCGACATCGACTTGTATTTTAAGTAAACCACTTGTTGTATAGCACACGTATTATATATTTTCAGGAGGATATGTAACACTATATTCTGTCGTGCTGGCGGACATGTTTGGTGATAAGATGATAGCTAAATCCTTTGGTTTGGTGATGTTCTCAGTGGGCGTGTCTGGATTTGTGGCCACACCTCTCGGAGGTTTGTGTTTCCTTTATTTAAGGGAAGGTCAAAACTTGTTCCAGCCTGCTCACTAAGCTCAGTCGGTAGAGCACGAGGCTACTGATCTTGGGAATATCCTGTGGCGAGGATAAATAAAATGCAATTAACATTTCACATCTTTTATTTGATGATATGTGTCTACAAACGTTTTAGACATAACTAATACATCCCCGTATAACAATAATACGCGTCAGTGCTTGTTTAACATGTTTATATAAGCTCTTTGATAAAAATACTCATTTTATTATCTAAGAATGTAGAAAGTAAATGTAGATTTACTTTGTTGGTAACACAACAATAAGCATACGATAGCCGTGCTTTGAAAAATACAAAAACTTTAACCAATTTTCCATTTTTTTCAGGTTTACTGTTTGACTATACGGGTAACTACAATATTTCATTCATCGTGTCAGGATCAGAGTTCGTTCTTGGTGGAGTTTTCTTACTTTTATGTAAATTGTTTGAAACAAAACATAGAAATAAAGAAACAACAATAATGGTCAGCTGATAACAATATAAGATTCCTTCGTAACGCAAACAAGTCTACCGGTTCTGGAGGGCTCTACAATGACGTCCAAAACGTTTCTCTATGGTTCGAATGTAACGTCTAGAAAAGTAAAAAAGTGACAAAAATGTTGTTAATTGACGTATAGGGTATCTACGAGATCTACATCGACGTCTCAAAAAGGTTCTGCAAAGACGTCTCAACGATGTTCTACAAGGTTCTAGTATGTCGTCTCTAATTGGTTATTCTGGGTTATGCAGAGACGTCTAAGAAATTCTAACAAATGGTTTGAACGTGACGCCAAAATACTCTGCAAAATAGTTTATACTTGATTCTGTAGTTACTTCGCGAAAAGGTTGTGCTAGGTTCTACGGCGAGGTTACAAAAAAGGTTGGACTGCGGAATTCTACAGTGACGCCAGAAAATGTTCTGCAATGACGTTCCACTACAGTCTACATGAGACTACTACTTTACAATCTCTTACAAAACGAGTAGTGTCAACCAGTAATAGTCCACTGTAACGTGACGTCAACTGCTACAGTGGTGGATATGAACTCGAAAACTCGGACCTTATTCACCATCATTGTAAGACAGAAATTCAGACTAAGTTTTACAATTGACAACATTTATAATCACTGCCATTTCTTTGCAATTAAATTTAACATTGTGAAATTGTTTTTGATTATTTGTTGTTACCAACTGACATGTATCTTCATTTATATCAAATCAATATATTTGTATCAATTTGAGAGCGAATAGAGCATAATTATAATTTAAGTCTGAGTTTTAGAATATTTGTAAATAAAGCCCTTGAGTTCTTCATAATAAGGTCTTGTTTTTGAGGTTAAAGAAAGTGAACATGTACTTAATAGTGTGTTCGTATTACTCCAAACTTTACATTGAAATGGAACATATTATACCATGAATCGAACACATGAGAGTGTATCGTACTAAATGGTATTGCTGCAATAGTAACGTTAGTAATGGCTACCTGGGGCAATTTTGACGTCACGTCGGAGAAATCGTCAAACTAACCAACCAACACATTGCATTACCATGATAGAGCATTTCCCCTTGACCTTTTGTAACGCCCCTCGTACATTATAACACTCATAAACATTGTTGTATGGAGTTTGATACCTTCCTTGTAACATATGATGACGAAACTACTTTTCTCAAGTAGGATTGAAAACCAACATATTTTATACACAGGCAACTGTGTTATTGAACGACAGTAAAAAAAATGGAAAATTATCTCGAAGATTATATGACCTTATCGTATGATTATACAAATTTATACATTCTTAAGAGTATGTTTTACCCTCCTTCAATGATATGTAGCTAAATTGGGTAACAAGACGATTGTTAAATTTCTTATCTAGCGTTTTGGAAATTTGGGTCAGACGACTTTTTAAATTTAGAACACATTCAACTAAATGTACTATGCAGCATTACAATGTAAATAGTGTTAAGATAACGGATTGTGCAATAACATCACAGTTGAACCGTAAGTAATTTATTTATACAACGTGCTTGTTATCTTTTGTTAAAATTACACATGACGTTTCAAAATAACGTGTTATTGCAGTATACAATGCAACCTCGCTAGAGCAACATTTTTGGGAAACTCTAATTGTGATTGTTGCACGTAGGTTATTGTTCTGTAGAGGTATAGTTTAAAGCAAATGGTTACTTCTGTGAAAATTGAGTATGTTATTTCAGCGATATTGTTGGTCTGTGGCGTTCTGGTGAGGCTGCACTGTCACGTATAGTCCACATACAGTAAACTGGTCATCTTGACACGGGTAAGCCATTGTGCTTTCTTCATTCGTTGCAGATGACTAATTGTAAATATCCAACATAGGCTTATGACAGGAAGTTAGTGTGGCGTGTGAAACAACTAGGTTTATTGAACAACACAAATCTTATACATTTTTTGTATGGACATGTACATGCCGAGTATTGCCTTTATTTGCCAAGCAGCTTTCTGTTAAAATATGACAGGATTTGAACCCGGATCGCAAGATAAACGACAAGCGAACTAACCACTAAAGGACCAAGCATGCACGACTTGCTTCCGGATGTGATGGCATTTCATTAATACAAAATGAATTGTGAACGTAATACATGTCTAGATGTATATATAGAGAAACTCTGGTCCTGTTCCGGTGAGAACAATGTTATCAGGCGAGGTGATATCGTTCGGGTGGCGAGGTTTACTGGTAGGTAGGTGGGTCGCGGGTCGGTGGGTCGGTAGGTCGGTAGGTCGGTAGGTCGGTAGGTCGGTAGGTCGATAGATTAGACAAACAGACAGACAGACGGACGGACGGACGGACTTCTTTTGTTCATCCTTTTGTTTGTAAAACCCCATAAGCAACATTTTGCACCTCGTAAGCAACGGAATGAATAGAATCTAAATATAGCCTATTGTTCCACACCTCACAACTACAAGTGGGTGAGTACGGACGGACGGACGGACGGACGGACGGACGGACGGACGGACGGACGGACGGACGCGAGTAAATTATCTTAAATTCGCACACGATCATTCAAATAACTTTTCTACCTAGAGAGTGTGGTATGTTTAATTAATGTCCATTAATAATCTTGTTACTATAATTGCATACATGTTTTATAAAATATTGTAGAATGGTGAACAGGAAAAGGACTGATATTGCTTTGATCTAGAGCGACAATAGGACATGGCAGCTACTAATAGGTAGGTTTTAAACTTTCCCCTAAAGTCCATCCTATTAACGAGATCATCTCCAAATTAATACCAACATTTTTATTGCCCATTGCATTGTTTAATCTTTAATTCGACATCAATATTAAGATCAGCGTAATACTTACACCGGGTTGCATATAAAAAGTCAACCTGAACTTTTATGTTACAATTTCTAGTGGAACAACTCTGCACATATAGAAAATGTCACAATTGAAGTTATCTCCCTTTAATTGTATCAATATTGGGTTGTTCACAAGGCTATTATCCACAGTTAAACTAAAGACACTCAAGACTTTCAGTCGAACCAATTCTAGGTCGCTTTTAGTCTAAGCATAGTTATGAAACAACTTGGACGCAAACTTAGATTTTTTGTGCCCGGAGAAACGAGACATGTGCAGATAATCGACCGACACCAGACTATATATAATAATCATTATGGGCCCTTGTGACATTCTAGTGTATTTTTTCGTGCTGTTTGTCTATCATTATTTGTTTTGTTTTTTATAAAACCTTACGTAAATCTAATAATTACTGTCTTTATAGTACAAAGATATACCTTATCTAAAGAAAAACGTTATCACATTTCGAGGTGGAAATAAAGATATTGTATTGTAAACATTGTATTGTATGTCAGTCCCTTCATCAGGATTAGAAGGCGCTGTGGTACCTAAACGCCTTAATACTAGAAGTGGCTTCCCCCCAGCGCATTAAACCTCAGAAAGGTGTCTTTAGATCACTATTTTTTGTCAGTTTGTCTTCTTTGAGAGATAAAGCGCCTTTAAAATATTCTGGATTGTATTATATTGTATTGTAGCTCATTTTTATTTCAGAAAGCCGGTGACTAGTCCAGTGAACTATGGATGGTTGGTGGTGTTTGCTGGATTCTGTGCAACATTTATCACGGACGGGATTATATTCTCATTCGGTATCATGTTGGTGGAGATTGTTGAACAATTTCACCAAGGGAGAGCATCCACTGGGGTCATTGTCTCCATAGCATTTGGCACTATGCACCTAATAGGTAATTACTTAAGCCTAGTCCCACTGAGCATTTTTGCCTCGTCGATGTACTCCCGATTTTATAAATGAACATCCGAAGGCATCGGGAAAATGTTTCTCGTGGTCCACAGGGAGCTTTGGGTAATCATTATAACATTTGCGAAATCTCTGTTCCCGATGCCTGCCGAAGTTCAAAAATTTAAATCGGGAGTTCATCGCCGTGGTCGATGTCCAGGTGCTGAAATCGATTCATTTCTTTTCATTTTAATCTACTTTCCAATGTTTCCGTTGGCTTGGCACTTTTTCTGATTTCATCTAAGAAATTCTGGTTTACCATAATAAGACTATTCAAAATCATCGACGTGCAAGTATCCCAATGGAAAAACTGTCAGTTTCTATAAAATTAGTGTTTGTAGTACACCTCATTGCAAAGTTGTAAACAAAACCCAGACAGTTGAACATAGTTGGAACAGCAAGTGATAATGTTGCTTAACAAAACGCACTTATAGATAAAAAATACGTGTGTATAAACCAGGATGCAGGAGTCTCCAAATGAAGACGTTCAAGAAAAGCCAAGAACACAACAGATTCATTTTATTGCCTTTTATGGTGTTTAACAGGACCATTAGCCGGTGCGTTAACAGATCTGTGTGGGTGTCGTATTATAGTTGTATCTGGTGCTATCATTAGTTGTGTAGGATTTATACTCAGTACCCTGGCAACCAATGTCTATCATCTATGGATCACATATGGATTTCTCGTAGGTGAGTTGATATATTTGATAACGATGTCCCCGCTTGATTTGACTAAAAAGATAACAATTTAGTTTTACAATATATGTATTTATGTATGAATTTAGCATGTATTTTATGACACACTAACGACAAACCTGCTAGACTTTAATATAGCGTTTGTGTTGAGAAAAATGCGCTGAATAAGTTTCCAATTTACGCTAGAGCGTCGACATTTAGACACTCCCATCCTTTAATGGCGAAAATTGTTAAATGAACATGTATGTTACTAACTTTACATATGCGTCGTAATATTTTCTCTTGCATTACAGGTTTAGGATTTGGTCTGATATACATACCAGCCAACGTTTGTGTTCTACATAACTTCAAGGAACAACGTGCACTAGCCAATGGTATCGTAGTATGCGGCTCAGGTAAGATCCCGACATTAGTACCATATCAAATAGCCATTCATAGTTTGATAGAAAAACGATACTTGTACATCTTTTTCTTATAACTGCATAACCTATGAGCGTATGATCGACTGAATGTTTTCTTACCATACGGTCCTTGGTGATGACAATGACAATGAAGCAATAGATAAGCTGTAACCTGGGAAGTTTTTTACCGAGACATGAAATTGGTAACCAAGATACTTGTACACACAAGTCTAGCTGGTCAGTTTCTTGAATGGAAACGCCCAACATATTTAGGTCAGAGCTTTCCGTTTTGGCAGAATTTGAAGAACATGTCTGAAGAGCATCTCGTGGCGTAATGTCAGAATGTTGGCTACCTCAGAGTCACTATAAAGTTAAATCAAAATAACTATATGTTATGTTGATATTTCAGGAGTGGGTATGTTTGTGTTCAGTCAGTTAACTCGATATTTCATCGACGAGTATGGATGGAGGGGCACTCTTTTATTGCAGGCAGGAATAGCGTTACAAGGCGCTGCTGTAGGACTATTTTTCGTCCGTACCCAGCGGAATAATACAGAAAATGACGCACCATTATACGACGTGCATCATGGCGAAGACAACCTCAACAAAGACAGTATTGATGACAATGGTGACTCAAGAGTTATTCAAGAGTTAATTCATGAAGATTGTGGAATAGAACGCGAAACTACGATGAACGACACTGAAACTCCAGAAAGAAGTTCTTCGAATACCGGTGTATCAAAATCGAAATCTGTGAAATCTGTTTTGATATTTATAATGAAATCGATGTTTGACAAAGATTTGTTGATGGACATGAGGTGTGTTCTATATCTACTGTCAGCATTTATGATCAATCTAGCTTTTACTATTCCGTTAAACTTGTTACCGGACCAAGCTATCGAGAGTGGAATGACGAAACGTGAAGCGGCTTGGCTGACGTCATCAATAGGTAAAACACATTCTGATCACCTCGGTTTTTATCCAATTGAAAATATGGAGACGAATGGAAGTGACCGAGCTTTTACGATTGGTAAAATATAGTGTACTCTTATAACAAGTGTTGCCTCCCTTGGTGAATATAACGCCATTTTGAAGTCGTAAAAACATATCCACCCATTTCTGGTATTACTCTTGGCGTTAAAGCACATTGTCTAGAATCATTCAGCGCACGTTAGTAAGATATGCGTGTCTAAAGAAAAACATAATGAGATGAAAAATGGAATTTCAATTTTAAGATAAGGCAACATTTTGTCCCTTTAATACATTTAAGTCATTTTAATCATCTCGGTCTATATGCACTGCATAAGATTTCTATATGTACCGGAGACAAACGGAATTGACCGAGCTTTCACGATCGACATCCTAGTGCCACGTTATTATTACGTCCAGTTGTGGTATTCTATATTGATCTTACTAGACTTAAGGATAAGGAAAACCAATCAAACCACACCACATTTAACTCTTGATCAGTAACAAGCGATATGATTGGCTATCCTTATTCTTAAATTTAATAAGATCAATATATTAAATAACACCCCTGGGCCAGATATGCCAAGTGGAGTGTCCGGTCCAATCTCCTGGTAACACTCATGTTCGCATGAAAATTTTGCAAGATAAAATACAACAAGCAAACCCCGTTGACAAAACCTTTGTTTGCACACATTCGAACCTTAAGCATAGGTCTCGCTGAGCCATTTCTGCCTCGACGATTCGTTCCCGATTCAAATAAATAAGCTCCGGTAGGCTCTGGGAACAGCTATTTCACAGATTTTCTAATGACTTCCCCGAAGCTTCCCGTACACCACAATGTCCCTTTTCCTGATACGTTCCGATGCTAATTTATAAAATCGGGAGTACGTCGCCGAGGCAAAACTGTTCAGTGGGACCTAGGCTTAAATGTTTTCCCTTTACTTTACAGGTATCACAAACACAGTGAGTTGGATAGTTGTTGGTTGGTTAGGTGATAGATCCTGTATCAACAT
Source organism: Spisula subtruncata (assembly GCA_963678985.1). Classification (NCBI taxonomy): domain Eukaryota; kingdom Metazoa; phylum Mollusca; class Bivalvia; order Venerida; family Mactridae; genus Spisula; species Spisula subtruncata. Next base: position 25,742,996 of record OY787678.1, on the reverse strand, counting down.
GATGATCCTGTCAGAAGTCTTGTTATTTCTGACAGGTATAATTACAGGATTATCTCCTTTGCTTTCCACATTCCATACAAAGATGATTTATACCTGTTTGTTTGGTGTATTTATTGGTAAGTACATTCCATACAAAGATGATTTATACCTGGTTGTTCTAAAGTCCGTTAAAAGTTAATTGGTAACGGTTGTAAATATTAGCTCGTCCGTCAGGTAAACTATGCTTATTTAGGTTGAACTGGATACACCCTCGAGCGCTAATCTATCGAATGGGATAGTTCCCCCATTAGTGCCGTATTACTTATTCAATCGTCAGTGTCATAGCTATTACGATCATTAAAATAGCAACGACTCCAGTGGAATGTCAACAACATTTATATAGCGGCGATACTTACTTATTGTTCCTCGTCGCCAGTGGACCATATAACTGCAATGGCCTCTCTACTTCGTCTTGGTATTTTGCTTTCCGAGCCTATCCTATTAAAAGACGCATGTGTTTACTTTCTTACTAGTTCGTTCGTTCGTTCGTTCGTTCGTTCGTTCGTTCGTTCGTTCGTTCGTTCGTTCGTTCGTTCGTTCGTTCGTTCGTTCGTTCGTTCGTTTAGCAACTTCAAATTATTTTTCAGGAGGTTACATTACACTTTATACTGTCGTACTGGCTGACATGTTTGGTGATGAAATGATCGCTAAATCCTTCGGTCTGGTCATGTTTGCAGTGGGCGTGTCAGGCTTTATTTCAACACCACTAGGAGGTTTGTTCTCTCACGTGACAATTTGTGTTTAAATTGTCACGTCGCAATAAGTGTTTAAAATATCACGTGGTAACTCGTTTTTAAATTGCCACGTTGCAATTATTATTTGAATAGTCACGTGATTTTATCGCTTAAATTGTCACGTGGTGTTAACTAAAGTGCTCAAGCTGCAGAATGATGCAACTTGAGCACTTTAGTTGATTCCAAAATACGGAAAACACGATAGGATGGAAGAAAATATAATAAAACGCCCATATGGTTTGTTGACAAAATGACAATTTGTAAACAATAAATGCATGATTTAAAGTCCAAGGGGAGCAACTCTTCCAAAATGGGTATTTTGTTCACCATACAATTCGCTAAATACGATATTTGCTCTACTATTTCGACAAAAATAGTCAACATTCTATCGTACAGTATTGGTCATTTGATGAGAAACTGCCTAATGGTTCAATGGTGTAATGGATGGTCGAAAGAAAGTTGTTGGAGCAATAATGTGACTTTAAAATGAATCCAGACCGTATTATTTCTCTATCTTCAGGACTACTGTTTGACTATACGGGTAATTACAACATTTCATTCATCGTGTCTGGATCAGAGTTTGTTCTTGGTGGAGTTTTCTTACTCATGTGTAAATTGTTTCAACCGAAAGTAAAAACAAAAGCTAATGACTGACACACGACATACCCAGTGCAGTGGTGCAACTAAATAAAGACACTGTCAGCATTCGACCAGAGTAAGCCGCACTACGACGACGACCACCACCAACAACAACTGTAACATGACGGCTACACAGAAAGTCACTTACTATCTATGAGTGGTATTCACAACACATCGTAAGGGAATCTTAGAAGAAGATTTAGATGATGACGTCGTAATTGCCACGTCATGTCGTTCTTATTTAAACGTATTTTTTCCAATTTAGCCAATTACTGTAGATCTACCTTTTACAAGAAAATGAAGCAAATATAAACCGAACATTTGGTGAAAGATTTTATTCTATTTCACTTGTGGCTACCCTAATCGTTACATTGGTAATTTCAATCCAGCAACAAACATATGTGTTGGGGCCTTATTCACCAACTTTGTAAGTCTAAACCACAGATTCAGACTTTATTTTGCCAAATGTTCTATTCGCTCTCATATCGTATATCGAGTTTTATATACATTGGTATACATATTCAATTAGTTTCAACAAATAATCAGACAAAAGTTCACATGTTTAAACCTGTGTGCAAAAGAAATGGTAGTGATTATAAATATTGTCATTTTTAAGTCTAGTCTGAGTTTCAGTATTTCAATGCTGGTGAATAATGCCCCTGAAGAAACGACTTTTTGTACCAATAATACATGCTTGATCCATACATGGCGGCTGCCAGAATAGACGATATTCAGCCAAAGAGAAGCTACTCGACGCCCTCAGACACAAATAAATTACAATTTTCATCTCAATGTAAGTTCCTTTATGTACCAACACTGAGGTACTTACTTATAAGTAATGAATTTATTACTTAATAATTTGATTAGTGAAGGCTAAATCCGCTATTTATACGTTCATGCAAACATGATTATTGTATCAATCGAGCTGTAATTAAACATCAAAACAATACCAAACTGCCAGTATTCGTATTTTAAATTCGTTTTCAATACACGTGCCTAACAGTGTAAAAAGTATATATATACGTATAAAAGTATATATAATAATTAAGATAATAAGGGCATCTGAACCTAGACAGGCGATTTTCGTGCAATATGTACAAGGGAGCTAAATCGTAAATGCTAATTTGGGTAAGTGATTTTGAGTTGTCTCCTTTGCTATGCTATTAAATGGAACTTGGCTGTATATTAGCCATGTACAAGTCATTTGAGAAAGCTCACTGACATTGTAAAACTTACAGACCACAAGATTTTGAAATTATTCGTGTACAATATAAGGAAACATATCTATTACTGGAGTGGTTTTGTTCGTTATCTGATTACAGATCCCGCTTCTTAGAAGAGGAAGTCCCGTTGTCCTGGAGATCTCCAATTAACAATGTGCTAAATGTCCTGTGTCACTGATTCCATAACATAACGTCATCCTCATAAACAGTAACAATATTTCATCATTAAACAGGCGTAAATGCACTTTTAATTAAACTTTCGCTATCTCACATGTGGCTATATTCTCACAAACTCCATAATTCCTTCCTATTTAAGATACGGACTCATTTTGGTTTTATGACTTTAGTATTCTAAACTTTAGAACTAAGACTGTCTACAGTTTATCTTGATTCTCTGATAATACTGAAATAATTTTTGATAATTTTGTGAATATGTTCAAGGAGACTACGGGAGGTAATTATTTCGTTTAAATATTATGGTAGACTATCAAATAATTGCTGGCGAGGTTAGAGCTGTATATCGTGATACAGAGTAGGATGAGTTTTAATCCTTTGCGAAAATATAGCAATGTCATGTAAAACCTTTATTTGTCTGACAGCTTATTGTAGAAATAGTGTGGGCATATTCATGCCTCAATCGGATTTGAATCTGATCGCCATATTAGACGACAAGCACTCGAACCACTGAGCTCAGAGGTGCACGAACCATTGAGCTACGGAGGCGCTCGAACCACTGAGCAACGGAGGTACACTAACCACTGAGCTTCGGAGGGCACGAACCACTGAGCTACGGAGGTGCACGAACCACTGAGCTACGGAGACGCACGAACCACAAAAATGGATATCTTTAAGTACAGTAACAATGAATACAGGTGAAACGATAATTTATTTATCATTTTCAGTGTACAGACATCTGCATATTTTGTTGCTCTCAGTGGCTATAGTTAGCAGTCAAGGTCAGTTAGTTGCTTGTTTCCTTTTTATCGTTACTAAGCAACTAGGACAAACACAATATATAATGCTAGTTCCTACTGTTGTTTGTGCGTTCCCGGTTCCTACAACATACACGAGTAGGCAATAAACGGGACACGGGGCTGCTTTGTTTGAAGCCCACCTGTATAAAGGTTTTGTTGAATTGATCATTTAAAACAAAATACGTCCAAAATGTGGCCTATTTTCTACATAGCAGCAGCTCTCCGATAGCCAGGTTTCGTTGTTATCAAAATTGCGAGCCGTTGGTAGCTATGGTTGAAAACATTGCATTCCCTTCCATTGTATATTGCCTATGTATATCGTGGCATGTGTTGTTTTCTAAAGAACGGTTACATTGATTTTATTAAGTTGTGTTAACTTGACACTGTACATAATGGTTAATCGAACATCGTAATTGAATATCGAGCTAGGTTGAATAATCGTTATTCGAGAAAGTTAATGGTCGATAGTCGTTCCAATAAAGAGCTCGGTCGAATATCGAGAAAGTTAATGGTCGAAAGTCGTTCAAGTAAAGAGCTAGATGGAATATCGAGAAAGTTAATGGTCGATAGTCGTTCCAATAAAGAGCTAGGTCGAATATCGAGAATGTTAATGGTCGATAGTCGTTCCTATAAAGAGCTAGGTGGAATATCGAGAAAGTTAATGGTCAATAGTCGTTCCAATAAAGAGCTAGGTCGAATATCGAGAAAGTTAATGGTCGATAGTCGTTCCAGTAAAGAGCTAGATGGAATATCGAGAAAGTTAATGGTCGATAGTCGTTCCTATAAAAAGCTAGGTCGAATATCGAGAAAGTTAATGGTCGATAGTCGTTCCAATAAAGAGCTAGGTCGAATATCGAGAAAGTTAATGGTCGATAGTCGTTTCAATAAAGAGCTAGGTCGAATATCGAGAATGTTAATGGTCGATAGTCGTTCCAATAAAGAGCTAGGTCGAATATCGAGAAAGTTAATGGTCGATAGTCGTTCCAATAAAGAGCTAGGTCGAATATCGAGAAAGTTAATGGTCGATAGTCGTTCCAATAAAGAGCTAGGTGGAATATCGAGAAAGTTAATGGTCGATAGTCGTTTCAATAAGGAACTAGGTGGAATATCGAGAAAGTTAATCGTCGATAATCGTTCCAATAAAGAACTAGGTGGAATATCGAGAAAGTTAATAGTCGATAGTCGTTTCAGTAAAGAGCTAGGTCGAATATCGAGAAAGTTAATGGTCGATAGTCGTTCCAGTAAAGAGCTAGGTCGAATATCGAGAAAGTCAATGGTCGATAGTCGGTCGTTCCAGTAAAGAGCTAGGTCGAATATCGAGAAAGTCGATGGTCGATAGTCGTTCCAGTAAAGAGCTAGGTCGAATATCGAGAAAGTTAATGGTCGATAGTCGTTCCAATAAAGAGCTAGGTCGAATATCGAGAAAGTTAATGGTCGATAGTCGTTCCAATAATGAGCTAGGTCGAATATCGAGAAAGTTAATGGTCGATAGTCGTTCCAATAAAGAGCTAGGTCGAATATCGAGAAAGTTAATGGTCGATAGTCGTTTCAATAAAGAACTAGGTGGAATATCGAGAAAGTTAATGGTCGATAGTCGTTCCAATAAAGAGCTAGGTGGAATATCGAGAAAGTTAATGGTCGATAGTCGTTTCAATAAGGAACTAGGTGGAATATCGAGAAAGTTAATGGTCGATAGTCGTTCCAATAAAGAACTAGGTGGAATATCGAGAAAGTTAATGGTCGATAGTCGTTTCGATAAAGAGCTAGGTCGAATATCGAGAAAGTTAATGGTCGATAGTCGTTCCAGTAAAGAGTTAGGTCGAATATCGAGAAAGTCGATGGTCGATAGTCGTTCCAGTAAAGAGCTAGGTCGAATATCGAGAAAGTCGATGGTCAATAGTCGTTCCAGTAAAGAGCTAGGTGGAATATCGAGAAAGTCAATGGTCGATAGTCGTTCCAATAAAGAGCTAGGTGGAATATCGAGAAAGTTAATGGTCGATAGTCGTTCCAATAAAGAGCTAGATCGAATATCGAGAAAGTTAATGGTCGATAGTCGTTCCTATAAAGAACTAAATCGAATATCGAGAAAGTTAATGGTCGATAGTCGTTTCAGTAAAGAGCTAGGTCGAATATCGAGAAAGTTAATGGTCGATAGTCGTTTCAGTAAAGAGCTAGGTGGAATATCGAGAAAGTTAATGGTCGATAGTCGTTCCAGTAAAGAGCTAGGTCGAATATCGAGAATGTTAATGGTCGATAGTCGTTCCAATAAAGAGCTAGGTCGAATATCGAGAAAGTTAATGGTCGATAGCCGTTCCAATAAAGAGCTAGATCGAATATCGAGAAAGTTAATGGTCGATAGTTGTTCCAAGAAAAAGCTAGGTGGAATATCGAGAAAGTTAATGGTCGATGGTCGTTCCAATAAAGAGCTAGATCGAATATCGAGAAAGTTAATGGTCGATAGTCGTTCCAATAAAGAGCTAGGTCGAATATCGAGCCGTAACAGCTTAACGCGTCTTCCCAGATTTATATTGATTCCGAAATGAAGCAAATTTCGTCTTGACCGTGCTAGCGGATTGTTCCACTGCGTCACTGGATTTTTATCCTAACTGGACTGTACGAAATTTGCTTCACTCCGAAAACAAAAAAATATCCTCTATGTATTTCATTTCTCTACTGATTTTTACGACATACAGGCCACGCTAAACTATGCAAGCTTTCAATCAAATACATGATCTATATCACTATTTGGGTCGTATAGTCTTGCCCTATCCCCTTACCCTGTGCAAAACGGCTTGAAAATGTAAATCGACTCTCAGAAGGTTCCACATGGAGTTTGTGAAAACGGTACAGCTATAGATATACGTGTATGTATTACATCTTGCGGAAAGCTTATAATTTTTCCTTTCTAGAAATTGATGATGAAATGACATATTGCAGCTATTCTTTGTTTACGAGCAAATTTCGTCTAAACACTGTCACCCAAGACACTTGGTATGGCTACACTGATACATCGCTGACTTAAGAGTACTACTTACAAGCTTATACGACTCATGCATATTTAAAATATGTTATACACGGCTCTTCTTATGAGCCTATTTTCATGCAAATCGGTCTCAAAATATCGATTTTGTACTTACGACCTTCTCATTCTATATGTCAGCAATATTTACATAGAGAAAGTATTGTCGCGACTGATATGTTTATAAGAGTGACAACTCTGATCTGACCGAAAAAAACCTCCAAGAGTAATTCCTCTTTGTTCCAGTGCCACTGGGATTGCCTCCCTTTTTCGCAGGGACGGGAGTTAAATCCCCGCATATTCGCCGATATTTATCGGACATAAGTCTGCGGTATCGATAGCCAATTGATAATTGATACAATTGATATTTTAGTATGCACTTTATTCCAAACTGTATTTCACAGGTTCAGGGGTAAATGGAGAATGTCCGTCTGGTCATTATTGTCCCACCAACTCGACTTCACCAATACCATGTCCAGTGGGAACATACAGACATTCCACAATGGGAACATCTTTAGCTGATTGTACCCTCTGTCCTTTGGGTATGTACTGTGATGCACCCGCTCTGGCGGAACCAACTGGGACATGTGACGCTGGCTACTTTTGTGGCCTAGGCAACGTATCACCACGCCCCGGTAAGAACCTACAGCATTGGAAAGATGATTTCTGTGTTTTAATATTACATCCATTCGGCGAAACAAAATTGTAGCTACCACTATAGTTAAACGATTAAGAGAGAAACAACCTTGTTTAACCATGGTACAAATTGTGTTATGTCATGATAGTTTATTAATGGCATTGTTGGCTCCAAGACAATGTCTTATTATTTGTTTTGATTGGTTAGTAATAGTCACGTGAACCAACAGTCTGTGATGACGTCATATCACGTGACGTATTAATTTGTTCTCGACTTGTTTAGTAATACGTTTTTACACACATGGAAGACAATACTTCATAAACCTGCACACAGAAGTTCGTTATGAGGAATATATAACACGATGAAGCACAATTTAGAAAGCCAATTTTAAAACAAATCAACGTCGTATGTCAAGAATATGACAAAGAAACTAAAAGTAGAATTGTTAATATCATCAAATTTTGTTAATTATAAACGACACACAATTCAAAGTACCAGCATTTGTCCTTGTGTGACAGGTTATGCACCCGTCTACCCATACTCGCTTAATTATTTTTTGATTATCCCTTATTTGTTTTTTCAGATGGAATTAAGGCTCCAGGGGGTATATGTCCAGTAGGCTTTTATTGTTCTTCCGGTTCGTTACCAATACAATGTGGACCTGGCTACTATAACAACCAGACCGGTCAGTCGTCATGTACGGTATGTCCAATGAGGTATTTCTGTCCAATGGGAGCGACAATACCACTTGCATGTCAACCAGGAACTTACACTGATACAGCCGGGCAAGTGTTGTGTCAGACTTGTCCAATGGGACATTACTGTCCGTTGGCATCCACGATTCCTGTAGGACAATCGCTGTATATTGCGTGTCCGGAAGGGCATTATTGCCCGCCAGGATCACCGGTGCCTAACTTATGCAATCCGGGAACTTTCAGCAATACCACTGGTTACATGTTGTGCCAACATTGTCCTAAAGGACATTATTGCTTGGCAGGTTCGGTGCTGCCGACAGAATGTGCGGCCGGTACCTACAACCAGTGGCCGGGTCAATCAACGTGTGTCACATGTCCAGCAGGTTCATACTGTCAACCAGGGGCCACGGTATCACAATTCTGTACAGGGGGTTCGTACAGCGATGTTGGACGACCAGCTTGTAGACTATGTCCTGCTGGGCACATGTGTCCACCTGGGTCGGGACAACCGATAGAATGTCCACGTGGTACATACAACACTATGATATGTCAGTCTACATGTATGAGTTGTCCAAGTGGTTCATATTGTCCTGGAGGTTCGACAAGGCTCATATGCCTTTCTCCACAGGGCAACTGTGATCATTAACGATTTAAAGTATGAGTCGTTAACGACAGTGTCTTAATAAAGATATACACTGTTCTAACACAGTGACTGTTGTATTTCGTTTTTCTTGTTTTTGTTATGTTTGTTGTTTGTTTATCTGGTAGTCATTTGAGGATTTTCCTGCCAGATAGATGCCAGATAGATCGACTACCTTCGACTTCAATGGAAGAGAAAGTTATGTGATACATGAACAAGTATTCTGATTGTAATACTATAACTCTCTCACTTTAGCTCTATCGTACCAGGTCAATATCCGGCAAGACTAGCCCTGGGTAACAAATCATTTGCCCCGACCAAGAATCGAACCATGTACCTCTCTACCTCGGCCACTGTGTTATCATAGTGTGTTTTTTCTTTTCGTCTAATATACGATGCATGCCTGATATAAATGCTGTTCAAGTACGCACGACTGGTATTGGTACTTTATTCAAGAAATATTTGATCGTCGTAAATCTTATGACCATAAATTGTCATCTATTATATTAAAGTCACAGGCATCTCTTTAAAAGTTCGCTATCTCACATATGGCTATATTCTCATAAACTCATAGAATTCCGTTTTGTTCAAGACACGGAACTATTAGGATTTTATTCATATAAACTTCGGGACTAAGAGTGTCTTCCTTTTTGTAAAAAAACAAACAAAACATTTCATTATTTTGTGAAGATGTTCAAGGGTACTACTACTACGGCAGGTAATTCTTTTGTTTTAATATTTTGGTAAAATCAAAAATTGCAAATGCGTGACAATGTTTATCTACATGCACTTGAATTTATTTGATATACAGTGGGGAGCGGTGGCCTAGAGGTAGGGCGCGCGCTTCGGGATCGAGAGGTCCCGTGTACGGTCCCCTTCTGGACCACTGTTTAATTTCTCTGAGCAAGACCCACAGCTCCACCATGGTGTAAAATGGTACCTGTGAGGGCAGTGTCTATTCCTGGGCGATACAGATCGATGTTGGCTTCCACAACACAGGAGAGAAAAAGTCTCCACAGGGAGACACGAGTGTAGGTTTCCATATGTAGCCCAATGACCAGGGGAAGTTGAAATGTCAAAGGGTGCTTGAGAGGCCTAACAGCTGAAAAGAGCCCTAGGAAATTGGTAACGTAACTTTTAACGTTTTACTGTAAGAACACAACAGAACAGAACAGAACAGAACGTTTATTACAGACAATGCATACATCGATTATAGTCTTACTTATGAACATCGCATGCATGTAAGACTACGTGCTTGTATTCAACTCAATATGGATATGTTGGTCACATGTAGTGTGATCAGGCCCCGATCTCACGAAGCATACCAAGCAGAAATCTCATCTCAATCTGAGATGTTGTCCAAATAAGAGTCTGCTTTTAAAATAAATAGAAAGCTAGAACTCATTAACTGAAATAAACAAAGACTATCGTTTGCTGTTTGTAATGCTAATTATGAGTCCATACTTCCTAGGAAATTATTCAAACCATGCATGACAATATTTGAGATGAGATTTATCTCAAATTGAGATGTTTCGAAAGATTGGGACCCGAACCTGTGTTTTTCGGCGTCATCATGATCATCGCATAGGAATGAAAAGTACAAACGCGCCAGACGACGTGACTATTCCACCAAACACCACAAAAGTTGCACAAAAACCAGCATCAATGCAATTACTTTACACCACACTAGTTATCGGCTAATTTGGATTATACCCACAAAGTAATGACAAAAAGATTACAAAACCGTTTAACAGAACTTGTGTGTGGGCCACACATGGACGGATCTATAGCGTATATAAATCTTAAACATGACATCACAGTGGATAACGACGGTTTCCATGGAGCTTCTGATATGACGTCACATATTTTCTTTCAGTATACAAACAACTGTTGCTATGGCTATTTATCACAGTGGTTAATTGTGCAGGTGAGTTTGATATTCCACTTTGGCTGATCTATCACGCCAGTCTTGGTCCAGAAGCTTGAATACTAAGAGAACAATGGTCTGAAAGATATATAATTATACAATATGCCTATCTGACCGAATTACTACAACAACATAATATGTTATATAATCTAGTTGATCTTTTTTTATTTGTGATCGCTAAACATCCGTCAAAAAGATCCATAACATTAAAATGACTATAGCGTGAAAAAAAGAATACATTAAAAAACGGAGCGCATCCATTTTTAAAAAGAATCGGCATCCGGTTATCGCAATAAATCATGCAAAATGAATTTTACATATATATAGAGTACATGCATCCCAATAAGTCAAACAGTGATCGAAGGTTACATTAATTTTGTTTTTATTTGCAATAAGCCATTCAAGTTGATTTAATTTTCCGTACAGTATAGGTCATACAATTATTTGTTGTTTTTCACGCCGTGAGTATCTACATGATTGTACATTATCTTGTTAGTTGTGTCAATATTGAAACTAACAATGACGTCACAGACCACGTGGTATGGTCGTATTTTGATTTATTGTCGATTCAAAGATGTCTGCCAAAACCGCCAGAATGTTCAATTTCTCTGAATAGCTAAATGTAACTAGTATAACCACTATGCTATAGGACCATAAGAGTTTAAATCATATAAGTGTACTTATGGTGGTAGAATTTAAACCTGTAATAATCGACCCGGGTTGAATGTTTGTTTACACGGTTGTGAATCAACTATATATCTATGTTTGATGTTTTGTTGCAGATGTATGTCCATCCGGATATTATTGTGGTACGTACAAGGGGAATGGGCTAAATCTAATACACAAAAGGTATACTTCAATTGCATACTGATCTATCAAATTACATAATAATATAATCTAGTCTATCTTAAATGTAATTTTGGAACTAGATTTAGGTCTATGTTTTTCAAATAGAATATAGTTTGCAGTGATTTCCAAATACTTGAAATATATTGAGTCTTTATTTTTTGAAAATAACTTTTAATATACAAAAACAAACTTTATTTACTTATAATGTATAATTTAAGGTGCGGGCCAAGGAGGGCAATGGACAAAATGTCCACCTGGATATTACTGCCCTGCTGGCACAGTATCACCAATTCCATGTCCAGTGGGGACATACAAAGATTCCGAGATGGGCGAAAGTGTAAGTGACTGTCTGGTGTGTCCCGCAGGCATGTACTGTAACCAAGTGGCAAGTTCTGCACCCATGGGACCATGTGATCCCGGATATTACTGCTATGAAGGGAGCAGCTCCCCACATCCTAGTAAGAACTCGTTATTTACATTTATAGTATTGTTTCTCTGATGAAAGAAGTACTTTAAAAAAGAAGTTTGTATATGGTATGGTCCCCTTGTGCTTTTTTGTGACCTTGGCCGTTCTATGACGTCATGAATGTTGTTCAGCGTTGCATCGTTTTAGTGACGCAAGTTTCTGTTTGTGACGTCATACATGTATTGTGTCTACATGTTTGTTTTGCATCTTGCATATTTGATGAAGCCTTTTATGGTTTGAGAAACATTATCAGTTTGATTACGTCAAATCTGGTATGTGACGTCATTTCCGGATTTTGACATCATGTCTGTTTGGTGACATCATAACTGTTTGATGACTTCCTGTCCATTTGATGTTGACACGACTGTTTTTTGACATAGTTACTTTTAGAACAAAAGGTGACAAGTGTTATTGGTTAAATCACGTTTTCGTTGCTAAACATTATGAGGTAGATCCTATTTCATGAAAGCCTATTCAGTGTGATTACAATCATTTTCTTTAAGCAGTACACGTAGCACTTTTGGAAATAAAATTATTATACGAGTGTTGAAAACAGTTACGGACATGTAAATGTTCTACCAATATGTTGACCAAAGTATTATCTGCATCTGCAGGTGGATCAGATGTCACCGGGGGAATGTGTCTAGTCGGTCATTATTGTCTAGAGGGTTCAGCGTTACCAACACCCTGTGCAGCCGGCTATTACAACGATGCCAATGGTCAGTCTGCATGTATTGTATGCCCGCTAGGACACTTTTGTCCTGAAGCAGCTGGATTGCCTGTACCATGTCCAGCCGGTTATTACAGCGATACATTTGGCCAGTCAACGTGCAGTGTATGCACACCTGAGCACTTCTGTCCTGATAATCTTAACTAACCCATATTGTTACATGCTTAACCATTATCATTATTTTTAAAACTACTTATCCTATAGATCACTAACGCAGGTTTGGCTGTGCAGAACAGCCTCTCAGGAACAGCCAAATGTAGAGCAATGACCTCTTTACAACGCCTTCAAATTTATGCAAGACGATATTTAATTTTAAAATTATGTCATATCTGTAGAGCAACAACCTTTGTTCAACGGCCAGTATTTAATTGCAGACTTCAAATGATGCTGTTTGCCCTACCGAGGCTGATCTGTATATGTTTGCACAAAAATACTCGAAAAATATACAACAAGTAAAAACTATGCATTTTCTGGAACGTTTTTATTTTATAACATTATTGTTACACAGAAGATAGTCTTATATAGATATGATAATAAATATTTGGATATATTATTTGGATATAATGTCCGACGTCGTTTTTAGACACTTCAGATATAAATAAATATCATAAAATATGTAATCACGAAAATTAGTTACTACTAATATATTTGACATGCCGTATATAGCGCAAACTTTATTTGGTTACACCTTTCAGGTTATGCAATTGTGACTTAAAATTTGAATTTAAGAACTAACGTTTAAGAATTACAATAGGTGATATTTTCGAAATTTACTTAGTTGAGTAAGCAATAACTCTGTTAAAAATAACATTAAATCGCTCACTGTCTCTTGGTCTCTCATTTTATAAACAATTCCATTCAAAATCTTTTAGAAAACAAGTGAAAACAGTGTGTATAAGTTATAATTAAAACTTGACGTGTCCGAATGTTATTACACTTATGTATCCGAAAACAAGGACTTATCCGAAAATATTAGCGTCCATAAGAGGATCACTAGAGCTTGTGCTAATAAGATGTCCTGTGAAAGTGGAGTAAATCTGGTCTGGGAGTCCAAACAAAGCAAACGTCTGCATTTCCTTGGACTGGATGTTTACTTTATCCCCCTTGCGGAGAGGTAAGATGACGGATTGGCTTCCGACTGTGTGGGAGTTATACCCGCTGACGCTCACGATCGGGTTGCTGTTGTGCATGAGCTCGAGCCACATAATTGAGTCTTTGTTAGCGCTGTATGCGTGGAAGTGGAAGATGTAGGTGCCTGAAATATTAGTGAATTTAAAAGGTTACAAATGTTGCGAGAAATGTAATTAATAATAAACGTCGGGGACTTAATTGTCGTAACATGGATCACAAATAGCAATAGGAAAATGGTTACAAATAATAAAACCGAATGATAAGATAACAGAATACATGCAGAACATTTCGATTTATAATATATGGGAAGATATTTAAACTAAAAATGCAGATTGTATACAGTCGAACCAAATAAAATCAATGCCAGCATGCGCTAGATTTATAACGTGGGCTTAGAATGAAAAGGTCGTAAGTATAAAATCTATATTTTAAGAAAACGAGACAACTTACAACTTAATTTTAGTCAACATGAAAATTTCCGATTTCTATGAAATTAGGCTAAAAAGAAGCGCATCAGTATTATAAGGTAGTAAGCAGTAGGTAATACTTAACCAGCTATATGCATTAAGTTCATTTTTGATCAATAAAAAAGACCGAGCATGCGAAGGAAGTAATGTTCGTCATTAAAAATGCTGAATATGATTTCACTAACTTCGAATGAAACAATCTGTATTTTGATTGGCTAATAGACATTCGCACAAACATATGACGTCACGCATGTAATAAAGTAAAACGAAATACCATCTCTTGTATTTTTTTTCTTTCTATAAGAAACTTATATAATAAATAAATTCAGTAACTAACTCCGTTTATAGTTATTTTGTTTTTTTATACGACTTTTCGACGGTCACATACTGTCTTATTCACACAACTTCAAAAAAAATCATAAGTGACGTCATCAACGTCATGTGACGTCGTTTTATAAGAAAAATATATATTTTACATTGTTTCGTTTTAGTCTTCATCAATGGTACTATTATCTGAGGCATAGATCAGCGTTTTCATAGGATCAAAATGTACGAGTATTGAAATGTATGAAATAAATGAATTACCTGCTACGGGACATGTGAATACTCCACTCATTGGATTGTATCCATAGTGATTGTTGATGAATACTTTGTCAAACATGATAATATCCTTATTGCTTACACGTTGTGTGTTGGTCAGTCCTACGGAGAAAGCAACGTTCACATCTCCCGTACCTGCACTAGCTGAAATATACGAGTACAATAGGATATGTTACATATAGGGTGTCCAAAAAGAAAGTTTAAAGTTTCGGGGTATTTGTTTTTCAAATCTCTTCGTTCTGATATCACAAAGAAATCTTCGACAAAAGATGAACAAGCAGAAATACACAAAATGATTAATAAAATACATGAAACTTAGACAAAAAGAAATAAAAATGAATCGTATCTGGACAGTATAATGAAACAAAGAAGAAACATCTGAGATAAAATCTAACTTGTTTACATGAAACTGCTAGAGTGGTGCATTTTGAGAGGATATATTTAAAAACAAAATTGTAGTGCCGTCAATACATGAGCAAAAGAAGAAGAGAGTTTTGGACGTACTAATTTAGTTAGTATTTTTTAAAACCCGATGTTTATGCCGTAGACATTTAAATTTTGACAATTTTGTGAAGTAAAAGAATATATTTTATACGAAATAAATTTTAAAACAACTCACCTATTGAAATCATCGTCACAAACGACGCTGCTAGAGTTATGAGTATCGCTGCCATTGTGTTTGTTTCTATTCGTCCACGGTGTATATTTCTAGAAAAAAACTTAAACCTATAGAAATGAATACTAATTTATTACAAAATTGCTGACACGAATGCCTAGAAAATAGCGATAAATATTTGTGTAGTTTTAAAAAACGTATGCCGAAACGTCAACTAAAGAGTAAAAACTTTATTAGCATAGAAATAATAAAATATATTGAGTTTGTTAATTGCTTTTTTTTGTTAAATGTTCACCAATCTTAAATCAAAATATAAGTAATTAATAAGTAAAATAGCGCAAATTAGCATTCAATTAGAAAGGATGCATGCACATTAACACCATTATGTATGCACCAAGCAAAACCTTCATACTATTGTGATAACTTGTCTGCATATTTCCAAATACTTTTTTATTATACGCAGATGTACTTTTACACAATATTTAATATAATCTTCTTTGTGTATGTGCGAATTTTTAAATGAACTATCCAACCATAGTCAAAATGCAGTCAAAATGTAACATCAAATAGCTTCACAAGTTTGTGTTCGACAAACGTAGTTTCATTTTCCAATTAAAGGTTTGGTTTCATCATAGTCGTATGCAAACTTGTTTCGTTGAGTGTGCCATACATATTACCGATTAAAACCATTTACAAGACTTGTTCAAATAAAAACATTAAAATAAATAAAATCCACTATTCTAATTTTGTTCAAAAATGCGTTTTCATTTGATGAGGTAAATCATCAAAACCATTAGTCTACGCTATACGTATACTTTTAAAACACGCTATTAAAAAAGAATAAATACAGTTACATTTGTGATCCAATACTAAGTTTTGTTTAGTCAAACATTATTCACTATCGAAAAATCGTTTCATGATAACATTAATGATAACTTATTATAATATTTATTTACCTTAGTAAGAAGTTGTTTTATTTTGTTCCCAGAGCGTTTATTCCTAAATGTTAGTTGTCCGACTAAAATGCGTTTGGAATGCTCTTAAATACACATCTGATAAAATAAAAAAAAATGCTTGCGCATGCGCAACAGAATTTTTGACCTTTCAAATTTAATCAATTTTTACGTTCTTTATATTTTTGGGTTTGATTAAATGTTATGCGTTATGGAGTGATTAATCGCTTTAGGGATCACAGCTGGTCCTTCATAAGGGGTGTCCAATAATTGTCGAGAATTTGGAACTTATGAACATTTCAAACTTGCAATAAATTCAATTTCACCCTGTTCGCATTCTCATAAATCCGTGGTTATTCAAGTCTGCAATACGCTTGTTGTACGAGAGAGACTTTTCGTTGATTATTTATGTTTGGTTTTAATGCGTTTTACTTGACACATGTACGTACACCAACCAGTTGTCCATGCTAAATTTCTTAGAAATAATTATTCAACGCGTACGTAAGGAAGCCGTGTCCACAGATAGGCGGACTATTCGAATAAATTGGTCTTGGTCAAAATTGTAAATACTATGTATAGTTTACGACACATGCTTGTCTTGGGCTAATTTACGTGCTTAAAACATTTTGATTGTTCAACTGAATAATCATCTGATAACAGTAAGTCTATTGGTAGGATTTAGAGTCGCGTGACTGCAAACATTTCGGCACGTCCCTTGGTAACTGCTATGATACGTAACATAATATTATTATAATTATTATTCCTCCACAAGAATTTGAACTTTTTCATACTGTGATTTTCTAATGTCGAACTTTGGTCCTGTAACATTTCTGTAACGTACATCCGTTTTAATTAAATAAGCAATTCCATAAATAAGCCTTATTAACAGGATCGATTATCTAATGACGTCATAAAGACGTCAGCAAAATTCCATTTAATTTAATTATAGAAGGAATAATTCAGTCCCGAATATTATAAGCTGTTATTTGACATCTAAATCTATTTTTAACTCTGATGATTTGAAGATAATCTCCATTTGCATCGAGTGACAACAAAATTAGGTAATTTTGAATCAAATATGTCAATAAATAGATCTTATTTGACATAAGCGACCTTATCTTATGTCGCTTTATCATTGCTCAATTGTAATTTGAGAAGTTCATATGGCTGATAAATGAGAGTAATACAAAATTTGAGCTTAAACAAAGTATCAAAATATAATTCTATTATTTTCATTGAGTCTCATCCATAATGCACAAGTCAAACATTTACACTCACTTAATCTGTCGATAGATATGAGTTTGTTGGAAATCGTACGAATCACAGGTTACGACACTAACGTAGCAAGGATTCCTACACACTAAGACAGGGACATATTACTTGACGATTAGCATTCCAGCAACAGTAAACTAGATTTTATGAATAGTTTTAGCCTCAGTACGTCAACTTATGAATGTTTACTGGTCTAAAGAAACTTCGTGATCTTTACTATTGCTACTTAGAAGCAAATTAGTACAAAACACTTACCAAAAAGTTGTTAGTTGGAAGACATATTACGGTTAAAATTATCATGAAGAAAGCACAGTGACTACGCGGTCATAAGATTGCAAAATTCCAAACCAAATTACGAAAACGGTACGATTCATGGTCATTATAATTAACGCTGCATGTTCAACAATCTATTCATGAGACAAATTTCTCTTATAAAATTACACTTATATTTCGTCAATGATAATTATAACATAGGAACGAACATCGGCTGACGTTTCACCGAGTGGAAAGAGAAGGCACCATTTGTATTTTGTAGAAGAAATATACGTGACTCGAACGCTCTTTTGCCATTGAACATTGATCAAGCATGTATTATCTAAATGCTACACCTACGCCTATTGCTGCATACATGCATGTTGTAAATGTTTGATTAAACTTATTGAAAAAAAAACAGGTGTCCTTTACAAAAGCGGAACACAGAGCATGATAACTTTGTCATTATATTGCACTGCGACACCGTCTTAATCGTTCTCTAACCTTTTGAAGAAATACCATTGGCTGCCATTGCCAACATAGTGTAATGTACTTAATGATCGTTGTCAAGAATGATAACCAAACACCACGTGTTCATTAAATGTTCCAGTTTTCCTGACATCCATTGCAATACCTTTGCACCAAGAACGAACATTGTGTATTTGCTTGACATTGGAAGTCAGTACAAACGAGTTGTATTTGTTTTGGGGTATCGAAACGAAGTCCACAGGTGTCGGTGTTCGATTACAATAGTCATGATGAATTGCAATCTAAATGTCAATTTATTAACACAAAAATGGGCGTGTATGTAACATAAATAGTATCATTTATTATCAGACTGTCAAAACAGCACTATTATTATTTTATATCTGTCAACTAGGCTTTATGAATTGGTTATTTTATGAATATCATAGCACGATACCCGATAATATATCGATTTATATTCGATAGCTTATCAACCAATTAAGAAATACCAACATGCCCTAAAACAGTTTTTGTTTATAAGTTACCACACCCTACGCCCACAGATGATTTTTAAAACGGGTCATGGCAAAAATAATATAAAACGGCATCGAAAAGTACGATATTCAAAACGTTTGTTCAAAAGAATGATGTCACTGACATCACTTGAAAATGTCGAGCACACTGTTGTAGTCTTGTTAATGATGTTTCTATTTTTATACATGTATGTCGTAAAATCCTTCTATAAAATGGCAAATCCATCGTCCAATCCGAATAGCCTGTGGTAGCAAAACACAGAAACGACTTCGAATCTTCGAAATATTGCAATGGTAGAAAGGTGCATGTTCGGTAGTCTTAATAACAAAACGAGATTATGTAACTGGGTAGCCTCTATATTATTGTAACATGAATACTTATGTAGTTGGATGAATACTTTAAACAAACACAAACAGACAAAACGTCCATCTTTTAAGACCGTGCCTTGTTCCTCATTGATCGACCGTTTCCATATATATTGATGCTACTGAACATTTTCGTTTCCTGCTGGGCACATGTTTCATTTTGTTAAAATGTTCTCCCAAACAAAACACCTTAAACATCTAAGAAATATCCCAAAACTGCCATTAACATTAATCGGAAAATATGCCATTAGTTAATCCACTTGTTTTTGTTTTCGAATATTGGTTACAGTATGTTGCTGGATATTGAGTATTGTAAAGCTTGACCCGAAGATGACCCATCACTTTTAAAATGCACCGAATGACCACATTTCACTGTTTTTATTATTACCTTCGATCCCTTATCGCAATGTGTCCTCATATTTTCTCTGGGGTATAAATTCATATAGTATGGCTAGAGCAAGAAACACAGTTTATCACCTGTGATTTAGTTCAACACAACTACCCACGTAAGCCTACTGGCCAGAGGAACTGACTTCGGAACAGTTTGTTCGCGGGTTATATTTTAGAACACGACAAACTAAAGTCACACAAATGGATTATCCCGGCTATACGTGGGTAAACAAATTCAAAATATTCTACTATGTCGATACAATGGTGGTGTTCTCAATGTTGCTTGTGCTTAAAGTGTTTGTTCTCTCCTTTCAGAATAATACCAATCGTTTCCACCATGTAATTTTGTACGCAATGGATCAAACGCATTGAACACGGGTCGAGTAAATTAGGTGCTCTTTGTATAGGCGCAGTTTCAAGTTTGGCTGACATAAATAATGAAACGTGGTCCTTGAACAAGTGGTCTTGTTTGTTGCTCTGTCTGTGTATAAAAGTAGTCCTTCCTGGAGCTGTTTGCATAAATTGTAGATTCATGGGAATTTAGCCCGAAACCATTTAACATAGTAATGGAAAGAGTAGCATTGTTTGGTGCTCTGTTTTTGAGCATAGTGCCATATTTATTGGGAATTATTCATTAAACTTTATCCAGAATGAGCTGCATTGGAGACTCTTATGGAACATTGGGAAACCAAATGTGTAGCCTCGTAAAAAAGTCTTTACTGACTCATCTTGCTTGTTTCCAGTTTATAATGTATTGGTTGGACTAGTATGAGGACAAAACGTCAGTTCAGCCCTGAATGGACTGATAACGGTCACTGTACCGAGACTTTCAATCTGAACTTGTGGTTAATAGAAAGTGGGTTTAAATCTCAACGCCTTTTGGACAAAACACTCTTCTGATTATATTGTGACAACCGTTTCAAAAAGTGTTGTCAAAATACTACTCATGGTGACATAGATTGACTTAGGCATTTTATATATTGTCGTATTTTTTATTTTACTTCATTCGTATGTTGATGAATGTATTCTAATGGAGACCAGTCATAACAAACCGATAAAAAACTAGGCTAATGTAGACTTAAAGATTAAAGCGTTATCTTGAATGGAAAGTTGGTCAGTTTGTCAAGTTCAAGTGCACTGGTGTAACTATGGCAATTTCATGATGTTATTGAATAGATCGAGGCTCATTGCAGAGGACTCTCTTAAGTCTTTCTTCTGTCGTTTATTGCCAGACCATCGAAGGTTTCATTGAATTTCCAAATAGTATATAATAAATTAAATGAAAATATAATCCGCTGGTCAGTGTCCATGTTGCGTTCTAAAGAAAACAAGCCCAGGCATGTCGTAAATTGCTCATGCTATGTTAGGACTTTGCTTTCAATGGACTGGTATAGAGATTGCAATTTTTACAAACAAAGACCTATGAAGGAAAATAGTTCTAAAAGGCATTGTGACCGACATAAAGCAAAACTGATGGTTATAATTGGTTAGGGAAAGTCAGAGAAAGACCAATTTAGTTGGGGAAACTAATATCAGCCTTTTACGCCAAAATACGCTTGAGGAGGCAATTTTGATAATTTTTGTTGAAACTATTTACGTCCTTTTTATCATTGCTACCGGATAATACTTATGGACAAGGTCCCAGGAAACGTTTGTCATTTTTGTTTTTGGAGAAAGTACATGTTACAGAAGATGTACCAGTTCCAGAAGTATTACTGGCTCTTTAATGTGGCCGATGTATAGCACCCATATGCTATACTTATGTTTGCAATGTCTCATCCGAAAGACTACAATGAGTACAGTAAGTGTTCGTTTACAAACACTGAACGGCATGTCTGTTTTCTGATCCGGCGGGAGGCAGAATTGAACCCACGACCTTTGGATCTGGAGTCTGTAACTCTTACCAGTAGACCATTTGTCTACCTAATGCCTAATGAAATGGTCATGTTTCATGAAGTATGCATGGTTCTGAATGAATTACGTGAGAAAAAATATATTTCAAATTTATCTTCCACTGGGCTAATATATCACGATGAAAATACATTAATCTTCCGAGGATTAATTTTAATCGCGTGAACAACCTGCAATCAAGTTATTTGTCTTAAACATGCGTCGTGCGTACGTTACGTTTTTCTGTTGCCTAGCTACGAGCACATTCTGTTGGTTTTAGGAATCCAATTCTCAAGTGTGTTTATAAGTTTATCTAACTTTACGACAAACCCTACCTTCTCCCGCCCACAACACATGTGCACCGTGATAAAAAATAGACATCTCAATGGGTAGCACGTGTGATATCGAGATTTGCCCGCCCCAAACAACGTGTTGTCGATGGTATGTTGTCGTACGTTGCCTATAGAACATGTGCATTGTGTTAAAACATGTAATGAGTTTTTGCAGCGAGTGCCTTGTGTTTAAAAAGATCATCACCGGAGAGACTGCAGTCAACGTCATCAAAGCCAACATTTCGACGTTGCTTAGCAACACAAACAATATATTTTATATTAAATCGTATTAGAATAGTTAAAATGAGTTTATTTCTGTCAATGAGAATATACGTAATTATATATATGGGGACAAAGACCCTTTACAGTATGATACTTCAGAGAATACAGTAATTTATAGAAACAAATACGTATAGCAATCAACACGCTTTTGACGTATGGTCATTGTGGTAAAACTATTCATATAAACACATTCAAATTTTGCTTTTTATGCCGAGCATAGCCATTTTTGACAGACAACATTATGTTGAAATGTGACAGGTATATGCGGGTTTCCCGCCCGGATTTGAACCGGGGTCGCCAGATTAGGCGAAAAGCGCGCTAACCTCTAAGCTACAGATGCACGCTATCGAACCATTCAATTTTACTTCAAATGTCGATTAGATATGCCTTAACTCTTAACACACACCAGTGATCAGCCGGTGATAACCAACTCAATGCCAAAGCATAGCATAGTCTGACAGTGTCTGTAGAGAGGTGGTGATATTAACTGATACGCGAATTTGAATAATTATGTCCACTATATAGTCTAATATAGCTAGACATTGGTGTTACCAAGTATAACTACTTCCGGTATATACGTCACGTGTCAAAATGGCGACTAATATACCATCAATCGATTTACTAAATGCTAAAACTATTTGGGATTACATGAAAATGAATCACGCATGTGAAAAGGTAGGAATACTAAATTTACATATTTTTAAAGTTCACAAGATATGCCTATAGCAGCAATGTGTATAACGTCCGTAGTACACGTTTAATTGAAATGTGTGTGCACCATATGTATACACGATCAATATAGGTTTACCGTCATGAAATTTTAATGACCACTATCATCGACTGTCTTCACACTGTGTGTAATTGTGTACGCGTATCGATTTACAAAAATGTATTGCGGGGTACGCTACACACTATACTTGATTAAGAAGGTAGTGTGTGGTGATGCGCAGTAGACTTCTTCTTAACAATTATACTTTATTTCATTTGTCCAAGTCACTTAAAATATGAACCGACAGTTTGAGAAATTCATATATGTACCGGTTTATGCTGCTCTAAGGCTACTTTCGCAAATGATCAATAAAAAAATCTAATTAGAACGAAAACTAGAGGTTTGTTTGGTAGAAGATCAAATGTTATGAGTATTGCACACGCGATCACGGACAATAAAACTATTGGCTTCTGTGGTAATTCCCGGAACGTATTGTGTGTAGATGTGTTATCGGAGTCCCTAGTACCTGTGATACGATAAAGTTTAAAACGGTAACATTTTAGCACGATTACGCGTTTCTTTTTTTCCCAAATAAATGTCTATGAATTTAGTCTACCTGTATTTGATTAAACCGTTCTTATAAAATTTTCTGTAAATACAAAATGTGACAATTTCTCCACTTATCGATTATATATATTTTAGAGTGACGTCATTCTTTGTCTTGGAAGTTACGACATCCGGGTAGCGGAGAAAGCGGCAACTCTTTTTCTGGACGGGTTCGGTGATTGGCTGGTATTTTCGGGAAATTCCGGAAAACTGACGAAAGGTACATTGTAACATGCTTTGAGCATGTGATTTATGTTTTGTATTGATACACAAAGACAGTATTTTGGTGGAGTTCAAGAAATGCTAGGTTTCGAAACCACTGTGTGACGCTTGCTTGTTTTCCGGTAAAAACCTAAATTGGTAAATGCTCAAACAATAGGTATTATACACGTACAATGTACGTACACACTTCGTTTAGCAACATAAACATAGGTTCCACTGATTGTGCCTTTTAGCAATTTTGCCTTGGACTCATCGTCGTCGGGGCGGGGCACAACAACATACCACTTGGTCTAGAGAAAGCTTCGGGGAAGTTTCTAGTATGAGACAATTTTTTATACTACATTATCGGAAGGAATCTTGATTTATTGAGATAACTCATTATGTGTTCCACGCTTTATGCATCCTATGTGATGTACTCGGCTAGCACTCGGGAGGACTCCTGATGTTTGAGGTGGCTCCACGATGAAGGGAAATATGTACGCCTTATGATTTCGTCTGAATGGAAGGCGTACTACATTTTATCCAATTAACTATTTTTAGCCATGGCTGGTTTTCATTGTTTTAACGGTATGATAATAATATTTTTGCAGGTGTTTGGTCGAAACCGGAAGCGGTAGTTTTTGCTGAACGTGCCATAGAAATGGGAGTTTCGGAACACAACATTCTGATTGAAGACCAGTCCACTAACTCTGGGGAAAACGTTAGGTTTTCACACGCGTTACTCAAGGAAAAGGCAATAGATATGACGTCAGTCATACTCGTGCAAAAACCGTACATGGAGAGGCGAGCCTATGCAACATTTCTGAAACAATGGCCTGGTGATACCGAATGTCTCCGCGTGACTGTGGCGTCACCGGGTGTCAGCTTAGAAGATTACCCAAGTAACACTACTGGCACATTAGGTGACGTCATCAGTGTCGTCATTGGTGATTTTGCAAGAATACATCTATACGAAGAAATGGGGTTTCAAATACACCAGGAGGTCCCCGAGTCCGTTCAGACATCTTTTGAACAATTGAAAAATACAGGAAAATATCTGAGCCATATGCCTGTCTCCTGATTTCGTGGCATCTTCATGGTTCTGGTCAAACTACTCACAGCGACTTCAAAGGGTCATAATGGCAGGAAATTAAAGTCTAGATTTTATACAATATATTTACCAAGTTTACAATAATTAAAAGAAAAAAGTTGCCATTTTAAGGTAGATATAAGGTGATGATGCCAAATACAAAAAGAAGGAAGTACAATTGGCATGTTAAGCTGCAACGGATATGACGTTACAAAAGCTGGTACCAAGTTTGCCAACATTTATCACTGCAAACATGGATACCAGTTCATGTTACGTCACATCCGTTGCTGCTAAACATGGTCTTCACGTAGGGTACCCTCAGATAATTTAAAACCAGGCGTCTATGTCACCCTCCTTCTGCGTATTATTAGAATAACATAATGTTGGCATACAATATATTAGGAAATCGGACAGGAAAGGCAGTACTCATCTCGTACAATGGTATGCTTGCTTGCGTTCGAGTGGCTTTGGTAAGGCATCACCGGGTTCAACCACCGTCACAGCAGGGGTCACTTTGTCTGGGCAAGAATAACATACGTGTTCCACTCAATGTGTGGTTTGGTAGCCGAGTGGATAGTGTAAGCACATGGTTGGTTTTCCTGGACGCCGTACCTTTGTGTTGGGTACATATGCATCCAGGGTAAAATAGTGTACACCGGGAGACTCGAACGCAAAAGGTGTTCTTAGGTAGACAAATGACTAGGACAAGTTGAAATATCGAAGGGTGGTTGGACGACTGAACTTCTGAAAACGGCCCCTTCAACATTGATAACTTTTAACAGTTAAAAAGACTTAACTAGGCAACACAAATGTACAAAGTATACATTATTTAGATCTTGTCCATCATAATTATACAGTTACAAATAACCTCATATAATGTTACTTTTGAAATCCACCGGAACTATAGGCCTACTAGATTATAATTTATCACAGTCTTCACAACACGTCCTCGAGAGTTAAAATCACGACAACGATGACGTCACAATAGTCACGTGACATTGATCACGTGATTATTTTATCCAATAAATGTCTTTCAGAGACTTCCAGTGTTCACATTGTAGTTGGTTCTAAAGTTGCTTTCAGGTGATCTACGAGAAAATAAAATGTCATTAACAATGATTTCTACCGTTACTCGTGACCACATACTCTCAAATTGATACGACGGACTCTTCAAGTGCAAAGACGGACAAGACAATTAAAATTCAGTGAAGTCTAATGCATTTCTTTGTATCGCATATATACCAAACAGCAACTGTTTGTGGCGCCAAGCATGTATTATGTATGTTTTTGCCAATACAATTCTTGAACTTGAGTTATCTTCCTCCAACGAATAGCATGCAAGGACAATCCAATACCGCGTGTTGTTATACCGAATACAAAAACGTTCTTACAGAAAATGATCTATATTTCTCAAGCACTTTTCAAGAAATACTAATGGTACAATAACCAGTGGCTGTATGCAGCACTGCTCAGAAAATAATCTGGACAATGCAATTATTTAAATTTTTAGGTCAAGGATAGGTTTAAATAAGTACATTGTCCAGAACAAATCTGGACAATAGTCTATATTTGTATAAAAATGGACTTACCTTTTAAGTTTGGAGCACATGCACACTAGGATGATTAATATAATACAGGTTAGTGGAATAAGTATTCCAAGAGTTATTCCCCTTTCTTTCTTTCTGCTTATTTGAGAATCTTCACAATGTTCGCCACTATATACTACGTCACTGTCCGACTTACATCTGAAGTAGAAATATACCTGACAGGGCCGGTATTTATAAAGCATCTTAATGGAAAACTTAAATATTCTGATTTAAGTTCAAACTTTGTGATGTACATATATCCGGCAAATAGAAGAATGGTCAATGTTTGCAAAGTGATTATGAAAGCTCTCTACACATTGTACATGCTCGATGCTATTGGTTGTCTTGTTTAACTGAGACACTTTTATAATAGGTAAATGTCAATGTTTTAAGAAAATTCTAAGTTTGCAACTAAGATTCATGTAGCAATGGTGTTGCACACCGATGAGCTTGCCTCAGTGAAAATTAGAGAAATTTCCGAAATAAGCCGATTTTCGAAGAAAACATTGCCTCAAATAGATCCTAGAGCAAATTTGCCTCGGTGCTTTTTTCTCTGGATACGACCCTGATATTTCTCAAGTTCAGTCACTGGTAAGTACCACATACTACTTACAGCCAGAAATGTCAGGTTCTTCATCGAGGTTCTGTAATTGCTGTATGCTCTAGGATTAGTTATAAGCCATGAGTTGCTGTGCCTCTACATAATTTTATGTCAATTGACAATTCGATGGCTTAAAATTAGAAGGTCGTAACTGGCACTTACGACCTTTTAAGATTCATACATATTTAGAATAAGCATCACAAGGCACTTCTTATGAACCCATTTTCATAAATATCTGAACTTGTCATGTTGACCAAATTGAAGTTGTAAAAGTTTGTTTTACCATGAGTAAAAAGTAAATGTCAGACAGTTTTTCCGTGTTTTCTCAAAATATCGATTTGGTAGTTACGACCTTCTAATACTAAGCCATCGAATTATTAATTTTGTAATGCACTAGTATACCTGCATCTTGCACTGGCTGCACTGACGTCAGCACTGGTATACAAGGATACCTCACATACACCATCGTTCTGACAGACAAATGTTTCACATCTGTGTAAGCACAAGTTGGAATCAGAATCAAACACGTAGTACAAGTGAGAACAATTATTACCTGTAATGTTGAAATATAAAATACGTACATGGACAAATTCATGTATGTAGGTATGTTAGGCAACGCACATCAAAGTTTGACTGCAATTTAGTTGGCATACACAAGCAAAGATAACCTATACAACAAAAATAAAAGAAGAGCTTCATTATAAAACAGAATTAAAAAAAAATACAGATTACACGTTTGCCAAAGTTAATCAGAGTCTGACGCAATTTCAATTTTCATTTATAAACCAGATAAGAACGTGCAAGCTCTTTTGAATAATTCAACTAGAAGGAGTGATAACGCTACTCGAAGTATCAGTTTCAAGTATACCAGATGTCCTTAAGGGTTGTAAATCTAGGGAAAGGGACGGTGTATTTCAACAGTATATGTGTGGTTTTCCGTTTGTATTTTCATGTAGCTGCCACAAACACATACTATCTAATACCTTAAGTGACAAAATGAAATACATCTGGCTAAAAATTCGCTTCCCATAAGTATGTGGAACGAATGACGTTAGGGTATATGCAAAGGCGGACGGAGGAACTCAGATTTCCTCACATGTTTAACTGAAAATGACGAAAAAATACAATGATACACATACCATTTAGTGGGCTGAATGTTGGATATATATAGTGTTTCCCAGGTGGTGTAGTTGATAGTGAAGGTACTGCAGTTACATTTTGTGATGTGTCTGTTGATGACACTGATGGTGACGCTGATGATGACGCATTCGTGGTATGTTTTGATGGTGTAGGAGATTGATTAGCTGTTGTCACTATTGGTGATGATGTAATTATTATAGGTGACGTCATTGGTATTGAATCTGTCTGAGGCGATGTAAGTTGAGAACTAGTGGCGATGGCTTGGGTGGTGGTTGGAGCTGTTGTTGTTGTAGTTGTGGTTGTTGAAGCATCGGTAGTTGATGTTGACATTTCAGTTGTCGTTTTTTGAATGGTCGTCGTTAGGGTTGTCGTCGTTGGGGTTGTCGTCGTTGGGGTTGTCGTCGTTGGGGTTGTCGTCGTTGGGGTTGTAGTCGTTGGGGTTGTAGTCGTTGGGGTTGTCGTCGTTGGGGTTGTCGTCGTTGAATTTGTGGTTTGAGTATGTGTCGTAGACACCATAAATACAAAAACTGTCACAGCTACGGCTGTCCTGCGAATGAAAGTCTTACTCATGCACGTGCAAACCATTCTCGGTATCAGTATCTGTAAAATACGTGAAATGTGGGTAAAGCACAAGGCATGGATGGTGCTCGTCCTTATGCACAGTGACGTTCATTAAATGGGTACAGTAGAACCCCGCTAATAAGACCACTGTCCGTTCTTTTTAAAAGTGGTCTCAATAGCGGGGTGGTCTCATTAGCGGGATAGACCACTCAGAGTATTTATCAGTTGGATATTTCTGTCTGTAAATCATAATATTCATCTTTGTAATAAAGTATAAGTGTGTTGTTTTTAGTCTTTTGTTTTCTTAATATTTTGATGTTTAAAACTTTAAATAATAAAGATATAAACCATGACATGTGTGAATAAATAATTTCACTAATGCCACTTGGATGGATGCCAATTGAAATCAACATGTTATACTAAAAGAGACAAAAAAAGTCAATATGAATAATATTCGAAATTACTGCTATCCGATTACTACTAAACTTAATTTGATGCACACTTCTTCTACAATGGCTAAATGACTTTTATACTCGTAGCTTACTTCAGGTGAACATATTAAACAATTTATTACTCAAATCACCTAGAATTAACCCTCAAGCACGCTGAATTAAAAGTTTCATTTATTTTCTTCACCCATCATTTTGTTCCATTTTAATCTCGGAGGAGTCGTAAATAATTAGCCCTTGCCAATGGCCGACATGTACAAATAAACAATTAAAAGTTCTGTATTACGGCAATTAAAAGATTATCACAACAAATATAGACTTTAATTATCCCCTTAATGGATAAGCATTGCCCTAATGTACTGACAAAGGTGGTGATAATACAAAGGTGTCATTTTTGGGTAATATACAGAGGTGTTGACAGTTTGTCTCGGCGGCGATTATGTAAACAATGGCAGGTGTTTTCAGAGGTATGATTACAACTGGTCGTAATTTCGGGGTTCAAATCTTCACAAATTGACCATTTGGTTGGCAAAAAGTGGTCGCATTACGGAATAGCGTAATTTTGGGACTAACGACCATTAGACAAAGAAGGAAAAAATCCGTTCTTTCAAAAAATGCCCGTATTAGCGGGTTGGTCGTAATTTCGGGGTGGTCGTAAGGTGGGGTTCTACTGTACTATGCAATTA
Organism: Spisula subtruncata; assembly: GCA_963678985.1. NCBI lineage: Eukaryota > Metazoa > Mollusca > Bivalvia > Venerida > Mactridae > Spisula > Spisula subtruncata. Next base: position 25,713,246 of record OY787678.1, on the reverse strand, counting down.
CATAACCATTACGAAGGTAAAATAAAACAAAGGACAGTGGAATAGAAACGTTGTCAGAAAATTAGTTTCTTATAGGTCTCATGTGACAGGTCCTTTAAATAGCAGGTGCACTTGATACTACATATTATGTGTTAGACTTTCTAATATTTTCCCGTAATTAATCACCCGAGTTCGTGTGTAGCTTACACATACAAAATGCACTTTGTGTAAGGCGATTTGAACCATTTTCATTTTAAGCACTAGTCTTATGCACCAGTCAATGTTATGCCCACTAGGAGGAGGGGATGCGTTGGGCATACAGGGGGAATTAGACAGACAACTCTTCATGACCGGTGGGAATTTGAAACCTCATCGAATCCTAATCCTATGAATAGACTTTGGTCGGTTCTAAGACCCGGCAATAACAACGTGATTACGTGTCCCGACACCGGATATTTAGACAGTAAGCTTCGTCTCCAGGGTGGGGATTTTGACGGCAATAAATTTAAAAGGACTCATTCCCCCTGGGTCTCCCGCCACCGTCCCCGGCAGGCTAAACAATGGCTGGTACAGAACATAAGTTGCAGTGTGCTGTCTGAAATGGATGATACCAAGGCAATAATGTAAAACTACTCACATTTATTGTGACTTGACTCGAGTCAATGTTTCACCTTCTATATCCGCGTGTTTGTTGAGTGTATATAGAACGACATACTAGTATGACACATACATATGTGTATGTCACAAAGATAAGCCATGTCTATGATATGAATCATACAAATACACCGAATATAATTACACATCTTATCATATTTTGAAATTTTATATTTTCGAGATGAATTAATTTTCGCTTTATTGACGAATTCGATCACGAGATGTTGTGATCGTGAGCTTTAACAATAGCAGTTAAACTCAGACAAATATACTTTCTGTATAACTATACATGTAAATGTGTCTATTGGAAATGGTGCCCCTAATGGGGTTATAGTGAAAGTAACAAACGACCATAAATTTACACAGCAAAATGTCATCCTTTACTGTCAACTTCACACCAAGGTTGTTAATAATCTGTGAAAGTTTGAAGAAATTACACAAAAAGGTTTGTGAGGAATGTAACACTCAATATTGGTGTTAAGTATAGACGGGCGTAAAAATGGTACATGCCTCAACATATAAATAAGTGCGGGGAATTGTGAAATATTACCCTTGTCAAGTTCTTCAAAATACCAAGTTAGCAAACCGCGGACATCAATTATATCGTTTCGTAAAGACCTCATATAGAATCAACCTACCTTGTAGTGTGTGCGTACATTTCGAAACTCCTTTTATGAAGATGGCAGGACTAGACATTGTCGGTGCATGGCAATTGAACCGTCGCACAATCTCTTATTTGGCGTCCCAATCACAGACACCCAACATAGCCTGATTTCGCTCATATTCAGACAATTGTGACATGTTTGTTCCAAAACTTAGAGCTCTTCTTTTGTGACTTTCGTTCCATAAGCAAGCCTTACAAATGGTTCGATGCAATTAACACCAACATTACCTATATCGTTAATGGTGAACGTGGTATTATCAACATTACCTATACCGTTAATGGTGCACGTGGTATTCGTGCGTTTTGTGAAGATGAATTTATGTTACCCGATCAAAAGAAGTGAATGATACCTATGGTTCAACACGGTTTAAACGATAAAAATGCAGAAAATTTACACACGATTAGAGGAAAAAGGACGGACAAGGGCAGTCACTCATACTGACTTAAAGGCATGACGGTAAGAGTAATATTTCGTGTATACTACATAACCACAGCACGCTTACTATTTATAATTATACAAACTTTAAAAACTTTGATGACAGATTACAGATCTTTCAAAGATAAATGAGAAGCGTTGTAAATATACTATCGTCCGGTAGGTAAACTCTGTTTACTTAGGTTTAACTGGACAATGTATACCTGAATTAATGGTATTCATCGCTATTCCTTTGAACGTGATAGTTCCCTCATTAGTTTAATTACTTATTGAATTGACTATAAACACATTTCAGTATGATGAGGCTATTCATATGTTAATTGCCACCAATTTTCCGCCAGAAATCTATTGGCTGAAAAAACAATCCAAACTAGTCACTGACCAATAACTCCTTGTATATCAATTTGCATATGAATGCCCCGATATGTAAACATGAAATGTGTCTATAAGACTCCCGGTTTTGTTTGTATAAGGTATGTTCTAACTAACACTGATTTCCGAGTGAAACCATCTTCCTAATTTTAATTAAAAAAGTGTTTGAAGTCTGAGACTAATATAGAAAGTTAAGATCATGATCAGCTGGGCTATTTTTGGAATTCCCTGTTCTGTTATCTTGCTGATTGTAATTAAGTTGTCCGACTTATTTGAGTGTTTACAGTTATTAGCGTGAAGGAACAGCTACGGTAAGAAAATCTGTGTCCTTTATCATTGTGCTTTCATAACCATTTATTTTTAAAGATTTTTTCTAAAATTAAATGCCTGATAGAGACGCGATACAGTGGAAAGGATGAACATAGTCTAGATTTTTTTTTATTTCATCTTATCTTTTGTAATTTGATTACATACATAGTTTATGCTAATAGATGTGCAAATGAATCGTCTTGGATAAAAACTTTTTTTGTAAAATGAATATTTTTCTTCTACGGTCAATTTATAGAGAAATTGGAGTTTTTAACAATGGTTTATATAAAAGCTCGAGTAAAACCAGTTGGGCTCAACACTGATGCTCGACATAATGCAAAGGTTTTATATCATATATAGCAAATTCGCCGGGACTTTTTGAAATTTGCTGGACATAGGCCGTATGTTGTCTTATCGACCGATCTGAAGTCACACATTGAACGTAATCATACAACATTATAGTGTAAGTTATAGATTTTATAAATATCCTTTATCACATAATCTGTGTGTTTGAAATACATACATGTTTTATTAGACTCGTCGACAAAGACTCGTGTCCACTTGTTAAATAAAACTCGTATGTAATGAGCTCTTATGCGTGATCCTCTATATCTTATTGTATTATTGCAGATGATGCGGGGTATTTTGTGTCTCGTCTCCTTGCTCAGTTGCCTTGTATTAGGGTCCACAAAGGGTAAGTTTGCATAAAGGTTGATGAAACGTTAATAGTTTCCTATCATACCATCTAATACATGTACTAGTAATTGTTTTAAGTTAAATAAGATATGCACTGATAAGAATTTTAGGCTTCATACCAAAAAGCTTCAGTTTCTAACCTTTTGTTTCGAAACAAAAGTGATTGTTTACTAGTCTTGTAGCTGTAAATGTTCGATATTAAATGTCTATAAGCCCTATTATGTATATTAGCAATTTTTATTACAACATTGTTGGTGTTATTAAACAAATGGTTGGTAAAAAATGTAATACGGACATTATACCATTCCAATAAGTGAACTCAATTAGGTCATACAAAATGGCTTTTATGTTTAGCGTCAGGTCTGGTTTTCTGAAACCTAGCTACCTAATACAGACGACGACGCTATAAACATAAGAACCGTTTGATATAGCCTCATTAAAAATCTAATTTTTATTACAAAACTGGTTTCCACGGCACTCGGCTGTGTCATTTGGTACCCGTTTCTTAAGAAAGACGCAAGAAGGCAGCTTTCCACGGGAGGTATTCCATGTTCTCTGTATTTTAATTGAACGGGAAATAACTGAATGAAGACGCTAGGTAGCGCTTTGTTAAGGCAACGGATACCAAGCTGTGTGTTGCCTTCCTTAATGTTTGATTTGTTACATACATGTGCTTTGGCGGGGGTCTGGGACTACAGGTGCTTGGCATGTGGATATGACCCCCATGGCCCCTCTACACCCCCCCCAAAAAATCGAATCTCTATTATACCTATGATATATATGAGATTTGATTTTTTGTTGTTGTAGAGGGGACATGGGGTCATATCCACATGCCAAGCACCTGTGTCTGGGACTGAATCCTGTATATTATATGAACGCATTGTTGAATGTTTTATTTCATTTCAGATTTGCCGAGAAGGTTTGTCTTAGATAGTCTTGGTGGTGTTGGTGGGGGAAGTCATGGCCGCGACCTTTCTATAGAAGCAATTAAATGTTGTTGTGCCGACCAATGTGAATGGGGTGACTTCGGTGAGTACATTTTTAAACTAGAGACGTTTGCATAAAATGTATGCCCACGTGTCCTCAATACAAATAGAGGACATCTACAATTTCTGGCCAACCTTCATGTTTTGTGTCTAAAGCAAAACTTTCTTGGGTTATTGAGTTATTGATCGGACACCATTTAGTAAAATGTGCATTTTTAGCAATTCAATTATTCTCTCATCAAATACTAACATTAAATTATATGCTTCTTACAAAATTTCACTTTTGAGAGATAGGTTCAGCCCAATTTATTCAATTAAAATTCATCTTGAGGTTTTATAGTATATAGTTTTGCTCCTAAATCTGGTAACACTGAAGGAGGAGTTTCATTTAACTACATGTATGCCACACATGGAATATCAATTTGCTATGGTTTTAAAACTATAATATGTACTTGATTTGCATTACAATATAATAAAGATAACAACACATCGCACATGAAAGACGACACATCGTTTGCTTAGAATAAAAAGGTCGTCACTACTACTCGCGACCATAACAGACAGATACAACTTATTATATTCTTGTGTGCCAATTTTCATGAAAATCGGAACTTGTCATGTTGACCAAAATGAAGTTGTAAAAACTTGTTTTACTAAAAGTAAAGAGTTAAGTTCAGACAGTTATCTCTTGTTTTCTCAAAATATTGATTTTGCACTAACGACCTTCACATTCTGAGGTAGCTACATAAACACCAGAGAACACGAAACCCACACTTTTGTACACTGAAAAAGCAAAAAAAATCACAGATACCAAACGCTAGCTAGAAAAATCTCTAATGACATCACTTTACAATTTAAATTATGTTATTTATTTCACATTTCAGAAAAAGGACTTTGTCACACATTCGTACATACGTTAGACTGTGAAAGTGAGTCTTTGAATATTTAGTTGTTACGTTTAAAAAATTGAGTTTGTTGATGCGTTAGACCAAGGGGCCTTCTTCGCCAACATTGTAAAATTAATTACATTTTTAAACACTGCTATTTCCTTGCAATTACAGTTAACCATGTGAATTTTTACCTGATTATTTGTTGTTATACATTGAACATTCATACTCATTTATATCAAAATTGGTACAGTTATAACAACACGAGAGCTAATATAAATTCGAAGTCTTGAGCTTTAAACTTTTTCAAACGTTGGTTAATAAGGCCCAGTATTCATGAGGTTAATGGGTATACATCGGGTACCTATGCAACTACTGTACCTGATTTGACACCCAAGGCATCGGTTCCATTTCCTGAATGGTTCCATTTTCTGATTTGACAGGTAGCTAAATTTTAAAGGCCTAGGTTTAATCGCCTGGTTTGATAGGTACCCAGCAGGTCTGGGTTTAATTCCCAGAGTTGATGTGTATCCAAAAGGTCAAGGTTCAAACCACTCATTTGATAGGTACCGAGCTGGTCTTCGTTCATTTCAAGATTTGAAAAGGTAACCAGCAGGCTTAATACGTGTCTGATAATCAACTTTTACTCGTCATTTGATGAGCGGTGGCCTAGAAGTAGAGTGCGAGCTTCGGTATCGAGAAGTCCCGGGTTCAATCCCACTTTCATGCACAGGAAGCAGTTTGCACACTGTAGTTTTCTGTTCCTTTTGCATGCTGCCTTTATTGCTCGCCTTCTATTTTTTTGTAACGTTATTATGATCTTGTTTTTTGTAATGTTATTATGATCTTGCTTTTTGTAATGTTATTATGATCTTTTTTTGGTAACGTTATTATGATCTTGTTTTTTTTGTAATGTTATTATGATCTTGTTTTTTGTAACATTATTGTGATCTTGTTTTTTTGTAATGTTATTATGATCTTTTTTTGTAATGTTATTATGATCATGTTTTTTTGTAACGTTATTATGATCTTGTTTTTTTGTAATGTTATTATGATCTTGTTTTTTGTAATGTTATTATGATCTTATATGTTATAGATGATCAATGTTCAGGCGATGCATGTTCCGGACATGGAAACTGTCGTTCTGTACATGAAATGGGTCGAATCTGTGAGTGTAAGGATGGATATTCTGGTCAAAAATGCCAAACCAGCCCGCAAACTGGTATGTTTTTTCAGAGTCACGTGTTCTAGTATTGTCACGTGGTGTATTATTGTCACGTGGTGTATTATACTCACACACCCTATTATCGGTGCATAGTTAATGTCGTGTTAGCCTAGAATATACGATGAATAGCCTCGTTTTGGACTCGCACTTGTTTGTTTTTCCGGCGGGCATCCATTACAGATGTAAGCAAATCAACAAATATCATTTTGAGCAGAAAACTTTCGTTACAATATAAAAATCAATAAATCTTTAAAATACCTTGTTTTCTTAAAGAAATAACCATCTTTCTGTATTCTAATGAAACAATAAATACAGTGACGTGTACGATCGTGTCAATTTCCAGTCTCGCTACCGAAAGGGTAAAATGACATCATCGCACTTTCCCGCCATTTTTATGCAGATTCATTATTCGAGGATTTGTATCCATACAACGGTAATTGACCTTTGTGTCAACTAAAATGGCGACCGACTGACGAATTGATTTGACTTACGATTTGTTTGTTTCAGCTCCAGTGGACCACTGTGCACAAAGTCCCTGTAAGAACGGAGCCTGTGAAAACCAGGCTACCGGATACCATTGTTCGTGTGATGCTGGATGGATAGGCACTAATTGTGATTCTAGTAAGACTGTAGCCTAATTCCTGTCAATCTCATTTTATCAGACCCATATAAGCTCCACTACCTTACACTGAAACAGAATCTGACCACATTTCGTATGGGGTCATGTCGATATGAACTTTACATCACTCAATCAAATTGCTACTTTCACAAGTCTAAAAGTGGAGAGACTCTGCTTATGTTTAGACTTTATACATTATATTGTTAGTCAGTACACGCACACAAGATAGGCCATTTGAACGTGACCACGTTTGTGCCACACTTAGATCTAACTAACAGGGTAAAGGAATGAAGCAGATGCTAGTATCTGACTTTAATGAGATTGAATTACTGTAAACATCACATGGAAATTAAATTTCGCGATAATTGATAATGTGACGGTCACTTGTTAATTGATCCACATGCTTGCGGTTGGTTGTCTATAATATGCAAATTAAAAAAAAACAAGTGGATTGTAATATGTGGAAATGTAATGTATACAAGGTAACAAACAACCCTTTTCCACCGTCAGGGTTTGTTGACATAGAGTCAATGCACGTTGCAATATACTGGTAAAATGTTCAGTTGATAGGTCTTTAAGCATATTAAATTCCTTCCATTATGGTATTATATAGTTAACATTGAACATGCTTAGATAATGCACTCAATGTCATATAACACATATGACATTCATATGCTGTCAGATGACAACCTTACATGGGAACAAATGTTTTAAAAAATTAAAGCTCTTTGTATAAATTCAGGTTGCTGTCATGGTTTTATATGTTTACAGTTGCCGTGGATCACTGCGTCAATAGCCCTTGTCAGAACGGACAATGTACAAATCAGATACATAGTTATGATTGTCAATGTGATTCTGGGTGGTCTGGTACTGACTGCAATACAAGTAGGTGAAACCCTCCGTCATTATAATAAATAACAAATATATGTACATAGTTTTTGTAGGTTTCAATTTTTGTCTTTGGTATTTTTTAAATGTGCAACGTTGTGCTCTTCTGTTTCAGCTACTGTCCAGAACCGAATAATTCGCCAATTTTCCAAATCTCTCGAAATACACATTTATTGGTATTGCTGATAGACACATCGATGGCTTAGAACCAGAAGGTCGTAACTACTACTTACGACCTTATAAAACTCATACATATTTAAAATCTGCTTCACAAGGCGCCTTTTATGAGCCTATTTTCATGGAAATCTGAAATTGTCATGTTGACCAAAATGAGGTTTTAAAAGCGTGTTTTCCCATAGGTAAAGAGTAAATTACAGACAGTTTTCTCTTGTTTTCTCAATACATCGATTTTGTAGGTATGACCTTCTGGTTCTAAGCCAGCGACATACCCTCGTATTATTACATTGAACGCCAAAATAGGAAGTGTGTACTTTGTTCTATGAATTTTGTGGAAGACGAATACCATTTTGTCTTGGTTTGTCCTTACTATCGTCATTTACGGAGTACTATTTTACCAAATTATTATTGTCATTGATCTACTATCCAAAAAATGCAAGATTAATGTCCTCATCTAAAAAAGTGATAATATGCAAATTAGCAAAATATGTACACCTAGCATTTCAAAGGCGTAACTCTCATTTAGATAACCAGTAGTATTTTTTTAATCATTAATTTGTATATAAACATTTATCGTTATATTCTTTGTACATATTGGGACTAGTGTTATGTTATTGTGATCACATTGTTCATTGTTTATTGTATTTCGTACATGCTCTTCTTATGCTGATTGCATGCCGCCTATAGATTGTTTAAGGCGACGAACATAAATAATGTTCTTATGCTAATAAACTGAAACTGATTTCTCATTATATCTCATGTTTACAGTAACGGTGGATCATTGTGCTAACAGCCCCTGTAAGAATGGACAATGTACTAATCAGGTACATGGATATCAGTGTACATGTAATACTGGATGGACTGGTACAGACTGTGATATAGGTAAGTAAAACACTGGAGCCCGTTGCTTAGCCAAGCTGCGATCGAGCGCTTTTTAGTAGCGCTTTACTACGTCTAGGCAACGATATGCTATCAGTGATAGCAAATCGCTTCTTAACATTTTGCAAGGCGAACGGCACCGAGTGCTTTCTTATGCAACGGACGGCTTTTGTTCCGCTCGGTGGCGCTTTGTTACGCAACAATATGCTAGCTCCGAACTGAAAGTTTAGGAAATTTAAATTAGAGTAGTTTAAAATTCTTTACCTTATTAATACGGTGTAGAATTTTGGAGGTAAAATACTTAAATAGTTACGAAATCCTGATGTTACACAGGTTATATTTATAGCAGTGTGCTTGTTTATTGGATATACAGGCCCAAAATATAGTGAATATTTAACAATTTTATTTGATTTTTGCTTTACACTGAAACGTGACGAAGTCCCTTTAATCATGCATATCATTTACCATTAAATTGTATTCATATAAATACACCTTTAGTCATTTACATAAAACATATTTCTATGTAAACATATACACATACAGACAGCAACTTCAACACATCAAACCAGCATCAATATTATTGCTAATAACACCATAAGAGATCTTACAAAGCAGCAATTATTGACAGGCTTTCCTGTCTCAATTTCTTTGAACGAAAACTATATCATTAATGAAATGTAACTTGTATTTTATTAATGATTACCAATTTGACTTTCTGCAGCACCAGTGACCCACAGTACCACACCTCTGTTTACTGCTGCACCTGATCCTTGCGCAAGCAATCCATGTGGTGCACATGGTCAATGCACGAGTACCGCACAAGGTTATCAGTGCGCATGCACCACCGGATGGTCAGGTGTTAACTGTGACGTAGGTAAGGAACTGTTTATTCTTTCGTGTGTAATTACATTCAATTTAAACAATATCAATATATTCTTGCTAAGATTTACCATATTTCTCAGTTCCGACCACTTTAATCGCCCCGAATAGTATAGGCAGTATTCAAACTTATTTCTGTTAAAAATTTTAATCTTGCATCACTTAAGTAAAATACACCAACAGCAGTCTTTTATTGCGCAGTTTCCGTTCTCCAGTTTGTTTAAGTATAGATTATAGATCATGTATTAGATTTATTAACAAATTAGTGCAAGGGAGCGCTAGCGACCGCAGTTATAATTGTTTATAATTCTAATATGTGATCTATAACCGGCTTATAGTTTACCCGCCCACTTTTAGTGACCCTTTGTATGCAAACAATAGCATGTCCACTTATTGGATAATGAGAGTGAAATTGCACAAAATTGCTTTAAATTTATGATTGCTGATAGAATAATAGGCGGGTCTAGTTTTCCATATTTGGAATCAGCAAAATTGCCCTAATAAACAGATTTACTAAATAGTTATTATGCCCATTGCAAAAATAAATGAATAAATGGTCCCAAAATTTGAAAATCCCTGGCTTTTGATTGAAGAAAGAAGTAGGGTAAACTATAAATATATTTATTTTCCCAAAAATATAACAGTATCTATGTAATTTACTGTACAAAACACAAGTTTAAAGAAAAAAGATTAGAACGAAAGACATTTGGTCTTATTAAATTCTTTTTCCTTGGAAAGTTTTCCAGTTAAGGGTCAGGGAGATACACAAACGAGCCTACACTATTTTTATGAGAAATGCATTGTACAAACACACATCGTGTCTCCTTACAAAAATATAGTTTCAGACATGTTTTTATGGAATCAATGGTTGTGTCGGCGTATTAAAACACACCAGCCTCTATGTTTTATTGAATCACATGTACTTTTGTTGATTTAGATGTTGACTTGTGTAGTTCAAGCCCATGCAAGAACAATGGAACATGTTTGGATCTGGGTAGTATTGTCTCCTGTATATGTCCGGAAGGATGGGCAAGTGCAAGGTGCGAGACAGGTAAGGAACTAAAATGTGACAATACTTGATAAAGTTTCGATTAAGTATTTTGATATCAAGGTACTTCAACTTTAATGATTTACTTCCCGAAAAGTTCTTGATTGAACATTTTGGTGAAGTTGAAAGTGAAGCACGTGCGCGGCACTGGAAACATTAATTTGGAATTTTACTTTAAAATTGATTTTAACAAGAATAGCAACGCAATGTTTAAGTACCATTAATACTATCCTTTACAAACACATTGTTTCTTGTATTGTAGATGCTACACCAGCTTGTGCTCATCTTTGTGTGTTGGAGCCGGTAGCGACTGTTCATTCAGTGTTCAACAATGCTGCAGATAATTGTACTGACGCAAGTAAGGGTTCCAATGAAGCCATACCGATGACGTGTTGTAATCTAGGTCAGGAGAACACTTGGCTTAAAGGCATACAGGTACTCATCTATGTCTTCATTGTTCCTTCCTTAAATTACATTCCTAATGCATCCTCAATAAAGTCGAAAAGTTTCAAAGAGCCTGGCGGTTGTGTTTTGTTTCAACTAATTATTTTACTTCATGAAGTAACATTGAGATTATGAACACATGTGACTTATGCAATTTCATATGATATAGAATTGGTCAACTAAAGAGCATTAACATATTGCTCATTTTTACGTATGATGTAACAGGGAACGACATGCGGCTTAAGAGGTAAAGTACCCGCCCGATTTTCTTTTAGCTTTGACCGACCGATGCATGTATGATTGTATACGAGTATAATATTTTCCCTGATACAGGTACAATCCCATTGCTCTGGTACCTCAACGATTCCACAGTATACACCTATTGCTAGTTTCAAGTCAGGACGAGCTGTCCCGGACACAGCCGGTGTGTTTCTCAGCTGTGACGTTAACGGATTCAAGGTACATACGTATATATTGATTCATAAGGGAAATCAAAATTAATTACTCTTACACATTCTGTGTTTATTGGACAATTATTACATTGAGGGACATCGTTCCGATCTTTGTATTTACAGCGACCGAATACGAGTATATAATGTTAGGTTTTTAATACGTATATTATCATAGCTACAACAATGCCACCTTACCCCGCCTAACAAACGAGTCATTCAAACAAACAAAACAAGTAAATGCGGACAAAGAAGAACACAAGGACGTCACTTCCATATCATATAGAAAACAAACAAACAACATGTATACTATTACATCATATTGGCAAATATCAACATGAATTGAACTACAAACAATGCACCGACGCGGTCGCAATATCCCGACACACCATATCTGACTCAAGGAGTTAAACCAAGATACACGTATAACCATACTTATCTTGCATGTATATTTATATCAATATAATTAATAATAATAATAAGTATTATATCTTTGTTACAGTATATTCGTCAATCCTGTACGGACACCCCACATGTTATAGTGATAGATTCAGCAGATGTTTCCTCATTCTATGTGATATACTAAAACATAACAAACAATATTTGTGTAATATATAGTTGGAAATAAACGGTTACAGCTTGAGTTTGGTTTGTGCTATATTTCTTTAGTAATGTACATACGTACACAGATAGTTTACTCGAAGTCATACGTCAGAAGCTTCGGCGGCAGTACCTAGTACATAGACAATCCAAAGTGATACACATAACAATCTACATCCCTCAAAATGTGGAAATTTCAAGTTCGTCTGTATAGTTTAATATACTATTTCTCACAATTAATGACAAAATTATACCATGATGATAAGTAAAGGAATCGCTAATTAACAATGTAGCACACAGGCAATCCATACAGGTCATCCAAAGGCACACAGAAGTAGTGTCAATGCCTATTATAGCATAACAACGGTGATTTTGCTCATAGTTAAACGAGGAAAAAAGGTTCGTAATTGTAAAGATTCTCTCGCGCACGCGCTGTTGGTGTTCAGTTTTAAGTATGCTCATTTCAGGACCCAGCCGCCGAAAATAAATGATTTACAGCGTTATATGACCTGTAATTCACATTCTTTCTGTAACTACTAATCAAGTTTCTATAATAGTAATATAACAAACGTAAACAAACCCCAATGTCACTGTTTTCTTGGTATTTGCCGATACCGGAAGTCGACGCTCATGACAAAAACTTTTATGTGACGTTTGCTAAGCGACGTCGCGTTTGTTTTCCGGACGTCGCCTAAAATGTCCCGCCAAAATGTAATAATTTTGAAAAACATACTAATAAAAGGTTGTTTTATGCTATATTAGCGTTTACGCAAGCCTTTTCGCGTTAATACATCTGCAGAGTCCCTCGGGAGTGTTGGCGGGCTTGGACACCAACCGTCCCTCGGTACTCTGCAGACGTAATAGTTCGAAAACTCATGCGTTAACCCTACAACCATACACACAAAAGTGACAACGCCTTACCATAGACGCAAAAGTGACCACGCCTAACCATACACGCAAAAGTGACAACGCCTAACCACACACGTAAAAGTGACAACGACTAACCATGCACACAATAGTGACAACGCCTAACCATACACACAATAGTGACAAACAACGAACCATCTGTATCTTCAAAAACAGTTTTCAAGCAATACATACTCAAAGACAAAAGGTTTGCACGGGTTTTTGAATCTTAATAACTTTTTTAATATTCGACCAATTTCAACCAAATTTGTTGTATTTTGTATTTGGGGCTATGCGACGCGTGACCAGTATATTTTTAAAGCTCGATGGCATCATATTGTTTGGCTGGTCATGTCGTCACGAAATTAACATAAACAGTGATCCGTCAATGGACGCGTTAAATTGTATCAGTAAAAACGCGTACAAGCCTTCTAAAACGCATGTCACACAAAACGACAACATTTGTTTTATGCTTTGCTTGATGTTGACGTCGATAACATTTTACGACCGATAAATCTCATCCGTCACTCCGGAACATGACGACCATGTGAATCCACATTTCAGTCGGACGGAAAACTTGCTGCTTCCCTTTTACGTTAGTGTTTCAAAGTTTCTCAACATTTTTATTCGAACACGCGTGCTCGAACACATTGATGTGTAAAAACCGCCACCGATTGGTAGCGTCTTTGGGAAATTGTAGAACGACAAAGACGTCAATGGTTTGACACTATTTTGATGCCGTATCATTTTATTTGATATCAAATAAATTCAGTATAACTGTTCCAAAACGTGTCTTAGATCTCTATTTTACGGATATATAAGTTCAATACAAGTTAAGAAAAATGCTAATGTTTTGCTGCTGCGGGATTTGAATAACGTGCAGAACGTGTGTCCTTGGGTATATTTATGTTTACTCACCCACAATGAATAATGACACGATGGACTTCGAATTTCGTCCATACTTAACCATACAGGGAGGTGATTAAGAATGCCATAGAAGGAACCATTCGTATCTCTTAAAACATTGGGTGTATTTCAAGAAAGCCTAGTTTCTACTCACACAGTGTCACGATGCATTAAACTATAGACTTTAAATTTCGTACAAACGTAGTTAACCATTCAAGGAGGTGATTGCGGATGATCACTACACTGAAGTTTAAGTACGAGATAATCTAGTGATGAGCAATGAAGCCTGTCCAATATAAAAAGGGATTGTCCACAAAATCCTATGTAGAATGACCATTTTCACCCTTGAAAACTGAAAAAAACTAGTTACAATCTTTATTATAATGTAACACACAGAAAATGCACAGTAACACCGAAAATGCGACAGCTTCTATCCACATACACAAAAGTCAGAGTAATAAGAATACGTGGTTTACTGTTGTCAATAGCCGAGGATATTAACAATTGTAAGTAACCAACTACTGAAATCAAGAGCAAAGCATGGTACTCTAGAATGATCGTGTCAGTATTAAACAAAAGTGATGAACTCGAACCCAACATTTTAAAACGCATTTGCATGTTTCGAAGTAAATTAACTAATGTATACCAACACAAACAATAGGGTACATAAACAATACGTTTAGAATGTGTTCACCAACTTGACCTGATTTTCTATTTCCGGCACGTGTTTAGGGTACTCTAGAACTTAAGGATATTTCGATTAGTTACGTTTTTTCTTAAAAAGTAAAACAAACTGGTCCATTTGAATAACAGAAATTCAATTAATTTCAAAGCAAATGAAGTAAAGGTCTAATCAGCGGAAAGTTACTGTAGTAAAGCTACAAATATAATTTTAGAAGATCGGACTGGATAGTCAGTGCCCAAACAAAACAGCATCTAGCACGCACAACATAACATCATCACACACAACAAATACACGACACAATTCTCAGCACACATTTAAACGAGAAAATGAACTTCACCGCCGAAATACTTTCCTCTGTCAAGTCCAAAATGTCCAAAGGCTTAAAACCGAGTTTCAGTTGTAAAAAAAACTGAATGACATAGTTCCGGGCATATAATTACTTGATTAGTGTTTAAACGTATTAGTTCGTCTTCCTTGTCATTGTTAGATAACTGTTTGTGTCCATTCCTTTCTTTCTCGTCTCAGCAGAGCTACAGATAATGTTTTAGTCCATTGGGTATTTCCCCCCACCCAGTTCCAATATTAATTGGGTTTGGAAAAAATTGTATTAGGATATTTAATCAAACTCATTGGATAAATGATTTTATGGACTGTTGTTCACTACTATATCATCCTTTTCTTGTACTAGGTATTTCAGATTGTCATTGCTTTTTCATACCTATCGTCCTCCTCTCAAAATTTATCGCGTTTTAAGAACATTAATGGGATAATTACCACGATACGCAGCGTATCTGTAGATCTCTTATCGTTGTGATGTAACTGTTTATGTCCATTTCGTTTTTACCCCTAAGGCATACATTCACTTGGTGGTTCAATAGCTTCCTTCTCACATAGACAATAACCCACGACCGTGGCACAGCGCAAATCATTCCATTCGTATAACCCGAATAAAGTATTTTCTGTGAGTGGAAACATACCCAAGCAATTTTCAAGAGAACTTGACGGCTCCTGAGGGTCCCATCTGGTGTAGTCCCAAGGTTCGCCATTGATCCAACTCCAAGAACCATCGATCGTATTCTGCTCTCCACCCAAATGTAGATATTTGTCATTCTGTGGTAGTATATCCATTATCCCCAAAGCAAAATCCATTTCTGTATCACTTCTAATGGTTGCTAGGTGGGAAGAGTGTGAACCACAATGACTGCGACAATCTGTCCAGGAGTAAAGAGTAGAGGGCACGAGGAAACAGGAACTACCCACCTGGGTCCATGGACCATCACATCTATACTGTAACAACAAAAGGCGATTTCATAATTTGTACTTTACGAAATGGATGTTTTGCTGAAGGCCCACCTGAAGTAAACATAATTTGTAATTGACGGATTGCAGTTTTTGATAATTACCAGGGGTTCTATAAAATTCCAAATTACCGAAAGGTATGAAACGATACGAGGACCTTATGAACTCGTATCAAATTTAATCGAATCAATCAATACTGATATGACGTTAGCTGAAGAACGTTTTAGGGAGGTCCATGACAGTGCTTTGCGGAATGGAAAGAGAAAGTAATTGAAAAGAGTTCTACATTACCAATAGGCAACTCAATCTAATCGTTCCAAATCCGAATAAAGAATTAGTCATTGAAAAATAAATAAGTTTCATCGATTCATCTAAACTATAAAAGGCATTTAGGCATTAAATTTTCATATTTGTCAAAAATATGATACAATTAAAATATTTAGGAAAATTATTGATTAATGTTCATACCTTACTAGTGAAGTAGGATAGCCAGAAGTTATCACTGGAAAATGTATCTACCACCATTGTGTTGGAGGGACGTGTCTCAATCACACAAGATGAACTGCTCTCTAGATAATGAAACACTGAGCATGCATTGTCTTCCTTGCATAACATTGAACACGATATGAGCGTTCGTGAAGGAACAGTTGTTTGTCCATCCACCACAATTTTACATTCCAATTCTCTGAATGAATGTACAAGTTGATCAGAACCTTCAGGGAGTTGGACTTGACCGTTTGTGTCAAATATGGTCCATGCAATACACACAATGATGACCACTAGCGCATGTTGTGTAGACATGATCGCCGCCATGGTCAAGTCTCGGTAGATACTGATACTATCGGTAAAATATGTACTTGATGCAGGCATTGAAACGTTACAAGAGGTAACAATGGACAAAGAGTGCTCATCTGAATACCAAAGCCGTATGATATAACCTGTATTCATATTAGGAAGGATCATCTAAGTACCAATAGCATCAACATGTCAGTAAAGACCACACGGTAACTTTCAAATTAATAAAATAACTTTTATGACATACACATATAATGGATCAAAAGAAAGTCGGTATACATTTTAATAAGAAACCCTACAATGGTTATACATTGATATTTGTGTTATTTATTACAATGTCGGTCAGGTGAGCTTACCTGTAGTCAATGACTCCCCCAGTAATATATAAACTTTAATATTAGAGATAATATACCTTTTTAAAACAATGGATTACAATGTCGATACGCTATGAAAACATCAGCTTCCTGCATCGGGGTTTTAATTGTTTGATCATTTATCAATGTTTACTTATTTCAACTCTAATGTGTTTTCAAAAGATATGTGTGACATAAATTGAGTCTACCCTAAATGAAACAACTCGTCGATATTAAACAAACGAATAGTGTGGTCATGTGCCACTACATCAATACTGTGTACAATAGGCACATGTCTCACACGTTTTCCGGAAGTAAATACTCTTGATAGTTCATTGATGTTAATGTATAGTGTTCGAATAGGGAGAAACACTTTAAGGACACAATGACGCCAGATATCAGCATGGTTATTGTAATATACAACAACGATTATTGTTTTATTATTGATTCTTTATTTCAAAACTGATTTTTTAAAACAAGTTTTACGTCAGTTCATATCAAGATTCAAATATTAATCAATCTCAATACGTCATTCGGTGTTCTATTTAAAAGTACCCACTTTCCTCCTTTAAATGTTTAGCGCCAAGAGATGGAAATGCTGCTACCATTTTTGTTTTAATTTCGGAGACAGCAGCTTATCCACACTTAGTAGAAAAAAAACGCTGAATACATTTCAGTAAAAGCACTTTATTCACTATTACTAGAACATAGTATCACATCACATAGTGGTGTGTGCAATTTTTCTATTACTCACTGTGAAACTGCTATTTAGCGTGTGTTCGTTACTTATCCTAAGGCATACACGGACGTGTGCGGTTCAATAGAAGAGACTGAAAAACTGTTGCATGATTGTGTGTTTGTCGTTCATTTCGTCATTTCATCCTAAGGCATAAATGAACTTGGTGGTTCTTCATTTCGTCAATTATCCTAAGCCGTACATAAACTTTGTTGTGGTTCAGCAGAGACTAGAGCTTTCTCACAAAGACAGTATCCAGAACCAGAAGTACAATATACGTCATTCCAATCCCATCTGCCCCATGCAGTAACTGCGTGCAGAGGGAATATACCTAGACACCGTTCATTAGCACCCGATGGTTCACTTGGATGCCATTTGGTATAGTCCCACTCCTCACCGTTTATCCAGCTTCACGAGTCATCTAAATTCTGCTCCGCTCCTAAATACATATGTTGATTATCCAATGGAAGTGAGGTCATTAGATCTAAGCAAAGTCCATTTCTTGATCACTTCTGACGGTTGCTAGGTACGCCGATTGCGTCAGACAATAATCACGGCACCCTGACCACGTGTAACGAGTCTTAGGCACGTGATAACAGGAAGTATCCAGCTGTGTCCATGTACTCTCACACCCAGACTGTAACAATGAAATAACAAGTCAACATAATTGAATCGCGCCGACAGTTTGGCGACCAATATTGTTTATTATGGAATGTGGAATGCAGAACATATATTAATTTTTATTAAGTCAATTAACAAGTACTTAGTCTACAACTCTGTAATACAAACAAAATACACATCAATTACATTATCTATAGGTTTAACTCTTAATTAGAGGGTTAAGAGACTGCGCATTCAGTAACACTGAAAGCATAAAGACTTAGATTAAATGAAGGTGAGATGTGTTCATGTAAAGAGAAAAGTAAAAAACCTGTATAATAAGTACATTATTGTATAATCAGGTTAAAATCACCGCACATGAAATACTTTTATGATAGATTCATTAACGTTTTACCTAATATTATAATGTTAATAATTCGACCTCAGGCTAATATTAAAGTCTTCAGCCCAATAACAAGGCCATTATGAAAACACTTAATTATTGACCATTTTATTAATTTACTTTACAATTCGTGTGATATCACACTAAAAAGATAATAAATAACAAATAAAAACAAACAAGGGTTTAAAAAACTAGCGAACACAAGCTTTTGATTTGATTATAGCTTTACAGTGTTCAAAACGTTGCGTATCCGAATTCTCGGCAATTTTCGTTTGTCCCTAAATTATTCATCATCAAACTACATTTAAAACAAAGTAGACCTGATTAATTGATGATAATGTTGTCTAAATGCAATAAATGAACGAATCGTTCGCCAACTCCTTCGGAAAATGCTCCCCTTCGTTCATTTTGTCTTTTTGTGATTCGAGTCGTCCGTTGATGGCTGCGTATGGCTATTGTCGGGTGGCACGAAATGGCTGTACTGTATATATGCCGTAAAACCCGTTTTTCATTGCGTGTTTACTTCCCTTTGTATAACTGGGGGCCTAGTAATCGCGAAATCGGCAATTAACTTCAAATAACCGTTTATACATGTAATATAAATTTACCGAAATTCAAGATGGTGGCGATGTTTTTTTCTCATGAGAACTACGGGTTTCAAAATGGCCGAGCTAGACAGCCAATCAGAATGCTCGAATCTCATAATGGCCGAGTTTTCTTATAATGGCCGCGATTTTTCCATAATGGCCGAGTTATGTCTCTATAATGTCGAGGTATCGTTCATATTGGTCCTGGATTTAGAGGGAAAACTCGGCCAATATTGTATAGTCAATTAATAAATATATATTATATGGCTTTTTCACCTTTAAGTAAATGAAATAGATTAGTATAATCATATTGTTCTTGCGTAAAGTTAGTATTTTGTTATTGTAAGTACAAATTACAATATACATCGGCTGTGAATTAATGATATCCATCGTTCTGAGTGCTTTATAAGTCAATGTTGTCTAGTGCGCAACATAAAGGGACCGTATGGTACTGTTTAATCAATATACATACGAAAATAATAAACATACGTTCACATTTGAGAATAGTTATTTTTCTTTAAAACACACATATTTTGGACAAAATTATTTTGCATGGGTTAATTGACAGAATAGTTATTAATCTTGAAGTCTCCTTGCCACACCTAATAAATGCAGTTTTAAAGGGAGTTTCAAAATTGGTAATTTGAACGTTAGCTCATATAAAGATTTCGGTAAGCTCTGACAAAGCAGTACGTAATATGTACTATGTGAATTTCAATAATGATCGTGTCGGTGACCGAAAGATATCCAAATAAACTGCCACGAACGCAAATATGACTTTTTTCATGCGTTGATAAAGAAATATCCAGGCAGACTCGTAAAGATAAGAGAACGTTGGACAGGGAAAGTAACACACATCAGCTGAACACAGAAAACGTAAAAGTATCACACACCTCCATTAATTGCACCCCAATGTCTTAAATGTAATTAACGGTGAAAATGGACATAACCATTGAAAGAAGGTTGCCTATAAGACTGTAGTAACTACAAATACTTAAAGAAGGACTTACTACACACGATATTTAATGGTATGCAATGTATAGTTAATAAAATGAAATAAACGGTTACAGCTTGAGCTTGGTTTGTGCTATATTACTAAATAATATACATGCACAGATAACTAGAAGTCATACAGAAGCTGCGGCGGCAGTACATAGTATATAGACAATCCTAAGTGATACACCTATATTACAAACTACATCACTCAAAATGTCGAAATTTTAAGTTCGTCTGCATAGTTTAATAATATACTATCTATCACAATTAATGATACAATTTTACCATACCCATAAGGTAAGGACTCGTCAATTTACATTGTAGCGCACAGGCAATCCATACAGGTAATCCTAATGCACACAGAAACAGTGACGGTGCCTAATTAGGAACAGTTGATATCCGGAACTCTGTGAAAGGTGGTTTTCCCCTTAATTTACATGTAGGTACAAACAAATCTGGCCTAGTTAGACTGGTTTTGTATTCATATGCAAACACAACTGACCCTTACTCTATTGTCCAGATATGAATATTCATACCTCAAAAGGATTATAACGGTAAAACTTTATTTGTACCTACAGATTAGTGGATATCCGGAGTAAGTCTAATCGATGGACTTCGAATTTCATCCATAGTTAACCATACAGGGAGGTGATTAAGAATGACATAGAAGGAACCATTCCGTATATCTAAAAACATTGGGTATTTCAAGAAAGCCAATCTACTCACCCAGTGTCAAGATGTTTTAAACTATAGACTTTAAATTTCGTACACACGTAGTTAAACCGTTCAGGGAGGTGATTGCGGATGATAACAACACTGAAGTGAAGTACGGCATACTTAACTTTCTAGTGATGAGCAATACTGTAGCATAGAGATTTTTCAAAGTCACACCGAAAATGCGACAGCGTCTATCTACATACACAAAAGTCAGAATAATAAGACTACGTGGTTTACTGTTGTCAATAGCCGAAGATATTTACAATTGTACGTAATCAACTACTGAAATCAAGAGCAAAGCATGGTACTCTAGAATGATCGAGTCAGTATTAAACAAAAGTGCTGAACTCGAACCTAACATTTTAAAACGCATTTGCATGTTTCGAAGTAAATTAACTAATATACCAACACAAAGATAAGGGTGCATAACAATACTTTTAGAATGTGTTCACCAACTTGACCTAATTTTATATTTCCGACACGTGTTTAGGGTTTAGAACTTAAGGATATTTCAAATAGTTATATTTTTTCTTAAAAAGTAAACCAAACTGGTCCATTTGAATAACAGAAATTCAATTAATTTTAAAGCAAATGAAGTAAAGGTCTAATCAGCGAAAAGTTGTTGTACTAATGATACAAATATAAATTTAGAAGATCCTACTGGATTGTCAGTGCCCAAACAAAACGGCTTCTAGCACGCACAACATAACATCATCACACACAACAAATACACGACACAATTCTCAGCACACATTTAAACGAGAAAATGAACTTCACCACTGAAATACTTTCCTCTGTCAAGACCAAAATGCCCAAAGGCTTAAAACCGAGTTTCAGTTATAAAAAACGAATGACATAGTTCCATGCATATAATTACTTAAGTAGTGTTTAATTCGTCCTTCTTGTCATTGCTAGATAACTGTTTGTGTCAATTCCTTTCTTTCTCGTCTCAGCAGAGCTACAGATAACGTTTAAGTCCATTAGGTATTTCCCCCACCCAGTTTCAATTTTGATTGGGTTTGGACAAATTGTATTAGGATATTTAATCAAACTCATTGGATAAATGATTTTTATGGACTACTATATCATCCTTTTCTTGTACTAGGTATTTCAGATTGTCATTGCTTTTTCATACCTATCGTCCTCCTCTCAAAATTTAATGAGTTTAAGAACATTATTGGGATAATTACCACGATACGCAGCGTATCTGAAGACTTTTATCGTTGTGATGTAACTGTTTATGTCCATTTCGTTTTTACCCCTAAGGCATACATTCACTTGGTGGTTCAATAGCTTCCTTCTCACATAGACAATAACCCACGACCGTGGCACAGCGCAAATCATTCCATTCGTATAACCCGGATAAAGTATTTTCAGCGAGTGGAAACATACCCAAGCAATTTTCAAGAGAACTTGACGGCTCCTGAGGGTCCCATCTGGTGTAGTCCCAAGGCTCGCCATTCACCCAACTCCAAGAACTATCGACCACATTCTGCTCTCCACCCAAATGTAGATATTTGTCATTCTGTGGTAGTATATCCATTATCCCCAAAGCAAAATCCATTTCTGTATCACTTCTGATGGTTGCTAGGTGGGAAGAGTGTGAACCACAATGACTGCGACAATCTGTCCAGGAGTAAAGAGTAGAGGGCACGAGGAAACAGGAACTACCCAACTGGGTCCATGGACCCTCACATGCATACTGTAACAACAAAATGCGATTTCAAATTTTGTACTTTACGAAATGGATGTTTTGCTTAAGGCCCACCTGAAGTAAACATAATTTGTAATTGACGGATTGCAGTTTTTGATAAATACCAGGGGTTCTATAAAATTCCAAATTACAGAAAGGTATGAAACGATACGAGGACCTTATGAACTCGTATCAAATTTTAATCAAATCAATCAATACCGATATGACGTTAGCTGAAGAACGTTTTAGGGTGGTCCATGAAAGTGCTTTACGGAATGGAAAGAGAAAGTAATTGAATAGAGTTCTACATTATAAATAGGCAACTCAATCTAATCGTTCCAAATCCGAATAAAGAATTAGTTATTGAAAAATAAATAAGTTTCATCGATTCATCTAAACTATAAAAGGCATTTAGGCATTTTATTTTCATATTTGTCAAAAATATAATAAAATAAAAATATTTAGGAAAATTATTGATTAATGTTCATACCTTACTAATGAAGTAGGATAGCCAGAAGTTATCACTGGGAAATGTATCTACCACCATTGTGTTGGCGGGACGTGTCTCAATCACACAAGTTGAACTGCTCTCTAGATAATGAAACACTGAACATGCATTGTCTTCCTTACATAACATTGAACATGATATGAGCGTTCGTGAAGGAACACTTGTTTGTCCATCCACCACAATTTTACATTCCAATTCTCTGAATGAATGTACAAGTTGATCAGAACCTTCAGGGAGTTGGACTTGACCGTTTGTGTCAAATATGGTCCATGCAATACACACAATGATGACCACTAGCGCATGTTGTGTAGACATGATCGCCGCCATGATCAAGTCTCGGCAGATACTGATACTATCGGTAAAATATGCATGCAATGCGGGCATTGAAACGTTACAAGAAGTAACAATGGACAAAGAGTGCTCACCTGAATACCAATGCCGTATGATATAACATGTATTCATATTAGGAAGGATCATCTAAGTACCAATAGCATCAACATGTCAGTAAAGACCCCACGGTAACTTTCAAATTATTAGAATAACTTTTATGACATACACATATAATGGATCAAAAGAAAGTCGGTATACATTTTAATAAGAAACCCTACAATTGTTATACATTGATATTTGTGTTATTCATTACAATGTCGGTCAGGTGAGCTTACCTGTAGTCAACGACTCCCCCAGTAATATATAAACTTTAATATTAAAGATAATATACCTTTTTAAAACAATGGATTACAATGTCGATACGCTATGAAAACATCAGCTTCCTGCATCGGGGTTTTAATTGTTTGATCATTTATCAATGTTTACTTATTTCAACTTTAATGTGTTTTCAAAAGATATGTGTGACATAAATTGAGTATACCCTAAATGAAACAACTCGTCGATATTAAACAAACGAATAGTGTGGTCATGTGCCACTACATCAATACTGTGTACAATAGGCACAGGTCTCACACGTTTTCCGGAAGTAAATACTCTTGATAGTTCATTGATGTTAATGTATAGTGTTCGAATAGGGAAAACACTTTAAGGACACAATGACGCCAGATATCAGCATGGTTATTGTAATATACAACAACGATTATTGTTTTATTATTGTTTCTTTTTTTCAAAACTGATTTTTTTAAACAAGTTCTACGTCAGTTCATATCAAGATTCAAATATTAATCAATCTCAATACGTCATTCGGTGTTCTATTAAAAGTACCCACTTTCCTCCTTTAAATGTTTAGCGCCAAGAGAGGGAAATGCTGCTACCATTTTTTTTTTAATTTCGAAGACAGCAGCTTATACACGCTTAGTAGAACAAAAACGCTGAATACATTTCAGTAAAAGCACTTTATTCACTATAACTAGAACATAGTATCACATCACATAGTGGTGTGTGCAATTTTTCTATTACTCACTGTGAAACTGCTATTTAGCGTGTGTTCGATACTTATCCTAAGGCATACACGGACGTGTGCGGTTCAATAGAAGAGACTGAAAAACTGTTGCATGATTGTGTGTTTGTCGTTCATTTCGTCATTTCATCCTAAGGCATAAATGAACTTGGTGGTTCTTCATTTCGTCAATTATCCTAAGCCGTACATAAACTTTGTGGTTCAGCAGAGACTAGAGCTTTCTCACAAAGACAGTATCCAGAACCAGAAGTACAATATACGTCATTCCAATCCCATCTGTCCCATGCTGTGACCGCGTGTAGAGGGAATATACCTAGACACCGTTCATTAGCACCCGATGGTTCACTCGGATGCCATTTGGTATAGTCCCACTCCTCACCGTTTATCCAGCTTCACGAGTCATCTAAATTCTGCTCCGCTCCTACATACATATGTTGATTATCCAATGGAAGTGAGGTCATTAGATCTAAAGCAAAGTCCATTTCTTGATCACTTCTGACGGTTGCTGGGTACGCCGATCCTGACCACGTGTAACGAGTCTTAGGCACGTGATAACAGGAAGTATCCAGCTGTGTCCATGTACTCTCACACCCAGACTGTAACAATGAAATAACAAGTCAACATAATTGAATCGCGCCGACAGTTTGGCGACCAATATTGTTTATTATGGAATGTGGAATGCAGAACATATATTAATTTTTATTAAGACAATTAACAAGTACTTAGTCTACAACTCTGTAATACAAACAAAATACACATCAATTACATTATCTATAGGTTTAACTCTTAATTAGAGGGTTAAGAGACTGCGCATTCAGTAACACTGAAAGCATAAAGACTTAGATTAAATGAAGGTGAGATGTGTTCATGTAAAGAGAAAAGTAAAAAACCTGTATAATAAGTACATTATTGTATAATCAGGTTAAAATCACCGCACATGAAATACTTTTATGATAGATTCATTAACGTTTTACCTAATATTATAATGTTATTAATTCGACATCAGGCTAATATTAAAGTCTTCAGCCCAATAACAAGGCCATTATGAAAACACTTAATTATTGACCATTTTATTAATTTACTTTAAAATTCGTGTGATATCACACTAAAAAGATAATAAATGTAACGCTTTTGTTCTTTGGACAAGACTGAAGACACAGGTAAAACAACTCCAAGCACTATTAATCAACTGTATTTTCCTAATACGATCACAACATGACAAAATAATCCAATAATAGTATCCAAATGCTAGATCCATAAAATATTACAACACACGTGTCCTGATGGTATTTAACGGACTGACGTTAACACTGTCCTGATGGTAAACTAACTGACCGACTGACTGACTCCAACTACTCAAGTCAATCCTTTATATACTGCCAACTGATCCGATAGATCCGACAAGTCCGACAAGTCCGAGAAGTCCGGCAAGTCCGGCAAGTCCGACAAGTCCGGCAAGTCCGACAAGTCCGACAAGTCCGATAAGTCCGGTAAGTCTGATAAGTCCGACAAGTCCGATTCATTACATAAATAACAAATAAAAACAAACAAGGGTTTAAAAAACTAGCGAACACAAGCTTTTGATTTGATTATAGCTTTACAGTGTTCAAAACGTTGCGTATCCGAATTCTCGGCAGTTTTCGTTTGTCCCTAAATTATTCATCATCAAACTACATTTAAAACAAAGTAGACCTGATTAATTGATGATAATGTTGTCTAAATGCAATAAAGGGACCAATCGTTCGCCAACTCCTTCGGAAAATGCTCTGCTTCGTTCATTTTGTCTTTTTGTGATTCGAGTCGTCCGTTGATGGCTGCGTATGGCTATTGTCGGGTGGCACGAAATGGCTGTACTGTATATATGCCGTAAAACCCGTTTTACATTGCGCGTTTACTTCCCTTTGTATAACTGGGGGCCTAGTAATCGCGAAATCGGCAATTAACTTCAAATAACCGTTTATACATGTAATATAAATTTACCGAAATTCAAGATGGTGGCGATGTTTTTTTCTCATGAGAACTACGGGTTTCAAAATGGCCGAGCTAGACAGCCAATCAGAATGCTCGAATCTCATAATGGCCGAGTTTTCTTATAATGGCCGCGATTTTTCCATAATGGCCGAGTTATGTCTCTATAATGTCGAGGTATCGTTCATATTGGTCCTGGATTTAGAGGGAAAACTCAGCCAATATTGTATAGTCAATTAATAAATATATATTATATGGCTTTTTCACCTTTAAGTTAATGAAATAGATTAGTATAATCATATTGTTCTTGCGTAAAGTTAGTATTTTGTTATTGTAAGTACAAATTACAATATACATCGGCTGTGAATTAATGATATCCAATCGTTCTGAGTGCTTTATAAGTCAATGTTGTCTAGTGCGCAACATAAAGGGACCGTATGGTACTGTTTAATCAATATACATACGAAAATAATAAACATACGTTCACATTTGAGAATAGTTATTTTTCTTTAAAACACACATATTTTGGCCAAAATTATTTTGCATGGGTTCATTGACAGAATAATTATTAATCTTGAAGTCTCCTTGCCACACCTAATAAATGCAGTTTTAAAGGGAGTTTCAAAATTGGTAATTTGAACGTTAGCTCATATAAAGATTTCGGTAAGCTCTGACAAAGCAGTACGTAATATGTACTATGTGAATTTCAATAATGATCGTGTCAGGTGACCGAAAGATATCCAAATAAACTGCCACGAACGCAAATATGACTTTTGTCATGCGTTGATAAAGAAATATCCAGACAGACTCGTAAGGATAAGAGAACGTTGGACAGGGAAAGTAACACACATCAGCTGAATACAGAAAACGTAAAAGTATCACACCTCCATTAATTGCACCCCAATGTCTTAAATGTAATTAACGGTGAAAATGGACATAACCATTGAAAGAAGGTTGCCTATAAGACTGTAGTAACTACAAATACTTAAAGAAGGACTTACTACACACGATATTTAATGGTATGCAATGTATAGTTAATAAAATGAAATAAACGGTTACAGCTTGAGCTTGGTTTGTGCTATATTACTAAATAATATACATGCACAGATAACTAGAAGTCATACAGAAGCTGCGGTGGCAGTACATAGTACATAGACAATCCTAAGTGATACACCTATATTACAAACTACATCACTCAAAATGTCGAAATTTTAAGTTCGTCTGCATAGTTTAATAATATACTATCTATCACAATTAATGATACAATTTTACCATACCCATAAGGTAAGGACTCGTCAATTTACATTGTAGCGCACAGGCAATCCATACAGGTAATCCAAAGGTACACAGAAGCAGTGACATCGACTAACCATACACGCAATAGTGACATACAACGAACCATCCTTATCTCCAAAAACATTAGGAATTTTGAAACAACCCTGTTTACCCACCCACAATGAATGACACGATGGACTTCAGATTTCGTCCATACTTAACCATACAGGGATGTAATTAAGAATGACATAGAAGGAACCATTCGTATATCTAAAAACATTGGGTATTTCAAGAAAGCCAATCTACTCACACAGTGTCAAGATGTTTTAAACTATAGACTTTAAATTTCGTACACACGTAGTTAAACCGTTCAGGGAGGTGATTGCGGATGATAACAACACTGAAGTGAAGTATGGCATACTTAACTTTCTAGTGATGAGCAATACTGTAACACACATATAATTCAAAGTCACAACGAAAATGCAACAGCGTCTATCTACATACATAAAAGTCAGATTAATAAGACTACGTGGTTTAGTGAAGATATTTACATTTGTACGTAATCAACTACTGAAATCAAGAGCAAAGCATGGTACTCTAGAATGATCGAGTCAGTATTAAACAAAAGTGCTGAACTCGAACCCAACATTTTAAAACGCATTTGCATGTTTCGAAGTAAATCAACTAATATACCAACACAAAGATAACGGTGCATAATAATACTTTTAGAATGTGTTCACCAACTTGACCTAATTTTATATTTCCGGCACGTGTTTAGGGTTTAGAACTTAAGGATATTTCGAATAGTTATATTTTTTCTTAAAAAGTAAAACACACTGGTCCATTTGAATAACAGAAATTCAATTATTTTCAAAGCAAATGAAGTAAAGGTCTAATCAGCGGAAGGTTACTGTAGTAAAACTACAAATATAATTTTAGAAGACCGGACTGGATAGTCAGTGCCCAAACAAAACAGCATCTAGCACGCACAACATAACATCATCACACACAACAAATACACGACACAATTCCCAACACACATTTAAACGAGAAAATGAACTTCACCGCCGAAATACTTTCCTCTGTCAAGACAAAAATGCCAAAAGGCTTAAAACCGAGTTTCAGTTATAAAAAACCGAATGACATAGTTTAGGGCATATAATTACTTGAGTTGTGTTTAAACGTGTTAGTTCGTCTTCCTTGTCATTGCTAGATAACTGTTAGTGTCCATTCCTTTCTTTCTCGTCTCAGCAGAGCTACAGATAACGTTTAAGTCCATTGGGTATTTCCCCCCCACCCAGTTCCAATATTGATTGGGTTTGGAAAAAATTGTATTTGGATATTTAATCAAACTCATAGGGTAAATGATTTTTATGAACTGTTGTTCACTTCTATATCATACTTTTCTTTTTGGGTATGTCAGATTGTCATTGCTTTTTCTTACCTTACTTCCTCCTCTCAAAATTTATTGGGATTTAAGAACATTAATTGGATAATTACCACTATACGCAGCTTATCTGTAGCTCTGCTCGTCTCGCATCTTGTTAATTCATTAGTGTCTCCATTATCATTGTGATATACCAGTTTATGTCCATTTCGTTTTAACTCCTAAGGCATACATTCACCTGGTGGTTCAATAGCTTCTTTCTCACAGAGACAATAACCCACGACCGTGGTACAGCGCAAATCATTCCATTCGTATAGCCCGTATAAAATATTTTCAGCGAGTGGAAACATACTCAAGCAATTTTCAAGAGGACTTGACGGCTCCTGAGGGTCCCATCTGGTGTAGTCCCAAGGTTCGCCATTGATCCAACTCCAAGAACCATCGACCAAACTCTGCTCTCCACCCAAATGTAGAAATTTGTCATTCTGTGGTAGTATATCCATTATCCCCAAAGCAAACTCCATTACTGTATCATTTCTGATGGTTGCTAGGTGGGAAGAGTGTGACCCACAATGACTGCGACAATCTGTCCAGGAGTAGAGAGTAGAGGGCACGAGGAAACAGGAACTACCCAGCGGTGTCCATGGACTCTCACATGCATACTGTAACAATAAAAGGCGATTTCATAATTTGTAATTTACAAAATGGATGTTTTGCTGAAGGCCCATCTGAAGTTGGCATAATTTGTAATTGTCGGATTGCAGTTTTTGATAAATACCAGGGGTCCTATAAAATTCCAAATTAACAAAAGGTATGAGAAGATACGAGGACCTTGTAAACTCATATCAGATCAAATCAAACCAATCAATACCGATCTGACGTTAGCTGGTGAATGTTTTAGGGTGGTTTATGACAGTGCTTTACGGAAACGAAAGAGAAAGTAATACAATAGAGTTCTACATTACCAGGGCAACTCAATCTAATCGTTCCAAATCCAAATAAAGAATTAGTCGTTGAAAAATGAATAAGTTTCATCGATTTATCTAAAACTGTAAAAAATGTTTACATTTTATGTTCATATTTGTCAAAAATATAATCAAATAAAAACTATTTAGGAACATAATTGATAAATGTACATACCTTACTACTAGTGAAGAAGGATAGCCAGAAGTTATCACTGGGAGAGGTATCTACCAACATGGTGTTGGCGGAACGTGTCTCAATCACACAAGATGAACTGCTCTCTAGATAATGAAACACTGAACAAGCAATATCTTCCTTACATAACATTGAACAAGATATGAGCGTCCTTGCCGGAACACTTGTTTGTCCACTCACCACAATTTTACATTCTAATTTTCTGAATGCGTGTTCAAGTTGATCAGTACCTCCAGGGAGTTGGACTTGACCGTTTGCGTCAAATATGGTCCATGCAATACACGCACTGATAACCACTAGCGCATGATGTGTAGACATGATCGCCGCCATGGTAAAGTCTAGATAGATACTGATACTATCAGTTAAATATGTACGTAATACAGGCATTGTTCCATTACAAGAGGTTATAATGGACACAAATTGCTCACCTGAATATCAATGGCGGATGATATAACATGTATTCATATTAGGAAGGATCACCTGAGTACCAATATCATCAACATGTCCGTTATGACCCCATGGTAACTTTCAAATTAATACAATAACTTTAATGACATACACATAATATGAACTAGGGCACCGCCTAAACGAGGGATTAAATGCACAATGCATATCTGCTAAGCTATGTTTCAGATAGAAACTAACTAAATATGAGTTGAATTTAGATGTTATACAATATACAAAGATAGTTTTTGATCAGCAACTGATCACTTTTTCTCTTTAAATTTAAGACCAGAAATAATAATTATTCAAATTTTTAGATTGGCTATGTATCTGTGGTTTATGTTTGGAATAAGTGTAGGCATCCCTAACCTGGAGTTTTACCTATATTAAACTGATTCGTTATACATTGCAACGTAAGGTCATGAGTCTATTTGGCGTACTTATGGTATGACGTCATTTCCTGTTATTTGTGACATCATGACATCACGTCTTGTATACAGTACAGTAGCGTATTTCTTACTTCCCTTTGCTTATTTAAATAGTTTATTTTATTTATTGAATATTTTTAAAGATGGTTATAATTCAAAAGAAAATGATAGGGGGCAACCGTTTACAGATTACTATTTTTTTATTTTCAAAGGACCATTCACCTCGGAAAACTGCCTGAAGTTTTGACCGACAATAACTTTTTCTGAAAGCATTAGTACCTGCAGAGACTCGACGAAGATACGTACGGTGGACATTATTGGTATGGGTATTCACAATAGCCAGCTTCGCTGGCTATTTAATCCCCTATAATGGATCAAAAGAAAGTCAGTATATATTTTAATCGGAAACTCTACAATGGATACACATTTATATTGGTGTTATTTATTACAATGTAGGTCAGGTGAGCAATGTTGTAGTCAATGACTCCCCAGGAAATATATAAGCTTTAATATTAGAGATAAACTACCTTGCTAAAACAATAGATTACAATGCCGATACGCTATGAAAACATCAGCTTCCTGCATCGGGGTTTTACTTGTTTGACCATTTATCAATGTTTACCTATTTCAACTTTAATGTGTTTGCAAAAGATGTGAGACACAAGTTAAGTCGATCCTAAATGAAACAACTTGTCAATATTAAACAAACGAATAATGTAGTCCTGTGCCACTACATCAATAAGGTGTAGAATAGGCACATGTCTCACACGTTTTCCGGAAGTAAATACTCTTGATGGTTCATTGATGTTAATATATAGTGTTTGAATAGGGAGAAATACTTTCAGGACACAATGGCTCCAGATATCAGCATGGTTATTGTAATAAGCAACAAAGAGTATTTTTTTATTATTGTTTCTTTATTCCAAAACTGATTTTTTAAAACAAGTTCTAC
This sequence comes from Spisula subtruncata, assembly GCA_963678985.1. Classification (NCBI taxonomy): domain Eukaryota; kingdom Metazoa; phylum Mollusca; class Bivalvia; order Venerida; family Mactridae; genus Spisula; species Spisula subtruncata. Next base: position 25,680,848 of record OY787678.1, on the reverse strand, counting down.
GTCAGTTCATTTTAAGATTCAGATATTAATCAATCTCAATACGTCATTCAACACTTTCCTCCTTTAATTTTTTTGCACCAAACGAGGGAAATGCTGCTACAATTTTGTTTCTATCTTTAAGTTGGAGGCAGCAGCTTATACATACATTGTAGAAGAAAACGCTGAATACATTTCATTAAAAGCACTTTGTTCACTATAACTAGAACATAGTATCACATCACATAATGTGGTGTGCAACTTTTCTATTCCTCACTGTGAAACTGCTGTTTAACGTGTGTTCGTTACTTATCCTAAGGCATAAATGAACGTGAATGGTTCAATAGAAGAGACTGAAAAATGATTGCAAGTGTGTTTGCCTCTCATTTCGTCATTTTATCCTAATGCATAAATGAACTTGGTGTTTGTATATTTCGTCAGTAATCCTAAGCCGAACATAAACTTGTCGGTTCAGTAGAGACTAGAGCTTTCTCACAAAGACAGTAGCCAGAACCGGAAGTACAATATACGTCATTCCAATCCCACCTGTCCCATGCAGAGACCGCGTGTAGAGGGAATATACCTAGACATCGTTCATTAGCACCCGATGGTTCACTTGGATGCCATTTGGTATAGTCCCACTCCTCACCGGTTATCCAGCTCCACGAGTCATCTAAATTCTGCTCCGCTCCTAAATACATATGTTGATTATCCATTGGTAGTGTGGTCATTAGATCTAAAGCAAAGTCCATTTCTTGATCACTTGTGACGGTTGCTAGGTACGCCGATTGTGTCAGACAATAATCACGGCACCCTGACCACGTGTAACGAGTAGTAGGGACGTGATAACAGGAATAATCCAGCTGTGTCCATGTACTCTCACATCCAGACTGTAACAATAAAATAACAAGTCAACATATTTTATCGCGCTGATAGTTTGACGACCAGTAGTGTTTATTCTGGAATGCGGAATGCACATTAATTACATTATCTATGGGTTTAGAGATATATCTGACGATATTTTAACTAATAAAATCAAAACTGAAAAAAAAATAATATGCTTTATCATTTTTCGCTTCAGCTTTAATAGAAACTCTCTGTGATTTATTAGACATGCGAATTGTCCGTTTTTATACGTTCTAGGACACCCTAGGTCGACGGTTGAAATTACGAGAATCGTCTATTTTTTCGACGATTGAATTAAAGTACATGGAACCCATCTAAAGTTTTAATTTGCAATTAAGGTAGTCTAGTATCATACTGAAAACGATGCAAGTAATTATTTTGACATTAAATGACCGTTAGATATACATGTAGCTCTATACATTTTAACTATAGGGTTAAGAGACTGTTAATTCTGTAATACTAAAAGAATGAAGACTTAGAATAAATGAAGATGAGATGTGTTCACGTAAAGAGAAAAGTAACATACTTGTATAATACGTACATTATCGTATAATTTTTGTGAAAGTCACCAAACATGAAATACTTTTATGATATATTTATTATTAACGTTTTACCTACATAATATGGCTTTTGTCGTCAATGAAATAGATCAATATAATTATATTGTTCTTGCATAAAATTAGTATTTTGTCATTCTAAGTACAAATTACGAGCAAGCATATAACATAATATTATACAATCGTTATGTGTGATTCAAGTCAATATTGTCTAGTGCGCAACATCAAGGGACCATTTGGTACGGTTTGTCAATATACTTACGAAATTAATAAACTTACGTTCAAATTTAAATTCGAGATTTTTCTTTAAAACTTACATATTTTGGACAAAATTTGTTTGCATGGGTTCATTGACTGAATAATTATTAATATTGAAGTCTCCTTGCCACACATAATTAATGAAGTTTTAAAGAGAGTTTACAAAATTGTTAATTTGAACGTTTACTTATAGCTAATATCAAGATTTCCGTAAGCTGTGTCAAAGCATTTCGTATGTGAATTTCAATAACGATCGCGTCAGGTGACCGAAAGATATTATCCAAGCTGCCATGAGCGCAAACATGACTATATGTGTTGATATAGAAATATTTAGACAGACTGGTAAAGAAAATAGAACATTGGTCAGGGAAAGCAAAAAACAACACCCGTAAAAGCTGAACACGTAAAAGTATCGCATACCTCGATTGCACCACATTTGTCTTAAATTTAATTAAAGGTGAAAATGAACATAACCACTAAAAATTTTTTTTCGATGGTTGTTCACAAGACTGTAGTAACTAAATATACTTAAAGAAGGACTTACAGTCTTGCAGGCAACCCTCGAAATAGTAAATAAATGTACGGAACTATTTGAAGGTACATACCTGAATGGCGACGAGGTATGATGTCCAGGAGTTACCACTAGGCGTGGTATCTACCACCATGGCGTCTGTGGCACGTGTCTCGATCACACATGACGAATTGCTCTTCATATAATGAAAAACTGAGCATGAACTGTCTTCCTTACATATTAGTGAACACGTTAGAAGCGTTCTTGCATAAACACTTGTATGTCCATCAACGATAAATTTACATTCCAACTTTTCGAATGAATGTAGCGGATCAGCAGAAACAACAGAAAATCCGTTTGCATAAAATATGGTCCATGCAATGCCGATAGCATTTATAGCATCTCGTGTGAATCTAGACATTGTCATAATGTTGTCTAAATCTGAATACTGGCGATTGAATATAATGAAAAAAGAGGTAGTGTTATTGATTACGAGCATTACAAGAGGACTAATATTGCTTTAAATTGCCCGTCTGACAGTGGCTGCAGTATCATTGATGTAAGCTAGCATATTCTTAAAATTAAATGACTTACAGAGTATGGTCAATATATCCAATCGAGTTCCTACACTTTTCATATATACATGTATACGAGGGTTGTACCAGAATTACGTAGACTTTTGTCATACGTTCCACACTATTCATCATACAAACAAATAATTTTGTGTGGAGTGCAAATAATATTTACTGCACAAGTATGTGAAATTCCAAAGCCGTATCTTATTTTGATCAAATTCTACAGCTTCCGGGGATAGATAGGGGTACGGTATGCGGGGCACGTCAACGGAACATCACGACGTCGGCGAAATTTCCAGGATAGGTGAAGCTTCTAACTGTGTACATTGTAGCTATAAAGATGGGCACAATCGTACACAAAACTTACGAATGTTTAATTACTACCTTAATGAGATAAAAGTTCCAATTTATTACCAGTAGTGTCGCATAAAACTTTTATTATAGAACGTCGATCCAGGTCGATGTAGTCCTAGAAAACGCTTGGTGACGTCGCATTCGCCGTTGTTTTTCGTCGTCGGTCCATGCTTTTTATTCGGTCTCGACCGCGATTGATGCATTTCTGTCGTTTGGAAATCAGGTACCTCGATACAAGAGATTTAGAGGTAGTAGGTTCCATCATTTAAAGCGTTTTTTCTGGCGTCTTCTCGAGGTTCACACAAAACTTCATGTTGATGCGATTTCAAGCATATTTCGCTAACGTCATATTTTCACTGGTGACGCGCAGCAGCTGTTGCTTGTTTTCTACCATAATTCAACAACGGTAACCTTTATAAAGTCGAAACTTTCGGTGTACGTTCCAATGATATTGCGGGTGCATTTCATGAAGTCGCGTTAAAATTAGACTTGTTATCTTTGAGGTATAAGCAGTTGAATAATGCCAAAAATGTTTTTAAAATTCGCTGCCCCGCCTATCCATCTATTGGTTACTATGGCGACAGATTAAATGGCTTTATTACATTTTGTTAGAATATTTTTTTACCGATTCTCTTGAAAAAGGTTTGAAGTTTTTCTACAGCAAATTTGGTGATAATACATGTTCAAATAAAAAAGTTATGACAAAAGTCTACGTAATTCTGGTACACCCCTCGTATGTACCGTACTAGCTGAAGCTAAATAAGAAATTCACAAACTTAGAGGTGATATAGTTTATAGTTGCAGGCATCGCATTTAAACAAAACGTGTTTATTTATACCAAGGAGCATAGCACAAATTGCGCCAAACCATTATACCCCAAATAAAATACCTTCCCGCAAAAGGTTGCAATTGTTGACTTGATTTGTTCTCGTGACCTACGTATGCCACGACACCTACGGTTCATAATAATTTCCGTTTTTTTGCAAGAGGAGCTATGAAACAACTGTTTCTTTGACCTGTGGTCGAAATCCGTTCAGTTCATGAGTTATGCGTTTAAATACAAACGACATGTCGACGGATGCCACACGACAGACGTACGTGCCTCCAATTGAGCTGAACATACAACGGTACTTCGTGCTCAGGTAAGCTAAACTGTAACCAAAAACTTTAGAAGTCGCGTACAATATCTGTACAAAAGATTGCCTTTAGTTTGTCCATCTCAGATACATCATGCACGGGTAAGCTGAATTGCAACCAAATACCCTCGTACATTACTAGTATCTGTACACATGAATGACTACAGTTTGTCCATCCCAATCCTCTGCTAACTATGAATGGAATCAATGTGTACATGTATGTTATTACAATGCCAAGTAAATAAAGCTATTGGAAATCGGACAGGAACAATGGATTAAAATATGGACCACTCTAACTTTATTAATACATTGTATTTGCTTTTAAAAGCTATCAAAACTTTATTAGGACACGTTTTGTTCTAAGTAACGTCACATTTCATTATTTGATTATTTAAACGAAGGCTACCGGGCGTTAGTGTTGTAAAATTTACGCACCATTTAGATTACCATGTTCCGTCAGTAGCACAACTAAGTGTTTCTTTGATGTTATTGGATTTAACTGATCAAGTTCATTCAGCAACCATGTTAACGTATTTGAGGTTTTATTGGAATCGTTTTTTTTTATTGTCTAATGTTCGATGTACAGCAGAATATTTGTATGGAATATTGATAAAAATCTGATTTACAGTAAAAAGCTATTATTATCGTTTCAAATTACTCTGATTGCTTTCATTGTCTCGTTTAGTTGTTATATGGGCATATCGATGGCTTAGAATGAGAAGGTCGTAACTACTACTTACGACCTTATAAGACTCATACATATTTGAAATCTGCTTCACAAGGAGATTCTTATGAGCCTATTTTCATCAAAATCGGAAATTGTCATGTTGACCAAAATGAAGTTTTAAAAACTTGTTTTCCCATAGGTAAAGACTAAACTACAGACAGTTGTCTCTTGTTTTTTCCTTATATCGATTTTGTAGTTACGACCTACTCATTCTAAGCCATCGATATAGTGTCGTGTGTTGTGCTAAGTGTCGTTTTTTGCATTTTCTGTGCCCGGCTGTTTGTTTAAGCTGAGTGACGTCTTCCCCTTCCGGTTTTCTGTTATTTTTTTATCGTTTAGAGTTGAGCAATGTACAGAATTGTCCTACTTTTGTTAAAAGGCAAGCAGGTATTGCCTATCCTTGTATATTGTTTTGCCGCACTTACCCAAATGAGATGAATTGAAGCCACAACCCGTCGTTTGGATGAACTTGTCGTGACCTGCAATTTTACAACAACACCAGTGTACCATTTTATTAGGCTGGCGATTTGCGCCAGACTATTACAATCCTAAAAAATGAAATCCACTAAGATGAATTTACTCCCGAAACTGACAACACAGAATCTATACACCCAATGCAAATAGTTCCTCCTCGTTAATCAGTTTTGCAAGATAAGAACATTCAACTTTCCTTGTTTCATTTATTCTGTTCGATTGCAATATTGAAATGGAAGGAAATTGTATGAAATTAAAAGAAAAGGTGTTTAAAGGCGTTGATAATTATTACTACGCGTTCGTATACTACGCGTTACGAACGCGATATAGCGCGCGCATTAATGATTTTATTATGTTTAATTATTTAGGTCATTATTCTCCAACGAGATCGTGGTCGAGTGGATGAGCAACTCGCTTAGTAATTTTCTGATGCTAAGGTCCAGCGATCGAATCACGGCGGCTCCAAAATATTATTTTTTTTGTTGAGTCCAGCACTTACCTCTCTTTCGACTTAGAAAACCACCTGATGTTATATTACTTGAAAAGCTATTGTTCCTTAGCAGTTCGCCAGCCTGTCAGTACTTTCAGTACTTTGATTCAGGCCCCGTACGTATAGCTTGACCAGATTTAGTAGGCACTCATTAAACTTCGGAAGCGTGTATTATTTTCCGTAAGCGTAGTCGGTACTTATCGGAAATATTTGTTTATTTTTGCACCGACTTTGTCCGAAGTATGCACGGAATATGTCCGGAGTGCCTACTAAATCTGGTCAAGCTATACATTACAAACAAATTCATCTTTAACTATTTACAAAAGCATTCATGTAAGTCAAGACAGAAGGGTGACTAAGTAGACGTAGAAATTTAGTGTTGACAAGTGTAATGTCATGGTATACCGAATGCAATCGCCATCGTTTACTAATAAAATTTATTTCAACCAAAAAATTATTTATTCATAAACAATTCATTGACAATTAAAATGAATTATTAGCATAAAATTATGCAATAAAAAAGTTAATAGCTCATTTTGGTGGTCAGTAAACGACAAGTAATTTGCTTTTCTAGATATATTTGTTTTCTATTACAATTCTAAATACGACTTTCAACATCTTTGCAGGCGTATAAGATTGCGGAATGGGAGGGGCGTGCGCTTCGATTTGGTCACGTCATAACATAGACGACATAGCAATGATACCAGAAATTCAGTTGTTAGAAAAACTGACTTATCTTCTCCCAATACCTCGTGACAATGAATAGGATTCGACAGTGATTAAAATAAGTTATAATCAATACTTTCAGCGCTTTGATTTAGATTACAATGTCTGGTGGAGTGGGAGTACACATGCACTGGAACCATCACGTTCACACCATGACTTGCAACTTTTTGTTATCGCATTGTTTATAAACATGTTATCATGATCCGGACTCTGTTTTCAATCACGTAGACAGGCAAACAGTCTATTAGACAAGTAGAGATAGTTTCAATTGGTTCCAACCAAGTCAACAACGTTTTTGTATGTTTTTCTTCGTTAGTCTTTGATTTTATAGTACGCCAGGAAACAACGACATTTAATGTGTTCTTAGCACGAAACAAAGTACATGTACGAACATAATAAAATTTTGAACAAGGTTGGCAATAATGAAGAAACTAAATTAAAATGCCAAATTAAAGTTCACAAAGCGAAAAAATCACAAAATAATTTGATGAATTTCTTCACCTAGAAGAACATAACAATCGTAAAATAAGAACAATTTGACTATGTTTACTATCATTTAGTAGGATAATCAATTTCTGATAAAACTGTCATGCACTTGCCTCATTTACGCAGACCATTCTTGGTTGCTAAGCAATTCTAGAACACCACTAAAAATCAATGGTTAGTCCATTTAACATTGTTGTCGTGGTACGCATATACCATGAAATATTTAAATTAATGTTGACTTTTACCACAGAAGATTTTACCTCAATATAGTTTTTATTTTTTAGAAAATCGGAGTTCCAATAGGAAAATAACAAACATTTGAATTTTGTTTTGTTGTTTTTTAACTTGAAAATGACAAAATTTACATAGGAGTCAATGGGAACTACACTTTTTGTTATTCAACTTCGAGATTTCATTACTTTACATATTACAAACTTACTTTTTAAGAACAAATGAAGTTGATTTTTAAGAATGTCAATTACTCCTTTATATTTCTGTAAGATTGACAAACAAAATACTAAAAGAATGTAACCATGGCAACCAAGCTTATTCGATCAATGAAGAATTTTCACTGATGTTCTTAAATTGCCTAGTAACCAAAACTTTGATATATGTAAATTATTTTCTGAACAGAATCCAATAATGCTTGGACTATTCTATCATATGATACCAAATTATAGTATAATATATTTCTATTTATCGTGTCATGCAATTTCAAAGTGAAAAAATCTGTCCAATTTTTCATGCATTTTTTACTTTGTGAACTTTAATTTGGCACCTGACTGTATAAGTAGATAAATACAAACTGTGACAAAAATGAGAAATATCCCCTTCGTTCTATATACTCACACAAAAGCGGACTAAAACTTCTCTACGTATACGTTCAACTTTTTACACTAACGAATGTTGGTATAGCCCTGCCAGATTAGATTGAGACTCCTAGCCTAATTCGAAAAAGTCCGGAGATAACGGTATATAGTAAAAGTAGAATAGAACTGGTGGGGGTAGGCCTCATCTAGATGAAGATTTGCCCCTGAGATAAAGATTTGCCCTTTAGATGAAGATTTGCCCCTGAGATGAAGATTTGCCCCTGAGATGAGTATTTGCCCACGAGATGGCTATTTGCTCCTTCAATGGACTCCTCAGGGTTCATTTAAGTAAAAAATCATTTTCTTAACTGGCACCAACAATCCTGAAAGTCTTGGAAGTGTGCCAGATACAGTCGCAGACCGGTTCAATGGACTCCTGAGGGTCCATATAAGTAAACAATCATTATCTTAATTGGCACCAAAAATCCTGAAAGTCTTGGGAGTGTGCCAGATACAGTCGCAGAACGGTTCAATGGACTCCCGAGGGTCCATAGAGACCAAAAATGTCATAATCAAAATTGGCATCGAAATTCCTGGAAGTCTTAGAGAGTACCAGATACCCTGGCAGACCGGATAATGGACTAATTAGGGTCCATAGAGACCAAAAATCGCAGACCGGTTCAATGGACTCCTCAGGGTCCCTATAACTAAATATATCATTATCTCAATTGACACCAAAATTCCTGAAAGTTTCGGAGTGTACCAGATACAGTCGCAGACCGGTTTAATGATCTCCTGAGCGTTCATAGAAGTAAAAAATATCATTATCTCAATTGGCAACAAAATTCCTGAAAGTCTCGGAGTGTACCAGATACAGTAGCAGACCGGTTTAATCCACTCCTTAGGGTCCATAAAAGCAAAAAATATCATTCAATGGGGAGCAGCTCATGAGCAATGAGGAGCAGCTCATGAGCAATGATGAGCAGCTCATTAACACTGAGAAGCAGCTCATGAACACTGAAGAGCAGGTCATGAGCAATGGGGGAGCAGCTCATGAGCAATGAGGAGCAGCTCATGAGCAATGATGAGCAGCTCATTAACACCGAGTAGCAGCCCATAAACACTGAGGAGCAGCACACGAGATATGTATACCGATTTATATAAACATCGGTACGTTCTTGACAACATGGGAGCGAATAGAACATTTGGCAATGTAAAGTCTAAGTCTGAGTTTTACACTTATAACATTGGTGAATAAGGCCCCAGAGAGTTGGACTTGCGATGTGTTGTGGTCCGACTTTATTACTGGCTTCGCATTTGGGTTTTTGTCACTGCCTTTTAATATTTCCTCTTGTCCATTTGGGTTGTTTAAGTAAAAAACATTATTATAAAATGGTTTAATTATGCTAAACGTGGACGTTACCCAGGATGTCGCAGAGACAGGCAAAGCAGACAGCACAAGATCGTGGCAAATGGCGAGCTGTGGTGGCTGCCCTATGTCCAAGCCGGGGTGGAGAAGACTTAGTCAAGTTACTCAAAATAGACACTTTAGTATGTAATACCAAGTTACAGGCTGCCACGAATTAAAAGCACAAAGGATTGGTCACAAGGTCTACACAATGGGTTTCTTCGTGACATGTGAATGTCCTTGTGTAGTGTTACTGTTTTAATACGTGCACCCTCTCTAGCCATTGTTCTTGTGGTTTCTATGATGTCAGTGAGTTCTACTAGTTCAGATGAACGCTGGTGCATGTGTCCGAATGGATACTAATCTCCTTTGACCGAAGTCTATCACGAAAGAAGCACTCTGTTCCCCGATAAACCATGTGATCATGTTTTGTAGGATGGTGTTTGTGAAATTAAAGCGTGAAGTATTGTGGAGCAGCGAGTGATAACTATATTATTCACTATAGACACTGTATGTTATAGAGAGGCCCACAATGAATTTCAAGCAAAGGAGTTGTCAATTGTAAAGGTATGGTTCAGAGTTTTCTTTCAGACATGGGTCCGCTCAAGTTACATTGATTATTGAGCCACTTTTTTCGATTCAAAGATGTCTGTCAAAACCGCCAGACTGTTCAATTTCTGAAAAGCTAAATGCAGTAAATATAACCACTACGCTTTGGGACCATTAGATTTTTAATCATTTAAGTGTATTATTGATCCTGATACACCTGTAATAATTGACCGGGTGGAATGTTTGTTTACGCGGTTGTGACAGAGATCTTTGAATAAACATTGTACTACTTACAGCCACAAAACCGCAACGTTTGACACATTAAGTTACGCATTTATACAACCAAATGAAGTGGAACATTGTGGATATTAAATTGTGCGCGCAGAAAATTATATAATGGTCCAGACAGAAAATTAAACCCAATACCATGTCTTTCCTTCAGATCACCATCGCCCTCCATTACTCGCCGACAATAACACGACAAAAATCCTACTAGTTTGGTGTCAATCGGTTGGCTTTAATTATGGTTTACGTATTTTGTATTGACTGTCAATATATACTTGTCTTGTCGTCTATAACAGTGGCAGCCAGTTTTGGTTTGATCTCCATGACGTCTACCCATAAGATACTTGTGCAAGTACAATAACTTCAAAAGAATAGTAAAAGACCATCTTTTGACGATCTTTCTTGTCAAATGAGACTGCAACGGAAATGCAACGGACATGGTAAACATAGAGTTGTTAATCTAGCTCCGTATTTATGTCTTGTCTATAATATAAGGGCCTCTCTAGATAGAAATAGCTACACAGTACTGGTTTATATATAACATAGAAGTCAGGGCTGCTCCAGTTTGACTAAGCGGGCAGTAAACTCATATTTATTTTTTCTTTTATGTGTAATATTTAACTAACGTATTATTTGAACAAACGATATGAAGTGTTTAGTTTTCGTCGTATTGTTTCTGATCAGTCAAATCAATGGATTATCACTAGGTAACCTTATAGGGCCGGATAAAGGTCAGTACAAACTAAACAGTGGGATAGTTTCTCTCATTGAAAAATTTGCAGTTTCGCCGATATTTCAGTTGGTAGGAATTCTGTTAGTTGAGAGTTCTAATGTTCTCAAAACAAACAAACAAAATAACAAGTTATAACAACGTCCGTACATTAACAGTTACTACTGATTATTAATAAAACAAGAATTTAGTAATACACTTGCGTTGTTTTATTTTCGCGTATACAGTGGAAATAACTCGAAATGTTGTATTGCATAATACAAATTTAATAACAAGAACTAATAAGTATGAAAAAATAAATCGATTGGTCTGTTCAAAGCATATTCGGTAACTAGAGATACTTAGTGATAATACTCTACAAATATAATCATACTGCAATTGCTTCACCAAACTCCAAAAAGAATTGCACCTAAATGTACCCTTGTAGAGGTCAATTTTCGAGATAACCGAGTGCTCGTTATTACCAAGGTCTAATTTTATTATAAATACCCGATTGATTTTTTGAAGTCTTGTAGTAATAAATGATATGATTTCAGTTCGTTTTTTTCAGACAGGGACAGACGGTTCCTGTATGACATAGTACATGCTATGGGAGGGATAGCACTCCATTTTTCTCCAGAATGTGTCTACTGTAAATGTTATGATATGTGTCATGCGGAACAATTCGGATATCATGGCAACGGTATGTTATATGATAATTATAAGAATTTAACTTAGAACTATTTTATCCGTTTGCCCATTCTTATGTTGGCAGTGTTACTGGTTTCAAACATATAGTTAAATTGTGATTGCAATGTCAGTACAGGATCCTCCCATGTCAATTATCATTTGATTTAGTAATAAGAGTAATAATAAGTAAATCGTGGATTTCAGATTTTATCACTTGTTATAGCCATATATAATGTGATTTTGCTTTTATCACGTGACACGGTGTGGTACATTGGGTTGACTGGATGTTGACCAATATTTCTGTTTCAATTTCAGAAATTGACTATTGTGGGGAAGTTTTTTGGAACTCAATCAATTGCTCTGGTAGGTATAAAAACGTCCGAATTATTTTGTAATTTGGTCCTATTGCATTGAGCGTGAACAACACCGTTACTGTCGATTCATTAAGTTATTCGGATATTATTTAGGGAAGTATGTCATTCGGAAGAATAGCGAGGTTTACAGTTAACAACACCTAGCACCTATATAAGCATAGTTTAGCTGACAAACGAGTTTATATTTACAACCGTTATCATTTAACTTTGATCAGACTGTACATATTTTATAAGTCTGCTTTGGGCTTTGGTGTTGATGCGTATTGCTGACTTATCTGATATTGTTTGCTTAATAACGCTTGTCACAGCCAACTGAGGTATTCGTTGACATATCGTATATCTTCGTAGAATTGATATTACGCCATAGCAGAGAACGCTCCGCCAGATTGTTTATCAAAGGCTGCTTTATGAAGGCTTTTAAGTTATTCCATTTGACCATATGATTATAATTTACCGTTAAAATTGATTCAATGGTATTGACTAACAACTGGAGTAATGTCAATTGGTTGTTGTTCAATGGAACACAATCGATTTGTTGGTCTTAGTTTCAGTTTATTCAGTTTCAGATTCAGTTTATTCAAATAACTGCAAAGTCATTTAGTATACATGAAACATAGATACAACATATTTACAATATCAATTTCCTGCTGGTCTTTAAATACGTTTCAATGTGATGCATTATAATCAATGATTTGTTATCTGATGGTACAATGTACCATGTATCTATATCGTATAATATACATGCGTGATGGGACGTTACTGGTATTTTTCAAACTTATTCCAATAATACACCAGGGCTGACAAACCATGTGACGTTTTGGCTAAATGTAAAAGTAAAAATATATAACAAAAAATAAAAATAACCACAAGTTTATTATTTAATTATTTTTTGATCGACTTTCACGAGATGTAGTGCACATTATCGGCTGGAACATCGAACATATCTCGTGAAAGTCGGTCAAAGAATACGATACTTATGGTTGTTTTTACCGTTTTTTTACATATTTACTTGTAGACTTAGCTAAAATGTCATGCGGTATGTCCACCCTATAGACTGACATACCATCTACCATTGTATATTGTAGCAAACAGTTATTATACGGATACCACAACAAGGCTAAGCATCACAGCAACGTCACCATCTTTAAAATCACCAACAATTGAGCCGAGTGTACATGTAAAGCAAAGTACTGAACGAAAAGACAGCGAGGAGACCAACATTAGAGGTAAACTCATGCAGTTAAAGTCACAATAAGTCTTTAATAGACTATAACTTTGTAATCTCTCTGCAGAAGGATGCACTACTTTGGACACTTAAGTTGACTCCGAAATGTTGAAAACAACATAAGATGGAAGACACTGTAATTAAATATCCAGATGGTTTGTTGACAAAATGACATTTTATAAACAATAAATGCATGGGTTTTAGTCTAAGGGATGCAACTCTCGCAAAATAAGTATTTTTAACCGTACATTTTACTAAATACGATATTTAATAATTCCATATGTCATTGTATATAATGGATGCTCGGAAAAATTAGTGGTGGTAACGATTGTGCTGCTTTAAAGTAGTTAGAGGTGTTGGTCGGAAAAAAGAAAAATTAATCAACAATTCATAGAATTTGTAATATCAGTTTAAAACATCCCCGAAAACCCAGCGGTGATTCCACTCCACTCCCGATCTCGCTACATCGATGTACCGAGTGCAGGAGAGGAGTGCCGCCTGGTTTTTCGAGGTTGGTTAAAAAATTAAAGCTTTTAGCTTTTCACGCATTCCGAAATGAGCTTAAAGTTCGACCGTTTGTCAGGTCGAATGACGAGCTTACAGCAGGCTAGAAGTTCGAAGTTTTGCCAAGTCGAACAACGAACTCATTTGCTGGCTGGAAATTCGGTTACAGTAAAATATTCTAGTCTTAGCCGGATGCAAATGTTCGTATTATATGGGAACCTACGAGTGAAGCAACTAGTCCAGTAAAACATGGTCCAATTTATGGACTGTAAGGACAAATGCATCGTCAGAAATTTCTGTTATGGAAATATAGTTATGCTCCGTTTCTTATATTGACCAAACGCTTGAGCGTATTTGAGCGAACGTGGGGTCTACTACAGGACAAATGGTGTTGATTAATATTTTCCCATTACTTATGCAAGGTCGTTAAATAAAGGTTAAACTGTCTTTAAATTAACTTGATAAGTAGTTTTTACAAGTTTGACCCCTGTGTTGTCTATAAAGACAAATCGTTCTCATCGTATTTTAAGAATAGACAATATTTTCGCCGTATTTCAAGAAATAATTAGAAACCATGCTTGGTGGTACAAAGTATGTCGTGTTATTCGTTATTTGTTTTGCTGTTTGCGACAGTAGGCCCAGTGATGAAAAAGGCAAGTACTTTTAATTTATAGTTAAAGATAAACTATGTTCACCTTTAATCAAGATTATTTTTTAATTGGATATAGTTTTGATATTCCAGCAATTAGTAATTTATATTTGTATGAACGAATGCATAAGAACTTCAAAAACGACATGTATCATCAATTAGAAATGCTTGTGAAAATATTAATTATCTTATACTTCAATCATTATTGAATTTTGGTTGGACACATAATAATACTGTACAACCTGGAAAGAGAAAACCCCTTTGTTGAACAAAAGAATAGGGGCTTTCAGCTATATGTTATTTATAATTACGACGACAACAAGTGGTATAGGGGGGTCAATAGCATGTACCACGGACATTATTTGATCAATGAAAGTGTCTGGTGCATTCTGATACTCATTTCACACCTTGCATATACGATATCCTAAAATGATGAAACAAATTTAAATGAATGAATATGTAGGTGGCTACGTGTGTTTTGCTTTCATTTGGTAACGTGTCGGTAGTTAATGCGTGTGATTCCCGTCGTCCTTTATTCGTCACGCACGCGTGTTGACTGAATTAAAGTCGAAAATGCCTGTTTTCCCTTAGCCTACATAAAGAGAAGCGTTTTCTTGTTTTCTTAAAAAACACCAGAAGAAAGCTAACTCCGAACATCAGTTTTTTTTATATTTTTAACGCATTATTCTTTTTTCAGGAACAAAAGTGGACAGGAGGTTTTTGTTTGACACATTCTACAGTATTTTCGTTGGAGTACCAGCTGCAATGATGTCAACATTGATGACGTCAGCAGGGATGGCAGAATGTGACGTATGCAAATGTTATAACGTTTGTACGGCAAACAGATTCTTCGGTGGCATGGTTACAGGTAGGATGCGCGCGCAACCGGAAACTTAGTTTGTTTAACAAGGTTCCAAATCGCCAACATCTAATCCGGTACGATCAAAGAAACGAATACTGGTCTGTGAGAGGCGCAACGTGCAAGAGTCGTATTGAAACCTTGATTACTCATACGCGAACTGGATATATACTGTATCGATTATCAATTACAAAAAGAAACTGTAAATCTATAGTTTCATATTTTTGAATTAAAATAAAATTCGACGCTTTAGTCGAGGAATCAAATGTTTACGGTTGTTTTTAACTCTTTGTTTGACAGATATCGCGATGGTTCGATATGGTCATAGTGTTTCATATAAAGTTACTTTACATTACAGAGAAAGAGATATGCGGTGACGAGGTTTGGGACGCCATTAACTGTGCAGGTAGACTTTCATATGCTAAAACATTTGTTATACATTTGTGGCTGCAAACGTAAGTGTTTGCTAAGATGTTTTAAATTGCTCTCTATGGATTACATTGATAGAAAATCACAAACTTAGCTTAATATACAGAGTGTTTTGCTCTACATATGGTCGCTTTGGAAATGTTGTACTGTACTAACTGTAAAAGCTAGCGGGAAAATTGCTTGATGTAAGATAATATTATTGCTTTTTTGTGTTCGATTGAAACAGTCGTAGGAACGAGGTAATTTAGCCAATGACCTTTAACTCCAAGAGAAGAGAAATGTGTGTGATGCAACGAGTCCGATGGGCTCGGTACCTTAGTTTTCTTTGTTTTTTGTTTTGTAAAGATTCATTATAGTTCTGAAACTTTCCTGTGTACAAATTCGATACATCTTTTAATCGCGAGACACGACTACCTCTGCGCACTAGTATTCAACAAGTTCATCTCTAGTTTGATGGAAATCACTGAACAGCAGTTTAGAAGTAAACAAATATTCCGAGCGAAAACCGAACAAGGCACTTCTCGATAAGTAGCAAATAATCGACGGTGCCAAACCAAAACTCCGTAACTCCAAAATGACAACATTTCAGGAGACGAAAAAAACGTGATCCTATTTGGAACCAAAATAAACTCCGACATGTACAAGAATATGTTGACTTGTATTAAATCGGAGTGTGTACTGTCATTATACGAAATTTTCGACTAATCTTTTTGAATCCAATAAAAATACGGTAATTTGTCACCTGACTGTATTCAGGTAACGCGATTGGCTATTTAGATGGCGACTAGAACGAAATGCGCAGGAAATCTAGCAGATGCGGATGCTGCAAAAAAATGAGTTACGGGGTTTTGGTTTGGCACTGTCGTAATGTTATCCACTCGTGTTATTGGTTGTTGAGAGCTTGAAAATAATCGTTGAAATTAGATATCATTAAAGTGAAGATACTCAATAAATTCATTAAAATTTACCGCAAAAATAGGCTACTATTGATTTAACCACATTTTTCAACGTCAGCTATTTTGATGGTTATTTGGAGTTCAGCTCTAAACTAAACTAAACTAAAAATAGATCGAATGGTTTACTTATTAACAGACATATTTACACCACAGGGGTTACTAAACCACCAGCTACAACAACAGCAGCGCCACACATCTTACCGAATGGTACTTCCGTCACTCAAAGTCCACCTTCAACTGTGAAGAGTACGTATTTCAAACGTTTTTATTGGTGGATATATAATGACGTAATAAATGACATCATTTTAATTTTTGAAGAAAGAATTGTTTAGTGTTTCGCTTATTCAATGGCGAAAGGATCACATATGAAAAGACTCGAATACATGATAGTAGGGACATGCAATAATATGATGCAATTATGCAGCATCACAATAAGACACAAAACATGAAACTGAACACAGTAAAATTCCGTGTCCTCGCATCTTGTCACCCAGACAACATCTAGCAATATAGTGCTTATTTATGTGCCAGTCGGTTGCATCCAGGGTATGGGTGGGATTTTTACTTTTGGAGAGGGGAAGCTGGAATGAAGCTGGAAGGTAAACAGGGCGGTTTCCCCGGCTATCCACCGCCCATCCCCGGGGGTGGGGCGTGGATGCAACTGACTGGAGCATTATTAAAGTACTTTTTAACTGAATGGTTAGACTACGATATATGAAAACAACAATATGTCGCGTAGTACTTGTGTTATTTTGTTATCTTAGTAGTACAGGGGCGTCGGCAAAGAATTTGGAAGTTCATGGTTATATCTTGGTCGAGTTATGCCAAGGATGAAACAAAGGATATTCACCTCCTCGAGTGCAGTATTAAGTTGAAACCAATGATCACTTTTATGCAATCCCCATATAAAGAAAACAGATGTCCATATAAGTAAATCATTAAATTAGGAATGTGTACGTCATGTATGGCAACTACTCCATATAGCCATGTACATTGTTTAAATATTTGAAGTTACCTACATGCATTAGCCATTCAGGAATGTATTGGCGTCAAACAGGGGAAAGGGACTTTACAAAAACGTCCATTCAAAGTTAAATGAAAACGGTTATGAACATAAGCTCGTTCGTCCAGTAACATATGTTAATCTAGGTTAAACTGGTTGTAACTGAGTTAACTGCAATTTCCGCTTTTCTGGGGCATGAGATAGTTCCCTCATTAGTACTACTTATTAATTAAATCGACAGTACGATGTGTAGTTTACATTATTAGATTAAATGCACATAAACATTTCTAACCATGCTATTCACTTAAAGTGGTGGAAGGTTTTCACAATCGACTGAAACTAATTCAGTATTTAAACACTGTTTCAGGTTGTGACCGTATTTGTGTGATTGGATCCGTGGCGAAAGCTGTCCAGATGTCTGGTGACGGTACCTCTATGTGTATCAGTGGTAACCATACATCTAATGAAGCATTACCAGTAGTATGTTGTGGTATGAAACCGCAAACTATGTGGAAGAAGGGGGCGAAGGTAGGAACGATGTTCCCGAGATAAAAAAAAAATAAAAAAAATCACCGACGGAGGCAAATATTTTCTTTAATATATTTCAGGGGTGTTTTTCATTAAAAACATGCTTATTTTAATATTTTTTAATTATAGTTTTGTTTGCAGAGGCTTTATTGCTTCGATCTACCTGAGTGTGGCAACAGACCGGGTTGTGTCCCAGCAACTGCGCCCTCTTATTCGGTGAACATAAATGTACAAATATGGCTAAAACAGTTTTTGCTGCATTTAAACAAATATTTATAATTATTGTACTACTGGATGTTTTGTGAAATACACACGAGACAGGCATTGAGTCACGCCCTCTTGATTCAACCTGACCAAAACTTCTCCGAAAATTCTCTATTTCTTGATTGAACTTAAACTAATAAATTCAATTACATGTTTAGGCGTTAATTTGTTCAAAAACGTATCCTATACCGATTGTCAAATCAATTATAAAGATAACTCGTGTTTAATCAAAACCACAATAATTACACAAGTATTTCCAGATTAATTATTTCTCATTGTTCAGGTGATGGATGCATGTTCAGCAGACGACATCAACTATTCGCCGGTTGCTGCGTTCGTGAACGGTGAATACGTACCTGGTAGTTCGGGTATATTGGTGGCGTGTAAGAATAACGGTTTCCAGGTATGAATGTGTCTACAGACCCCGATCCCCCTAAACATCTCAAACTGAGTCAAACCTTATTTAAAAAATAGTGCCGTGTGTCAATTAGATAATTTCCTTGACTTCCTCCTGTGAACAACAAAACGGGGTCTTTGTTGGTAGGTGGTGTATCTTAGCAGGTAATTTCCTGGATACAATATACACGCATTTACTACCATTTGAATGGACCTTGTTGGAGAACAAATTGGTGGTCTCTATAGACAGGTTTTATAATAACGACACGTTAACAGGAGGTCAATAACACGGGCGTGATTGTATTTGCATCAACATTAATACTTATTGTAGTCAACAAAAAGGGAGATCACTCCGTGGGAAATGTAATAAGGGCTATGAAGAGTAAGGCACCTTTACTTTAAATTGTGACAGTCGTACTTTTTTTTTTAGTTTATTACTAAAACCCCAAAAGGAAGGCCGCCATTGAGGCCCTCGAAAAAGTATATTATTATTATCATTATTGAATAAGTCCTGATATAGCGGTCATACTGTACAAATGGTCCTGAAAACTGTCGTTTTTATATTGATGAGTTTTATGGATGTTAATGTATTGAGAACAAATACATTGAAATTGAACTCGAAAATAAGTGTGGTCTTCATTTTGATAAGGTCTAACAACTGAAGAAGTCTTTGAATTGTGGTTGATTGTATATAAAGAACTATAAGGCAGTGTAAAAGACCAAAATTATGCGGTACTAGTATAATTTATGCTGGCTTAGAATAGGATAGTTGTAAGTACACATTCGATGTTTTGAGAAAAACCGGAAAAACTGTCCGAAAACTACTCTTTAGAATTTACCTAATATGGTAAAACAAGCCGTTTAAACATCAGTTTGGTCAATATGACAAGTTCCGAATTTCATGAAATAGGCTCATAAGTAACGCCGTGTGATGCTGATGTTAAATATGTATCAGTCTTATAAGGTCGTAAGTAGACCTTCTCATTCTAAGCTTGCGATATTTATAATGTTTTCAGTTGGCTCTTCAGACCTGTGATAAAGCTCCTATAATTGCTGCAGTCACCACGCACAGAGATGTGTACTACGTCATTGAACAACTTTAAGTCAACATAGCATCATTCATACCACGAGGGATGTTCAAAAAGACTTCGGTTCAGGGAACTGGCTATGCTTTACTAAATTCGTGAAATATGTACACAATTTTATGTATCTTCATACTTATATGCGAATAAATATTTTACATTGATTGCGAAACTGTGTTTGTTCAATAGATAATTCGTATACATGAACTGTCATGAATTCGGTCTTTTGAAGTAGTAGATAGCTTCATACTTCTGTATTTTGACATTGTTCATTTGCATCCCGGTCTCAGGATACATTTTACATCCTGTTAAAGTACTTACTCGAAAAAACTCTTCGAGGAAGCCCTACTTACTAATGGTGTCCCCATTTTACAAAATCTGGTTTCAAAGACCATCCTTTATGTTAGTGTGTATTATAAAAAATTATTTCATGCTTACCAGTGGTTTAAGGCGGAATAACGGTGGATTATTCCCCGATAATTTCTGTTCATAATTTCACTGTTCATAATTTCACGGCAAACAGACTATTTTTTAAAATCAAATTTCCTCGCCGTCAAAAATAAAATAATAAGCATTTTCACTTGCTCTCTTAATCTTTAACAAATAACACAACATTATATATACATAAATGTAAAACAAATGGACGAAATTGAAGCCATTGCAGAAGAACTATTTGATTGCAACTCGACGCGTGCATGGCGGGAAAACGACGTCACGCAAAACAGTTGACGTATATAGTGGAGTATTTCCATCATTTAAGCTATTTGAAGCATGAAATAAATAGAATATTAGTATTTTACCGTGTATGATCGTTTGATAATTCACCTCGTGAGCAGCTGACTTATATTTTCACTCGTGGCTACGCCACTCGTGAAAATATTACATCAGCTGCTCACTCGGTGAATTATCAGCCGATCATACACGGAAAAATACAAATATCCTCTATATAAATATGTTGTAACGTGAAACATGGGTTTAAACACTGCTACAATCTTTTGAATAACGGTTAACAATATATTCGTTTTATTCATGAAAGATGAGTCCTCACACGGTCCTATACTAGTAGTAGAAGTTTTTTTTAAATTTGAATTATTCAGTCCAAATTCTTATTTCGATGTTAATTTATCTCCATTTAATCCTTTTTTAAAAACTAAGTAATGGGGTGTGTGTGTGAAATATTTGGGTTTTCCAAATTACTTTCTTAATCGATAAATGACCAGCCAGTATGACCAATATACCGGATCTAGTCGTAACGCGATAAGACCGAATATTAGCTAATCCGGATTACGGGATTAGTTTGGTTAAACAGTAAAACATTACGGACTTTATTCCTTTACCACATTTTGAGAAGGAATTACACGTGATTTAGTAGGTCATTTGTCAGCTTAAGTTTTGATCAGCGTCTTAGTGGTCGTATATAAATTATGTTTCTGTTTAAGCTTTGGACGATTTGTTTCGTGTGTCGGACGATACCCTATCGTCTTTAAAATTAAATGAACGCAATATCGAAAACATATCGCTGGCTTAGAACCAGAAGGTCGTAACTACAAAATCGATAAATATAGGACAACACGTTTTCAAAACTTAATTTTGGTCAACATGATAATTTCAGATTTTCATGAAAAAAGGCTCATAAGAAGCGCCCTGTGAAGCAGATTTCAAATATGTATGAGTCTTATAAGGTCGTAAGTAGGAGTTACGACCTTCTGGTTCTAAGCCATCGATAAAGCTTTTGACATTACTTGCTTCTAAGCGAGTTTGGCAAAAATCATACTTCCGCTTGAAATCTGCTCAACCCATCAAAGAGTATATGACGACAGTAATTTCTTTCAAGCTCAACATATGCACTGGCTCCTACTTACACGTTATATTCAAACGCACGAGTTGGGTTGTTTTACAAATGTGAAAAAAAACAACAACAACAAATATTAGTAGGCTCAATATCACAATGTACAAACGAGTCGATTTCCTGTTATTGCAATAAGGTATACAAATTGAATTATATGCCGAGCCGAGCATAGCCTTTATTTGCTTTATTTCTACTCAATTATGGCAGACACAGTACCTCCACCCGGATTTGAACCCAGGTCGCTAGATTAGACGACAAGTACACTTACCACAGTGCTACGGAGGCACATATAGTCTATTTAATATTATATAGTCTGCCAATTAGTCATACAGTGATCAGATGTTACATATATTTAAGTTGCAATAAGTCATTGTTTAAAGTCAATATTTACAGAAAGAGATGTGTATTCAAGCTACAACTGAGTTATTTGTTTTGTCATTTAAATTCACATTTGCACACAGGCTTTCATTTTAAACGGCCAATAATTGATTAGATTCGTATTTCAAATATTATACGAAATAAGTCAAATAACCAATTTTCGGGGGCTGTTTTCAGCTATTCAGCAGCTCAACCACCCTTCGACATTTTAACCCAATTCAACCCAGGATCCCAATTCAAGTGTGCTAACTACTGTGACGCGGCTGCATTGAAACTAAAATGAAACGGCAACTTAAGTTACCTAGAACTGTCGCATTATATAATGGTAGAACTTCAGTGAATAAATGAGCGAGATAGACAAATATTCCAAGCAGCGATTTTAACACAAACGTTCTAAATACGGATAAATATTATACCACTAGTCATTTTGCATATTTAAAGTGTATAGAGCTATATCTGACAATATTTAAAAAAAACCCTGAAAAACAATTATGCTTTTATATCCATTAGATCAGTAAATTTTCGCTTCAGCTTTAACAGAAACTCTCCCTGTGATTTATTGCCAATTTGGACATGCAAATTGTCCGTTTTCATACGAAAGTGTTCTAGAACTCCCTATGAAATTATAATAATCATTTATTTTTTCGACATTTGAATCAAAGTACACGGAACCCATCCAATGTTTTAATTAGCAATTAAGGTAGTCTAGTATCATACTAAAAATGATGCTAGTAATTATTTTAAAATTAAATGACCTTCAGTTATAGCTCTATACACTTTTCGGATAATAAAACACTAATATAAGGATAAATTTAATTAAACTCCATGGAAATATACCAAGTTGGCGGTTAAAAATACAAGTATAAAATACTGATCTTTAACATCGAAAATAATCCGCTAAAACTGATGTTTATTAAATATCACTTATTGATGTTGGAGTGGAGAGAGGGGCAAATACTCCCATTGTTTGGTTTCTGTTTGTAACGAGTCTTGTTCGGACTTGACAGTTTTAAGTATATCACTACTAACTTAAATACTACTACCGCAAATATATGTCGATACCCGATCAACGGGGCTTACTATTGTGTTGATATTTTGGGGAAAAATGTTCAGTCGAAATTGGATATTAAAACGCGGTATGTATGATTATTTAATAATTGGTTATGAGCATAATTATTGAAAAAAGTCACAATAGTTTAAAGTTTAAGTTTGCTCGGGTAAATGCTGATTCCCGACAGTTTTGCAGTCAAAATACTGAGGCAGTTTCACATACTAGTAATAGTCCAGTCATTGAAGCTAAAAAATATGGTCAACCTGAAACAAATTGCAAAACAGAGTTTCTTTGCATTTTCATCATCTACAGACTATTATCAACTACAGACAAAACGTCAAATATGCGAGTTCAGTGGGGAAAATACCAAAAAATCGAAATGTTTAAGGTCAATTTTTGGTAGCAATTTCAGCATTTTCCTTATTTCATACTACATGGGGAATTTTAAGTTCTAATAATTCCCGTGTAAGTCGTTAAATATTTTCTAATTGCACCTTAAAGCTTATATTTTCTGAAAGATACAACCTTCTTCTATCGAATACAAATATTGATTTTATCATCAGACAATTTGCTTTTCATATAATTTTATATGCCAGTCCGCATGTTGGTATACTACCCATTCAAAGGTCGACAAAATGACTCAAAATAGCACTTGGAAGGGGAAACAAAAGTTTTATTCATTTCTTTAATATTAATCCAATTTGTTTAAAATTTACACATATTATGTGTTGTATACATGTGTATCTAATGGAAAAAGGATATTTGTGTTTGGACAGTATACAATAATGACAATTATACAAAGTGTACACAAATCTTTCGATTCGGGAGAAAAAGTGATTGTTCTCTTTGTCTGTTCGTCAACAATTGCATTTTTATTCACAATTTTTACTTTATGATTATGAAACTTGGTCAGAGTGATCATCTGAACAAAATTTAGGCCAAGGTAGAAAATGGATGATCAAGGGTAAAAAACTAGGTCACTAGGTCAAATTGTAGCAAAACCTTGTGTAGTCGCTAGAGGTCATAATGTTGACCTTATATTTATGAAACTTGGTCACAATAATAATATCAACAAAATCTAGGTCAAATTTAAAAATTGGGTCATCCGGGGTCAAAAAGTAGGTCGCTAGTTCAAATCAAAGGAAAACGTTGTGTAGGTACAAAATTCACAATTTTGGTCTAATATTTATGCAACTTGGTCACAATGCTCATCTCAAAACATCTAAGACAAGTATGTTATTGAGTTATTTGGGTCAAAATTAGGTCAATATGTTAAAATAATTGATGCGACTTTTTGGCGCATGAAGGTTTGTTTATTATTTGACCTAGTGACCTAGTTTTAACTCATGATAAGTTAATATTGAATTTGACCTACATTTTGTCTTCATGATCCATGTGATATGGTTTCATAAAGATTAGGGAAAATGACGCAATCTAAAGATTGTTCAATAATTTGACCTAGTGACCTAGTTTTTAACTCAGGTCAATCCAATTTCATACATGACCTTGATTTTTGTAAGGTGATAATTGTGACTTAACTTCACCAGTGTAAGGTCGAAATTGCGACCCCTGGTGACTATATATTGTTTTTTCTATGTTTTGACCTAGTGACCTAGATTTTGGCTCCGGTTAACTCAAAATTTTATTTTCCCTAGATTAGCATCCGATGATCATTGCTGCCAAGTTTCATGAAAATCGGACCAAAATTGTGACCTCTAAGCACGATGTAAAAATAAGTTACTGGTACAAGTCAAGATTTATTTACATCAAAAGTGACAAATATCGCGAAAACATGTGACAATTCAATATATTTGTAAATATCTCAAAAAGTCCCAGGAATATTCAATTAGGACATTTTGTACATTGCTAAGGAAAGCTTTACGCACCATATAAACACAAAACTGTTTGTTTTGCAATTAGTTTGAGGTTAAAAGTTAAAATGACTGGACTATAACCAGTTTCCTTGCGTTATAACAGGAGCGGTGGTCTATAAATGCGATAAAATTCCTTGTTCTAACCAGTTAAAATCCTACTTACCCTTCCTCAAGGTTCGCGTGAGTTTGGTCTTATAATACATGTTAGTCTTAAGATCTAGACGTGTAGAGGAAAACAAACATTGTAAACTTTTCATAGAAGGACATGACTTGTCGCCACAGGGTACAGTATCAAGAGTAATTTCCCTTATGTAGTAATAAATATATAAGGTATATATGTATATATATATTACTACGTAAGGGAAACTACTCTTGATACTGTACCATGTGCTTGTCGCTACTGATAATAGCATTCGGACCACTAGCATAAGATTATTCATACAGGATATTGATTAGAATAAACCAGGGTCAGGATCGTGTCAAATTCTCCAAGCTTCTAAACAATCGTTTTAAGTTATAATATGTTAAATTCTCGTTTACCCTAGTAAAAATGCACTCTACACGTTTATATGCACCTGTAATTATTGAGACATTTCGATCATTGATTATACCTAAAAGCGCCAGCACTCACTTCTCACGGAACCCTCTTTTTTGCTGACGATACAGTCGGTAGAAGAGACAGTTGTGTGATACAAGAAATCCAGACGGGACACCCTAAAGCCCTCTCCGAACAGATTATTTGGTATTTTAATGTACGTTGCATGTTTAGCACGCGAGATGCACATCTTGGTTTCTAAATGGTTCGCCTTTAGTTGGGTTGGAGGCACTGAAACGCGTTTCTGAAATAGCCAGTAGCCCGGCCGAGATTCGAGTCCTGTGTCTTTGGATTGGTAATCGACCTCCAAAATTTTTGCTTAAATAATTGAATAATTCTATCAAACAAGTAGAAGAATACTTTTCTAAAATAGCATAGTTGTTTAGTTATAAAGTTATTTCGACTGAATTACAAATGCACTTAGATGTAGGGATTGCGCTTCTCGACCAAGAGGTCCCAATACAACCCTCGTCTAGACGGCTGATGAATTTATCTGAGCAAGAATTACCCACATGCTCCATTTAACCAAGGTGTAAATTGGTACTAGTAACTGTGAGTGCGGTATCTATTCAAGGGCGCCAAAGATCGTTGTTGGCTGCCACAAACACCTTAGAGAAATAGTATCCCCAGGGAGACTCGAATGTAGGTTTCATTAGGTATCCCGATGACCAGGGAAGTTAAAACGAAAATAACCAAAAGGTAAAGGGAAGTAACTGCTTCGAGAAGATATGAAATCAATCTAAAACACAGTAGCCTCCCTTACATATACGGTAGTGTGACACCATCTTTCTTTCTCTCGTCTTAAGGTTCAATGGAGCGTCTACATAAATTGGTAACAACACACTCTACACTGTGATTGATTGCATACATCGTATAACACACAAAGATGTTTGCATTAATACATTGAACTTTAGGTATATTATGTCCATGTTAAGATATTTAGTTATTTGTATCAAAATAATCCTTTATGAAATAACAATGGATAATGACTAACTTATCCGTAGTTTAATCCTTTGAGATACACTATACCAGCTAGTTTAGTTTATGCTAAATCATTTGAGATCGATTGTGAGACAAATATTTCCAACTAATATCAATTACAACTATTCGTGATTTTAACGCAACGATGACACGAGCACCTGGAAAATTAATTCATATATTTCCAGTTATTATAATCTAACCTAACTGGGGACAAACAGTAAACACACGGTATAACCGGATGCGTCCTCGATCGGCCGAGTGATGCGTCCCGGCCGAGGTAAATACTGATGGCGGGATGAATAATCGTTATACCTGTGAGGATAAATAGTTCAATACTAGCGCAAACTGTTTAATTTCGGATAATGTATGTGAGAATTGAACATTATTTTCTGCGTGTTGTGTATAAACAGGCTCTATCAGATTTATCCTGCAAAGATAGCATGCGAGGTTGTCTGAATAGTACATTTAAACCGTTGTGGTCATTCACAAATCGCTAGTTCCAAAGAAATATCGAAATCGATATGTTCTGGTAAGAAATATAACCCCACTACTTACCTGTCATCAATATTTACCTCAGCCGGGACGCATCACTCGGCCGAGGACGCATCCGATTATACCGTGTGGTAAATGTGAAGCAAATACAATCTTCTAGCACCGACAACAAGATTATGGAGAAAATAACGCACACTGAGCATTTACGCTTCATGAAGACAGTATCATGTTAGAATTGACCTTCTGGTTTAGGAATTATTTGTCCAAACATCGTTTTACCAAGGATAGATGGTTTTATCCTGTGGCAATACTCCTCCCATACAAGCAACTAGTGTTTATACTGTTGTATGATACAATCTTTCGTGCCCCATACAACTAGGCATGGTGTTGACTTGTCTTGAGGTATATGATACTTCAATACGTAAGCACGTGCTTAATGTTCAGTGTTTGACACTCGATAGGGTCATGACTGGCTGTGCTTTGAAGTAGGTCCAGAAATGGCTTAATTAGGTAGTCACTAGTATGTCATGTAGGTACCTCAATGAAAATGCGTGTTACTTTTTCATTTCAGTATTGTTGGCTCTCGGTGTTTTGTCAGCAGTCACTATTATATGCAGATTCAAAGAATTTAATAAAAAAGTAAGTTAACCCGTTTATTCTTTTATTTAGGTTATTAGCACGAAGAGTTTCCCATAAGTCAATGTCAGCCAAAGGTTATTTTGAACATGTTTTTGTCCAGGGGAAGAGTTGGCGGCATGCACACTCATCAATAGCTATATCTTATTTCATGTTCTACTTGTAACTCCAGGCGGGTTAAATGTTCATTTACGTTTTACTCTTGGATACAGATTGCTTTGGCCTGAACGTGGTTCGGTTTATGCACATACTTCAAGTCCGCAACGTGCCATTCATTTCTGTGAGATTATACAGACTTATTTGAAGTATCCATTTTAGGGGATATGGAAGGTTCGTTCTTTGTCCGACTATTGTGTGAGTGACAAGGCGATGCCGCCATAACTGTGTGACTTGGACGGTCTGTGAACTACACCATTTACTTATCACTACAACAGGTGTTAAGTGCTGTGTGGCGGCTGTAAAAATTCGCCCGTACTTAACTTCAGTGTAGTTATCATTCACAAGTATATCCCTTTATGACTAATCAATGTAATTATGCATATTATCCGCATTGTAACTTGGATTATTATATGTTTTCTGCGTTCGACTATTAAACTTAAGTGCTGCTTTCGCTGTTCTATATTTCGTGTCTTTTTTATAAGTATCACACACATCCGCTAACAATAATATGGTTGAAAGAATCTGTATTTCTTTCATATTCTACAGGTACCCTCGCAACAAGATATCCGTAGTGTGCCTAAAGAATACAGAGTGTTTTATAAAGATATCGTCGCTAAGAACAACACTACTGTCGGCAACGAGAAAGTTGGAAAAGAATATGTTATATTGTGGTATAATCCACCGCATTACATCGAGGCAAGAGAAGAGGCCAAATATGTTGGCTTTTCAAATTGTAAATATTCTAATTGTAGAATGACATTTAACACGAATAATCTTGACAACAGCGATGCTGTAATAATCGATGGGCGTCATGCTATTGACCACGGGAAATTACTGGGACCACCTAGACGTCCACTCGGACAAATTTGGATATTTGCAGCCCACGAATCACCCGTTGAATACGATGGACCCTCCTTTGGAAAATGGAAACAAGCGCCATGGAAAAATGCATATAACTGGACCATGACATATAACAAAAACATCAGTGATATTCATCTACCGTACGGAGTTTTTAAGAAACGATCATTGTACCGACACAAGAACTATGCATTTAACATATCTAAGAAATCTAACGCCGCGCTTATGATCACCTCTCATTGTGCAACACAAGCAGAGCGATTAAAATATGCTCGCCAACTGCGTAAATACTTTAACGTTACTATATTAGGTTCATGTGAAACACAATGGGACTGCGGTCGAGCACATATTCATGATGACTGTTTTGATATTCTTAATACTTATAAATATTATCTTGCTTTAGAAAATGCAATGTGCCCCCAATATTTCACAGAAAAACTTTTTGATAACTATAAATATGACACTGTACTTATTACTCGAGGAGGCTTTAAGGGAGACGCTGCAAGTATAGCGCCTAAAGGAACATATATATCAACGGACGATTTCAATTCAGCTGAAGAACTTGGAAGATACCTTAATACGTTATCAAATAGTGATTATGCTAAAATGTTGGAAAGAAAAGACATGTACTATTCACCGGGTTATAAAGAAGTTTATGGACAAGCAATGTGTAATATTTGTGAGAGAATAAATAATCAGGAACTTTACAAGAAAACCATTCCCGATATTGGACAAATAGCTTTCGGTGAAAATCGATGCCGAAAACCAGATGACTTAAGCATAAAGTAAAATAAGTATGATAGCTTTTACAAGACATGATGGTGCGATTAATATAGAAGTGTATTATGCATGTACATATAAACTGTTATATTTTGCAATGCATTATTTACAATAATGTTACTGAATTCGAGACTACCCTCCATTTTATCAATCTCGGACAAGCAAACGTGGCAGGTGCTCTATCAAGCTCGATCTAACGGTCTCGCGAGATACGGCACTACACACGCATTTGAAATGATTAGACAATACAAGCACATGTATTTTATCAATTCTTACTTGAGATAATTTTGTTCGTTCAGTGTGTAGACATATTTAATGTTCTCATTCTCATACCCCATACTCCATGCTCAAACTTGAAACAGTTTTTTTTAATTTTGCATCAAAACCAACACCAACTTATAGCAAATGACCTAGACAAGAAAATGAGCCCCTATATAATATGTTTACATTCAGTAATACAGAAGTTTCGGTAACTAAAAACATGCTCCAACTGGAGTATGGAGTATAAGTTGTAGCATAATTACCAGGCCTGAATCATCGGGATCTGTATACCGGATTATATTGTTTACACATATTTCGGAAATAAGTATTGAATGGTAATAAACTCATGGAAAACTTGATTGTGGCCATATCACTTCCATGATAGTTTTCTTCAAGTTGAACTCTGTTATAGCAGTGTCCATGCCCCCTCTTTTTTACAGCTCTGTGCAGTGTCGGTGTATTTTTGTTTCCATTCGTCCTAGGAAGTAAATTTCCGCTACCCTCCTTTAAAAGTCCACCCTGCCCCCTTTTAAAATCCATCGCTTTTAATTAGGTCACTGTGCTGTTTAGTAACTATGATAAACGTTTTTGGCATATATATTTTCGCCCTCTTTTTGCCCATTATTGTAAACTAGGTCAAGTCGCAAAAATGCATGGGTTTGTGTGGGCATTTTCTTATACCTTTTTTTGTGATATAGAATGCTATATATCAATTAAAAATGAAGTGCTTCAGCACAAGGGAAACAACAATGATGAACATCACCATTAATTTTGTTTCATGTGTATAATGGACGTAAATTTGTTGTAGATGCTAATAACTGTACAACACCCGTTTCGTACAATTAGACATTATTGTATATTGCTCTATCAAATATGCTTTTCTTAAAGATGAAACAATGTACACAATTAAGCATTCATTTGATTTACTTAACCAAAACACATGACTTTAAAACATCAGTCTGAGCTAAGAAATAACTCGGGCTCTGTTAAAAACAACACACAACACGATACTTGTCAATCTGTAATTAACGAAGGTTGTTTTTTAAATAAACACCATATTAATAACAGCTGACAATATCAACAGATGCAGCAATAAATCATATACCGGATCGTATGTCTCAATCACCAATATACGTTACTTGATTACGTAGGAAACACAACACAGACAAATCGTTAATCATTCACAGATAATATTTGAGAAATGGATAGCTAGTCTTTAATTATACCAGTACAAGGCAATGGATAATCGTATAGCTATGTCAGCACTCAACTAAAAAAAAGCCAAACACAACAAACAGACACAACACACGGACACAACACAGACCGTAACCAAACTATAACCCTCCCTCTGGAGTAAATCTATTTGAGAAATACAAGGTCCGTTAGACATTCTCAAACATTCCTTGAACATAGTCGCTGATTTAATATACTTTCCAGCCCCCTCTGAAGCAACATTCTCAAGGGACAACATAAATATATGAGGGAATCGGACAAGGAAGAAAGCACCCAACTTAACCAGCACAGTACATAAAACATAAACAACATCACATAGCACGACCACTCGGAACAATGTCCACAAAAAACCGAACAAGAAAATCAAATGCCCTATAACCAGCTGTAAAAGATCTAGATGAGCAAATGTCGCTGATCTGCAGATATAAAATAAAAGGTCAACAATCTTATCCTGAACTAATACGCCTTACATACATGTATATCTCTCTTATAAGTATTACAAATGCAATTCTCTGTAGTTTATTGTTAAATAATATGTTCTCATTTTTGAAAATGAGCTTTAAATCACAAATAGTATGGAATGAATTAAAACATAAGTATTTCCATGTGTATGAGGTCAGATATGAATGAAAAATAATTATATGTACATGTTTGTATATCATAACGACGTTTGGTGGCTGGTGTACTGTGTCAAGCCAATGCCCGATGGATGCATGGAATAAATTGTATCTATTATTATTATGAAGTTATACTTTTGCTGTAAGATTGAAGCATGTAGAGAATTACTTCTGTAGATTAAATTGTCAGTTGTCCAGATGTGAAATATCTGCCATAATGATTGGAAATAGTAAGTCACATTCAGAGGCATAAATTTAATTGATTATGTAAAAATTTATATGTCCGTTTAAATTTTAAAGTCCCATAAAGTCTCAGAAATAGCAATATTTTACTAACAAATATTACCGTGAAACATTGGTAGGTTATAGAGCTCCCCAAATGTCATAGAATCAGCATATATTTGATCTATGTTGACTTTTATCCTAAGAATAATAATCTCCGCAAATCGTCAATTTGTAAACAAAGGAGTATTTTGTCCACCACACAAATAACTCCTTTGTTTACAATTTGAAATCGACGGGTCGTTCCGAAGACAGTACGTGAAGTTCCGTAATATATCGAGGACACATATATTGATGACAAATTTATGCGAGTACATGTATATGCATTTAAATAAAAGTCAAATACCGACCGGTATCCTCCGGTACTGGTAATCGCCGGTATCCTATTGCACTATATTGTATAGGGTAATCGAGTGTAAAAAATCACGGGTGAATTAAAGGGTAGATTGTTTTCATTAGGTTATAATATAACATTATTGAGAAGTAAAGTGTCTATTTAATAATGTTTTAGACCTTACGTCAACTAGACCCCGGTACTATGCGGAAGGGATGCTGATTACAACATGCTCGTTTCGGGAACCCTTCAAGTTCATTTAATAAAAAGCATGGAAACTGGCGAGAATAAGTAACATGGGGCGCGCTGAGGGTAAAAATCCAGACATGTATGCTAAAACGTCATTTTGAAAAATGCGATATTTATAATAATATGGGGTTTAGCTCGAATTAGTGCGAGGAACTTAGTAATACTTTAAATAAAATTGGACAGTATCGAGGTTTCGATTATTTGTATTCTTCTAAAAGCAATTTGTTAAAAATTAATTTATAAAGACACGTGGCCAGTCAGAAATTCGTTCAATGTATGCATGAATCTGACGTCATGAGCGCGTTCCACATGGCTCATTCTCACAAATCGTAGTGTTTTTAAGAAAAGTCAATCAACAGGGAACAAATTCATATACCAAGTCCGATAATATTCCAAGCTGTTTACGAGACCAACGTGCAAAAAATATTTGCCGTTACGCATGGACGATTTTTTACATGAATAAGCCATTTTTTTCCCGAAATCGATAAATTAGTGCGTGGAATGAACAAATTACACAGCCTAAGATTTATTGATATAATATATCAGATGACATAATGTTGTTTTAGGGTGGCCAATTAGAAATTTGGTTAAGTGTATAGACGATGCCGAACTACTATCTGAACCTCTTGGTAAACTGACGGCATCGCATCCGCTGCCATTCGAGATATACGTTGATGACCCGGCATCACTTCTTCCACGATCAACTGGTGCCTTTGGTAACTTTTCGCTTTTCGGCTTGTGATCTTAACATAATCGGCATAGCTTCCGAGTGTAGAACTCATCCATTCGGTGTTTTCGGGGAGCTTTTGGCATCGATTCGACTTTGGAAACCTTTCGGGATGGCTACATGATTACGAAGCCTCACTGAAAGCATCCGGAAGATGTGGATTGAATGTGGAATGATGCGGACGGGTTCCATAACATCACGAGGACATGCCGAACCATCGCGATCTGGCAAATTTCTGCTTCGGGAACCCTTCCGGTCCTAGTGGACGGCAGGTCTTAGACATTTTAGTTTAAAATATAAGTATAAATATTTTATGAATATTTTAATTTCTGTCAATCCTGTTAAAAACGGCCGCAAAGAAGCGTTGGCTTTAACAGATGAGAAAGTGTAATATACAAGTAGCACATAGTTAAATAGAAAACTTTCACAATGTTTGTGAATAAGTAATACCAACTGAGTTTTAACAAAATCTACTCTATACAAGGCAATATACAGTATGTTTAACCAGCGATACCGACAGTTTCTATAGTTTCAAAAAGATACCGGCGGACACCGAGATTTAGTACTCGCCCACGTATGTGAATAACTTCACGCTCGCGTGCACTCGGTACTTGACGAAAATAAGCTCGGCGTGTATAACAGTAAACAAAACATCAGAATGAAAGGCCAGAATTATCCATATTGTGTTAGTCAACTTATTGTTGCACAGTAATCAATATTTATAAAAACATAATACATTCTCGATAAGTAACTCATTTTGGGCACAAAACGTGACTGCTTTTGAGCGTTAATGGGACTTTAAAGGTTATCTAATATCAAAGATAGCACTACAATGACTTGGAAAATACAAACACAATGATGTATTGGTTTGCACAGCCGTTGTTTAAATGCCAAATGAGATGAAACAATGTAATTTCTAGGATCATCTCTATATTTGATTAATTGTATTTTCTGTTATAATGATAAATGGGTTTCACATTGAACTTTGAACTAACATATTGTCATTCATGTTATAAATTACAGGAACTTTATTTTATCGGCAGGATCACCTCTTCTGGAATATGTTTGGTTAATTTGCATTTTCTATTACTATGATAAATGGGTTTGACCTTGAACTATGAATAAACATATTGATGTTGACGTTTTACATATTACAACTTCAGAAGACGTTAATATACGCTCAGTTATTAACGAAAAGTTAAATCGCTGGCTTAGAATAAGTATATCACGAATGTACTACTTAATTGCTACCTTCCCTGTCTGATTTTCTCATACTTTTTTACGAGCTTATAAGACAGATACATATTAAAAATCCGCACCACGAGGAGCTCTTTATGAACCTATTTTCAGAAGAATCGAAACTTGTCATGCTGACCAAACTGTAGTATAAACAGCTTGTTTTATCATAAGTAAGAAATAATTTTCAGAAAGTTTTTCTTGTTTTCTCAAAAAATCGATTTCATACCTTCTACCTTCTCATTCTAAGCCAGCGAATTGTCATTTGACTTAAACAAAATATTCGCAAAACTAACTCACACACTGCTAGATAATTGAACACATAGGTTTATATCGCAGTCCGCAGTCAACACTGCTAAACATGCTGCTAGATAATGGAATAGGTTTATATCGCAGTCCGCAGTCAACACTGCTACACATGCTGCTAGATAATGGAATATGTTTTATATCGCAGTCCGCAGTCAACACTGCTACACATGTTGCTAGATAATGGAATATGTTATATATCGCAGTCCGCAGTCAACACTGCTACACATGCAGCTAGATAATGGAATATGTTATATATCGCAGTCCGCAGTCAACACTGCTACACATGCTGCTAGATAATGGAATAGGTTTATATCGCAGTCCGCAGTCGATCAACACTGCTACCCATGCTGCTTGATAATGGAATATGTTATATATCGCAGTCAGCAGTCAACACTGCTACACATGCTGCTAGATAATGGAATAGGTTTATATCGCAGTCCGCAGTCGATCAACACTGCTACACATGCTGCTAGATAATGGAATAGGTTTTATATCGTAGTCAGCAGTCAACACTGCTACACATACTGACAGAAAAAACATGTCTGCAACTGAAACAAAACCACTTTCTTCCCAAACCGTAATTACGTGTCATTTAAAAAGATGAGGGAGTCTCACAATGCATTCGTCAGTTAACATTTCAAGGACGACCACCGATAACTATATATGTATTTTAGTTACACTGACATGTAACACAAACCACAGCAAAATCACAGTTGGAGTCAATAGCAAGACAAATATCTATACAATTAGCAGCAGCAAAAAAAGAAGCAGTGATGCAATACTGTAACATGTTCCGATAGTATGTTGCTCCACTTAGTCTGGCAGTCATTCAAACACCCGGAGGACATCTGCATATCAAAGGGACCAATCAAAACATATACATTTGGTACTGCAAATAACACCGGCACTGTACAATGAAGTCACAACTTAAATCCTTCAGTTGGTATGCCAATTTAAGACCCCCCAAGAATAATACGCACAAAAGTTTTTGCATCAAATGGTCCTATGACATGACCCTAGTAAAACATTGAATAATGCAACTTAGTCATCGATGCGTTTATGAAATATTTAAGATGGCTGCCAAGATTGCCCCAGAAAAAACACTTTAATCTTTTGTCTAAACATGTGCAAGTTTTCTGTGTTGATACAAAGTCACTGAAACGGTAAACGTTCATTTTGGACACCATATACATGTATTACGTTATACAACCATTCTGACAATGACCAGACTCATAAACGAGTCGTTCACAGTCTATGCTATAGCACACAGACAATTAAAAAACAATGTGAAACGGCGGCAATACACGTGCTACTATTAACACAACTGAATCCGACTAATAATGCAAGATTTTCGCGCGAAAATCAATACTTCAGAATCTTATGATATGAATACAAGTATAATAATCCATAAAGGCAAGCAACATGGTGAATCTCCGGATTTTACAGCTTGATTCTTCATCTAGGGACAATAACACTTCTGTCACATATGTTTGGCATACCTTGCAAAGTTTTAATCCAAGTCGTCGAGGACATAAAACTATAAAGACATCATGACGAGATTTTGATGGGAATGTTAATAACTACTAGCGCTGTAAAGCTTCAAGATTTGAGAACTGATGTGTTAACATGATATCACGAACGTGTAGCATTACAACACAGAACTGTCCCATAAAAATAATTATAGTTGAAAGCTAGGGGATGTTTATTAAAACTTTTATTGATGATTGAAGATCGAGATTTGATGTTTGGGATATTGTTCATGGACAAGAATTCGACGAGGAGAAAAAATTGTGTGATCACCAGTTTAATTGAATAAATTGCAGTGACCTATGAAAATGCGTTGATGTTGTTGCTGAAAGCAAACGTCATGTTAGCCTGAATCAGGTGGAGTGATAAACACTTGTGTTTTGCGGAATCACTTACGATAATCTTAAAAATACGTAAAACTGTTATTACAGTTGTTTACCACGATTTTCGATTGAACAACAGTATATATATATACATTACTAACTATTTAGAAGTATGTAAATGTAGTAAAACAGGGTCGCATTGATATCAGTTTATTACATAAATAATAATTTCAAAAGGTAAACGATCCTTATACAAGTTTTATTGACCAAATATTCGAATTACTTAATAGTTGAATACTATAAATAAATACTATAAATAAATGCCACAAACATTAGGATTGTACATTGCATTTAACCGATTCAATTTAGAAGTACAGACGATCTTAGCAGTTGTTTAAATCCGCAGATAAATAATTGTAATGTCGTTTCCATGAGATTTATTGCGAAAATGGTGTCTCGAAATGTACCAAAATCACCGACATGACGGAAACGAACCGCAAGCGATTGAAATTAAAGTCAAATTAAGCCTTAAATTGCTAACTTTAAGTTTAATAAGCTTTAACTTGGTAACCTTTCAGCAGAATGATTCAATTTGATCACTTTAGTTGATTCCAAGATGTGGAAAACACCATAAGGTGGAAGAAACAGTAACAAAGCTTAATTATATGTGCATGTGTGATATTATCAAGAATTACCAAAATGAGTGTACCAAATTTGCTGGATATCGGGTAAATGTGGTGCAAATAACAATCAAAACTATTTAACAATTCAGAGACAGAACACAACAACACCGACAGTGGTAGCGTCCTATATTATGTCACGCAGACAACAAATCAACAAAAAAATGTGACCAATACTACAAAAAGAATGAATTTAATAATTGTTCGTTTTGGTTATCGTACATACGGTGTATGATCTTTGTAGACAAATGGCACACCATTTGACAAAAAGCCCATGATGAAAACGTCACGCCCATTTGCCGAAGGATTGCTCGACGCTCAAGCATAGAACGAGCACTACCACAGAACTAAGGTTTGTGAACCAGGTTACAGTTTAAACCCGAAACTGGCTCACCTGCGTGGATCAGTAGAACCGGTTTCGATTAATTGGCTTTCAATATAAAGTGGATGCTAATATTTTCAAAAGCAATTAATTAAAATAGACAACTAGAAACACGTGGACAATGTCATTCACGAGAATTGTTCGCAACATGTGTTATCCTTTCCAAACGTTCGTGTTTGATGCAATTAATTTTGATGGCTGTGATTTGGGTGTTAGTGGTTTGGCCTATTTTCTCGTTTAATTAGTATATGTTGGACATAGTGCCGTTTTATTATGGTATGTGATTGGTTGGTATTTTCTCTGTACGATTTTCTCTGTACTACATGTGCTTACTCGTATATATTCCCTATTGTGTTTACGCCCCTGTACTATATGCATGTATGTGACAAGGAATTGGACATGAAAGAGCGCAAAAACGAATGCATACATTACACGTACAAATCATATGGCACATACGTGGTTTATACTTAACAAAATTATTCACGGTTTTCATGTACTTGCTACTGTCCGAATTTATAATTCTCCGATTGTCTCCGTTGATAATATCTTCATACAATGGTACAATGTACCAGCTTGTTGTAGACACTTACTGACAAGCTTCTTAGACTATTGCTGAAAATAATCCATTATTAAACCTATCCTCTATGTGAACATAGAAGACGCAACTATTAATTTCGCCTTTAGAAATGCTTATAAATCGGTCATTTACCGGTGGTAGTTACAACGATTTATCGGATATATTCCTGGGAGAAAGAGAATTTAATTCAGTATTGCTATATTTATAAAAGATTTATTTCTTAAACCGTATAAAATACAATAATTTTGATTCCCCATGTTTCTTTGAACGTCATAATAATGTATCCGTTTCGTGCTTTTGTCAGTAGCAACATGTAAAACTAGTATTACAGACAAATACGTTTATGATACTCTCCCCATAAGTCGCCTAAGAATACAGACTGACTTAAAGTCTCGTTATTGCTCAAAAACTTTTGTCCGATCATCCATTGCATACAATGAATTATGGAAACATTAAGCTTTTTCTTAACAAATGGCCAATACTTGATGATAGAATGTTAACTATATATGTCGAAATAGTAGACCAAATATCATATTTAACAAATTGTATGGTAAACAAAATACTCATTTTGCAAGAGTTGCTTCCCAATGCATTTTATCGTTAAAAAAATATTTTCTCAACAAACCATCTGTATGGAAAATACGTAACGGTATTGAGTCTTATATTCTTCAATAGAAAATGTATAAGGTAACTAACCAGACAATGGATAAGGCACTAGTACAGTTAAGTATGTAGAGGTGACTTGGGTGCCGTCATGAGAATCCCATTAACGCTTGAATATTGCATATAAAGGTTTGTTAAAATGTGCTTTCCTCGTGTCTAGACACATAGCATTTAAGATGCGATTATATACATAAACATGACAAGTATGTGCCCAATTATGCCTAATTATACGAAATTAGTTTCTTTTTATACATCAGATACTTGCATGAGATTGCAGCACTCAAACATCAGCGGGGTAAGCCATAACAAAGTACAAAGATATATTTCTGGTGCAATTATACATCATTTGTCTGGTGAGAAAATTGATCAAAATAGTTTGGAAATGCATTTTATAATAAAAAGATGAACTTACTTGGCAAAATGAATCAATCCAAAAATAAGTGTACACTGAATGTCACTGGTCAGACTGGGGCTTATAACCGTGCCTGGCATACGTGTGTACTGTCACTACATACTAACCTACCTGATTTAGTAGCGTTCATGAACATGCATATTATTTGATAAGCCAAATACAAACACAAAACAAGAAACTAATAAATTACTATGACCATCTTTGAATGGCGGGGTAATATGAATTAGATACGTGTATATAATTCAGGTTTTAGAAATTAGCCTTTTATAATAAATAATCAATGGAACTCGCTCATCCTGAAATATTTCTGATTAATCTGTAGCTCTACCACAGGTGAATGCCCTAATTATGAGCATTTCTAAAGGCGGAATTAATATCTTCATCCTTTTTGTTCGCAAGGATAGATTTTAATTTGTTAATTTTCCAAAAATACCATAAGAAGCTATACAGCTCTTACCTACAGCAAGCTCAGGTAACATTGTGCCGATGGAGATAATCGGGGAATAACTAAGTAATTACAATATTACAATACATTGCAGTGATTCTGATAGTAGCAAATAGTGGTGGTATAATTATATTTCTTCTCATGAACTTCACTGAATATACACCACGCGTGTGTGTTATGACTTTTATACGTGATCGTTATCTTACCTGCCGGATATGTCACTAAATAAGGGTACAGCAGGAAACTCAAACTGAATAAGAAATGTTACTAGCATACTAGCGGAGCACAAACACACTTAAAGCTCGAATCCAAGCCGTACAATGGCTGAAATATCCAGTTTCAATTATAAGCTTTAGGTTCAAGACAAAATTTAACCTATATTAAAATATAACGTTTTTGGTCACTGTTCGACAATTTTTCAAATGTTGTCAATGTGCATTAAAATCAATTTTGTCATTCGGGCGATTTTTCTAACCAACTGAAGCAGCAGGGTGTGGGAGAGGTTTAATTTTGTTTTGCTGTTCAGCTGTTTATGCTCTTCTGTTTCCCTGTCTGATTAGTTATTACATACTTTCAAAATTATACCTATGCAACCTCTCTAGTAAATGTCATTTTAGATCTTGCAGTATATCATAAGACATAACAGTAGCAAATGTGTGTCTAAGCTTAATGTGCCTCCTGAGTACTTGTACAATATGCACATTCGCACCAAGGTATGCCATCTTTATGGCGTGTTATCTAATCATATGATTATTACCGCAACTGCTACAGTTTTATATTTCTATATCAAACTACAACTTTCATTGTCGTTATTTGAATATAAAAAGTATAACAAAGAATAAATAATACTCCATTATGAAAAATATACAATGATGTAAGGTTTTTGAAAAGTAATTAGCAATGGATCTACTCACGTTCAAACAGTAGTCAATACTTCAACTATTATAGAAACATTCACTGCCACAATAAAGTACCATGTTGCAGATCGATTAAATACGGGAACTGTCATAGACTTAATTCCAACACATTACATTATGGTGCTCTGAAAAGGGGTGTGTTTTGCGATAGAAAGATCGTATTCAACAAAGGTAACGAATGATATGTTTTGTCCACGACAGCTATTTAGTACAAAAATGAACACCCTCCTATGTATTTTAAACACTTATCAATAATGAAATGTACCAAACAGTTCTTGGTTTTGATAAAACTTGTTTCTGTCAAATGATGTTTTGCTGGTGGTACTTGCTTTGTATATTTGTTTATGTCTGCTAATGTTTCGGATTGTTTTGGTATCTTTTGACCGGGTTGCAAAGATGATGCTAAGAACTAACACTTGTACACATAACACAATGTAAGTTACGGCGGTGGCACTATGTGACACTTTATTGCATTGATAGACAGACGTATGAAACAATAACACTGAATTACACTGCTGCTAATGGGAAAACACATACTTATAGATACTCAATTAATATCTGAAATATGTGTTACATTTCATATCGTTCGGATTAAGAATTTCTGAATCCTCTATTGCAGCTGTCTTCTTAGACCTTTCTCTAAATGTCTTTTTAACACGAAATTACACATGTCTGCAATGTAATCGCCATTCATCTGTTTTACTGTCTATAAGAAGATTTTATGTAAAACAGCAACGCAATAAAACTGTCTTTATGCATATTTTATTTAATATTTTGTGTAACAATATGACGTCATCAAAACTAATAAAGTCGTACAGAGAAGGACAATCTTACCAAAGGAGCTTTAAATGGTTATGTAGCATGCAAGCATGACGACTTTCCAACTGCATTTTTCTATCGAATCCATAATCAGACAATGCTTATGCCATTTACAGACCGACTTATTATGAAGACTGTAATTAAAATAATTTATTAGAGATGCAATATGAGACCTTGATTTCTGTCCTCTTATTAAGGTAATTGAACTGGGTACGCATGTCAACGTCACGATGCAAACCAACTGTACTGAATGCCTATCGAATGATGTGACCGGGAGTCACTATTTAGTGTTTTTCAGTATTTGTTTTTATTTAAAGATGCAAAGTCTCCGATTCACCAACTTTTATAATGTATTTATAGATTAGTGTAGAGTTCCGATGCATTCCATATTTCAAATGCGCATTTTTTGTTATTCTTGTGGTAGATTCAAGATTTTAATGCGCAACAACATTTACTAAGTAAACGCTATCTTGACGTCAAAGTCCTTGCCTCTTCGAGTAATGACTTCGCAACTTACAGCATCGTTACATATTTAGATGCTAACCACGACAAAGCCGGGTTGGAAGGCGATAATCGGCCTGTGAAATTATTAATCACCACAAGGGCAAGGATGACTATTCCATTCTAATGAATACATCAGTGGTTAGTCATATCGCATGTAACTGACCAATTATTTAATATTGTGCGATCTAATTGGTTGCCATTATCCTTAAATAAAAAAAGATCTTAATTTTGTATATTGAATAGATATGTTCTCATTTTTGAATACCTTATCTTTACTTATAAATTGGTTACGTGTCTTTAAACATACTTAAAAACTCTTATAATTTTGCAAATATTAGGTGTTCAGAAAATCTCCAGCATGAGAGTACAGAAGAAATCACAAACAAATCAGCAGTGATGAACCTTGCACATTGGTGATTAATCAAAATGTATGATTGCATGTCCCGATGTTTACATTATCTAATCAGTGTGAATATAACCTCATGCCGCATTATACCACATCGGCTAATAACTGTCAATTAGAATTTGAGATCGTGTTTGAAGGAGATCACAGGGCACTTTAAAACAACATTAGCTTGCAATATTCGTAATTTATCACATACTCACTTCGTCCATCGGGACGTTTTGTAGCCTATTACATAGATGAATTATAGGAAACTAGACCAACCTTGGAGTTGTTTACGAAACGTAAATATTAACTGACCTTTCCAGTAATGTGTACAAGGTTTTGAGAAAAAGCAGAAATTGACGCGGATTTTAATCCAATAAAATCAGTCCGTCTGTGTTGATAATATTGTTATATTAGATTTATAGACAAAATGTTAGTCATTCCAGATGCACAACTGCGTCGCAAATTATATAAGACCAATAAGGTCGAACAATATATTTACATCCAGTGGAACAGTAAGAAAAACTGTCTGAATTGTTAATACATTATCGAACAATATTCTTAACTACTTTTAAGGCCTGGTCACAACCAAACATCGCATTGGCCGCAAAAAGCAGGCCAGAAGATAATAACAAAATATGGTGACAAGCAGGACCTGGTAGCAATACGCTTACGAGTAGTGAATGACCTATTTAATATCACCAAACAAGATAAGAATAAAATACAATACTTGAAAATGGCACAATGACATTTATGAAACATAAATCAACTTAACTATGTTCATTACTAACACAATGTGTATGTGCTAGAAAACGATTTACTCAAGAGCTCAGTGAAACATTAACTGGGTTATGTATGCTTTACAAACTATTTACGTTACTCGTGGAAGTTTATTAAACATTTTAATTATCCTCGAATGATAAATAGGACTAGGGTATTACGCATAACAAAAATAATTGACGAGATGGCATGTATTAGAAGACGCGCATTCTGTCCATAATTGTATTTTACTACTTAAAATAACGTACTGATATTATATTATAATTGTGCGTACGAACGGCAATCGTATGCATCACGAATATAGATCATTCGTATTATGGTGTTTATATTTATGGTAGCTGTTCAGATCTGTTTGTGTTGTAATTAATTAGCCAGATACTGATCTTGAATTTG
The DNA here is from genome assembly GCA_963678985.1 of Spisula subtruncata. NCBI lineage: Eukaryota > Metazoa > Mollusca > Bivalvia > Venerida > Mactridae > Spisula > Spisula subtruncata. The sequence continues at coordinate 25,637,242 of OY787678.1, read as the reverse complement.
ATAACGGCGAAATTATTGCAACCGATATTATATCTCAAGTGACATTCAAATATTACGACGAAACTCCTGTAACGTAAAACCACCAACATATCTTCAAAGAGATTGCATTTTTGATAACCATAGAAAAACTTGTCTAGCGATATATAGTGTAGTGGCTAATGTTTGTTTGATTTATCATTTCGAAAACAAATTATCGCCGATCTTATCTTAGGACCGTTTTGTTCGGAGACAGATTGTAAAATCAAATGTCCTACTCTTGGCAAAGTGATTATTTTTGTTTACACCAAACTTTAAGATGTCGTCTTAGTAAGTCGGTATATATCTAGGATACGACTAGGCCAATGTTCAAATTATAACAGGTTTGTTGATGTTTTAGAAACACTATGATTGCATGTTGATTAATTAGTGTTTTATGTATTCTTAAATGTAAGACGGTCTTTAAGTGACATTAACATTGCAGACATAGAATAACAGTGATTGAGAAACGTCATTATTGCATGCAAAATGTAAGATGGTCTTTAAGTTGATTTAGCATTGCAGACATAAAACGTCGTTCTTGCATGTTGATTGATTGATCACAGAAAGTATAATTTAACTTCTCTGGTAGATAGCTTAGACTAACATGGTAAAAGCATGTCAAATAATGACGCATATCATAAATGCACAATGCATAATGGCGTAAACGATTGTGGTATTACGTCATTACGTCATTATGTTGGTTTTAAACTAAATCGTCGTATCCCAGACACTAACAACAAATGAATCGCGATTACATATCAATTATATGCCTTTGGATTATAGCAGAGATCTGCAGAATAACTTCAAAGTAAACATAACATAAGAAAATCTAAATCCGAACAATGTGGATCATAAGGAATGATATCATGTCGATGCAAGTAATTCATCAAATTTAAGTAAACGATGTTTAAAGATGAACCATCTGCATAAAGCCAGACTCATTACACTAAAAATATATATCATTCAAACAAGCATTACGTAACCTAAATAAATACTTAAATAAAGCAAAATCTATAGTCGGTTTGTCATTCACGTGACCAGTCTTTAGCCAGTGCCAATATGGTATGATCCCTGATCAATAGCGGTGATATGGTTACAGTTTGCTCAGGAGATTGTCCGCTTGATAATGTGATTAATCAACCGTGCTTAGTTTAATTCCAAATTGATCGGCCTGATGTTTTAAACCCGAATTTGTGCAATTTTTAACATTTCAGAAGACGTTATAAATGGTGCATACTTTATCAGATTAGTTTGTTCATCGTATAATTGATGGATTTGTGTAGTTGTCAGTGTGAACGACTTGCAAAAAATAAGAGCTTAATATGTGTTATAATTTGCATCAGTTAGCATAATTGTGTTAATTACAGTAGTTTGTTTTCTCGAGTGATTGCTTTATCGATCGATAGTCCATTGAGTTTAAAAACTGTTTGGATGTTTTGGTAACATATACAAATACATCAGGAACCTTACATGGTTACTGGAAGTATGTAGCAAACCGAACTTAAAGATTTATATTCCAAATATCTACACATTACTTTTAGTACTCGGTATGTGGATACATTGTATGTACGTATTAAGTTTATTTATACTTGACTCAATTGTCCAAACGCTTATGAAATATCATAAAGCTTTTGAGTAAAGAAATCGCAGTATGTAGTTTTGGCAGTGGGTCTTTGGCCAGAGACTGTGTCACTGGGTCGAATCGCGAATGAGCATTATTTTGTCACTGGGGGCCACATTTATATCCTATCGTATTTATGAAACTCTGATAATTCAGCTTTTTGACAGCCTTTGCTTAGGATTTTCATTTTCTCGTTCAGTTAAAAACACGAATCGTGCCGTGCTATGTGATGTTTTTTGTTGTTTTATGTCGTCTATGCTCGGTCGGGTAAGTTGAATAATGCATTTAATAGCAGAAAACTCAAACTGAATAAGGAATATTACTAGTAAACTAGCCGAGCACAAACACACTTAAAGCCCAAATCCCAGCCGTAGAATGGCTGAAAGATCCAGTTTCACTTAAAAAGCTTAAGGTTCAAGTCAAGATTTAATTTATATTAAATTATTACGCTTATAGTGGTCACTGTTCGACATTTGTTCAAATGTTTTCAATGTGTATTAAAAACAATTTTGTTATTCGGGCGATTTCCTTACCAGCTGAAGTAGCAGGATATCGGATAAGTTTGTTTTGCTGTTCAGCTGTTTGTGGTCTTCTTTTTCCCTGTCTAATTAGTTATTACATACTTTCAAAATTATATTTATGCAACCTCTCTAGTAATTACCATTGCAGATATAGATTTGCACTATTTCAGATGACATAACAGTAGCAAATGCGCTTCTAAGTTTAATGAGCCTCCTGAGTACTTGTACACTCTACACATTCGCACCAAGGTATGCCGTCTTTATGACGTCTTATATAATCATATGATTATTACCGCTGCTGCTACAGTTTTATATTCCTATATCAAATTTCAATTTTCACTGTCGTTATTTGAATATAAAAAATGAAATAAAGAATATATAAAATTCCATTATGAAGCATAGACAATGTTGTAAGGTTTTTGAAAAGTAATTAGCATTGGAACTACTCGCGTTCAAACAGAAGTCGACTATTAAATTGTCATAACAGCAAGCTGGTACCATTATGCAGATATATTAACAACGGGGACTTAATTCCAATATCATGTCGTGAATATGACAGTGACTACTGCTCGTGTAGTTTTATTCTTGTCAAATCAGTTTGTCAGTCGGTCCCTGGAGCAGTTTGTATTGTTGTTCAGTGTTTAGTGGATTGTTGTTTCTGTTTGTCTTCCCTGTCTCATTTGTTATTCCATATTGCCGTTTTGTACTTTGTTGTATGACTAAACATTGCAAATAAAACCTTGGTTTTTAATCGTTAAATATGCATCCTCAGTTATATATAGGCATCGCTACATATAAAAAGCATGGCTTTTTAATGATGTAAATTTTTACCATAAGGTGCAATTACGTTATGTTTATATATGTGACCGTTTTTATGTAGTTTTCCTGTATGGTCTTACTTGGAAATGTCACCTACGGTACTAAATGTGACCAGACATGGGGTCTCGTTTAATCATTTGGTGCACTAGTGCTTTATTTCTACATGTTATCGTTATTAAAATTACGAGTTTGCTTTCCTGTATTGTTGTAATTTGAATTGTCACCTACAGTACTAAATGTGAAAAGTATATTTTAATCATTAGGTGAAATATTTTTTGTTTCTACATGTTATAGGTTTAATGTGAAGTTGCTTTCCTTTATTGTCGAACTGTTTCTAATGAGATTCTACCTAGTCTACTGTATATCATCTGTGTATATATTCATAATGGACGATAAATTATGCTGCTGTTTACTGTTCTTATTTTTAGTATGGCATATTAAATGACATTGTTTTCAAGGCTCCGATTACATTCTATGTTTATTCAATAGCCTATCCGTTAGTCATAGTACATAATTCTAAACGCAATTGCTTGAATAGGTTATTTCTTCCTTTATTGTACCTGTTGTTATTGCTATCCAGTATGTTTAGTTCTGATACCAGGAAACACGTTCCATACAAAAAGTCTATAGCACAATCATCATGTATAGATAAACATTGTGGTCAATGTGTATATATATCACGTGTACATAATGGTGCTCTGAAAAGCTGTGTCTATATCTATCAATCCTTTAATGTTTAAATTTCTGTTAACAATACAAATGTATCTGCTAATTTCAACTATTTTACACCATTTTGTACTTGGAAAAATACCAAACATTACCATAATGAAGTAATTTTGTAATCAGGTTTAGATAAATACACGATGCAGCTGATTCAACCAATTAAATGTACATACGAGATAAAAAAGTGTTACTCTAATCTTTGAGCTGTTTAATGATTCGCCTCCATAAATCACGCGTAATGTTTCCTGGAAATCGAAAGAGGTCATGTTGACCAAACTAAGTAAATGATTGGCAATTTTGCGATGGAAAGATCGTATTCAACTAAGGTAATGAAGGATACTTTTTGTCCACGATATCAGCTATTTAGTACAATAATGAACACCCTATGTATTTTAAACACTTATCAATAATGTAATGTACCTGACAGTTCTTGGTTTTGATAAAAACATGTTCAAATGATGTTTTGCTGGTGGTACTTGTTTTGTATATTTGTTTATGTCTGCTAATGTTTCGGATTGTTTTGGTATCTTTAGACCGGGTTGCAAAGATGATGCTAATAACTAACACTTGCACACATAAAACAATGTAAGTTCCGGCGGTGGCACTATGTGACACTTTTTTGCATTGATAGACAGTCGAATGGAACAATTACTAAGAGTGTTACACTGCTACTAAAGGGAAAAGCACATACTTATAGATATTCAATTAATATCTGAAATATGTGTTACATTTCATATCGATCGGATTAAGAATTTCTGAATCCTTTATTGCAGCAATCTTCTTAGACATTTCTCTAAATGTCTTTTTTAACATCAACTTACACATGTCTGCAATGTAATCGCCATTCATCTGTTTCGATGTCTATAAGAAGATTTTGTGTTAAACAACATCGCAATAATACTGTCTTTATGCATATTTTATTTAATATTTTGTGTAACAATATGATGTCATCAAAACTAATAAAGTCGTGCAGACAAGGACAATGTAACAAAGGAGCTTTAATTTTTAAATGGTTATGTAGCATGCAAGTATGACGCCTTTCAAACTGCGTTTTTCTATCGAATCCATAATCAGACAATGCTTATGCCATTTACAGACCGACTTATTATGAAGACTGTATCTCAAATTATTTAAGAGAGATGCAATATGAGACCTTGATTACTGTCCTCTTATTAAGGTAATTGAACTGGGTATGTCAACGTCATGATACATACCAACTGTACTGAATGTCTATCGAATGATGTGACCGGGAGTCATTATTTAGTGATTTTTAGTGTTTTTTTATTTAGTTTTGCAAAGTCTCCGATTCAACAACACATAGATTATTGTAGAGTTTAGATGCTTTCCATATTCCAAATGCGCATTTTTTGTGATTCTTGTGGTAGATTCAAGATTTTAATGCGCAACAACATTTACTTAGTACGCTATCTTGACGTCAAAGTCGTTGCCTCTTCGAGTAATGACTTCGCAACTTACGGCATCATAACATATTTAGATGCTAAACACGACAAAGTCGGGTTGGAAGGCGATAGTTGGCCCGTGAAATTATTAATCACCACAAGGGCAAGGGTGGTTATTCCATTCTCAGGAATACATCAGTGGTTAATCATATCGCATGTAACTGACCAATAGTTTAATATTGTGCGATCTGATTGGTTGCCATTATCTTTAAATCAAACAAAATAACTACATTTTGTATATTGAACAGATATGTTCTCATTTTTGAAAAATTACCTTATTTTTACTTATAAATTTGTTACGTATCTTTAACCATACTTAAAAACTCTTATAATTTTGCAAATATTAGGTGTTGACAAAATCTCCAGCATGAGAGTACAGAAGAAGTCACGAACAAATGAGCAGTGATGAACCTTGCACATTGGTGATTAATCAAAATGTATGAATACATGCCCCGATGTTTACATAATCTAATCCTAGTGAATATAACCTCATGCCGCAATATACCACATCGGCTAATAACTGTCAATTAGAATTTGAGATCCTGTTTGACGGAGATCACAGTGCACTTGAAAACAACATTAGCTTGCAATATTCGTAATTAATCACATACTCACTTCGTCCATCGGGACGTTTTGTAGCCTATTACATACATGAATTATAGGAAAATAGACCAACATTGGAGTTGTTTGCGAAACGAAAATATTAACTGACCTTTCCAGAAGGTTTTTGAGAAAAAGCAGAAATTGACGCGGATCTTAATCCCATAAAATTAGTCCGGCTGTGTTGATAATATTGTTATATTAGATTTATAGACAAAATGTTAATCATTCCAGATGAACAACTGCGTAGCAAATTATATTAGACCAACAAGGTCGTACAATATATGTACATCCAGTGGAGCAGTGATTAAAACTGTCTGCATTGTTAATACATTATCGAACTTTTACAATTCTAACCTACTTAAGGTTCATTTGAAGAGAAAAAAGTGTATATTTTTCTTCAATGAATTACATACCTTTTTTACAGAATAACACCGAAGTATCACACTATCTATCTGTCTGAATATTTTTCCTGTAACTTATTGTTATCAAAATATATTTTTAAAAGATAATTATATAATTGGTATACACTTTTCAAAATGTCAGTCACTGTTATTTGTTGATAAAATATTAGAAAAAAATAGACAAATCAGTTGTCAGAGATTTGATCAAGGTCATGTCAGCCCTTTTTTAAAAATTGAAATGGTTTAAATGCATTTATTTTGAACAAATAAATACATCAGTATGAATTGAAATCAATGATACATGTATGTGTGTAGGACTACTTTTAATAAATCTTAAATATTTTAGGGTAAGGTGGGCCTGATGAACCAGATAGTTATTGGTTTGTTATAAATACGCCAAATATCTGATTAAATCGGGTTATATTGACTTTAAACTCAATTAATTAAATATTTTTAAGTTAATAATAGAAGCATACAACTTACAAACGGATTTGGGGAACATTATTTCAAACATTAGTTTTTCTGACTTGATAACCATATTTTAATAAGACCCACATTGTTCATACAAAAGAAAAGGCGTTTTTATCTTTCGTCGTTCTGGTCCATAACATATTTTTGTGTGTCAATTAGCCTTGGTCAGATATAGTAGCTAGTACATTTAGTTTTTTATTTGCTTATTGTGTTTTTATGTTCTTCCCCGAGGTGGGGAAGTGGGCCGATCCCGGAGGTACTGCAATACCTGGCCAACCCGTGGCGAGAGTGGAGCAAGCCCCTGGCATCTCACCTGTGTCCAAAAATCAGTTTAATATCGAAGTCCCCCAATGGGGGACGTATCAGATATTAAGCTGATAAGAACAGATACTACACTTTGATCTTAGCCAAAAGGCCGAGAAGCGATGTAGGAATCTTGCCGAGAATAGCTTAAAAACGGCATCTAAATGACTGCGCATGGATTTGTGAAAACACGTGGACACATGAACACGTAATTATTTGCATATAATTGGTTTTTACCGCCACGCCGAATCAGCAAGCATTGACCAACTCGGTCGCTATTATACGTTACGTACGTGCATCACATGCCTGTATGCGATGCACAGGCTTTTTGTCCGACCCGGCATTGCCTAATGAGTGCAGGCGGATGCACATGACGTCACGGTAGATAAACGTACTAAATACGTCCAGAAATACGTCCTAAATACGCCCAGCGGCGGAATGGCGATCTCAGCAGTAGTTTAATTCCGCAGATAAATAATTGTAATGTCGTTTCCGTGAGATTTATAGCGAGGATGGTGTCTCAAAATATACCAAATCTCCGACATGACTGAAACGATCTGCAAGCGATTGAAATTAAAGCCAAATTAAGCCTTACATTGCTAGTTTAATAAGCTTTAACTTGGTAACCTCTCTTCAGAATGATGCAATTTGATCACTTTAGTTGATTCCAAGATGTGGAAAACACCATAAGGTGGAAGAAACAGTAACAAAGCATCCAGATGGTTTGTTGAGAAAATATTTTTTTAACGATAAAATGCATGGGGAGCAACTCTTGCAAAATGAGTATTTTGTTAACCATACAATTTGCTAAATATGATATTTGGTCTACTACTTCGACATATATAGTTAACATTCTATCATCGAGTATTGGCCATTTGTTAAGAAAAAGCTTAATGTTTCCATAATTCATTGTATGTAATGGATGATCGGACAAAAGTTGTTGGAGCAATAATGTGACTTTAAGCTGACTAAAGCTTATAGAGTGATTATTATAAACGTATTTGTCTGTAATACTAGTTTTACATGTTGCTACTGACAAAAGCACGAAATGATAAATTTTTATGAAGTTCAAAGAAACATGGGGAAGCAGACTTTGTGTAAATAATACGGGTTTAAGAAATTAATCCTTTATAAATTTAGCAATAATTAATTAAATTCTCTTTCTCCCAGGAATATATCCGATTAATCGTTGTAACTACCACCGGGAAATGACCGATTTATAAGCATTTCTAAAGGCTAAATTAATAGTTGCGTCTTCTATGTTCACATAGAGGATAGGTTGGACAAGCTGGTACATTGTACCATTGTATGAAGATATTATCAACGGAGACAATCGGAGAATTATAAATTCGGACAGTAGCAAGTACATGAAAACCGTGAATAATTTTGCTAAGTATAAACCACGTATGTGCCATATGATTTGTTCGTGTAATGTATGCGTTCGTTTTTGTGCTCGTCTTTCATGTCCAATTTATTGTCACATATTTAGTACAGGGGCGAAAATGCAAAAGAGAATATAAGTACATGTAGTACTTAACGAAATCGTACAGAAAACATACCAAAACATCACATACCACAATAACACTGCGTGATGCCCAACATGCACTTAAATGAGAAAATAAGCCGAACCTCTGAAAGCCCAAATCACACCATCCAAATTAATTGCATTGTACACGAAGCTTCGGTATTTGGAAAGGATAAAACATGTTGAAAACAATTCTCATGAATGAAATTATCCACGTGTTTCTAGTTGCCTATTTTAATTAATTGCCTTTGAAAATATTTACATCCACTTTATGTTGAAGGTCAATTAATCGAAACTGGTTCAACTGATTCATGCATATGTGGTAGTGCTCGTTCTCTGCTTGAGCGTGAGCAATCCTTCGGCAAATGGGCGTGGCGTATGATCATTGACTTTTTGTCGAATGATGCGCCTGTTTCTACAAAGATCATACACTGTATGTACGATAACGAAAAAGAACAGTGATTAAATTCATTCTTTTTGTAGTATTTGTCACATTTTACTGTTGATGTTAGAACCTGTTTTGTTGTCGGCGTGACAGAATATAGTACGCTACCACCGTCGGTGTTGCTGTTTTGTTTCTCTGAATTGTTAAATAGTTTTGATCGTGATTTGTACCACATTCACCCAGCATCCAGCAGATTTGGTAATTCATGAACATATAATTAAGGAAAATGCACAATGGTATTTCGTCGCATATAAAAAGTTACAAATTTTCGAGGGCTTTTACAGCTGTTAAGCCGCTCACGCACCCTTTGACATTTTTACATTATATTCAATAGAAAATGTACAAGGTTACTAACCAGAGAATAAATAAGGCACTAGTACAGTTAAGCATATAGAGGTAACTTGGGTGCCTTCATGACAATTCCATTAACGCTGTATCTTTGCATATAAAGGATTGTTAAAATGTGCTTTCCTCGTGTCTAGACAGGGCATTTAAGATGCGATTATATACATAAGCATGACAACTTTGTGCCCAATTATGCCTAATTATACGGAATTAGTTTCCTTTTATACATCAGATCTTGCATGAGATTACAGCACTCAAACATCAGCGGAGTAAGGCATAACAAATTACAAAGATATGTTTCTGATGCAATTACAAAACATTTGTCTGGTGAGAAAACTAAATAAAAATAGTTTGAAAATGCATTTTATAGTAAAAAGATGAAATTACTTAGAAAAGTGTATCATTTTAAAATACAATAAGTTTACACTTGATGTCACTGGTCAAACTGGGGCGAACGGGCGTACTGTCATTACATACTTACCTACCTGATTTGATAGCGTTGGTGAACATGCATACTATTAATTAAGCAACAAGCAGACACAAAACAAGAAATTAATCAATTAATATGACCTTCTTTGAACGACGGGGTAATATAAATTAGATATGTGTATATAATTCATGTTTTAGAAATTAACCTTTTATAATAATAAATTAATAATCAATGGAACTCACTCAGCCTGAAATATTTCTGATTAATCTGTATCTCTTCAACAGGTGAACGACCTAATTATGAGCATTTCTAAAGGCGGAATTATTATCGTCATCCCTTGTGCTCGAAAGGATAGATTTTAATTTGTTAATTTTTCCAAAATACCATTAGAAGCTATTCAGCTCTTATCTACAGCTAGCTCAGGTACCATTGTGCCGATGGAGATAATTTGGGAATAACTAAGTAATAACAATATTACAATACATTGCAGAGATTCTGATACATGTAAATACTGGCGGTATAATTATATTTTATTCTCATGAACTTCATTGAATTTACAACACGCGTGTGTGTTATGACGTTTGTGCACTATATGTGTTCTTTTTGCACTGACGGTTATCTTCCCTGCCGCATATGTCACTAAATAATGGAATACCAGAAAACTCAAACTGAATAAGGAATATCACTAGCATACTAGCCGGGCACAAACACACTTAAAGCTCGACGTTTAGCCGTACAATGACTGAAAGATCCAGTTTAAATTAAAAAGCTTTAGGTTTAAGTCAAGATTTAACTTAATATATTAAATTATCACGGTTATTATGGTCACTGTTCGACAAATTTTCAAATGTTTCCAATGTGTATTAAAATCAATTTTGTCATTCGGTCGATTTCCTTACCAACTGAAGCAGCAGGATGTGTGAGAAGTTTGTTTTGTCTGTTCAGCTGTATGTGATCTTCTGTTTCCCTGTCAGATTAGTTATTACATACTTTCAAACTTATATTTATGCAACCTCTCTAGTAATTACCATTGTAGATGTAGATTCGCAGTATATCATAAGACATAACAGTAGCAAATGCGCTTCTAAGCTTAATATACCTCCTTAGTACATACAAAATATACACATTCGCACCATGGTACTGCCGTCTATATGGAGTCTTATCTAGTCATATGATTACATTTTGTATTACTGCAGTCAAATTTCAATTTTTACTGTCTTTAAGATTTGAATACAACAAAAAAACTAAAGAATAAATAATACTCCATTATGAAAAATGTACAATGATTTAAGGTTTTGAAAAGTAATTAGCAATGGATCTACTCACGTTCAAACAGAAGTCAACTATTATAGAAATTGTCAAATTGTCATTACAGAAAGCTGGTACCATTATGCAGATATACTTACAACAGGGACTTGCAGGAACCTAATTCCAACACCATGTCGTGAATATGACAGTAACTACTGCTCGTGTATTTCTATTCTCGTCAAATCAGTTTGTCAGTCCAGTGCGTAGTTTTTATTTTGTATTTAAATTTCTTTTTGTCTTTTATGTCTCATTTGTTATAACATATTGCCATTTATTCCGTACTTTATCGTACTACTAGACAGTGCAAATAATTCCTACGTTTTTAATAGTTCAATATGACTCCTGAGTCCCATATACGCATTCGTTACATATAGAAAGCATAACTCTTTAATAGTGAACACTTTAATTAGACGGTACTAAACGTTATGTTTATATATGTTACCGCTTGTACATGTATATGCGTTTGTTTTCCTGTACGGTCTTATTTTGAAATAACACCTACGGTACTAAATGTGAGAAGACATTGGGTCTAATTTAATCATTAGGTGAAATATTTTATGTTATAGGTTTAGTGTGAGTTTGCTTTCATTTATTGTCGAACTGTTTCTGTTCAAATGAGATCCAGTTCTACCTAGTCTACTTTATACCATCTGTATATATTCATAATAGACGATAAACTATGCTGTTGTTTACTATTCTTATTCTTAGTATGGCATATTATATGACATTGTTTTCGAAGCTCCGATTACATTATATTATATGTTTATTCAATAGCCTCTCCCTTACATACGAGTATTTTATTGCAGCTGCCATAGTACATAATTCTAAACGCAATCGCTTGAATAGGTTATTTCTTTCTTTATTGTCCCTTTTGTTAATGTTATCCATTATGTTTAGTTCTGATACAAGGAAACGTGTTCCATAAAAAAGTCTATAGCACAATCCCCATGTATAGATAAACATTGTGGTCAATGTGTATAAATATCAATTGTGCATTATCGTGCTCTGAATAGTTTTGTCTAGATCTGTCTGAGTCCTTTCAAGTTTAATTTATGTTAAAAATATCAGCTAATTTCAACTATTTTACACCATTGTGTACTTGGGAAAAATACAAAACATTACCATAATGAAGTAATTTTGTAATCGGGTTTAGACAAATACACGATGCAGCTGATTCAACCAATTAAATGTACATACGAGATAAAAAAGTGTTACTCTAATCTTAGAGCTCATTAATGATTCGCTTCCATAAATCACGCGTTATGTTTTCCTGAAAATCGAAAGAGGTCATGTTGACCAGACTATCTAAATATTGGCAATTTTGCGATGGAAAGATCGTATTCAAATAAGGTAATGAAGGATATGTTTTGTCCACGACATCAGCTATTTAGTACAAATATGAACACCCTTCTATGTATTTTAAACACTTATCAATAATGCCATGGACCTGACAGTTCTTGGTTTTGATAAAAACATGTTCCTATCAAATAATGTTTTGCTGATGGTACTTGTTTTGTATATTTTGTTTATGTCTGCTAATGTTTCGGATTGTTTTGGTATCTTTTGACCGGGTTGCAAAGATTATGATAATAACTAACACTTGTACACATAAAACAATGTAAGTTCCGGCGGTGGCACTATGTGACACTTTATTGACTTGATAGACAGTCGTATGAAACAATTACTAAAAGTGTTACACAGCTGCTAATGGGAAAAGCACATACTTATAGATACTCAATTAATATCTGAAATATGTGCTACATTTCATATCGTTCGGATTAAGAATTTATGAATCCTCTATTGCAGCTGTCTTCTTAGACATTTCTCTAAATGTCGCTTTTAACATCAAAACACACATGTCTGCAATGTAATCGTCATTCATCTGTTTTACTGTCTATAAGAAGATTTTATGTTAAACAACATCGCAATAATACTGTCTTTATGCATATTTTATTTAATATTTTGTGTAACAATATGACGTCATCAAAACGAATAAAGTCGTACAGAGAAGGACAATCTTACCAAAGGAGCTTTAAATGGTTATGTAGCATGCAAGCATGACGACTTTCCAGCTGCATTTATCTATCGAATCCATAATCAGACAATGTTTATGCCATTTACAGACCGACTTATTATGAAGACTGTATTTCAAATTATTTAATAGAGATGCAATATAAGACCTTGATTACTGTCCTCTTATTAAGGTAATTGAACTGGGTATGTCAACGTCATGATGCAAACAAACTGTACTGAATGTCTATCGAATGATGTGATATTTAGTGATTTTTAGTGGTTTGTGTGTCGCCTGAAAAGGCGACATATAGGTGTTACTTTGGCGGCGGCGGCTGCTGCTGCGGCGTCATAAATTGTTTGTCCGGAGCATAACTTTGTCACCTTATGTTCAAATGACTCAAGATTTGGTATGCATGTTTCTTGATATAAGCCAAAGTGCAGTGCGCAAGAACTATAACTCTACCTTGCATCGTTTTTTAATTATTTCCCTTTGAATGATTTTATTACAGCATTTCTTGTCCGGAGCATAACTATGATTCAAGATTTGGTATGGATGTTTCTTGCAATAAGTCGAAGTGCAGTGCGCATGAACTATGACTCTACCTTGCATTATTTTTGAATTATTTCCCTTTGATTCAGCATTTCTAGTCCGGAACATAACTTTGTCACCATTGGTTTGAATTGCTCAATACTTGCTATGCATGTTTCTTGTAATTAGTCTACATCTCCAAAGACAACTCATGACGGATCCTACATTATTGCAGTTAAAGTAAGGTTAAGTCACTAACAACATCAATTCGCATATTTCATGTAGTCAGGCGACACATGCGTCTCGCGAAGCTTTTATTTATTTAGTTATGCAAAGTCTCCGATTTACCAACACATATATTATTGTAGAGTTTGGATGCTTTCCATATTCCAAATGCGCATTTTTTGTGATTCTTGTGGTAGATACAAGATTTTAATGCGCAACAACATTTACTAACGCTATATTTGACGTCAAAGTCGTGTTTCTTCGAGTAATGACTTCGCAACTTACATCATCATAACATAATTATTTAGATGTTAAACACGACAAAGCCGGGTTGGAAGGTTATTATAGGCCCGTGAAATTATTAATCACCACAAGGGCAAGGATGGTTATTCCATTCTCAGGAATACATCAGTGGTTAGTCATATCGCATGTAACTGACCAATAGTTTGATATTGTGCGATCTGATTGGTTGCCATTATCCTTAAATCAAACAAAATAACTACATTTCGTACATTGAATAGATATGTTCTCATTGAATACCTTATTCTAACTTATAAATTGGTTACGCATCTTTAACCATACTTAAAAACTCTTATAATTTTGCTAATGTTAGGTGTTGACAAAATCTCCAGCATGAGAGTACAGAAGAAATCACGGACAAATAAGCAGTGATGAACCTTGCACATTGGTGATTAATCAAAATGTAAGATTGCATGTCCCGATGTTTACATAATCTAATCAGTTCGAAAATAACCTCATGCCGCATTATACCACATCGGCTAATAACTGTCAATTAGAATCTGAGAACGTGTTTGACAGAGATCACAGATCACTTGAAAACAACATTAGCTTGCAATATTCGTAATTAATCACATACTCACTTTTCACTTTGTCCATCGGGACGTTTTGTAGCCTATTGCATAGATGAAATATAGTAGAACAGACCAACCTTGGAGTTGTTTACGAGACGAAAATATTAACTGACCTTTCCAGCAATGTGTACAAGGTTTTGAGAAAAAGCAGAAATTGACGCAGTTTTAAATCCAATAAAATCAGTCCGGCTGTGTTGATAATATTGTTATATTAGATTTATAGACAAAATGTTAATAATTCCAGATGAACAACTGCGTAGCAAATTATATTAGGCCAACAAGGTCGTACAATATATTTACATCCAATGGAGCAGTGAGAAAAACTGTCTGCATTGTAAATACATTATCGAACCTTTACAATTCTAACCTACTTAAGGCCTGGGCTAAGGAATATAACCAATACTTACACCAATACTGCGCTCTGGACTTAGCACTCAAATATTGAAAATGTCATATAATGAGCTATTATTTGTTGTAGATAGCAAATCTAAATGAGGAAAACATTATTTTTTGAAGCTTGAAAATAGCATTTGATACATTATTTATGCAAGCATGTACTATTTATGAGATAAAATGTAATTGTTAACACTCTGCACTCAGGCTGATAAATAACACTTATCGCTTAGAAAAACACAAAATTTCAATTGGAAATAAGCAAATAAGCACTTACTCATCATAACTACAACTTCTCTCTCTCTCTCTCTAAAATTGTCAATTTGAACCTCAACAGAAGGAATGTCAATATTTGAGTGCTGAGTGCAGAGTGTAAGTATTGGTTATAGTTTCGGGCCCAGGTGACAACCAAACGTACATACTACCCTTTTTGTTAGACTACGACCGCTGCTTAGTTTTCGGAAACGTTTGTCACATGCACGAGGATGAAAACGCAGATCGAACGCAGGTTACACCACGAACTTGCAAGTGTGTCCAGTTAGGAAAGATAAGTACTGCACAAGGTTTTGAAAGCTCTTACACTTTGTCAATTAAATGTCCAATTGTTAGGATAAAACATATTTTTCACTATTGTTAGCTGACGTGGCTTTTTAGTTAGGAAAGTACAGAACAAAAAACATAAGTGTAACCATCCAAAATAATTTTACTGGTCTGTTTGATAGTAACCATTCTAGGAAGTTGCCTAGAAACGAAATGACCACCTTGAACATGTGAAGAATTATTGTCTTCCGTGAATCTCGATTGTCGTTCTCTGAAAGAGGCATTCCCTATAACTAGTATATTTTTCTCTACTATCACATTAAATGAGCTAAATGTAAAAAGCACTATCAATTTTATAATTTGTCAGAAGAAAATGTGCGCAAATATGTCTCTATAATGTCAAAAATATATCTAAATCACCAATAATAATCTATCGCTTCCAGCGATTTATTACTATGTGGCCACAGGGAAACAACTCGTGACTAGTTTGGCTCGTTACGGAAAAACGTTTTCATTCTTTTCTTGATAATTAGTGAGAGCTCTTTGTTGAAAATTTGAGGAGTTTAAGCAATAATGTTTCTCATTTAATGTATTATATACCTGAAACGATTTAAACAATCAAATTTATATGGAACGCCTCTTTAAAGAAGTTGTAAATTCAAGTGGGATAACTCTTGCATAATTTTACTTCTTCTTAAGTTCATTTACTACATTTTCCCATAAAATTGTATTGTCATGTATTAGTGAAACACGTTGACTTTAAAAAATAATACATATTATTCCTGAGGGCCT
The DNA here is from genome assembly GCA_963678985.1 of Spisula subtruncata. Classification (NCBI taxonomy): domain Eukaryota; kingdom Metazoa; phylum Mollusca; class Bivalvia; order Venerida; family Mactridae; genus Spisula; species Spisula subtruncata. Next base: position 25,620,885 of record OY787678.1, on the reverse strand, counting down.
TTTTCATGTGTTTTAAAAAACGTGTTTTCTCTTCATTCAGTATATAGGACTCTTTTGAAGTGCGTTCATCAGGTGTTCGACTAATTGTTAATGCAGCTATATGCCTGCTTCGGTAATTAAGATTGTTTAAGTGTATAACCTGATAACGGAAACAAAAATAAATATTAAAATACTGAGAATAAAACCAAACTTAAGTCAATAATTACCCTCATTTATCCACACAAAAGATATTTGACCAAATTATCTCCCCTTGACCATTGAAAATTAACATCATAATTTTGAAATTTTTTAAAATAGATGTTTTTGTGAACAAATCACATTATATCAAGTTTGACTATTTGTTTTATTGATTTGGCGATTAGTCTTTTTAAAATGTGAATGTAATAAACCTAAAATATGTTATTATTTAACGCTTATTCATGAATTTAAAGTTTATATGTCTGGTTCTGTTATTTTATGGTTCCGTAAACTTTCGTTTCGCATTTTTGAAAATAAAACTACTAAAACGCACCTCAAGATCGTGATTAACAAGTACACAAATTTTCGTGCAAAATATTAATAAATAAAAAAGTTATACGGTAAAAACCGCTGCTGATTCATAAAATAGGCTAATTGTACATTTTGTGAATTTCATTTTGATGGTTCATGTCATTAAATACATATTTTGTCGATGTTGCAAATTAAATATATTGACGAAATTTTACCACCAGCCTACTAATGTTTAGATTATACTTCAGGCCAAGTTTCAGAAAATTCCAATGGATAGTTCTATAAATATTCATAAAAAACATAAGCGTTCGGTTACCTTTTTTACTTAGTATATAATCATAATTATTTAATGTACGAAGACCTTCGTTATTCTCGTTACTTATTTACACGATGTTATTGTGTTTTAAAGACACTGATTGTTGCCTGCTTTAGGACGATGTAACTGATATGTTAAACATCCATTTGATTTATCCATATAAAGATGAAGCCAATGTAACTGAATATAATCATTACCATACTTCTAAACTTTTGATGTGTTTGTTGCTTTAGAACAATATGGTATTTTAGATGTCTCATGGCGTCAGTGACTTTAGCGTTAAAATGGGTAAAAAATTGTGTCCATGATCAGCGAATAAATGAGTTCTAAAAGGTATGAGAAAATTGGACAGGGCAGGTAACACTCAACTTAACTAGCTGAGAACAGAAATCAGTAACAACACAACCACACTTAGTAATACCAACAAATAAGCCGAACAATGATTGAAAGTCCCGCCGCAAAATGCAGGATGACGCAATTGTACAAAGAAAAACACAAAATAGCGGTGATCTAGACCGAACGTTTTCAAGGTGTATTGTTCAGATATAGTAGCTAGTACATTTATTTTTTTATTTGCTTATTGTGTTTTTATGTTCTTCCCCGAGGTGGGGAAGTGGGCCGATCCCGGAGGTACTGCAATACCGGACCAACCCGTGGCGAGAGCGGAGCAAGCCCCTGACATCTCACCTGTGTCCAAAAACCAGTTTAATATCGAAGTCCCCCAATGGGGGACGTATCAGATATTAAGCTGATAAGAACAGATACTACACTTTGATCTTAGCCAAAAGGCCGAGAAGCGATGCAGGCACCTTGCCGATATAGCCTAAAAATCGCAGCTAAATGACTGCACACGTAGTTGTGAAAACACGTGAACACGTGATTATTTGCATCAAATCGGTTTTAACCGCCACGCCGAATCAGCAAGCATTGACTCGGTCACGAAAAAACGTTACGTACGTGCATCACACGCCTGCATGCGATGCATAGGCGTTTTATCCGACCTGGCACTGCCTAATGAGTGCAGGAGGATGGACATGACGTCACGGTGGAAAAGCGTACTAAAAACGTCCAAAATACGTCCTAAATACGCCCAGTGGCGGAATGGCGAAACACGCAAGGGCTGCTCGAAATCTCGTCGGATTGGCCGCACAATGCTGAAAAACGCTGGCGAGAAGATAATTACACAATATGGTGGCAAGCAGGACTCGGCAGCAACACGCCTACATGTACCAGTAGTGCGAGCCGAGGCGGCAGGCTCCGCACGAAAATGGTCCCGGTCAAAAAAGTAATAACGAGCTTTAGTTGCGCGCGGATGGCATGGTTACCCAAGTCCCCTCTGCAGGACGACATAGTGTCACAAATATATGCCAAAACGCTGACCCAAGAAACAAATGAGGCATAACTATGACGCGACCTAGTTCAAAACGCCATGAAAGTGTCCTAACGTTACTGCGACCAAATTAGGCATAAGTACGACGTGACCTAGTTTAAAACACCATGGACAGTGACCTCACGTTGATAAGTTTAAACACCTTGCACAGCGACATATAGTTAATAAATTCTTCCCAAGTAAACTGGGCAGGGGAAGAATGAGGGAGGGGGGGGGGCAATAACATAACATATTTATTAGATACATGCGGCTCCAAAATATGCAAACACAATGACCCTTGTGACCAAACGAGGCATAGCCGTGTAATTTAAAAAGTATCTCCCCTAGCAAACTGAGCAAAGTACAACGACAAACATGGGAGCTACAATGTAACACGACACACCACAGCCACACGTAATTCTAAATATAATGTACAAACACGGTGACCGACCCTAGCAATCAAACATGACGCAACCGCACAGTGACCTAGTTAAAAAGGTGCCCTCCCAGCAAAAAGGGGACACTCATATATACTTAACCCGTTTAGAACATGCAAATTTATATACGCTCAGCAACTATTAAGTATTGAAAATATAGTTACTTTTGTACGTAGGTTTTTTATAACAGTTTTACAGACTATTTTACGATTGACCGGGGAGAAAACAAAACGAGTTCAAATTTTCAGTGGACGTGGTCATCTATATGAATGACCTAATTAATACCAACAAATAAGATAAGAATAAAATACAATACTTGAAAATGGCAGAATGACATTTATGACACATAAATCAACTTAACTATATTCATTACTAACATATCGCAGATGGGCTAGCAATCAATTTACTCAAGAGCTCAGTAAAAGACTAGCCGAGTCATGTATGCTTTAAAAACTATTTATGTAGCTCGTGGAAGTTTGTAAAGCATTCTAATTATCCCCAAATGATAAATATGACTAAGTAAATTACGCATAACAAAAATGATTGACGAAGTGACATGTATTAGAAGACGCGCATGCTGTCCATAATTGTATTTACTACTTAAAAGAACGTACTGATATTATATTTTAATTGTGCATACGAAAGGCAATCGTATGCATCACGAATACAGATAATTTATGGTAGCTGTTCTGATCTATTTGTTTTGTAGCTTTTTGACAGCCGTGGCTTGGGATTTTCTTTTTCTCGTTCAGTTATAAGCGCGCATCGTGCGTTTTTTTGTGATGTTTTTTGTTTTATTTTATGTCGTATATGCTCGGTTGGGTAAGTTGAATAATGCATTTAATTTCTGTGTCGGAGTTTTCTCATATTTTGTTTTGATTACAGAAACACGACCATAAATATTCCAAGCAGTGATGAATATCTCAATGTAATTATAAATCACACTGCTCGATTGCACATTCCATCGTTTGCATAATATAATATGTTTGAATATAGCCCCATATCGCATTATACGGCGTCGGACAAAATACCAGAAATAATTTGAGATCGTGTTTGAAGGATATCACATATGACTTGGAAAACACATTTACTTGTTACATTGTACAATCTTAATCAATTCAATATCCACTTCTTCCATCGGGACGTTTTGTATAATATTACATTATATGATTTATTAGGCAGCAGATAAACCTTGTAGGAGAGGTTTATAAACTGAAATATGAAGATGTTTACAGCACCGCTTACGCTTTCTTGACGGAAAACAGAAACTGCAGCATATTTCAACAGATAAAATAAGCCAATAATGATACAAAGATTTGAAATAAAAATAGTGAAGCCAAGTAATGTTAACTATTACTAGTGTAGGGTTGTTCACTATTCTTTAAAGCGAAGAAAGAGCAACACTCAATTTAACCAACTGGACACAGAAAACATTAACAACATACATGTAACATAGCACAATTACACTGTGAAATGCCCGTACACAACCCAGCGAAAAAAGAAAAGCACAAGTTCACGCGACAAAAGAACAGGACGACATTGTTTCACAAAGAAACTGAAACCCCCCCGGTGACCCTAAGTTACAAAGTAACGTTACGATTTCTACCTACTCGGGTAAAATAAGGTTCTGGTTGGGCGAGTTATACACTACGGTCATGCGTTTTAAAGTTCCCCAACATGTGTGATAACAAATGATTGACGTCATTAGCATAATTTCGTTATTTCTGACGTGGTTTTGACCCGGTAACATTGGTAATGTGATAACATTAATCCGTCATTGATTGTCTTTGAGATCGACATTTCTTAAACTACAGTAGGCACAAAACAAAGTATTAAGTTCGACGAAGGCTCGCTTAATAGCTTGTATTTTCTAGACTCGTTTCAGAAATGTTGATCTCCAAAGACAACTAATGACGGATCATATATATGTCGTATAGTTTGTGATGCAGTCACTTGTGGTGTCAATGCTCTGAGAAGCAATGACTGTGACGTCAACACTGATCGTCTGAAGAAACAGTTTAGACTGACACCGGTTGTTTCTCTTTCACAACTCCACACGAATTAGGGCAATACTATGTCATGTCTTGAATTATTAAGCATCGATATTAGATTTTACATTTAAAAATAAATAACGTACTTACTGAATGTAAATATACGAGTGTCCATGTCTTGTCAGTTAAATACAAAATACATCTCCTTGCCAACTCTTCTAATAATATAATTATTATTTCCGCAGCTGATACAGATTTAAGTTTCGATAAGTAATAATTTAGCTATAAAATGTTTTCATTTATTGTCGTTATTTGTAATAAACCTATGCTTTGAAGTATGAACTTCTGTTCGGACGAGAGTAAATAAATTTCTAACTTTAGTCGACACTACTTGATATGTGTAAATATTTTCATAAGGAATATAAATTATTCTTTAGAAATTCATATTGTTATTATGTCAATGAGATACATGTATTATATTCAATCACCTATCACGTACATATTATATTGCACCTCTCGTATATATCGCTGGCTTAGATTGAGAAGGTAGTACATGTAACTACTACCTACGACCTTTTAAGACTGATACATACATATTTGAAATATGCTTTATACATGTAAGGGGTTTCGTATGAGCCTATTTTCATGAAAATCTGAACTTGTCATGTTGACCAAATTAACCTTAAAAGCTATATCGAATACATCGGAAACATTTAGCTACCTGCATCACCCCTCTAGTGATATGACGATATGACCTCGTTTTAGTTACAATTAGTGATGGCTATTTTTAGTAAAACATCTAATATGCAATAGTAATCCCAGTCTATCTAAAATAGCTATAAGTTTCAAATCCCATTCTATTTTTCTTTAATGTCCCTAATATTGTACAGCCACACGATTTCAACAGCCTCATTAGATGCATACTGGTTAATTATGGCCTGATAAACAATATTTATAGTTTCAATAAAATAAAACTCAAAAGAAACAAGCGATCACGGATGTCAAAAAAATGATACGCAAACAAGAAACGTCACTTACAGACAACAATGAAGAACACAAAACACAACAAGAAGTTATAAAAAAAAATATTTTTATATACTAGTATCCTTAAAAGCAGGTAAAAAAGGAGTATACATTATTATAACTACGTTATATGTTCAAAAAAAAGATTGAAACAAATCGGACTGGGGACGAGTGTGTGCAAAAAGAACAACCCATGAAACAAAATGGTCCTTTACGACATGATCGGCAATAATTATTTGGCAAAGTAATAAATTAAACAGTATAATCTATTTTACTGGATCAGTTTCAATATATCTAATAATATCATCTCTTTGTAGATATGTTGGTGGTTTAATGTTACATGTTTTTGTCGTGACATGTGCACGACACGTGAGATATAATGTATGTTGCAACAGTTTGTCTGTTATCAAATACTTAGATCAGGCTCTGGCTAATTAATTACACATCAAACAACTTAAATCAGCTACCATAAATCTAAGTAACATTATACACATGTCCTGTATTCTTAATAAATAATATTGCCTATGATATGTACAGCAATTATATGACACTAGTACAGTATTCTAAGTATTAAATGCAAATATGGACAGCCGGGATGCCTTCGAATACTTGTCATGTCGTTAATAATTTTTGTCATACGTAATGCCTTCGTCATATTTCATGCAAATGTTTTATTGCAAACGTCTACAAGCTATGGTGAGTACATTAAGTTTTCTTTTAACCCGGCATGACTCGACTAATGTTTAACTGAGTACTTGAGGGGATCGTTTTCTAGCCCATATTGTGCAGTGTATAATTGTAAATAGTGTTATGGTTATGACTTAAATAGATGCTCACAGATTCAATCTCCAAATAATCATGCATATATATATACTGCGTAGCAGACGCATCGTAAATGCAAAAACATTATGAAGACATCGGACAGTGACAGTGAACAGCACTCAACCTAATTTACCGAGCACAAGCAACAGTAACAACACAATAGGTCACAAGTCCATGGAGCAATGCCCGCAAACAACCCAACGAAATAATTAGGAGCCCGAATCCACGTTGTAAAAGAGCAGGATGACCTATATAATTTCACAAGGAAATACCAAAAAAGTTGATCCCAAGTGACCGAATGAAACGTAGCCAATACTTGACTCATCTCTCCAAGTCCCCACTGCAAAAGAGCAGGATGACCTTGTTTCACCAATAAATGCCACATACTTGCAAATTTGTTTCCAAAAAGTAATACACTTTAAAGAACATTACCTATTCTAAAACTGATTTAACACGATAAACTGTAATCAGCTGATGCCTATTGAAATTTCAATAACACATAATTATATAAACAACCAAAAAGGAATAAAACTATGTTTTGTCTATGTACCAGAGTGATTAAATAGATAAACCTTGTATGTTATTTGATTTGTAATATATGACATAAAAACTGTTATTATACGATCATATGTATAGGTTCGTTGATTCTCTCGACAAACACCAAAAAGCGGCGGTGTATCATTGAAGACTCAACCGAAACTGTCGATTAAGTAGTCTTCCTGACATACGCTATGACTGTATTGCATTCAATAAAAGCCTAACAAAACAATCAGCACAAACATGCTCTCCAGTGAATCCAATCACACAGTGGAATGACCGGTAATGAAGAAGCTGACATTCTAGCTAAGCGATGTGCTCAGTCAGAACAACCTCATGTGCAAGTTATCTACAAGGAGAAACGTCTCTATCATCAAGTCACTTGTTATATTAATATTTCTTTTACATAGTAATTTCTGATGCGTAGTTAAGTAATCCAAGTGCTTTCTTAAAACGGTCTAAACAGTAAATAGGTTTACTAATGCTATTTGATTTAAGTATGTTAGGACGACCAGCGTTGACGTCAAAATACGCAGTTGATTCTAAGAACATTGACACTACAACTAACCACCTCCTAACCAGCAGTGAAATTACATATACTATGTTCGCATTTCAACGCTTAAGCCCCAACAATGTTACCAACAATACACTTGAAAGGCCAGCTTGTTACTGCAATAAGCAAAGCAAACATCAAAGGTCTTCGTGCGTCAAATATGATTATGATTATATTCAGTTACATTCACTTCATCTATGTACTAATACAACGGGCGGATGTAAGACCGATCCGTTACAACATTTTAAACCGTGCAACAATCGATGTAATTAGAAGAAAGTATCACATTACCAATATCATAAAGTCAGTAAGCAACGATATCGTCAAAGGTATTCGTATGGTAAATATAATGACATTCAGTGACACTGACTAAATCTATCTATTTAACCACTGTGGATGTTTTAACAAATCAGTTACAACAATGGAAGACAATATTAATAAGCACGTTCAATGTGGTCATTTCCTTTCTATAAAAGAATGGCAATTCATTTAAATGTTACTCAAACAGTTTGGGAAAGGTATGGCAATTTTTGCAAGTCATTACCTCTTAATGTCATAATATTACTAGAATCGTAAGTTGGTGTATACGTAGAGTTTGGTGAACAATATAGAGGATATTTACTGATTTTGGTGAAAGATCGAATTTTATTACACCGAGTGATCAAAGCAATCAAAATATATTTGTCTGTAATCACGAGTGAAATAAAATAATACCTTTCACTAAAAATCGACACTTTTAACTGTTTAATACATGTATTTGCTTCACTTTCTCGTAAAACGGTCACCAATTGGCTAAACTGGAAACAAAAACGACTTTTTCTGCTGAAACCAGTTCCAAAACAGTAAACATAACACAATGAAAATTTAACTGTTATTTTCACTGTTATTTTGACTGAAAATCACCGTACTCTTTTGAAAGCAAATAATAAGCAGACATTTTGTCCCATTGTTCCAATAGTTGTGCATGTGTTATACGACCTTGTTGATCGAGTACAATTCGCTGCGCAGTTGTACACCAGGAATAGTTTCCATTTTGTCTACAAATCTAATATAACACAATTATCAACACAGACGGACTGATTTTATTGGATTGAAATCCGCGTCAAGTCATGTTTTTTTCTCTCTGAAACGGTGTATGCATTACTGGAAATGTCAGTTCATATTTTAGTTTCGAAAACAACTCCAACGTTGGTTTGTTTTCCAATGAATCATGTACTAGTATGTAATAAGATAAAAACATATCCATATGTAAGAAATGTATATTTGATTAATTAAGATTATAGCAAGCCCGATTTCAATATATTTATATTTTTTTATAGGCAAAATTTGTATCGTATAGAAAGTGCCCACTTTCATACACGTTAAATTAATATTAAGCATGATATTGGCCATTGACCAGTACTTTTCAAGAGACCCTCGTATAAATATACAATGCCTAATGACGTAAACGACTGTGTAATAACGTCATTACGTAGGTTTTGAACTGTATCTTCTCCCTGACAATAACAACATACGAGTCGCGATTATATCGCAGTTGTATGCCTTTGGATTATAGCAGAGATCTGCAGAAAAACTTCAAAGTAGACATAACATAAAAAAATCTGAATCTGAACAATGTGGATCATAAGGAATGTTATCATGTCGATGCAAGTAATTCATCAAATTTAAGTAAATGATGTTTAATGATGAACCATCTGCATAAAGCCAGACTCATTACATCCCTTGTATATAATTGATGTTTTAAATTTGTTTTTTTTATGGGCATACCCTCGTCTTACAGTACACAGTATTTCATACATTGTGGAGTGAGCATATAAAAATAAGGCTCGCTTGAAGCATTCATTTTTCGGGATGTGGATGGCTTGTACTTTGTCTGACTCTTGCGTGTGTGGCTAGGCGCTACCACCGTAGCTGTGTGGCTTTGGTTTGTGCCCTACTATTTACGAACGATTATTATATACGAAATAAAGGACAGTATAGAAGGATTACACCAGCAAATATAAATTATTGACAGCTGCTGTAAAATACGCAAAGGATACGTTAATGATTACGTATTATCTGTAATATTCGCCTCCAGACAAACCTATGTAATATTACGTTGACATATCAAGAACATTAAAAGAGAGTTGAAGAATGATTTATGATCCATTGTGAATATATACACACGTGTTATATATTATATACTAGTTAGAAATGGATTTACTCTCGTTTGAACAGAAGTCCCCAATTAGTATCGTAGATAAGATGTCAAGTAACGACAATACAGGAAGAAATTTCATATTCCAACGACTACATCAAGATACATAAACCATAGTAGCTGCAGTAATTACATTATAAGTAGAGAAAACTTTTTAAAAACCCTGAAACAAATGTGTATATTGAACTCAGGAGGCATATTGACCGTAGATTATCATTAGTTTTATGTACACTGTGACACTTTAATACTATATACGAATTACATAATGTAACTGAAATAACAAGAGATATTTATTACCAACAATAATGTAATAACAAAGTGGACAAACATAATATAATCTTACAAAACCATCAGTGCACTCAAAGCCGAACAGCGACTTATACAACTATGACAGACTGGTGTTTAAGTCGACAATACCATTTGGAGCACGAATCAGCAGATGCGAACGATTAAAAGAGCAAGCATACATAACAAAGACAACCCCCCCAAAAACAACATTCCAGTTTGAATTTGAGTTCAAATGCGTGAGCATAGTACATATTTTCCTAACTCGATGAAGACTAAGGAGCTCGGTGTTGGTTTATGGCTCGATTTAAGTAGTTCTAGTGATTATTTCAGAAGAGCAAGATATCATTTGCTTCACCTAGCTTCATAGAAACCTCCTGCCAAAAACTGTATATCATTCAAACAAGCCCTGAATTACCTAAATAACAACTTTTCGAGATTCGTTAAATAAAGCTAAATATATAGTCATTCGCCAATTCAAATATGGTTTGATCCCTGATCATAAGCGGTGATATGGTATGGTTGCAGTTTGCACGGGAGGTTGTCCGCTTGATAATGTGATTAATCAACCGTGCTTAGTTTAATTCCAAATTGATCGGCCTGATGTTTTATAGCCTAATTTGTGCATTTTAACATTCCAGAAGACATTTTAAATGGTGCATACTTAATCCGATTAGTTTGTTCATCGTATAATTGATGGATTTGTGTAGTTGTTAGTGTGAACGACTTGCAAAAAATAAGACCTTAGTATGATTGTGTCATACTTTGCATCAGTTAGCATAAATTTTTTAATTACGGTAGTTTGTTTTCTCGAGTGATTGCTTTATCGATTGATGGTCCATTGAGTTTAAAAATTGTTTGGATGTTTTAGTTAACATATACAAATAGTCAAGTTAAGCCTACTTGCTTACTGGAAGAGATGTACGTAACATTAAGGTGTATATTCCCAAGACCTACACATTACTTGTTGTACTCGGTTGGTGTATATGTACATAAGTTTAATGATCCTCGACAAAATTGTCTAAACGGTTATGAAATAGCAAATAGCTTTTGAGTAAATAGTGAAGCGGAGTATGCTGGTCTGGTAGTGGGTCTTTGGTCCGGGATTGTGTCACTGGGTCAAATCGCGGATTCATGAGCATTGTTTTTCACAATTATAGCATATCATATTTATGAAACTCTAGGTCATTCAGCTCTTTGGTTTTCCTTTTCTCGTTCAGTTATAAGCGCGCATCGTGCCGTGTTATGGGATGTTTTTATGTTTTATGTTGTCTATGCTCGGTTGGGTAAGTTGAATAATGCATTTAATTTCCGAGTCAGATTTTTCTCATATCTTGTTTTGATTATAGAAACACGACCATAAATATTCCAAGCAGTGATGGACATTTCAATGTTATGATTAATCACCTGTCCGATTGCATGTTCCATCATTTGCATAATATAATCTGTTTGAATATTACCCCATATCGCATTATACGGCGTCGGACAAAATACCAGGAATAATTTGAGAGCGTGATTGAAGGATATCTCACATGACTTGGAAAACACATTTACTTGTTACAATCTTAATCAATTCAATATCCACTTCTGCCTACGGGATGTTTTGTAAAATATTACATTATATGATTCATTATACAGCAGACAAACAATTGAGTTGTTTATGAAACGGAACAATAATAAAAATATTTACGGCTATGCTAACAAATTTAAATAAGATAAAATCAGTCTGTTGGTGTTGATTATATATGAATGATACACAAAACTGAAGCAAATTAATCTTAGCTATTACAAGTATATGGTTGTACAATATATTTTATAGAGAGCAGTGATACAATGTGTATACAATGTATATTGTTCACCTGAATCGACGTTAACATCATTGTATTGTCCCCACAATACTTACACAAATATAAGAGTAAATCGGGAAGGCATCACTCAACTTAACCAGCCGAATACAGAAAACGTTAAAAAATGTAACACAATTACACTGAGCAACAATAACCATTCACAAAACAACGAAAAAAGCACAAGTCTACGTCACAAAAGGGTCTGGTTTCACGAGTTACACACTAAGGTCATGCTTTTTAAAATTCTTCTGGCAGTTGATTTCGTGTTGGTATGGGCTAGTATCACATAAATAACGTGATATTTCATGTGATAGCAAATGACGGAACGCTGTTCCCCAAAATGTGTTATAACAAATGCTTGACGTCACTCGCTTAATTTCCTTAATTCTGACGTTGTTTTGACCCGGTTACATTGGTTATGTGATAAAACAATCCGTCATTGGTTGTCTTTGAGATCGACAGTTCTTAAACTATGCACAAAAACAAAGTATTAAGCTCGACGAAGGCTCGCTAACTAGCTTGTATTTTCTAGACTCGCTTACGAAATGTAGATCTCCAAAGGCAACTCATGACGGATCATGTATCTGTCGTATAGTTTATGCTGCAGTCACTTGTGGTGTCAATGCTCTGAGATGCAATGACTGTGACGTCAACACTGATCGTCTGAAAAAAACCCATTTTATACATATATCGGTTGTTTCTCTTTCAGAACTCCACACAAATTAGGGCAATACTATGTCATATCTTGAATTATTAAGCATCGATATTAGATTTTACATTTAAAAATAAATAACGTACTTACATTGTACTGAATGTAATTATACGAGTGTCCATGTCTTGTCAGTTCAATACAAAATACACCTCCTTGCCAACTCTTCTAATAATATAATTATTATTTCCGCTGCTGATACAGATTTTAGTTTCGATAAGTAATAATTTAGCTATAAAATGTTTTCGTTATTTGTAATAAACCTATGCTTTGAAGTATGAACTTCTGTTCGAACGAGAGTAAATAAATTTCTAACTATAGTCGACACTACTTGATATGTGTAAATATTTTCATAACGGAATATAAATTATTCTTTAGAAATTCATATTGTTATTATGTCTTTGATATACATGTATTATATTCAATCACCTATCACGTACATATTATATTGCACCTGTCGTATATATCGCTGGCTTATATTGAGAAGGTAGTACATGTAACTACTTCCTACGACCTTTTAAGACTGATACATACATATTTGAAATATGCTTTATACATGTAAGTGGTTTCGTATGTGCCTATTTTCATGAAAATCTGAACTTTTCATGTTGACCAAATTAACCTTAAAAGCTGTATCGAATACATCGAAAACATTTAGCTACCTGCATCGCCCCTCTAGTGATATGACGATATGACCTCGTTTTAGTTACAATTAGTGATGGCTATTTGCAGTAAAACGTCTAATATGCAATAGTAATCCCAGTCTATCTAATATAGCTATAAATTTCAAATCCCATTTTATTTTTCTATAATGTCCCTAATATTGTACAGCCACACGATTTTAACAGACTCATTAGATGCATAATGATTAATTATGGCCTGATAAACAATATTTATATTTTCAATAAAATAAAACTCAAAAGAAACAAGCGATCACTGATGTCGAAAAAAATGGTACACGAACAAGAAACGTCACTTACAGACAACAATGCAGAACACAAAACACAACAAGAAATTGTAATACAAATTGTTCATATATTCTTAAAAGCAGGTGAAAAAGGTGTATACATTATTATAACTACGTTATATGTTCAAAAACGGATTGAAACAAATCGGACTGGGGACGAGTGTGTGCAAAAAGATCAACCCATGAAACAAAATGGTCCTTTACGACATGATAGGCAATAATTATTTTGCAAAGTAATAAATTAAACAGTATAATCTATTTTACTGGATCAGTTTCAATTCATCATAATACCATCTCTTTGTAGATATGTTGGTGGTTTAATGTTACATGTTTTTGTCGTGACATGTGCACGACACGATAGATATAATGTCTGTTGCAACAGTTTGACTGTTATCAAATTCTTGGATCAGGTTGTGGCTAATTAATTACACATCAAACAACATATCAGTAACCATAAATCCTAGTAACAATATACAGTAATATAATACTAGTACATTATTCTAAGCAGTAAATGCAAATATGGACAGCTGGGATGTCTTCTTATACTTGTCACTTCGTTAATAATTGTTGTCATGGATAATACCTTGGTCATATTCTATGCAAATTGTTTATTGCAAAATTCAACAAGATAGGCTGAGCTCATAAATATTCTTTTAATCATACTTGACTCGACGAATGTTTAATTGAGTACATGAGGGAATCTAGTATTATGTGTTATGGCTATGAGTTCAATAGATGCTAACATATTCAATTCTCCCAATTATCATGCATAACCCAACAAAATCATTAAAAGTCCAAATCCCCAATGTATAACAGCAGGATGACATAGATTTACAAGGAAATAACAAAAATGTGATCCCAATTGACCGAAAGAAACGTAACCATGACCTGACCAAGCTCTCCAAATCCCCGCTACAAAAGAGCAGGATGACCTAGCTACTCAAATATATGCCACATACTATAGTATATGCAAATCGGATTCCAAAGAGAAATAAACTTTAACGAACTTATCTCGTCTAAAACTGATTTAAAACGGTATACTGTAGCCAGCTGATGTCTAATGAAATTTCACTAACGCATATATACAACCAAAAAAGGAGTAACACTTTTTTGTCTTTGCACCAGAATGATAAAATATATAGACCTTGTATGTTATATTATTTGCAAAATATGATATAATATGATAAAATTGTTATTAAATTATCCTATGTATAATTTCATTGATTCTCTAAACAAACTTATAAAAGCAGTCACTTTGCTTGAAGACTCAACCGAAACTGTCGACTAAGTAGTCTTCCTGACATACGCCATGTCTGTATTTAATAAAAGCCTTGTAAAACAATCGGCACAAACATGCCCTCCAGTGGATCCAATCACAGTGTTATACGACCTTTTGTCTTGTATAATTTGCTGCGCAGTTGTAAATCAGGAATGATTTCCATTATGTCTATAAATCTAATATAACAATATTACAGACAGACTGATTTGATACGTAATTCAATACAAAACGTCTCAATGGAAGAAGTGGATGTTTAATTAATTAAGATTATAGCAATATTAATGTTATTTCCACGTGCTCTGAGAATTCCGTCAAACACGATCGCAAATTCTTTCTGTCACTAATTGACCGACACTGTATTATGCAAGGTGAGGTTGTATCTAGACTGATTAGGTTATATGAACAATGAGACATACAATCATACATTTGATTAATCAACAATTTGAGATATTTATCAGTGTGGTGATGTTTGTGGTCGGTTCCCAATACTCTTAAACTAATGGAGATTTTGTCAACGCAGAATATTTTCAATAAGTATGGCCATTAGCTGCTCCCTTATATAATTATAAAAGCTTTAATTCACTAACCTTAAACGACCACAGAACAGGGCACTGATTGTATAACGATGGTTGTTACTATTTAAACTAGGGATGACAACGAGTACTAAAATTGGTACTCGAGTACTCGGTCATTCTTCCGATCGAGTACTCGGGTACTCGGAAAACAATAAATGTCCATGTATTTTGGAAATAAAAATTGTGCACTGCAAACGTGCGTGTTCAACTTCAACTTCAAATAAAACAGCGCGTTTGCCAGTTCGTTCTGTTCACTTGTTGATCAATTCTAGATAGGTAGAAGAACTTAGACAATGAAACAATAACGATAATAAAAACGTATAACGAAAATAAAAACAATACATTGCTAAATCAATAGAACTTTTAATCAATAACGCTAGAAAATCAAATAAAAACAAATCAAAACTAAAGGGAACTACTCTTATCGACCGGTGACATAATATTTACAAAGCGTGACCAATTCACAGAGTAATCGTTCGTTCATATACGCGTGAGAACGATTTAAATTTTAAGTATTTTTTTCTTAATCGATTGTCACCCCCAATAAACAATAACTGCCAATTAAAAATTGATAACAATTACTCGGGCTGATGTCAACTAAAGAACCTCTAGCTACGTGTCATAAACTAACTAACAGACGATGATTGACAGGTCTATGTTTTGATCGCGCTTGCAATTAGCTACCTCGTGTCGGCGATTAAGGATTGATGACACGTTGTTAATTGTAATTTTAGTTGACCAGATAATATTTGGTGACATCCTGTATTACACAGGATTAACTTTTGTTCCAGTACTCGAATACTGATTTTACTATTCGATAATCGGACGTCTGAATCGTTGCCATCCCTAATTTAAACCAATCAACTTTCGCGAACACTTACTTTCGCGGTTTTTCCGCTCTTCTGCATATTCGCGACTATAAATGTTTGCAAATTTAAGTCCCTCACGATGTCAATGTTAAAGTTATTGGCACTTTCCCCCGCGGCTCCTAAGTTTCGAGAATATCTACCATAAACGAACTTAACGAAATAATGTCAGTTTGTTAAATTGAATGGGTGAAAATGTGTTGAAGCCAAAATTTAAAACAGTCAAAACAATAAATGTATTCAAATTTTACTCAAACGACATGAAGTCGTTTGAAGTTATCATGATTTATAATATGGAATTTTAGGCGTTATGGTGGCGACATTGGCATATTGCAGTATATTTCATATAAAATGTACGTTGCGAAGGCAAATTTCGCAGGAATGACTTTGGGTCAAATACTTTTGTCAAACAGTGTATAAATCTGGGTTTTCTACCCACCAGAATCAAAGACAGATATGTATCTCGAATTATCAATCCCCAAAACAAATAGTTTTTAATAATAACAAATCAAACGATAGTTGGCCAAATGAAGGTTTGTAATTATTAAAATGAAGATATAAACAAATAAAAAATATGGAGTTATATACGCTTAAAAGAAGGTCAATTCATACATGAAATACCAAATATATAGGATCCGTCATGAGTTGTCTTTGGAGATCAACATTTCTTAAACAAGTCTAGAAAACACAATTTATTGAGCGAGCCTTTGGTGAGCATAATAATTTGTTTCTGTGACGAGTTTAATAAATGTTGATCTCAAAGATAGCGAATGACAGATAGCAGTGATTCGATGAGACCGAATGAAATGCAGCCAAGACCCGACCAAGTTTATTTCTATTTCATTAATGTTCTGCTGCATCATGTCATTCCTATAAATCTGAAGACAGAGATGAGATTTGTTATCGTTTTGGTTGTGTATATATATTATTGATATTTCATTAAACATCAGCTGGCTACAGTTAACCACTGTGCGTCAGTTAAAGAATATTAAATATTAGAGTATTAACCTTTAAAAATCAAGCTAGAATGTTATTCTCAAATGTCACTAATGCATGTTGAATTATCAAGGACATTGAAGACATCTTAGGATAATGCGCTTGAAAAGTCGTCATTCTTGAATGTTGCATAATCATTAGAAGCTCCTTTGGTAGGATTGGCCTTCTCTGTTGTACGACTTTACTCGTTATGATGACGCCGAATAATCACATGCAAATTTTATATCCATAATGACGCAAATGACAGTATTATTACATGTCTCACAAAAAATATCTTCTTAAAGATAGTAAAAGCAGATGTGTGGCAATTACATGGCAATACTTGGGTTTTGAAAATGTTAAAAACGCACTTCAGACAACTGTCTGAGACGAAAGTAGAGATTTCAGAAACACATTTCAGATTTTACATGACACTATGGAGGCATTTTCCAGGTAAGCAGCTGGACGACACTCTTAGAGCTTTATTGTTTAATACGAATGTCAGTTTACGATATTAATGTGACCAGTAATGAAATATCATACACTGCCACCGCCGGACCTAATATTGTCTCATGTATTCAAGTGCTCCATAATAACATTTTTGCAACAGGAACAAAATATACAAAATCCAAAGGTCATGGATGGAAACATCAAACGGAAACAGCAAAGCACGAAATACACGAAATGTGACCCACGAACAACAGACAGCTACAAAAATACGCACTCCCACTCTTACAATAAGCTGATTTAGTTGTCAATCTAATCCTGAACACGAGCCAACAGACATGCACAAATCATAAATACCACAAACAATAAACACACTATTCGACACAAAAATTCATTAAAAATCCAAGAATCGTCGGATACGTAACAATATTGAAAAGGATTTTTGATACAGAGAAGGGTGACCTAATTACAAAATGTAGCGTGTGTCATGGATAAAAGTAATAAATATTGGCAAAAAATACATGGCATTTATATAGCGCAAAAAGTATAAACACATAATACTATTGCGCTTCACAATTATATACATGTACATTCGCAATTTAAACAATATTCTAGAACTTAGATTAAGTCATATGATGAAGAGCACACACATTGTCCATGGAAATGCCTATACAAATGAGTTTTCAATTTATCTCTGAAGCTGGTTTCACACTGAATGCCTTTCAGATAATTTGGTAGATCGTTTGTACCATTTGGGACCAGCGACGGCCAAATATATGTCTGTTATTGTTTTCGCCGTCTAGGATTGTGCACGTTAGGGTCACTTTGTGATCGTAGTCTGTACCTATGCCGAATAGGATCAAACATAGTCTTAGATAAATTGGAGCTACAACACTGCGTTATCAACTTTAAAGAATACTGTCTAACGTGCACAATTAAGAATATATTTAAAAAAGGAACAATGTCTTAATAGTAAATACTACAATGTACATGTAGTGCTGGTCGTTATTGAAAACAAGCCTTTTCTTCTTTTGTTTGGCCAACATGACTGCTTTCGATTTTCAGGAAAACATACAATATAGTATGTGAGATTTATGGATGCGATTCATTTAACAGCTCTGCTCATTCAGTGTCTAACTCTGATCGTTCAGCGGCATCGTTCATTTTTTGAAGCACGGTTACTTAATTACTTTATAATGGTTCAAAGAGACATTTATTGTGTTGCCAAGCAAAGCATGCTATACGATGCATTAGTTTTAATTAGATGGTAGTGTTAACAGGAAATGG
This sequence comes from Spisula subtruncata, assembly GCA_963678985.1. NCBI lineage: Eukaryota > Metazoa > Mollusca > Bivalvia > Venerida > Mactridae > Spisula > Spisula subtruncata. The sequence continues at coordinate 25,601,914 of OY787678.1, read as the reverse complement.
AAATTAAATTTACAGTGATATATCGACGCACAACTATTCAAAGAGCCACAATTTATGACACTGTCGCATGTTGATCACAATGTTTATATGTGAGCTCTGTTGTATAAAGTTTGTGCTGTAAACTTTTTGGTATGAAGCCAGTGTCCTTGTATCAGGACATAACCTAATGAATACCATTTATAAAAGGGCAAATAACGTTTATATTTCATTCCATTTAGATTTGTATACTATGACTGCTGCTATAATACATATATATACACACTAACATTGCAGAGGTTATTTTGTAATCGACGCTTGCAAGCGGGGCCTCGTAAATAAACCCATATGATATACCATACATTCAAAGAATATGAAAAATGAAAAAAAGACGAATTCATATTCCATTATGAATTATGAAGAGGGAACAGATGTTTAGTATTGTAAAGTAGTTAGACATTGATCTACTCCCGTTCTAACAGAATATGACACTTAGTATCGTAAGTAACTTTTCAGATAACGACAATAAAGGGAGAAATTTAATATTTAAACGAGAACATAATAGAGGTATAAAGATGTAAAAGCCTCAGTAATTATATAATGATTAGAGAAAACGTTTGGAAATAACGATGTTTGAAAACCAATGCGTGAATTGCACACATGAGCATAATAGAAGTATAAAAAACATATAGCTCTATTGCACTGTCTCGTTTAACAATAAACATGTAATACAATATAAATGGTTATGTCATTACTAGATATTTGAGCTACATACAATAATGAAAGATGTAAACAAGATATGAGATAATCGGACAGGAAAGACAGCACTCAGCTTACCCAGCCGAGCACAGAAAAAAAAGTAAAAACACAACATACACGGAGACATATCCACACACAATGTAATAACTTATCGGACAGGGCAGTCAACAAAATCAAAAGCTTAACAACAACACACACTATCCCGAAATAACACCGCTCAGACAGTCGGTCACACATATCATCAAAAGCTTGGTACAGCAGACAATGATGAATAAAATCACAAACACCAGTCAACCTAGAAAGCGACACTGAACAAAAATAGTACACATCCCTAATTAAAAGACACGAAGTAGTCTTGATATCAAGTTGCAAACCATTAAAACACACAAGTGTTTTGTAATAGTATGGCAGAATAGCACAATTAATATAGTTTAAAATAAGGATCAGGTGCATTAGTGTTTTTGTAACATAATGGGAGAATTGAACATACACAGTGAACAATCGTTAATAACAACAAGATGCCAAAATGACACAAAATACGCCCGTCTTGGTTGTGCTAGTGAAAAAATATTGGTTATGAAATTAAAGTCCATATTATGTCAAAACATTTTTGAACAATCATCTTGAAACTTATCTTGGCCTAGACATTACACTCATGAGCATCGTCAGCAAGTTTGAAGACGATCAAATAAAAATTGTTTGAGTTTGAGTACAGACAAGGCCAATTTCACATTTTTTTGGTAAAAGAAGGACCATAACAAAAGAAGGCCTGCACCGATTAGGCCTATAATCGAACTTGGCCTAGATATTATACCCATAAGCATTGTCAGCAAGTTTAAAGATGAGCGGATGAAAACTGTTTGAGCTAGAGTACAGACAAGGCCAATTTCACATTTTTGTGGTAAAAGAAGGACCATAACCCAAGAAGGCCTGCACCGATTTGGCCTATAATCGAACTTGGCCTAGATATTACACCCATAAGCATTGTCAGCAAGTTTAAAGACGATCGGATGAAAACTGTTTGAGCTAGAGTACAGACAAGGCCAATTTCACATTTTTGTGGTAAAAGAAGGACCATAACAAAAGAAGGCCTGCACCGATTTGGCCTATAATCGAACTTGGCCTAGATATCATACCCATAAGCATTGTCAGCAAGTTTAAAGATGAGCGGATGAAAACTGTTTGAGCTAGAGTACAGACAAGGCCAATTTCACATTTTTGTGGTAAAAGAAGGACCATAACCCAAGAAGGCCTGCACCGATTTGGCCTATAATCGAACTTGGCCTAGATATTACACCCATAAGCATTGTCAGCAAGTTTAAAGACGATCGGATGAAAACTGTTTGAGCTAGAGTACAGACAAGGCCAATTTCACATTTTTTTGGTAAAAGAAGGACCATAACAAAAGAAGGCCTGCACCGATTTGGCCTATAATCGAACTTGGCCTAGATATTATACCCATAAGCATTGTCAGCAAGTTTAAAGACGATCGGATGAAAACTGTTTGAGCTAGAGTACAGACAAGGCCAATCTTACATTTTTGTGGTAAAAGAAGGACCATAACCCAAGAAGGCCTGCACCGATTTGGCCAATAATCGAACTTGGCCTAGATATTACACCTATAAGCATTGTCAGCAAGTTTGAAGACGATCGGACAAAAACTGTATGAGTTAGAGTACAGACAAATATTGGACGCCGCCGCCCGCCCGCCCGCCCGCCCGCCCGCCAAGGGTGTTCACATAATACGTCCCGTTTTTCAACGGACGTATAAAAATCTTATTGCAACAAAATGGCAGAAAGGCATACATGTATACACAATGAATACAATTTAAAATTTGGAACAGTGAACAACATGTTTTTGTAACATTTTACGTTGTTGTTAACTTTAATGGTTTAGTGAGACAATATACAGTAGTCGGAACGTCCGAGTTGTCAAAATTTGCGTGTATCGTGCGTGTATCGTGCGTGTAACGTGCGTATCGTATGCGTGCGTGCATCGTGTGATTTTAGTAACGTGCATCGTCTATCGTATCGTATCGCCCATCGTGCATATCGTGTATATCGTGTGTATCGTGTACATCGTATCGTGTACATCGTGTATAACGTGTGAAACGTGTATGGTACAGTATAAGTATACGAAACACGATAGCGAGAGATTAATCGTGCATCGTATCGTGTAAATCGTCCATGTACAGTATAAAAACACAACACACTTTTTCCGACATGAAGGAGTACATGTCGGGGGTTCTATAAACAATCCAAATTACCGAAAGGTATGGGACGATACGAGGACCTTTTAACAAATCAAATCATTCATCAGTTTAGTATTGTATCGGTGACATTAACTTCCGGGACGCAACGGAAGTATGTCCGAAACTGACATCCGAAATTATGTACACCGTCATGAAAAGAATTGTTTGCACATCGATAATTCATAATTAATGTAATGAAAATGTCTTAAATGTTATTTTTTTGCCGACCAACTATCCCCATGTATTTGAAATGCCGACTTATTATGAATGGATGTACATACTGTACGTGTAATTATGCTAGTAGTTATCCGCTAATATTGACAAGCAGAATCCAACTTTGTTCATGATCTAATTCTGGTTTATGAATCGAACATTTAAATGGGAATATTGTGGTGTAGATGTGTTATGCATAAATGATACATTATAATAATTTATAATATCAAAGTTTATTTCATTTCTTATCACTGCATGTAACTGCAGTATTTACTTTTTATTTCAACATGGATATTGGGGTACTTAAATCATATTTTTTTTGCCTAAGTTGATCAATAATATGAACTAAGGCATCACCTAAATGGGGATTTAGTACTCACTTGAACCCATAATTAATAGTACTCAACCAGTTGTCTCACATTTGTACAGAATCCGATTAGTGCCATATGAATTATCAATTAAGAGATTTTCGCGACACATGAAGCGACGTGGGACAATCATTCGATACAAGAAGCGAGGCACAATTTTCAAACACGAGATCTCGCTCTAACGCAGTATCAAAAACCATGAGATTTTGCAGTAGAATATCGTGCCTCGCCTCCTGTGTCGCGAGATTCACAAATGTCGCTTCGTGTCTCAGGCTGAAATATTGTGCCTCGCTTCGCATGTCGCGCGATTCTCGTGCCTCACGTTCCAAGGTCGAGGCACGAGATGCGAAGCGAGTCAAGAAGCGACAATTAGGCAACGCACGAAATTATATCGCCAGATTGTCGCAGTTACACGACACATGGTATGATAAAACGGAGCGTACGGAGGCATGTAGTTGTAGGTTAGGCTGACGGTAGTCGAACTAGACCGTCGCCAGGCCCCTATCTTGCGATGCACGATAATTCATATGGCACTCACCGGATTCTGTACTTTTTACCATTTGGATTGTTAGTATATATATGTTGCAATGTCACTAGGCTAAGTTTCTGTCAATAAATCCCTAATAAATATTACATATTAATGACAATTAGCTATAAGTTAAATGACATTACATGATTAGACTTCACAATAATCGTCAGACAAATCCGACAATTTTGATCTCTTTCGGGCGCATTTGGTTTCCGTCCGGACTGCCTGTCCGATGACTCTTAACCGTCATTGTTCGCTTTTATTTCTTTGTACATGACTGCATGTCTTTTGTAAGACATGTCTTGATTGGTCAATTATAAATTTGTAAGCCCGTCGCAAAGTAGGAAAACAATCTAATTAGCTCCTCGCTCTTGTACTCTTTTTCTGAAGAGTCTCCTTATAATTCCCCAAGGAAAAAGTATGCATAAAAATGCGGATGGCCGTCAAACAACTGATTTCACAATGAAAGTACTTGGAAACAAAGAAAGACTCAAAGCCATATTTTACCGAGTTAATGCCGCCTATTCGTCACACTTATTTGTTGCAGAGCTATAACTGGCATTCGAAAAGTGAATATATTAAAATGAAATGAATGTGTTAAGACTGTATTCACCGTATATTCATTTCACATTTGATACATGTTCACCGCACACATCTGACATATTTGTCAGCGGGCATATTTTTCTGTATAAAAAGAGAACTTAGGGTAGCCAGACTTCTCAATAGCTGTTGGATGAATCCGACAATTCCAGTATCTGTCCGCCTTTTAGCGAAACAAAAATCAGTCTGACAGATTTCCTTCCGGTCCGACAGTTTTTCCAAGTCTGTCAGACCGTAAGCGACTATCGGTAAGTCTGGTAGCCCAAAAAATCTCGGGACACTTTCACCAAGTGCCCTATATTTTGACCCAGGATGACCTAATTTATTAAATTGACCTAGATTGTAATGAAATCATTCATTCTGGAGAATTTTCATCAAGATAAGACCAATTTTTTTATCTCTACTGTCCACACAAGAAATTCCTAGGATTTGACCTATATATTAAGTGACACAATTTTTTACCCCAGATTGAACTAGATTTTGTAGAGATTATCCATCTGATTAAAATGACCTAGTGACTACACAACCAGTCTTCGAATTTGGCCCGAGGCTAGTAAAATCTGGGTCGGGCTAGTAATTGTCTCTAGGTGACTAGTCCGAAAGGCTAGTTAAAAAATCCTGAGAACACAAGCCAAAAGACTAAAAACATCAAAACGATTGTGAGTCGGGACAATGAAAATTCTTCATTTAATATAGTAAACAGTATTAAAATGTAAAAATACATATATTAATATCCACTTTTGATCATTTAATGTTCGGACTAGTAAATTTATTCTCAGGCTAGTAAGTTCTGCCTTAATGGTAGCCCGACTGGCTAGTACTTCGAAAAGTTTTTCGTGAAGACTGCACAACGTGACAATGTCACAATTAAAGTTTTGACCGACTGACCCAAGCGGATAGAGTAAATAATCGACATGAGTAGACATGGCGATGTAATCTTGGCGATTTATTGTCACTCATTTCCGCAAGTAAGCCTGATAATAATGCGAGTGAAATTATTTCACTACTGGCTTTGCGGCTGGGTAAACATTCGGGCAACACAGAGATGCAAGTGCAATTTTATGATCGCAGAAATGTGTGATTTTAGGGAAAGGCTGAAAAATTGCGGAGCTGAACAGTAGTCCGATATTGAGCGCTATGCTTAGAAACGGCTAGCTTAAAATAAGCGCTACAATATATCGGACAAAATGGAACATATATATTATTTCGGTGAGTGCTCGTGGCTAGCAGATTGTTACGTAGCGCTGTTTATTTTAAGTTCTTGCTGAAAGGCGCCCGTTTCATACGAAAGCACTTTGACGCGCTTGCCTAGCAGTGCAGATAAATGGTATGCTCTCTGGTTGCATGTTGTTTTATATATACATGGTAAAGCACAACCAAAAAGCAATTGATAACACGTTGGTTTAATATGGAAAGGGCTCCAGTAGCTATGCATTAATGTACTGTATTAAAATTATTACTTGTCAGAAATTATACAAACTACCCAAGGGACATGATACACTGAGCTTAGCGCTGGCCCTTCGGTAAGCTTCTCCAACTAAGAAATACAATGCATTAATACACTAGTTACTATATATAGTAACAAAAATGAGCCTATTTTAGGCTGATTATGACCATCACGTGATTGATTATCGCCTATCCACCCGGTCCGCGATCTCATAATCATAATTGGCCCGCTGAACGGGCGCACGTTACTTTATCCAAGTTAACATGACGTCACGTTGAATCTAAAATGACGTCACGTTAGAGCTAAAATATGACGTTACGTTACACAGAGGTACAATTCCTTTGTATAAGATTTTCAGAATAAATGTACTTTAGATATCTACGAACTTAACTAAGCGTGAGTTACGGTTACTTTCATTGAGTTTTGGAATCGAACAATTGTATTAAAGACTTTAATATACTCCAGAGCCTGGCCGGAAGTTGATAATCGGCCCGGCATGAATAATCACCCTCGGGCTAAAGCCCTCGCAGTGATTATTAATTTTCCGGGCCGATTATCGCCTTCCGGCCCGGCTGTGTCGTGTATTAACCTCTAATTAATGACGCACCAGTAAGTTGCATCCAAAACCCCACCCCTGTGGATGGGCAGTGGAATAGCCAGGGGAAATAGTTTTGTTTTGATTTTTGCCTTCAATTTTAGGAGCCTTCCTCCGCAATGCCGGGAAAATCGTGGGAATTTTTACTGCAAACCAATACCACGGGGTATTGCCAGGAGCCGAGGAATTACCAGAGAGTTTATGGTAATTTTACCATTAGCTGTTCCACTTGGCCGGCCGGTGGAACAGGAAAGGCGGGGGGGGGGTTGTTTCGACAACACGAAAGTAAAAATCTAGCCCATCCCCAGTGGTTGATGGGGGTCGTGGGTGCATAATCTCATAAACAAGGTTATTACAAGAGCAATTGAGACACTGACAAAAAAGTCACAGTGTAAAAAGTGTTCGGTCATTTTTGGCTAACGAAATGGAATCGAGAATGACAGCATACTTACATAAGATTTCTGTCCTCGGGGTGCATCGTATAACAACTTTAATTCCTCGTTTATAGTAACGAGTACTTAAATAAGTTGAAAAACCTTAAAATAAATCGAAAATCTTTCTGTTTTTTTTTTTCATAAAAATCTGGATCAACAAACGCTTGAAAGATACCGATGATCAGTAACGCCAACGGTTACTTCCCTTTTCCTTCCTGCAGACACGCCTAATGAAGGCCTATTCTTCTAGTGAGTAAAACTAGTCGGTTAAAGGCCGGGCTTTAATAATAATGGTCCAAATAAGCGGCATTCGGCCACCCTGTAACAATATTTGACAAATACTGATAAATATCGGCTAAACGTTCAGTCGCAAGTACGTTACTCGACTTATTTAATGCAACAGTATTTGGTCGGAATCGACGTCTTGACGACGATACAACAACATTGTTAGTCGTATTAATTACTGCTTCGAATTTTGAGTCTGATAGTGAACGAAATTTTAAGGTGAATTTTCTCACACTCGGAATCTTCTTGCGAATCGTGCATATCGTGTAGAACGCAAGTTCCGTATCTCTATCGTGTATAACGTACGGATCGTGTATCATATCGTATCGCCCATCGTGCAGACCGTGTATACCGTGTTCAACGTACGGATCGTGTATCCTATCGTATCGCCCATCGTGTATTTTTGTAACGGGAACCGTGCGTGTATCGTCCGTATATCGTGCGTGCATCGTTCGCCCATCGTGCGCTTCGTGTGACAACTCGGACGTTCCGACTACTGTAATCATACCGCTAGTATCGGCTGAATCACCACATGCCTTTGCGTGGATTCTCTGATTGTCTCCATCAGAAAGCTCTTTGTACAATGGCACCAGCAGGTTGCAGTGAATCAATATATACTCAGATAAATTGATGGCTTAGAACCAGAAGGTCGTAACTACCAAATCGAGGAATTGAGAAAACAAGAGAAAACTGTCTGTAATTTACTCTTTACCAATTGGAAAACAAGTTTTTAAATCTTCATTTTGGTCAACATGACAATTTCAGATTTTCATGAAAATAGGCTCATAAGAAGCGCCTTGTAAAGCAGATGTCGAATATGTATGAGTTTTATAAGGTCGTAAGTGGTAGTTCTGGTTCTAAGCCAACGATATACTCAGATAAATAATGACTGAATTCTTTTGTAATAGTCATAAGTAATTGCAAAACTTATTCCGCCGGCGAACAAAACTAGAAATTAATTCCATCTTATTTCTCAAAAATGGGTCATTTACCGGTGGTATTTAATCGGAAACATTTCAGGAAAACAGAGCTTTTTATGATAGTTATTATAAAAGATTACTTTCTTGAGCCCGTATTATATACATAAATTCTGCTACCCCGTTGTTCACTGTACGTCATCATAATTTATCACTTTCTTATCTTTGTTGTTGGCTAAAAATGATATAACAGACAACAATGCTTAAATCCTTTGGGTATGGTGTAAATATTGACTACAGGTTAACGTTTTTAATTGACGTATTGTATTTGTTTTAACTAATAACAATCCGCTGGCTGCCAGACGAATTATGCGTACAATTATGCGACACGTTAACTAGAGTACTGTGTAAATACACACCACTTATCTGTACAACTGCAAAATCTTTATTAGTTGCGTCCTGGTTATATCTTTTGTAGTAACCCACAAACAAGTAATAGTCACTTTTCAATATTTGCCAGTTTTCTGACTCAGATAAAATATATAGAGCGACCTTGTGCAGCCATATACATGTATAATTATCATCATATAATGGCAAACGAGCATTATATGATGGACAATGATCATCATATAATGAAAAATGCTCATAATATATTTGCATGTGGCGATACTAATGCGTCAACTATGTGATTTGGTGAGGCGCGATGCTTATTTCATCAGGACACGTATAGTAACGCATACAATATAAGCATTTGATGCACGGCATATTCTGGTTGAGCGGAATTCGACACAATATCAACAAAAGTGTATGAAAATTACAGATTAAGGCATAGACAAATATAAATGCAAGTAAATGATTATATCAGAACTGTGATTGATAGAACTAACTGAAAGTGTGTGTGTTTACGAAACTCGTAGAATGTTTTCAATAGAGGAAAAACATGGAATCGCATGGAAACTAATGTAAATGTCAATATGTGTTTACAAATCCTCAGCTTGTTTTTGTTAGGGTTCAGAGCAGCGACCGCATAATATTAGTGATGGGTATCTCAAATTGCTGATTAATCAAAATGTCTGATTATGTGTCCTAATGTTTACATAACCTTATCATTCTAGATATAACCTCACGCCACATTATACAGTGTCGTTCAAACTGTCAGAAAGAGTTTGAATTCGTGTCTGAAGGAAATCACAGAGCACTTGGGAATACCATTAACTTGCAATAATCTTAATTAATTAAATATCCAGTACTTCCATCGGGACGTTTCGTAAACTACATTTATGTTGATATCAATGAGATGAAGTAGTTTATATTGCGATGCAAATGAATAGACAAAAAAGAATTGAGAAAATCTGACAGGGAAGCATCATTTAAAACATAAACCAGAGAGAAAGACTTTTAACTACAGTTGGACGTAGTCGTGTCATGGGTTGAAAAGGTCTCAGCATACGATCGAATACTTCTGTCTTTTCTGTATATTATCTATTAGGGTAACATTCATATCAAAACGTCATTGTGACTTCCAAATATTGCATTCAATTTCTTAGATGGTCTCGATGAGTACTCTTGCAAGAATTATTTAGAAAACTAAAAGACCACCTAGGGGCATGCGTATTACTATTTTTCACTATATTCATCGACCTGTGCCCGTTCTGAGAAGTTGTTACTAATCTACTAGTATATGGTATCAATGATGATACGAACGTCACGAACTGTAATTATTTTTAACATCTGAAGACCGTTCACCACCTGTTTGCTTATGGACCAGATAACATATGTAAAAGTCTATTCTTACATTGGGAATTGCCTCCTTTGCGAAGATGTAACTGGCCGGTTACAAAAATGTAAAACATCAGCTCGGTGGTTAAATAACGATGATGATGCTGATGTCACTGAATGATATTCATTTCTAGCGAACGAAGTCCTTTAAGGTCTCATTGTTACATGAGAAAGATTGCATTTTAAGACTTCTGTTGGCGACATTGGCTTTAGTGTTGTTTTATGTACATTGTATCTGTTTTTGTCGAATAGTTTATGATGCGGTTAATTGTGGTGTCAATGTTCTGCGAAGAAAGGATAGTGACGTCAACGCTGGTCGTCTAAACAACACAAACTAACTTAGTAGTCAGACAGCGTTCGTAAATCTTGTCCTTCTTAAAATATACTATACCCACCCTTATCGCAAAAATATCTAACAGCGATTATTTAGCATCGGAAATAAATATACTACAGTATATGTAGATGCAAAAAACAAACTTTCAAAATAAATGAAAAATAAAACTGACTGACTAAATTAAATACTCCTTTTTATATTAACGCTTTGCTAGATTTCACTCCACAGCCTATTATGAACTGAATTTATTTCGTATCGGACAAAGTAAGTCGTAAATGATATGGACCAATCACATCCTTGAGAGGGAGATTGAATGTAGAACTGAACAACGCTCCCGATCATTGGGAGAAGTTAAATGCATTGCCATATAAACCGGTTAATAGCAACGGGTATCGAATGCCATATGACCACATCTGTGCGAAGAGGATAAAATTCGTTTATACGTTGATCTAAGGTATTACATTTGCATGTTGCTTTGGCAATTATAGAATATGGCCAATGACCTTATAAAGTTTTATTGTAAATGTAATAAAGAAACAGGCACGACATATTCACATGCAAGCATGACGTTATTTCCACCACAATATGCTACCTCGACTACAACGGACATGACGTATGCACATGATAAGGACTTAGTGTCAGTTGGAGTCTTTATATTAAGACGGTCTTTAAATGACATTACCATTGAAGCCTTTATAACATATGTGGTGTTGTTAGACGGTCGTTTACCAATATCTCATTGTTGATTAACTTGTAGTTAGTTAATATAGTCCAGAGACATCATGATTGCTTTTTATTGATCAAGTTTACTATGCGCAATTCACAAACGTGACGTCATAAACCCCGTGACAGAGCACCGTATACAATATTTGCATACCAATTGTGATTTCAAATTTTTGTATTGAACAAATTTCTTTTACACGTATCATAAATGCACACTTTGTGGATAGTATTCAACACATAATTGAATTGAATTAGATGAATAAACAACGTCTATACATGAAAAAGAAAAAAAATACGTTTAAACAATAACAGTTAGAAACATGCGTTATGACAATTGCAGTAAAATATGTACGAGAGATGTTATTGAATAATCATTGCATTTAATCTGAGCCTCAAAAACAAACCCATATAATATACTGGAAACAAATTACGATACTAAAAAAGCACTACATGGTATTACGTAACTATTCAGTTAAGATTAGATATACACAGACTGAAAGTACTGTAGACTATAGTAGAAATGGATTGTCTGTCCGTGACGTCATTTTGATGTGATTTACGATGTTTTCACAATGTCTGTACTTCCGATGTTTACTGTCTTCCACTCATTCTTTAAAAGTGTTTATTACATTTCACAAATGTCTAAACTGATAGTTTAATATGATTTGTCTCACGAGCATGGGCATGTTCATTGAATTTTAATAGCGATTCAGTTAGACAAATAGAAAGACGTAAATCCATACTGTTACTTTCCTTTGTTAGGCAAGTTCATTTCTGAACGCCGAAGCAAATATTTTGTTTTGAAAGTTGCATGGTCATGCAAGTTGAACCAGAGTCATACATTGCAATACACTGTGTTGTGTGAATTATAAGAAACATTTGGTGTCAAAATAATTTCTAGGAAGTATCACTGCGGTGTGGAATGGCCCGCCAACAGTCTGTATCTTAATCCATGTGGCTTCTTTATTTTGGGCTATCCGAAATCGCTAATGTACACTCCAATGCTAATATGCTCAACTTTTTCTCCTGAGAAACACGAAAAGGCAATAAAAGATGACCAGTTTGTAGAATTTTGTGTCTTTGTAACCAGCACTTTTAAATTAAAGAATGAGTTCAAAACAGGAAATATCAGACAGACAGAACTTGTAAAAACGTCGTAAATTTGTCTTGAAAAGTTGTCGCGGACAAAATAAGGTATTTTTTAGGAAATTGGCCTATTTATAGAAATATGCGAGTCACAATTTTTAAGCTGGTACCCGAAACAACTTACATATTTTGTCTAATCATGTTCATGTTTTCTTTGCGATAGCAGAGCATGGAGATTTTATAAAGGCTACCCTGAAACTGTATACTTTCTTTATGGACACCCGTATAATCATTGTTTGTAATCTGAGTCTCGAAAACAAACCCATATACCGCTGGCTTAGAACAAGAAGATCGTAACTACCAAATCGATATATTGAGAAAACAAGAGAAAACTGTCTCTAATTTAGTCTTTACCTATTGGAAAACAAGTTTTTAAAACTTCATTTTGGTCAACATGACAATTTCAGATTTTCATGAAAATATGCTCATGAGAAGCGCCTTGTGAAGCAAATTTCAAATATGTATGAGTCTTATAAGTCGTAAAAGGTAGTTACGACCTTCTGGTTTTAATACTACGATACTAATCTTGGAACATTTTAAGATACTGAAAGGCGTACTAAAGGATAATATAACTATTATAATTCAATATACACAGATGGTAGATATTGCAGACAATAGTTAGAAATGAATTATCACTCGTTCCACTTAATACCGTAGGTAACATTTCACATAACGACAATAAAGGACGAACTTTCATATTCAAACAATTACATATAGAAACATAAGACTACCGCAGCTGTAGTAATAATCTTATAACTAGCGAAAACTTTGCGAAGAAAGATGTTTTGGAACGAATGCGTAAATTAAAGTCAGAAGGCATAATACTAGTATAAAGATATAAAGCTTTATTGCACATTCTCGTTTTACAATATACGTGCAATACTTCACAATTGGAAGTGTCATTACTAAATATTCCAGCTACTTACAAGAATCAAATATGTTCTAACAAATCTGACCTGGAAAGGCAACAGAAACGACTCACCTCGAAAAGCCGATTAGAAACATAAACTACTACACCAGCCAGCTGATTTGACGAGAATAAAACTTCACCACCAGTAGTCACTGTCAGAATCACAAAATGGTATTGTCCCCGTCATTAATACGATTGTACAATGGCACCACGGGCCTTACTCACCAACAGTGCAATACTTAGACTTAATATTGATATTTATAATCACTGCCATTTCTTAGCAATTATAATTATCGTATTTAACTATGTAAAATTTCATTTGATTATTTGTTGGTTCCAACTGCACCATGCTTACCCATTCCTATCAAAATTGGTACATTTATATCCATTTGAGAGCGAACAGAACATTTACGCAAGTAAAGTCAATGTCTGAGTTTTAGATCTTTTGTATATTAATGTTCTATATTCGCAGACAATAATGACACGATTCTAACATTATTGTTGAACATAAACAATTGTAAAACCTTTCAATACTAATAAATAGACGGACAAATTGATTCCACCTTTTGAAATACTCATAAACATGTTATTTCCCTGTGGTAGTTACATAGATTAATCAGAAATATTTCAGGGAAAATGAGTATTTATGATTGCAGTTATAAAATATTAGTTTCTTAAACCTGCGTAAAATATATAGACAATATAACCCAGTCGTTCTCAGAACGTCATAATAATTGATCATTTTTCTTGTTTTTGTCTGTGGCTAAAACTTATAATTTACAACCATTGTTACAATTACTGAATGTACGGTATAAAGAGACGGTTAGAACAGTTATAAGTTTATCGCTTATACGTTCAGTTATGTGAAAAAATAATAAATGAAGTGTTTTAATCCGAAAAGAGATATAATTTTAAAAACGATATGAGGAAATCAGATAGGGAAGGCAGCAACCAACTTAACCAGCCTAGTACAGAAAAAACTGTAAGGGCATCCCAGTCTAGCATATATGTACGTATATTGTTTTTTTTTGCTTTAGAAAAAATTGCATGCTGTGTCTGAGGAGAGTCAATTCCAAACAAAACGAGAGTTAAAACAAAAATGGGTTGAAACCTTTCCCATTATACTTAAAATGTCTGTTCAAAAGTCTAAAAACGCAATGTAACAGTTGAGTATTGATTTAAGTTATCAATACGTGTATATCCCTTTAACACATAAACTTCCTTTTGTAGCAAATACAAACATACAAACTGCATTAAATGCTTAACTGGCTTGGCTGTAGGCGATGCTTTATTAACAATTAAATAGTAACAAAAAAGAACAATTATACATGTAGATCAAATCAAACAACTAAACTAGACAGACACAACACTCTACTATTCATTAGCACAATATCCAGGATGCTTGTCAATCACGATCCACAGTTTGTATTGCGACACTTACGGCTCGTTACTTCCTGTTTCACAGTCTGTGTCAACGTATGTTATTGATATTGTGATCATTTTATGTCTATTGCATTTCTAATGTTGATGTTCGCAAGCCTTATAAAAATATAGCTGATTATGTAGGAGAACGTGTGTTACTAAGAAACTTCAAGGTTAATGGTAAGGTCATGTTTCAATTCTTACCGTTAAGGTGTCCAATAGTAATGATGCATATTAACTGTAGTTTTGCATTTCATTGCATTCCCATGTCTAGGCTAAAACGAAATGTCTTACCTCACTTCAGTAGTTATAAACCATATACATGTACACATCTGTTAATGGTCATTTATGCTATTAATGCACATACTTCCATTGTCCACGGTATGTATTTTATGGCGGGCTGGACAAATGCACATTCGCCGGTTCTGTGTGAATTTGGATTTTCTTTGTTGTACAGTATTTAATGTTTAACGGAAATATGTCATGTAAACGTAATTTAAGCTTGTATACTATTGCGATTTTAACATAAAAAGCAGTGGCGTTAGTTAAATATATGACTTGTCTTTAAAACCGGTATAATTAAATGTGTTTTTTTATAAATGGTAGTACCTGTTGGTCAGTACACAGGTTGATTGTTAGTGCATTTGCTTGTTTCACGGTCAAATTCATGAAGGAGGAACGACGATTGGCTAATATAAAATTCACCGGATGGTGACGTCGATTGTTTCATCGACGAATACGAATTCAGAGATAAATTTCTATATTGAGACAGTGTCCTTATGCAACAGTAAGAACAAAATGGTAGGTGTCCGTCCAAATGTTTAATTAGAACCAAAAGTCTTATATCAATTGCGAGCGACAGATTGTCATGGAATATAAATTGGATTGGAATTAGTATTTGTGAACATTTCTGAAGTTTTTTGTAACACATTTTTGTATTCCATTACTCCGTGGCTCTATTTACATTAATGGATACAATGCTTATGTAAATATCTAACGTTAGGTTCGGTCTCTTTCAATGCATTACTGTTTGTTAAATATTTTGAGGACATTTTGTCATTTTAAAGCCCACACAAATTTCTCTAGCAGTTTGCATAGCATTAGGACTTCTTCCAATTAGGCGAAATGTTTCTACAAATACTCAGGAGATCAAACATTCTCTATGCCAATTCTGTCAAAATGCGATGTAATACATGTATGAACGTTGTTAGAAACATACACAGAAAGAATATGTTTGCTTCCATTAAGACCATATGACAACATAAGTTGACGAACTGGATACTGGCCTACATGTCGCATTTATTGATCTGAACAATTCCCAGTATTTGAACCTTTGATTCACCATTCCAAATGGAGAAGACATTAAGAATTCCAGTGTGTATAGCGTGGATGTATCATCAGGCAGGTTTCATCCGTCGACAGGTGGAAGCACAGTTAACAGTATCTTTGTTAACAAAAAAAAAATTGTTTTTGTTTTAGTCTTTATCATTGATAGAGCTACCTATGTATGAAAGTAGAAAAGTTGATCCGTCCATGTGTTTATTCCATTTCATTTTCTAATCCCCTAGCAGACGCATGAAACCACTTTTAGATGTTTAAAGGTATAAGTATTGGTCAGGCCTGGTATTACAGATTCACATGTCACAATTGATTGAGCTAAAATAGCTGAAATGGAAAATCCTATATTGACAAACACAGATTTCAATACGCTTTCATCATTTCTGGCTATTAGGAAACTCGTTTACTTTATCCTGGCGAGTTATCTGATGTCTGCAGCTATCAAATTGTGTAAACGATAATACCTCACAGCTAAAATGAGTTATTTGCAACGTCAACAAAAGCAGCTACAGGTTGTTGAAGACTGTGTTAATGGTCAGACATCCGTACTACAAGTAACACCGGCTTAATCGCATCCGATTAGTTTCCGACTTGGGATATTTTGAGACGCCATTCTCGCAATAAATCTCACATCCGCGACACTTAAATGTAGTAATACCGCTGGCTTAGAACCAGAAGGTCGTAACTACCAAATCGATATATTGAGAAAAGAAGAGAAAACTGTATGTAATTTACTCTTTACCAATGGAAAACACGTTTTTAAAACTTCATTTTTGTCGACATGACAATTTCAGATTTTCATAAAAATAGGCTCATTAGAAGCGCCTCGTGAAGCAGATTTCAAATATGTGTGGTGAGTCTTATAAGGTCGAAAGTAGGAGTTACGACCTTCTGGTTCTAAGCCATCGACATCTCTTTTAAACTTCTGTACTATTAACTCAACTTCTGAATCAATCGCATAATGCATTATACGATTCAATTGGGATTGTCAATTGGGATTATGTAAGCTTTTTTGTATTCATGGATATTTTGTATTCTAGTCAGAATATAAATCGTTATAAAAAAACGTGTGGTAGCTTCGTTTGTCTTTTGCAATTACTTGCACGATATTTGTCAGTGTGGGGAATCAAGTGATTATATTATTTGAAATGAATAACGTTCGCACTCAAAACATTGGCGATTTTGTCCGCTAACGGTGAGTTATTTCTTGATTATAGCGATTGTGCACTTTATATGACTATATAATCCAGCCTAAGGCATATCCCGTATTTGTAGGAACACAAGACTATGACCAATGTTGCTCTATATTTATATTATTGCTCCCACAACTTATTTCCGATCATCCATTGCATACAATGATTTCTAGAACCATTAGGCTGTTTACTCACAAATGACAAATACTCGACGATAGAATATGACTATTTTGTAAGAAATAGTAGAGCAAATATCGTATTTAGCTAATTGTATGGTGAACAAAAACACATTATGCAAGAATTACTCCCCTTAGACTTTAAATTATGCACTTATTGTTTACAAATTGTCATTTTGTCAACAAACTATCTAGCTGTTTTATTACATTTTCTTCCATGGTGGTGTTTACCACATTTAGGAATCAATTAAAGTGCCCATGTTGCATCATTCTTCCATCTGGAGTTGTTTTCCACATTTGGTCATGTTGCATCATTTTACAGAGAGTTTACCAATTTAAAGCACATTAAAATAGCAGTTTAAGACTTAATGTGACTTTAACTGACGAATATGTTGTAAGACTCCCTAGTGGGTTTCAATGACACGTGATAACGGTTTGTAATATGTGGTTTTGCATTAGTTGCAGATGGTATTGTTGTTATTGGGCGTTAAATTATGTTCCATTATCTAGCAGGGCGTGTTTTAGTTTTAACGTTTTCAAGTCAAATGACATTTCTTTTGTCGCTCAGAACTGTGTATTCATGTCTAGAGTAAATTCTTCAAACATTAAAGTCTACGTTTATACATGCATGCTTATTCATGATAGTTTTAAGTTGAAAGCCGTCTATCATAATAAAAGAAAATAAAATAATTTTCTCTAACATATTCTAGGAGATATGATGTTGCAGATTACATTGTTGCATCGCATTTGACATTCAAACAACATATATGTCAACCACTCTATCACTAGGTTCGTGTTATTTCAATTCATATTCGTGCGATTTTTGATAAAATTACGTTCAACATTAAGGTGGATGTTATTATTTCCAAAAGCAATTAATTCCGTACATCGGGCATTGACTAACTATTTACGAACGCAGAATATACTCATCTGGACAACTGACAATTTCATTTACAAAATAAATTATCAACATGTTTTATTCTTGCCGAAGACCAAAACTTCGTGTACAATACAATTAATTCCGTGTATCGGTCATTGGCTTGACACAGTTCACCAAACATTTTAAGATAAATGTGTTTCTGTCATGTTTGACCTAATATATTTCTATACGAATATGTTTTAATTCCTTCAAATACATTTGTTATTTAAAGTTTCTTTTTTAAACATGGTATCTGATTATAATGACAAGAGAACCAGAGAGAATGTCATTTGTAATAATTAGATTCGAAAAGAAGGTTGGATTAAAGATGTTTTTGTTTAAAAGAAACAAATTACTTTACATCTCACATTTTCGGATCAGTGGCCTTTGCAAAGATTGCGAATACTTGGATTTATTGTTTTTATATTGCGGTGGATGTTTAATTTCTGCAGCTAGAGCATATGTTTTCATTCCATTGCAAATGTGAAATAAGAGACAGAAGTCTTATATCATTAATGAGTAACATTTTGTCATGCATATTAATTGGATTTGATTCTGATTTTCAGAGTATGTTTTTTTGGTAAAGTTAATGTTCCATTACTTTGCAGCCATTTACATAAAGACATTCAGAATGATATTGTTAAACTATGTAAATACCAAACTTGACGTTGCGTTCCTGTAAATACCATACTGTGTCCGACTTTCTTCAAGGACAATAAGGGGAGTGATCAATATATAACGAGAAAATGTTGCTTAAACATTAGCTAGTTGTAGCAACATCTATTTGTAAATATTAGGTAAACATTGAGGATAAAGCTTCACAAGTCATGGCGGGACATGTAAGTATGATTGTTTCTTTGGATTATTTGTGGGTAACAAGGTCAAGTCGTAGTTGTGCTTCTTTAGGTCGCATTAACTTAAGATCATTGTCCACGGTATTTTAAACTAGGTCACGAGGTGGTTGTGCCTCATTTGTCGCAGTTTTGGCATGTGTTTGTGTGGTTGTGCTGCTGAGCTGTAGGGCCTTGGTTAACTTAGTGAATTCTTGGTTGCGTTTCATTTGGTCTCATGCAATAACCGCTATTCTATAATTTCATCATGACATTGGGTCATCCTGCAAAAAATTAACCGCCACTGTCATCTAACTTGATTTAATTGTGGATAACTTTCTTTTCAATCGATCGCTTTGGAATAACCGTTTTTTTTCTTTTGAAACCAGGTCATCCTAATCTTTTGCAGTGGGGACTTGGGATCTTTATTATTTATTGGGTTATATGCGGGTATTGTGCCGTGTAGTTTTATTATGTTGTGTTGTTATTGTCTTTTGTGCTCGGCTGGTTCATTTGAGCGTCGCCTTTCCTGACCGATGTCCCGATATCTTCAGTTTGTACATTACCAGGTAATGCTTGAAATGCCCATTTTTGAGGCATGAGTGGCTCTAATCCGGGTTTCTGTTGTTCTGACGTTTCTGAATATCTTTGATAGTATGTCCGCTAAAACATCGACATTTTACGAAATGTATGAGTCGGGGCAGAATGATTGTATCAGGCAACGGTTTGTACGCACCGGGCCGACTAGTGTTCGTTATATAATAAATTTCAATAACCTTAGTATGATGACATGTTGTAGGGTGTTATAATGAAACAGACAGACACTCATTTCCTGATTTTACGGAAATAATTCATATAATTTATGCCATGATAGCAACGGTGCATTAACGATGGATACAAGAGTAATACATATCGCTGGCTAAGAATAAGATAACTGACGACTTTATAAGACTGACGCATATTTGAATTCAGCATCACAAGGGGTTTCTTATGGGCATATTGTTATGAAAATCAGTACTTGATATATTGACCAAACTGATGTCGAAACAGTTTCTTATGCCAAATGTAAAGAGTATTTTAAGAGTTGTATTATTGTTTTCTCAAAATATCGATTTCGTACTTTCGATTTTCTTATTCTAAGTCAGCGAAACGAAGCATGAAAAAAGCACTGCTGTAAGGGTCGTGCACACTTTTGGAAAGTTCTAATAGTAAGACAGCACTTTTGCTTATTTGCATTCCAGAACCACATAACTTGCAATTAGGAGATAGATGCATGTTTACGCATGCTTTAATTACACGTGTTTACGATTAAGTACCTTTTCAATTTTTCAAATCAAATGACATTTCTTCTGTCGAGTAAAACGGTGTTTATACCTTTATTGAAATTCCAGAAACTTTTAAAAGTATCGTCCATAATCTTGTTTATTCTTAGTCGAATCGGTCATGATAATAGAAAGTACAATTTACCGTAACATATTCTAGGAGAGGTAATTGACATTTACAATTCGTCTCCATACATGTATCTAATCGGGGTTAGCATAACTATGACTTGGAAAACACAATTGTGTGAGGGTATATTGGTTCATACAGCTGTTACTTAAACGTCACACAAGATGAATCATTTGATTTGCCGAATCATGTCACCTAGAAATTGCAAGGGTAAAATGTTTTTCCGTTCATCAACCTCAGTGCAAAGTGGACATACAGTTTGCTTACATGTTGTTCCTAATAGTTGAATGATCTAGAACATGTTTAGTTCAATGATCTTATAATGTCACCGGCCTGTAATACAGGTGGTATTTTACTTAATAGAAACACATTATGATTGAATGTTAATTAACCAATAAAATTGTCTATATTAATATTCAGACGGTCTTTTAGTTGTTTTAGCATTGTAGACAGGGAATAATGTGTTTGATAATCGTCAACATTGCATGCTATTGGATCTTAAAGTTGTTGTAATCCAATTGACTTTCTTTGTCAGAGACCTCCATCACGGTATAATTATGTTGAGTAATTATATACACTATAAAACTCATTTGCACATTCTCGTTTTACAATATACGTGCAATACATCACAAATGGAAGTGTCATTACTAGATATTCCAGCTACATACAAGAATTAAAGATATTCTCATCAATTTGACCAGAAAAGGTAACAGAAACGACTCACCTCGAAAAGCCGATCAGTAGCATAAACTACTACACCAGCCAGCTGATTTGACGAGAATAAAACTTCGCCACCAGTAGTCACTGTCAAAATCACAAAATGGTATTGTCCCCGTCATTAATACGATTGTACAATGGCACCAGGTGCCTTACTCACCAACAGTGCAATACTTAGACTTAAAATTGACGTTTATAATTACTGCCATTTTTTAACAATTATTATTATCGTATTTAACCATGTGAAATTTCATCTGATTATTTGTTGGGTTCAACCATGCTTACCAATTATATCAAAATTGGTACATTTATAGCAATTTGAGGGCGAACAAAACATTTACGCAAGTAAAGTCAATGTCTGAGTTTTAGATTTACAATGTTGATGAATAAGGTCATTGCTTTTTGTAAATAAAAGTTCTATATTCGCAGACAATAATGACACGATTCTAACATTATTGTTGAAGATAAACAATTGTAAAACCTTTCAACACTAACAGATAGACGGACAAATTGATTCCACCTTTTGAAATACTCATAAACAGGTTATTTCCCTGTGGTAGTTACATAGATTAATCAGAAATTTTTCAGGAAAAATAAATATTTATGATTGTTGTTATAAAATATTAGTTTCTTAAACCTGTGTAGACAATATAACCTCTGACGTGGACTACGTAATAAGCTATATCTTCACTACTATCCTAACATGTTGAACTATGTCTGCAAAAATGGCGATATTTGACCTATAGATGCTGAAATAAAGAGAAGTTGAACTCTATGAGAGACAACTTCGGAACGCAGAAGTGACGTGATCGGAACGTAACAAAAAACTGACTATTCCACAATTTTATCATGAAATTGGTCATTCTACAAATAATTAACCGCCACTGTCATCTAACTTAATTTAATTGTGGATAACTTTCGTTTCAATCGATCACTTTTCAAACCAGGTCATCTTAATCTTTCGCAATTGGGACTTGGGATCTTTATCATTTTATTGGGTTATATTCGGGTATTGTACCTTGTAGTTGTATTATATTGTGTTGTTACTGTCTGTGCTCGGCTGGTTCATTTGAGCGTCGCCTTTCCTGACCGATTTCCCGATATCTTCAGTTAGTACATTACCAGATAATGCTTTTATCCGGGTTACTGTTGTTCTGTCGTTTCTGAAAATCTTTGATAGTATGTGCGCTAAAGCATCGACATTTTACGAAATGTGTGGTCGGGGCAGAATGATTGTATCAGGCACCGGTTTGTACGCACCGGGTTCGTTATATAATAAATTTCAATAACCTTAGTATGATGACATGTTGTAGGGTGTTATAATGAAACAGACAGACACTCATTTCCTGATTTTACGGAAATAATTCAGATAATTTATGCCATGATAGCATCAGTGTATTAACGATGGATACAAGAGTAATACATATCGCTGGCTAAGAATAAGATAACTGACGACCTTATAAAACTGATACATATTTAAATCAACATCACAAGGGGTTTCTTATGGGTATATTTTTATGAAAATCAGTATTTGATATGTTTACCAAACTGATGTCGCAACAGTTTTTAATACCAAATCTAGAGTTATTTCTGACAGTTTATTATTATTTTCTCAAAATATCGATTTCATACTTTCGATTTTCTCATTCCAAGTCAGCGAAATGTAGAATGAAGAAATCACTGCCGCCAGGGTCGTGCACATTTTTTTAAAGTTCTACTAGTGAGACAGCACGCTTGTTTATTCGCGTTCCAGAACCACATAACTTGCAATTAGGAGATAGATGCATGTTTACGCATGCTTTAATTACACGTGTTTACGATGAAGTACTGTCTTCCCTGTACAATTTCATCTTTCTTTACCTGTATTGTCCGACAGTATTAGGTGTAACAGAACTGACTGAAGATTGTGAGCTATAATGATGGTGGTTCCTTTTCAATTTTTCAAATCAAATGACATTTCTTTTGTCGCGTACAACGGTATGTTTACCTTTATTTAAGTTCCAGAAACTTTTAAAGTATCGTCCATAATCATGTTTATTCTTTGTCGAATGATAAAACCCATCGGTCATGATAATATAAGTATAATTTACCGTAATATACTCTAGGAGAGGTGATTGTCATTTACAATTCGTCCTCATACATGTATCTAATCAGGGTTTCACCACTATGACATGATGGTATATTGGTTGATACAGCTGTTGCTTAAATGTCACATAAGATGAAATCATTTAATTTGCCGAATCATGTCTCATAGAATATGCTTTGGTAAAATGTTTTTCCGTTCATCAACCTCAGTGGACTAAGTTTGCTTAAACGTTGTTCTTAATAATTGAATGATCTAGAACATGTTCAGTTCAATGATCTAATAATGTCGCCGGCCTGTAATCCAGGTGGTATTTCATTTAATAGAAACACATTAAGATTGAATGTTAATTAACCAATAAAATTGTCTATATTAATATTAAGACGGTCTTTAAGTTGTTTTAGCATTGTAGACAGGGGATAATGTGTTTGAAAAACGTCAACATTGCATGCTGTTTGATCTTAAAGTTGTTGTAATCCGATTGACTTTCGTTGTCAGACACCTCCATCACGGTATGATGATGTCGAGTAATTATATTACATTATTTTAATATGCGTAATGACGAAAACGACAATTCTCTTACATTGACTGGTTTAAACATTTTATTCGAGTAGATGATAGTAACCTATTGCTCGCGATCACATCACAGTTATATATCGTTTGATTTTAATGATCTCCAGATAATTTCTTGATAGAGAAGGCATCAGAAACTCTACATCGAACTTATAAAAGTTCAGCTTAAGGGCATTCAATTTGCTATACACATACACGTTTTTCAGTCAATGCTACATGTAATAAGTTCTGATCGCTTGAATTGGTCGTGACATGCGATATGGGTACTGATTTTACATGAACGAGGAGGCTGGTTTCTGTGAATAACTTCTGCAAACTTACTTGATTTCTAAAGTAATTGAATTGTTGTGTACATAGCAATATTATAGCACTTTTCATAAGACCTTCGTTCACAACTAATGTGTTTATTGTACAATTTATCGTGTGATTGATCAGTTTTCATTTCAGTATGACAACATCGGAATTTGTCGGGAAAGCTGTTATGTCTATGCCATCGTGTTAGATAGCGTGACAGGTTCAAAATTAACACCTCTCTCAGGCAGATAAAAACACACCAGAGTATCCAGGGATCGCTGATTAGGTATTGGCCAGACAAGTTTTAATCGAGCATGAAGAGTAGAACACAAACAAATCATAGTGGCAATAAATCTGTCTGTTATCCAATCGACATGGGTTGGATTCAAGGCTAGGGTATGGTACATTGGTTCAATACACATGCATGTCTATCCTGCTATAAAATATGTTCTGTTTTAGAAGTAAAGCATTGCTTATCGCCAATGATTTCCATGCAAAACGTGAGTTGGAAAATTCTTAAATAAATCAAATTAAATAAACAGTGTAAATTGTCAATATACACAATGTAACAGTAACATATTGATTTAAGTTATCGAGAGATTCTTATAACACATTGCGTTCATGTCTTAACATTACAAACATACAAACTGCATTAAAACAAAATGTTTTAGTGCTTCTGTAGGTTCTTTGTTTTACCGGTATAACAATTAAACAAGAGTAAAACAAATGAAATAAAGAGCAACAGAAATGAATGTAAGTCAGACAGTTACAGCTATATACTGTGCCATTTATTGAAACAATATGCAGCATGCGTGTCAATCATAGAAATGCGTCTAGTGTGGTTGACAATCATCTCCTCTACTACTGACTAGCATCTAGCAAAAAGAGAGCCGAGTACGTAAGCCTCTCCTGTCAGTACATAGCCTCTAAACTGCAAAGACTCGCACAGTGCATCCCGGTGACAACTTACGGACACTGGTTACACTCGTTTGAAGGCTAAACTGTTGTGGGATCTCGGAGCAGCAAGGGTCCTACGAATGCAATTAAATAAATGTGTATAATGTGCTGCGTGATTGATCAATGTGGTGTAGTGTGGCAAATGGTAAATTAACTATCTCAGTCTGATGAAAATACGCCAGAGTATCCAAGGATTGCTGATTAGGTATTAGCAAGACAAGTTACAATCGAGCATGAACAGGGGTACACACACAATTCATAGTGACAATAATTCAGTCCAACGCTTGTCTGTTTTCCAAACGATTTGGATTAGATTCAATGCTAGGATATGGTACATTGGTTAAATGCACACGCATAGCTATCCTGCTATAACATGTTTCCCAAATAAACATTGGAAATTGTCAAATTACACAATTGAACAATTACATATAGTTTTAAAGTTATCGAGTGATTCTTTTAACACATTACCTTCATTGCATAACTTTACAAACCTACAAACTGCATTAAATACTTTAGTGTTTTGGTTTTACAATTAAACAACACAAAGAGACAAGTAGAGTACACACCAAACAAAAGTCATACAGATACAACGATGTTCTGCATAATCCATTGCTGTTCAATCTGGGGTAATACAGACAAAAAGATAATAAACGAAATCATTAAATTTCAAAAACGGGCAGCACGTGTTATTCTTGACGTACAAGACTTTGACACTCCCTCTGACGTTTTGTTCAATAAACTTCAGTGGATGAAATTTGACAAACAAGTTGAATATAAAAAATCAATTCTAGTATACAAATCACTCAATGACAACCACTTTCCAAGATACATGCAACACAAATTCACAAAACTAAACCAAGTTCATTCATGTAATCTCAGATCCATAACCAATGAAGAACTATATGTACCATCACCAAATTTGAATTCTCCAGGAAATCACTTGCCTACTCAGGACCAAAAATATGGAATGAAATACCAAAAGCAGTACGAAAATCAGACACAAGAAATAAATTCCAAAAATGCATACATTAAATGGCAATACCCATAAACAAACATTGACATAAAACATGACTCATCCTGTCAATATATCTTACCTTTGTAACTATTACTTTGTTGATTATATTTGTATACTTATTTTTCATGTAATCTACTATTTATATTTAATGTATATATGTTGAGGCCCATATGGAAGATTGCATTATTGAAAATATGTTAGCCTCGTAAAATAAAGACTTTACTTACTTACTTACTTACTATTGACACAACATACATAATATATATCAATCGTGATTAACATTTAGTGTAATGTCAGGGTGTTTCTTCAGGTTTGTGTCACGGAAAACATAAACAATATCATTATAATACATGGCATGATACCCGTACATAATTGAATCATAAAATGAAATGTATTGCTTAAGCCCCATCCGCTAAGTAGCCGAAGCTGAAGTAAATATGTCAAATGTCATCTCACTTCATGTAAACATCGTTCTGAAACTTGACATCATTTTAGTAAATTTAAATGTTATACATTGCTTTTAAGCAGCTTAATTTGTTTGATAAAGCAATGACCATGCTCGAATGTCCATAAAAGTATGCATTGTTTGAGTGATTGCCATTAATGAGCTTACTTCAGATCGCCTCCCTGATTCCAAATTATGCACTTTTCACAATTATAATTTAGGTCATTAAAGCAATCTTATAGACGTAGAAGAATGGAGAATCAATGTAGCACCAATATAATGGCATCCGGTTAGTGTCCATCGTAATGTAAAGTGTGGATGTTTATGACGGTTTTTTCTTGATAAACTCGCAATGCCAACACTTAATTGACGACATCGCGTTTATTTGCTACAACTACTTAGTGCTTTTTTACTTTTAAGTATGTCGAGAAAAGAATGTACTTTACGATTCACAAGCATTGAGATTGATTTTTAGCTCAGTTTTATTGATAGAGTTTTGTCAATTTTATCGATCTAGTCAGATGTTGATTACATAGTCGATTGTAACTTAAACTTGAAGTAGTATCATGTCACTTGTTAAAGTGCAAACACATGTATACTCGTTAAGAATAAAAAACTTACACTAAAAACGCCGATTATTGGCGGTGGTAAAATGTAAATTAAATCCTTAAGATGTTGCTCTTAACATACGTGATGCCATAGTTTGGTGCGATTTATTATAGTCTATACCCATAAATAAAAAAAATACTGGATTATATTTCAATAAAGTTTAGATTATATTGAATAAAAAATATATCGTTTCGCTCGTTCCACACACATTTACCTGTAAATCTTCTGCTGAAATATGGCAGGCGTATGAATGCCATCTTCCTGATTTAAACCCGAGTTAGACTGATTAGACTTCAAGCCCACTAAACTATAAGCTGTGGGGGCACACATTGCGATATTGCCAATTGCGATATTGCATTCTTATTACATTTATGGTTACAAATTTAGATGTGCCAGAATGGCCGCGGATTTGTCCTTGAAGAACTATGCCGTTGGTGCTTTGGCAAAATGGAACTCGCGTATTGCTTAGAACAAGTCATCTATGTTTAGAATGGCCTTCATTGTGATTCACTTCAATTTTATCAAAATAACATGGTGCATATTTCAATATTAAATTCGGTTAATGAAAACGTCCATGAAGAATAAAGTTGAAACACCGATGTTCAATCGTCAATAAAAGTTTGTAAAAGCATTTCTATCCGCCAGACTTTCTATTGTTATTACCTTAAAACTGTCATGTCCTTACATTAATGCTACACTTTCGTGAAACCATGTTAGCACCTCTGTTCTCAAATTGTGATGCATTCTAATGCTCTTAGTTATTGCATCCCCATCAACATCTCGTAATGATAATGACTTTATTGTGTTTAATGAACTTGCTGATCCTGATTTAAATCTTGCAGTGCATGCTACATGTAACATATCTGACTTAAGTGCTATTGTCCGATGAAATAGTATAATGTTGGTGTATAAAATGAAACTAATTCTGAAGTAATGATGACAAAGCTGGTATGTTTACGTATATAACCACAACTAATGTCCTGTCTAGACATGTACATGAACCAAACCTTCATAGGCAATATACGTAATTGCTAAAATACAATTGTCATGGCAGCGTCTCATTTGCTTCTATCTAACTTTACCAAAGAGTCAATAAACGACTTATTTTTATAATGTGACGCATGGGATGTAGCGAGATTGACAACTATATCTATATCCTTGTTTTGTAGGTTCCAAAATTAGTATAGATGTTTCTTACAAATAACTCTGTAACAATATTCCCATAATAATATCCTAAATCATTTATAAGATGTTGAATTTAACAAAACACAAACACAACATAGCAAGTCCGGTATAATAATTATAAGCTCTGCTTTAGAGTGGTGCGGATCAATATAGGAACACTCGTACCATTATGCCAATCATGTCACCAGTGTCTTAATATACAAAGTACGTACGTAACTAATCATATAACCTGAACGAACAAAATAAGCGAACGACGTTTTTCTCATTGCATCATGGCACAATCGTGGCAACCATGGGCATACCGATTATGTTTTTTGTACAATGTTAGACGACACTACTTACAATTAGCATTCAATACAACAATGACTTGAAAATTGCGATTGTCTCAATGCAGCCAGACACATTCGCTGCAGTCAATTTCATACAATTTAATTCTATATACTTGACCTGACAACTACATGTATCTATGTTTCCATCATCGTTTTCCCAGACCCGCATATAATTTGTGGTTATGCCCGATGTAGACGCATTTTGTCAATATATGATGTTTGTGTTCAATTATTGATAATCTAATCTAACAATATTCAGTTGTAGATAAATAGCTTGTCCTAACGTTGATGTGAATATTTAAATTGCAAATGCTTGATCTGTGAAGCTTTTATATAGTTGACTTACCACAAGTTGCTCATAACCGCAAACTACAAGATAATAGCAAATGTAAATCAGTACATAGCCGAGCACAAATTTGTTAATTACAACATTAGAAATGAAAATTAACTACACACTCGAAAGTGTTATTGTGCGCTAGTGTGATAACAAACTGATTACAATATCTAGCACTATTGGTGATGATTTAAAGTCAGGTGGCACGTTTGTTATTGCAACAGAATCCGAATATAAATCCCTGGAACACGCAATAACAAAGAACATATGTATTATAACGAAGTTTCAAGGTTAAATCCATCCGTCATAATACACATTACCCTAAACATTTATAGGATAGTTTATCCGGCCGGGAGATTAATTCATTTCAGCTTTTTTGAAATCCTATCGTCAGCTGCGTAAACCAATCTATCATTCGACAGAACTGTTTTTTGTATTTCCCAAAATGCTGTTTTGCAATATTTCGACGATCTCCAATTAAACCAGACACCATCACAGGTCTATTGTTGAGATAACCTTCAATCTCGATGATCAACAAGATACATTATTATGAAATATTTGCTTGTAGAAATGCGTGTTGACCGTGTAGATTCATGTTGTTTTGATTTTCCTTGGGACGTGTGCTAGACCTTTATGGCTCAGTGCTCCGGTTTTAATCATTTCAATGATACCATCTCTGACCGATTGGATAAATTGTTTTATTAACTGATCATTTTGTTCTTAACAAATTGATGTAGCAGCTTACTAACTAATCAATTGAAAACACGCTGCTTTCTTATATGATTCAGGTGAACATCTAATTCCAATTGCTCATAGTTAAGGCATAGTTAAGTCGAGTGTCTAAATAATTGGTATGCATACTGCATTTTGTAATAGTACAGTAACACTGAAGGAATAAAATCAGCAAAATACGATTCTCTCAATGCATCATGACACATTCTCGGTTGCCATTGTCATACAGGCTATGTTTTTCTGTACAATGCCTGACATCGCTGCATACAATTAGCCTTCAATACCACCATAGCATGCAATCTACGATTATCTCAAT
This sequence comes from Spisula subtruncata, assembly GCA_963678985.1. Lineage (NCBI taxonomy): Eukaryota > Metazoa > Mollusca > Bivalvia > Venerida > Mactridae > Spisula > Spisula subtruncata. Next base: position 25,571,731 of record OY787678.1, on the reverse strand, counting down.
GCACCCAGACACATTCGCTGCAGTCAACTTCATACAAATTGATTCTTTCTACTTGACCAGACAACTAGATGTTCCATTATCATTTTTCCAGACATACATAATATATTATATTATTTGTTGTTATGCTCGATGTAGACGCATGTTATCCATTTGGGATATTTGAATACTAGATCGATAATCATCAAATGTGCTATACACTTAAAAGCGTTGTTGTGCGATTTTTTATTATTAAATCTCACAAACTCCAGCATTGTTGAGGGTGTTTTCAAGTTAAGTGGCATGTTCTCCACAACTGTTTCCGAAATAAATCAATGTAACATATAATAACAAAGTCCAGACGTCTTAACTCGTGGTTTAAAGGTTAAATTCATCCGTCATAATACAAGAAATTACAAATTATCCAAACATATTCTAGGAAAGGTGATCCTGTTGATTAAAGAGGCATTCCCTATTTCTTGCATAGTATTACTACCTATCGCATTTAATGACATAAATGAACATAAAACGCTAAATCGTTTTAACATGTAAGAAGAACATATGCCGAAAGTTGTCTCCATAATGATCAAAATATATATTTAAATTTCTAAAATAATAAATCGCTTCCAGCCTTTTATTCGACAACAACAACCTTAGAACGGTGTGATTAAAATCCGAAACGGACATTGTTCAACGAATCGGGCGCAACGGAGATGACAAAATACGATATCGTTGATTTCTTTTGTTTTACACGCATATAATCTCAACGAAATGAATAAAATGTACTATTTTGTTCCTAATCAACTCGAATATCAACTTATAGATAGATCTACATTAAAATAATTATTTCAAAACGTGTATTTGTCTTTTCCATTTTAGTCACTGGCGTCCGATTCGTAGAAAAATGGCTTTTCTTGTTTTAATCAGACAGTACTAAAGGCTAAGCGTTTGGAGACTCAATCCACCTAATCCACTTGTTATGGAAATATATTTTTATTAATTTTTTTATAACTGTTGGGATTTTTTGGGTGAACTTTGGTGTTTTTGTAGCATTCGTAATTCTGATTAATGTCTAGTATGTTTTAAATCAATAAGAAGGGTCGAAGTTATAGGGAACGCCCCTTTAAGTTGTTTCATCTCATTGGACATCCAAATGACAGCTGCTTAAACCAATATATCATTCGACAGACTTTACCCGTATTTCTAAACTATGGTGGTGCGATATTGAATTAAAAAACAATTAATTAAACCAGAAAACACCAAATGTCTGTTGTTGAGATAACCTTTAAACACGATGATCACCAATATACATTGTTATTAATCTAAATATTTAAAATGCATGTACATAGGCTCGTAATATAGCAGTTATGTTGTAGAACGCTCCTTGTAATAGCGTTGTTATAACAATACAATACAATACAGTCTTTATTTTATGTCGGATTTACATTTACAACAAATAATATTAGCTATGTATAGCTATTGTCCGACTAGACTTCGGTGCGACCCAGGTCTACTAATTGGTATTGATATAACTGTGCATTGTTATACTCAGCTTACGATTGAAGTTCTTTAAAAGTGATGTTTCACACTGGCCCGGGATTATATGACTCGGTAGTGTTGTAGAACCATTCACATGTAACGGGATGATATTTCATAGGTTGTATGTTGCACATTATCCTTATAAGTATGTTGATTTGCCTCGCTTGAAGACATCTGGCTTGTTCTCGTCTAATTGGCGAATGGCCTCCGGCCTCAAGAGGAGAAACAGAAACTATATGTGAGACAGATGTTTCTGTTTTTATTATGACCCAAGTATATACGAGGCAGATTGTTATTCCAGCGCTTGCGGTAGTTTGTAGACAATATAATCCCATTTGTACATACAAAGAAGTAGCTTAACTCCAATTCGAACCAGGTGGTGGAACATGTAATTACACCTCAGACAATATTGTAAAACAAATATTTCATAGACAAAAACGAGGCAAACAATCAGCGTGGTATATTGATGTTAATGTTACATTTTCCAAGACAAAATAACATTACTTCTGTACATAATTTACAAAATGCTCATTCTAATTCTCGTCGATACAGAATAATACAATTCTGCACTATCTCTTAAAATGTCCAGTTCTGAACAACCTTAATAAAAAAATGGGTCTCGTTTAAATTGACATTACTCAATCCATTAATACTGCTACTACTGATGACAATAAATGAAGACAAATAATTATCAAACAAACGATAGCATATAAAGACATAACACTACGGAATCTTATGATTTGATTAGACGTAATATGTTGTCATGAACGTGTATGTTGAACCCAGGAGGCATATTAAACGATTAAAGCTTTCATTTTACTGTCTTGTACGATAACCTATGATATAATGACAATTATTAGAGAGGTTGGCTACGTACGATGTTGCAAATATGAAATAACACATAAAAAAAGAAACAGCAATCCATTAAACGTTGAACAACAATACAAATTAATCCTACAATCAGCTGATTTGACAATAATAGAACAGCACGAGCAGTTGTCACTGTCAGATTCACAACATGGTGTTGGAATTAAGTCACTGGCTGTCCCGTCGTTAATCCGTTTGTACAATGGCACCAGTCTACAACAGCAAGCTAATTGGAAATAATAGAACAACTCCAGTGTCAGAATCACAACATGGTATTGGAATTAAGTCCCTGATAGTCTCCGTCGTTAATCTATCTGCACAATAGTCTACTGTTGTGAACAATTCTATAAACAGATAATTACTATTAGTTTCTTACGGGATTGCGGAAAGTAAATCTATTGTAAAACCCATCCTTGCCTACATAAAAGAAGACATAATTAATTATATCACAATGTCCGAAACTGCTTCATTTAATGGTGGTAGAGATACAGATTAATCGGAAATAGTTCAGGTAGAATGGGTTGTTATGAAAATGTCTTTGCAATGGCTTTATTTCACACCATAAAAATTGTGATTGAACCTGGGGCAATACCGCCTGATATCAACTAACTTAATGTCCTTATGGTAACGTGCATCATTCTAGGCACAGAGTGTCGAGAAGTTTTTGCTATGTGATAAGCACCAAGCTGATCTATATAAAACATTGAATTGAATAACTAATAGATTTAACATAGTTATATCATTTGAAGAAGTATCTTATTCACAAACTGCTAGATTACCTCTACAAACTCGATAAGTTTTCTGAACCATATAATAGTGCCATAAGTAGACATAAAAGTAACAAAGGCCTGTGTAATATTGTCAATAACTTTCTTCCATTTAACACCTTAACTATATATTGCTCCTTTCTAGTACGAGAAAGATCAAGATTTGTTTTACTATCAGAAAAATCGGGAACCCACAGGTAATATTACAGGACTGTTGGCTTATGCGTTGTCCTTAGGAGTCATTGTTGTAATTTCAGAAGAGCAAGTTAATGTGTTATCGAAACGTCCGTAAGCCCCAACTTGATATGTCTAAAATGAAAATTCTCATATACTTCATAGATACATTCAGCCTTAAACTATACATCATTGGTACAAACACTAATCTATATGTAATACTATGCTTAAAGTGTTTCGTTTCATATATAAATAAAGAGTACTCAATTCACCATGCACGTATTTATGAATGTTTTAACCAATGTCAATAAGTTTTGTTTCTGATCAATCATTATCATAGGTGATAATAGTTGCAGTGTGTATAGTAACGGGAGACCTACGTTTTGTAAACTAATAAGGATTAATGTAAAACAGATAGAGACTGATGCAATTTGTAATCCAAGAATACGTTGAAATGATGAGTATTTTATTAGATTTATTTGTTGTTTGTGTTGTCTGCGTGATTGCTAAATTTGTGCAATTGTCAATGTTGACATGCAATTCCAAACAAAACGTAAGATAGATACTCCTCTCACTTAACAATAACAATTAAAAACGGGACAAATCCATAGGCAAATTACACGTTGGAGCAGTAACATATCAACTTCAGTTATCAACGGATTCCTTTAACACATTACGTTCATTTTATGACAATACAAACATAAAAACTGCATTACCGACCGGTAGATGCTTTAGTTATCGAGCAGTATGTGATACTTTTATTTCGATTGAATGGCAAAAAACAAATGGATCAATTCAGACAACTGAACGAGACAGACAAAACCATATATAATCACAACAAACATGGTGATTGTCAACTTTGATGAACTTCTTTTACAGCCGTGTTGGTGTTGCGTTACTTCCGATGTTTTATTTCCGGTTTTACAGTAGGTGACCCCCTGCTTTTTTTTCATTTTCTTCAAGCTGGATGCTATTTCTATTTATTAAAAGATTTTGAGAGGACCCCATGGACAAAAAGTTGACATTTTTTTGGCTGACCTAGGTCAATTTACATTGAGTTAAAGAACAACTCTATTTGGTGGTTTGTGACCATCCAGCTTGAAGAAAATGAAAAAAAGCAGGGGGTCATGTATCATATAAGAAAAAATTGGTTCGTCAAACGCGGTGAACAGATTTTCTCACATGTACGGATTAACTCACTGTCCGTTAGCCACAACCTTACTTTCACTTTCATATTAAAGCCAGAATACAAAATATTTCTGAATAAAACCATTTCACTACATCACATACATGCATACAAAGCATTCAACACAAATTTCATGAATCTGATGCTGATTTGTGAAGAGATACCCCCATTTCCAGTCGCTTTTTTAAGTTTTTTAACGGACTATTTGACTGTATCTGAATTTGGTCCGCGTAGGCATTTAGTGGTTATTTACCTTAAATAGACTAGTATTGGCCTAAATTTGATTGCAATATGCCCAATATTTGAGTGGCTTTCATTTTATCAGGACTATTAATTAATGAATGTGATACCCAGCATAAACTGTGTACCAGTAGTTCGCACTTTAATGCATAATATATGGACTATATAATCATGTACATATAAACTAACATTTGAAGAATTGTAATTGTTAAAAAACTGCATGTATTTATAATTTTAACAATTGTAACAATATTTTCTAAAAGTTTAATTATATTCTGTCAAGTGAAGTATGTTCCAGTTATGAGTTTAGATTTGTATATCATGTATATAATATAATGTACTTGCCTTGCATTGGTATCTTATCAATCTATGCAAATGTTGATGTTATTTGGTGCATTGTTTATTGATTATATGAATTAAGGCATTGTATATTTGTTTCTGCTGCTACTACTGTTTTAAAATGCATTGTTTATCAAGCTTTGTATTATTCTGATGTGACTGAACTGTAGTTTTGTTCCTATGCAATAGTTTGTCATTGAAATTGGATAAGAAAACAATTCAGAGAGCATTTCAGTACAAAAACCACATGAAACGGTCTGTTATACTTTTGCGGTTGCTTTGCAATATTTTCTATTCCACCAGTTGTCAAGGGCATTTGCATGATTGGAAATGCATGATAATTTTAAACAGTATTGTTATGATAAGATGATTCAGCTTGAATATTACTTGTATATAGTGTATACCATGTTTGCATGTTGTTCTCTAAAACATTTCTAAATAGAAGGTAATTTGTGATCCAGCTTTCTTTGAACATGCATAAAAAACTTCATAATTAAACATGTAAATCTATAATTCAAATGCAAACTTGTATTATGCTCTCAAAAGACTAACTTTAATATTGTTCTAACTTTACCTTAGAATTTTTTTAAACTTAATACCTGTAGATTCAATGTAATTTGATTTTTTTGGGTCAAAATTTGAATTTCTATCCGTTGCTAGGCAACCAAAATGTTATTATTTACAAGCAGCTGTTAAATGTTCCAACTTGTTGTTGAAATAATAAAAATATAAAATGATAACATGTCTTGTGTGTTTATTGCTGTACTATAAACACACTGTTTTAATGTCTTCTTATTGTATTTGGCATTAAGAACTCATAATTTTGCACTAAGGCAGTGTTACTTAGTAACAGCATTTAATTTCATTTTAATGTAAATCTTCAATATAACAATGTGAGCTTATCAGAATCTTCACATTTTACAATTTACTACAAAGAAATAAGTTTATTTGATCCGAAAATCTCATTCAAAGCCACATGTATAGTTATTGAAGTACTGTTGTCATGGTAACTATTATAATATGCAAACTATTGCCATAGTAGCCATGTTGTTTTTCAAGCAATATATGAACTAGATGATGTTGCAAGGCATAAAATTAACAAAAAACACAGACGATCTTGGATTTTCCTTTTGACGGATTTATAGGTTTTGTACAACCGTTCCACATTTTTATTGTCTTTTCCGGCATCAAGTGCATGTGAAGAAAATGCTGTAAAGCCGAAGAAAATCACCGGAATCATCTGAAATTTTCAGAATTTATTCTTAATAGGCTGTTATTCAAGATTATGAAGAAAACTCAAAATGTAAAATTTTAGCATATGGCCTGATTTCTGCAGTCCTTGACACATATAAGCTCCCACTTATTACCGAGAAATAAATGAAAACATATTTCCAAACGATCCAAAATAGTCACGAGTTGTTTCCCTTTGATCACATAATAATAAATCACTGGAAGCGATTTATTATTATTGGAGATTTAAATATATTTTTGACATTATAGAGACATATTTACGCACACTTTCTTCTGACAAAGTATGATAATTGATAGTGCTTTGTACATTTAGCTCATTTAATGTGATAGTAAAAAAATATGCTAGTTATAGGGAATGCCTCTTTAACATATTAACTTCTATATCAAACTATATAATCCATCAAAGATATATGCTATGTATTCTGAAACCTTACACTATCATATTAGTGAAAAGCTTTTTGGTTAGTGGCATGTCTGCTTGACATGTAGATGCTCAAGCGTAATGCAACGACAACAGCAACAAGATGTTCGAACACCTTTTGATTAACCGGTTTGTTCGTTAAAGTCCTTGCTATTTCGAACGTTGATATCACTTGTTACCAGATAATAAATAATACGACAATAAAATGTGCTATTGACAAAATCAAACACAAAGCCGCGGCTACCATCAATTAAAATGACATCTTTACAATACGCATGTCAACATCAAAGTTTTCGTTCATGGCTTGTAATTATAATAATATACTGTAGCATCGGCAACTTCTTTATGCTGATACACCAAACGGATTCTAAACCGATTACAACTTCTTAAAGCGGCCACCTATCGAAGACATGTCATTTTGTCAATATGTAATGAAAGCAAAGGTCGTAGTAGGTTTTACTGCCATATATGTTGTCTCAGTGACATAACCATCATCTATAATACTTAATAATTACTTATTATCTATCATTAACTATCGCTTCAAACTTTAATCAAATAGGTGAGAATCGTACAAGTATAGTTCGATTTCGAGCATTGAGCCGTGACTGCACTTTTAAAGTTTAATCCATTCGCCGATAAACTGTACATCGATAAATTACACAGACAGTAGTAAGACGCATATATCTTTAAGTAATGACTATTGAATAAATCACGGATTACCCGCCCAAATAGACTCGTCTGAAAGTTCATGGCTCAGGGTTCAAAATTGAACTATATCGTAACAAATTAATTTTTTACATTATCAACAGTTTGTGTTTTCGTCGAGTTTTGTTAACAATACCGAGACTTTGTATCACTGCTGTTCATGTATATTGTTTAACCTTGTTAAATAGTTTGCTGCGCAACTGTGCATTTAAATTTTGTTTAATGTTTTGCATTATAGCATAACCAACAGTTGCAGGCTAATTGTTTCCGATTGAAATCCGCTTAATTTTCCCCTAATGCGTGTATGCATTACTGGTAATGACAGTTAATATTTTAGTTTCGTAAACATCTCCAAGGTTGTCCTGTTCTCCAATAAATCATCTATGTAAATTCTACAAAATGTCCTGATGGAAGAACTGTATATTTAATTAATTAAGATTATTGCAAGTTAATGGTATTCCCAAGTGCTCTGTGATTTCCTTCAGACACAAATTCAAACTCTTTCTGACAGTTTGACCGACACTATATAATGCGGCGTGAGGTTATATCTAGAATGATTAGGTTAGGTAAACATTAGGACAAGGAATCAGACATTTTGATAAATCAAGAATTTGGGGCGCCCCAAGGGATGAAGTTCCAAGAGGGAATTGTCAAATATTAATAACGCATATATTAAACTGAAAATCTTACTCCAAAATTCAACAAACATCCTCTATATAAACACAACAGAGCATGAAACAATAAACAAGTCCAATGTACTTAATAAATTCCAAGATCAGCATTGGTGTGGTGCCGACCAAAATCAGAACTTTTTTACAATTATAATAATGTCGATCATATATTTCCGAGGTATTAGGAAAAGTCAGCAACGCCGATTGAAGTAGCGTCTCATATTCTGCCCGATTGGCAACAAAAACAGTTTACTATACTGAGTTCCAAAAGTTCTGCATCTTAATTAAAAATTCATTTTTTTGGAATAGTGAACTTAAAAGAACTTTTTACGAAAACTGTCCATTTGCGTACCCTTAGTGTTTATGTTGATACCTAATTCCGTTATGTTTCGTTACGCTTGAATGATCACACCATCACAAAGGGTAAAACGTCTATTCAAGCAAGCATAATTTGGGTTTTTCATTTTCGACTTAATTGTCACTTCCATTTTACTTGCAATGTGTATGTGATACGAAAAAACATAATAAGTTAGTCAAATAAGTTAGAAATGTACGCTTAATTGGATTGCAAAAATGGATATGGTGAACGTTTTCGTGTATATAAGACGCTAGAGGCTGGTGTTTCTTTAAAGCTACTTTGTGTCGGATAAAATTGGCATGCCTTTATCATAATAAGACTGTTGTATCATCTTCATCCGAAAAAACCTGTATATGACGTACCACGTGACAACAGGTCAAGGGTCAATGCCGCTGACAAAGACATGAAATACTGTTATATATTTGCACCAAGTACAATGGCATTGTTGTAGCTTAATTGTAGTCCACCCAACATTCAAATCATAGGAAATTTTCTTTCACTTTGCGTTTTTTATGACAAGGCGGCTGTTTCTTAAAATCTGACCTGTTGTACAGACTCTATTATAGCATCAACACTTGTCTGTGGTCAAAGATAGATAATTTGTGGTATTTATGTACTTAAATTACCTCGCTTACACTGCAAAATAGAAGTTCATCGTTGTGTGTACTTTGGAATCGTTTGATGGTGTCATATGTGGTTTTATTATGGATCAATACATATCTTTAAGTCGATAAATGTCATGGATTTATATCAAGTACACATCGATCTACGCATGCGCATTTGAATCATCATAAATAAGTGGGAGAAAAAGACACACAAAATGTTGGATGCGGAACTTTTGGAACTCAGTATAGTATTTGTCTAAGATCAAACAAAGGCTCAATGTATTAACATAAAGTTGTTTGTTTATCCTTATTCCAGTGTTTGATGTTTACACATGTATATGTCAATAATGCTATTTGGAACATCGCTTTTCAAGAAAATGACTAAACATGTAAATTTTCGCAAAGTATCTATTTTTTCGTACCACAAATAATTACTTTAGGTAAAAATAAATCTGTATTTCAAATATTTCTCCAGCGTTTTGAAATTTCTGAGATACCTTTGACATCAAATAAGAGATACACACACTTGGTCATAACTGAAAACGAACAGGATGAACAAAAAATGTATTGCTGATTGTGTTGATAATTTAAATTGTGTACTCAATTTAAAATATCAATAAAAAGAAAGATGCGGAACTAATATTTGCGATATTGCGTCATAATTATTCCCATTAACCATTAAAATGCAGTGCAATTGCATAAACGAGGCATATCATTTGCCGCTTAAATTTTCAAAACACTATTTTATATAATATACGTAATGCTAAAATTACCTAAGTTAGTTTTACAAGGAAGTTGTCTCGTTGACAAAAGCAAACCAATATATCGAGTGTCTTAATATACTAGGCACATACGAGTACAGTATCTACAGAACGAATTGTCTCAATGCATCATGGGACATTTGCGGCTACCATGGGCATACAGACTATGTTTTTTGTACACTGCCAGACGACACTTCTTACAATAAGCATTCAATACCACAATATCATGTAATTTCCGAATTACGATTGTCTCAATGCAGCCAGACATATTCGCTGCAGTTCATACAACTTAATTATATGCTCTTGAACAGACAACTATTTATATTGTCCATTATCGTTTTCCATAAACCCGCATATAATTTGTTGGTATGCCCAATATAGACGCATACTATCAATATGCGATATTTTTAGCATTCAATGTTGCTTACGTATGTTTATTTTTTATGTTTTCCGTGCCTGATTGGTTATGTTGAGTGCTGCATTCTCCGGTTACATCATCCAATTTCAAATGCTTAAACAGAGAAACATTTTTATTTAGGTGGCATACAGTGTACCATTAGTTGTTCATAAAGACACATAAAGTTGGAAATGGAACACAATACATACAAATGTAACATATCACAAACTCAAATGTATGTTCATTACAACACTAGATATGAAAGTGTACCACACACTTAATAGTGTTATTGTGCGCTATTGTGATTAAAAACTGTAACAAATATCCAGCACTGTTGATGCTGTTTTAAAAAAAGGTATCAGCAAATCTGACAGGGAAGACAGCACTCAACCTAACCAGTCGATCACAAAAATCAGAAACACCACGACACAGCTACTCTGAGCAATGCCCACACAAACCAATTTCAAAACGGCGATCAAATAAGGCAGAATAACACCGGGCGTGACCTAGTTTAAAACACTAAGGACGGTGACCTAACGTTATGCGACCTAAAGAGGCACAACTACGACTTGACCTAGTTAAAATAATGCGCAAGGCAGGAATGGGGTGGGAATTAATATTACATATTACTAGCAACTAGACTGAGCAATACCCACACAAAAGTCGTAGTGGAATGTTTATTGTTTCAACTTTATCCGATTTATAAATCTATGAGTAAGACCATATGCTTATTTATAGATTCAAGGTTAGATCCATCCGTCTTAATAACATAAATTATAAATGATCCAAACATATTCTAGGATAGGTGATCATGCAGATTAAATTGTTTCATCTCCATTGACAGCCAAATGACAACTGCTTAAACCAATATATCATTCGACAGACTTCGTATTTTTTGGTGCGATGTTGAATTGAATAACAATCAATTAAACCAGCAAACACCAAACGACTGTTGTTGAGATAACCTTCAATCCCGATGATCACCAAAATACATGTACAGAGGAACGTAATTTACCATTTACTTTGTAGAACACTTCTTGTGAAAGTGTGGTTAGTGACTTCGGTTCGATCCAGGTCTACCTATTGGTATTGATATAACAGTATTGGTATACTCAGCTTACGATTGAAGTTCATTAAAAAGTGATATTTCACACTGACTCAGGATTTTGTGACTCGGTAGTGTTGTAGAACCATTCTCATGTAACGGGATGATATTTCATAGGTTGTTTATTGCACACTATCTTTACAATTATGTTTATTTACCTCGCTTGGAGGCATCTGGCTTGTTCTTGTCTAATTGGTGAATGGTTTTCGGCATCAAGGGAAGAAACATAAACTATATGTGAGACAGATGTTTCCGTTTGTATTATGGCTCATGGATGAAAGAGACAGATGTTATTCCAGGGTTATTCAGCGCTTGCCGTAGTTTGTAGACGATATAATCCCATTTGTACATACAAAGAAGTAGCTTAAATCCAATTCGAACCAGGTGGTGGAACATGTAACTACACCTCAGACAATATTGTAAAACAAATATTTCACAGACACAAAAGAGGCGAACAATCAGCGTGGATTATAATTTATATATACTGAGTATGGTATATTGATGTCAATGTTACATTTTCCAAGACAAAATAACATTACTTCTGTACATAATTTACAAAATGTTCATTCTAATTCTCGTCGATACAGAAAAATACAATTCTGCACTATCTCTTAAAATGTCCAGTTCTGAAACACCTTAATTAAAAAAAAATGGGTCTCGTTAAAAATGACATTACATGTACTCAATTAGTTAATACTGCTACTACTGATGGCACTAACCGAAGGCAGATAATATAAAACAGATGATAGCATATAAAGACATAAAACTACGGCATCGCATGATTAGATTAGACGCCATGCAATGCCTTGTCACGAATGCGTATATTGAACCCAGGAGGCATATTACACGATTAAAACAAAATTTTCATTTGCACTGCCTTGTCGTACGATGCACTACGATATAAATGACAATTTCTAGAGAGGTTGGCCAATATGTAATAAAAATCGGACAGGGATAAATGTTTCTGGTGTTGTATTTAAGTTTGAAATAACAACTGTGTTAATCAAACCTGATGGACGTCATCAATACCCTACACCACTCAAACAGTTCATGTAGAACTATTCAATATTAAAAAAAGTCAAACTATAAATATTGAACTTCAGTATGATTAATCGTCTAGATTATGCATATTTACACAAATGTTAAGTATTGTAGACTAGGTAGAAATGGATTTCGTTCGAACAGAAACATTTCAATTACGACAATAAAGGAATGAAAACTCATATTAGAACAAGCTCTGGTATATTATAGTACCATATAGCTATGGCGTTGTAAAGATTGCGTATATTTATCACCTGAGACATATTAAACGAGTAAAACAAAACTGTCATTTTTCACTGTCTTGTCTTATGAAAATTGACAAATATTAGTATTGTCAGTATGTTATAACAAATCAGAAAGGGAAGACATACACACAGAGACAGCAATCCACTAAACACTAAATAACAACACAAATTACTCAGACAGTAATAAACTGATTTGACAATAATAGCATTAAAAAAAACAGTAGTCACTGTCAGATTCACAACATGGTGTTGGAATTAAGTCTCTGGTTGTCTCCGTCTTTAATCCGTGTATACAATGGCATCAGTCTGCAGCAGTAAGCTGCATGGAAATATTGGAAGTACACAAGCAGTAGTCACTGTCAGATTCACAACATGATACAAGTGTTGGAATTAAGTCACTGATTGTCCCCATGTTTAATCCGTTTGTACAATGGCTCCAGTCTGCAGCAGTAAGCTGCTTGGAAATAATAGAACTACATACACAATAGTCACTGTCAGATTCACAACCGGGTATTGGAATTACGTCCCTGGTTGTCTCCGTCGTTAATCTATCAATAGCACCACCAGTCTGTTGTAGTAAACAATTCTATACACAGATAATTACTGATTAGCTTCTAACGGTATTCGGGAAAATGAAACTATTGTGACACCAACCCTTGCTTATAGAAAAGAAAACATAATTAATTATATCACAAGGTTCCGAACTAAGTAATTCACAGGTGGAAGAGATACAGATTCATCGGGAATATTTCTGATTGAATCGGTTAATATGAACATGTTTTTTACATAATAATAATAATGGTTGAACGTAAGGAAATATTGCATATCAACCGAAATAATAGCCTTATATTGTACTTTACTATCGGAAGATTCGGGATCTCCCCGGTAAAATTGCGTGACTGTTGGCTTATCGATTGTCCTTAAGAACGCTTGTCGTTATTTCAGACGATTAAATTATTGTTTCATCGAATCGTCCGTTAGCTACAACTTGATATGTCTAACATGAATATCCCCTAAATAAATATATACATTCAGCCTAAAACTATACGTGTACATCATTGGTACAAACACTAATGCTACGCTTCAAGTGATTCGTTTCATATAGAAATAAAGAGTACTCAATTCGCCTTACACGTATAAGTGTTTTAACCAATGTCAATATGTTCTGATTCTGATCAATGATCATCAAGACTAATATGGTTGCAGTTTGCATAGTAACGTGATCGCTGCGTTATGTGAACTAATAGGATTAATGTGAAGTAGATAGATTAATGCAATTTGTCATTCAGTAAGACGTTTAAATGATTCAAAATTTATCACATGTTTTTGTTCTTTGTGTGTCTGTATGATTGATGAATTTGTGCCATTGTCAATGTTGACATGCAATTCCAAACAAAATCTGACATGGATACTCCTCTCACTTAACAATTACAATTAACAGCGGAAAACAGTTAAAGATCAACTTCAGTTAACAACGGATTCCTTTTACACATAACGCTCATTAATGACAATACAAACATAAAAACTGCATTAAATGCTATAGTGGTTGCTGTAGGCGGTGCAATATTTCGATTGAATGGCAAAAACAAAAATATCAATTCATACAACTGAACCAGACAAACAAAACCATATATTATTACAACAAACATGGTGATTGTCAACTTTGATGAACTTCTTTTTACAGCCGTGTTGGTGTTGCGTTACTTCCGAGTTTTTACTTCCGGTTTGAACAGTAGGTGTCGGTTTATCGAATTTGTAATGATATCGTTTAATTTGTAATGAATTGGCAATATTGATGAGCTCTATACCAATGACGCTGATTATGGTGAGTAGTGTGTGACATTTCAAGTTAAGAGGTTTACAAAATGTATGAGTAAATTGGACTGGAAGGCCTAAAGGTGTTAGAAATGACGATGCTCATTTACAGTAGTTTTAACACACAAAGCTGTAACCATATAACTGTAGCATTAGTTGTTTCTTCTGTTAATAAATCATTACAAAGTTTGTTTTCATGTGTAATTACTAATTAGTGCACGCAATACACACCATCTCAAAGTTATAATATTTTTCTTTGAGCTTCGTGCAAGTTTGTTTTAAGGAAATTCAAACGGCCACCGTCAGTTCTTTATTGAGATCTAGAGGTAATAAGGTCGTGCCAATACCTGACAATTAACGATCTCAGATAACATTGTTCAGCCCATATGGAAAAACATGTCGAATCAAACGCTTGAGGTGTATAGAGCTTATCGGACGATAATTTTTAAACAAGTTTCAAAAACTGAAAAATAATTATGCTTTCATATCGTTAGATCATTTTTCGCTTCAGTTTTAACAGAAACTCTCTCTGTGATTTATTAGGCATGCGAACTGTCCATTTTTATACGAAAGTGTTCAAGAACACCCTAAGAAATTATAAGAATCGTATATTTTACGACGATTGAATCAAACCCATTCAAAGTTTTAATTTGCAATTAAGATAGTCTAGTAGCATACTAAAAACGATGCAAGTAATTATTTTGACATTAAATGACTGTTATAATACAACACATTTTATTGTATAGAGAAACTAGTCTTTTCTTTTCTGAAACTGATTTAAAAACGGTATACTATCTTTAGGACGAGAGTGTGCAGATGTTTTATGAAATCTCAAAAGTACCTATAAACAACACTAACAATACAAAGTCATGATTTATCTACAATTTGAAAGTAAATATCGAATGCGCAGGAATATTAGGAATTCGGACAGGAAAGGCAGCACTGTACATAACTAGTCGAACACAGAAAACATTAACAACACCCAAGTTAAACGTCTAAACATATTAACTTCTATATCAAACTGTTTAATCCATGAAAGATGTATGCTGTGTATTTTGAAACCTATATTTCATATTAGTGAAAAGCTATTTGACTAGTGGCATGTATGCTTTAGATGCTCAAGCGTAATGCAACAGCAACAGAAACAGCAACAAGATGTTCGAACACCTTTTGATTAACCGGTTTGTTCGCTGAAGTACTTGCTTTATCGAGCATTGATATCACTACATGTAGTTACAAGATAATAAATTATACGACAATAAAATTGACACAACCAAACACAAAGCCGCGGCTACCATCAATTAAAATGACATCTTACAATACTCAATGTCAACATCAAAGGTTTTCGTTCGTTGCTTGTTTTAATAATAATATTATGTAGCCTCGGCAACTTCTTTATAATGATACACCCTACAGATTCTAAACCAATTACAAGTACAACTTCCTTAAGTGGCAAAGGTCATAGTAGGTCATACTGTATATGATGGTCTTAGTGACTTTGATATCATCTATAATTTTTATTATCTATCATTATCTATCGCTTCAATCTTAACTTTAACCAAATAGTTGAGAATCGTAAAAGTACCGTAACGTATTAATTTTTAAAATTATCTACAGTAACTGTTTATGTTTTCGTCGAGTTTTGTAAACAATATCGTAAATTTGTATCATTGCAATCCTAGAATCCTTGTATATTTTTTAACCTTGTTGAATAATGTGCAGCTCAGTTGTGCATCTAAAATGATTTCATTTTTTCAATACAATTTGCTTTATATTATTACCAACACTTGCAGGCTGATTGTCTCAAATTGAAATCCGCGCGATTTTTCTCGAATAAATTATCTATGTAAATTCTACAAAATGTCCTGACGGAAGAACTGGCTATTTAATTAATTAAGATTATTGCAAGTTAATGGTATTCCCAAGTGCTGTGTGATTTCATACAGACACAAATTCAAACTCTTTCTGACAGTTTGACCGACACTGTATAAGGTGGTGTGAGGTTATATCTAGACTGATTAAGTTATGTAAACATTAGGACACGGAATCAGACAATTTGATTAATCAGCAGTTTGAGATATCTATCACTAGTGGTATTATGCAAGTTGCTTTTCTGTACTCAAACCTTGCTGGTGATTTTGTAAGAACAATGCTTGTTTTTCGAATTTATTGGATAGTTTAACACATTTCTGTACTCAAAAACTGCTGGAGGTTTTGCCCATCCACATATCTGCAAACACATAAGATATATCACTCATCTGTAATTTTAGAATTTGAAGAAGTAAATGTATTAAAAAAAAGACCAGACCAACATTTGTTGACCTCTTTAGATGTCCTATTCAGTTTATGTTCTTTTGATTTTCTATTCAATTTAGGTTCACATTTGTGACCGTTACAGTTATTTGATAATTCTTGGCTCCAAAAAGGTAAGTTGTTTTAATGCCGTCTTTAAAATATGATCCGATTGTCCTGTGCTTTTTTTTAAAACAAATGATAATCTATTCAAAATTAAAGATTATCAAAATGTTATAACAAAGATTGAATTAGAAAAGAAATATCAAGAGGACCTGAGTACTGTTTTATCAAAGCATTTACAGTAGCGTAACCCTTAGTTATCTAAAATATTGTGTACGTCGATAATATTTGCGTAAATGCTTTTTACAAAGATATTTTAGTTCACTTTCTGCCGTAAGTTTTTACTTTTTTTCTATGCCAAGGCTGGGCAACCCTAAATGGGAAATATGAACGTAATTGAAGAGTTTTTAACACGCACCATTGATTTTTGACCGTCGCATGTTATTTTAGACCGTCATTTGTTGTTTTAGACCGTCACGTATTGTTTTAGACCGTAATTAATCATCAAATCTTAACGACCGTTAATGTATATTTATTTAATCTGGGTCCTGTTAAATTGGTTATATTGTGTTCCGACTTTTGTTCAACCTTTAATAGTTTTGCGTAAATGTATGCAAGTACTTGCAATCGTTTAGTAAAATACACTTAGTAGATATATATGCGTAAATTTAGGCGAAATTTACGAAGTGTTTGTAAAACAGTGCCCGGAAGTTACAAGAGAATCTGAAACATACAACACATCCATCAAGCAACACATACAAATGATGACACAACGCCAACATACAACAAAAAACGAAACCCTTAAGCCCCGGCCGCAAAAACTAAACAATACAAAGTCGCATAAAGACATGCCAACACTTAGGCCTGAGCATTCAATCAAGGTTTTGCTACGAATTAACCTAGTCGAAATCGGTCAACATAGCAACGATAGAATTTACCTTAAGAAAATTTATTTAGAACAAAATAATTCTAATACATAGAACTTTAAGGAAATTCAACGAACACGTTTTTTCTCATGAAGGAACACTAAACACTATAATTGTTACAAAGTTACTAATATAACAAATCACAATGCAAATAAACTCGGGTTTTCTGGAAAACAACGCCATATACATATCAGGTAATACATTTGATTAAACTAATATACGGATTGATTTAATTAAGCGTATGACTTCATCAACTTCATTATGTCACAGTGAGGACCGTCAAACGAACCAGGAAAGAAAACTTATACTATTCACTATTACTGTAGAAACATATAAAGTCAACGCCAACAATCATGTTTATTCTATGTTGAATGGTTAAATTGCAAAAAAAATTCCAGAAGGGATAATTGGCATTTACGTATCCATACATGTATCTAATCAGGGTTTAAATATACACCACTATGACTTGGAAAACACAAACATGAAACTATATTGGTTGATACAGCTGTTGCTTAAATGTCTCACAAGATAAAATGATGTAATTTGCAGAATCATGTCTCCTAGAATATGTTATGGTAAATTGTTTTTTCCGTTCATCAACCTCAGTGCAAAGTGGAATAAGTTTGCTTACACGTTGTTCCAAATTGCTGAATGATCTAGAACATGTTTAGTTCAATGATCAAATAAAGTCACCGGCCTGTAATCCAGGTGGTATTTTATTTAATAGAAACACATTATGATTGAATGTAAATTAACCAATAAAATTGTCTATATCAATATTCAGACGGTCTTTAAGTTGTTTTAGCATTGTAGACAGGGAATAATGTGTTTGATAAACGTCAACATTGCATGCTGTTGGATCTTAAAGTTGTTGTAATCCGATTGACTTTCTTTGTCAGACACCTCCATCACGGAATGTTGATGTCGAGTAATTATATACATTATTTTGATATGCGTTATGACGTAAACGACAATTCTGTAACGTTGGTTGTTTTTAACACTTTATTCGTGTAAACAGTTGAAATACAAAAAATGTATATGATTCGCGATTTACATCACAGTATATATACATTTCATTCAATTATGAATAGTGACATTCAGATAAATTCCTAATAGAGACGACACCAGAAACTCAGCATCGAAATTATACGAAAAAGTTCAGCTTAACGACACTCAATTCGCCATACACATAAACGTGTGTTTTAGTCAATGCCAATACGGTCTGATGACTTGTTTTGGTCGTCAAGGCTGGTTTTGTGTAATTTGTGCATGGCTGAGCTGCTGCTGCAAACTTATTTTGATTCTAAATTATTCAAGGTGATGTATTATGAACTTGATTGGTGAATTTTGTTTGCTGAAATATTTTGCATATTAGGTTTTATTGTTCTGCGTGATTGATCAATGTTTTCATTATCGCACCATTGGAATGCGTCTGTAAAGCTGTTATGTCTATGCAATCACGATTGATATTGTGGCAGGTCGAAAATTAACACTCCACTCAGTCCGATGAAAAATACACCAGCTTATCAGATGATTGCTGATTAGGTATTGGCCAGACAAGTTTAAATTGAGCGCGGTGAGGGAAAAACAAACGATTCATAATGGCAATAAATCTGACCAACGCTTGTCTGTTATCAAAACGACATGGGTTGGATTCAAGGCCAGGGTACACTACATGGTTTAAATACACATGCATGTCTATCCTGTTATAAAATAGTTTCTGTTTTAGAAATAAAGTTTTGCTTATCGCAAATGATTTCCATGCAAAACGTGAGTTGGAAAATCCTCCAATCAGTCAAATTAAATACACAATAGCGTGTCAATCATAGAAAGGCGTCTAGTGTATCTAGTATCCAAGGATTGCTTATTAGGTATTGGCCAGACAGGTGTTAATCGAGCATGAAGAGGAGTACACAAACAATTCATAGTGGCAATAAATCAGTCAAACACTTGTCTGTTTTCCGAACGATATGGATTGGATTCCAGGCTAGGGTATGGTACATTGGTTAAATGCACTCGCATAGCTATCCTGCTATAAAATGTTTCCTGTGATAGAAGCAATTACAGTGCATTACTTATTGACAATGATTTCCATTCAAAATGTGAGTTGAACAATCGTTTAAAAAACCATTTCATTTAAACATTGGAAATTGTCAAACGTCAAATTACACAATTGAACAATTGCATATAGTTTTAAAGTTATCGAGTGATTCCTTTAGAACATTACCGTCATTGCATAACATTACAAACATACACACTACACTAAATGCTTTAGCGTTTAGGTTCTTTGATGAACTGTATAACAATTAAACAACAGACAGAGACAGGTTGAGCACACATCAAACAATTAAGTCATACAGATACAACAATGTACTGTACAATCCATTGACACAACATACATTATACATGTCAATTATGATTTACATTTTGTCTGTGTGCGTTACTTCAGGTTTGTGTCTACTTATTGAGTTATATTATGATTGTTTTAAGCCGATCACGGAAAACAAAAAATATCATTATAATACATTGCACAATATCCGTTAATAATTGGACGATAAAATGAACTGTATTGCTTAAGCCCCATCCACCAAGTAGCCGAAGCTAAAGTTAATATGACAAATGTCATCTCACTTCATGTACACATCGTTCTGAAACTTTACATCATTTAAATAAATTTAAATGTAATACAATGCTTTATGCAGCTTTATTCGTTTAATAAAGCAATGACCATGCTCGATTCGCAATACAAGTATACATTATTTCAGTAAATGCCATTATTAAGATTACTTCAGATCGTCTCCCTGATTCCTAATTATGTACTTTTCACAATTAGAATTTAGGTCATTAAAGCAATCTTATAGGCGTCGAAGAATGGAGAATCAATGTAGGAACGATATAATCGCATCCGGTCCGTGTCCGTCGTCATGTGAAGTGTGGGTGTTTATGACGCTATTTTCTTGATAAACCCGCAATGCCAACACTTCATTGACAAAATCGCGTTTATTTGCTACAACTACTTAGAACTGTTTTACTTTTTAAGAATGTCTAGAAAATAATGTACATTAAAAGCATTGAGATTGATTTTTAGCTCAGCTTTATTGTTAGAGTTGTGTCAATTTTATCAATCTAGTCAGATGTTGATTACATGGTCGATTGTAACTGAAACTTGAAGTAGTAACATATGTATACTCGTTTAGAATAAAAACAAACCTTACACTAAACATGCCGACTATTGGCGGTGGTAAAATGTAAATTAAATGATGTTTCTCTTAACATACGTGATGTCATAGTTATATAGTGCGAATTATTATAGTCTATACCCGTAAATCAAAATACTGTATTATATTCCAATTAAGTTTAGGTTATATTGAATAAAAAAATATATCGTTTCGCTCGTTCCACATACATTTACCTGTAAATCTTCTGCTGAAATATGGCAGGTATATGAATGTCTTCTTCCTGATTTAAACCCGGGTTAGACTGATTACACTTCAAGCCCACTAACTTATAAGCTGCGGAGGCACACTTGTTGAGATATTGCATATTGCGATATTGCATACTTGTTACATTAATCGTCAGAAACTCAGATGTACCAAAATGGCCGCGGATTTGTCCTTGAAGAATGCTTTTGCAAAATGGAACTCGTGTATTGCTTAGAACAAGTCATCTAAGGTTAGAATGGCCTTCATTTTGATAATTCACATTCATTTTAATCAAAATAACATAGCGCATATTTCAATATTAAATTCGGTTAATGAAAACGTCCATGAACAATATCCAAAAGTTCAAACTCCGATACTCAATTGTCAATAAAAGTTTGTAAAAGCATTCCTATCCGCCAGACTTTCTATCGTTATTACTTTTTAACTGACATGTCCTTACATCAATGCTACACGTTCGTGAAACCATGTTTACACCTCTGATCTCAAATTGTGATGCATTCTAATGCTCTTAGTTTTTGCATCCCCATCAACATCTCGTAATGATAATGGCTTTATTGTGTTTAATGTACTTGCTGATCCTGATTTAAATCTTGCAGTGCATGCTAACATATGTGACTGAAGTGTTATTGTCCGATAAAACAGGACCAATGTCGTAAAATACCGATTCAACTCAAGCTTGCATGCTTAAACGCGTATTCATAGATGCTTAAGACATTGATTCTTGTGGGTAAATCGTGTATCGTAACTGTTCATAATAAGCTTATATTAAACGTAATAGCTAACCGCTGATACCCAGTTTGATTTTATTGTAGACAGTAAAATGTAGTCATGTACATGTTGTTTATAGTATATACAGTACTAACTTGTAATATCCATTTTCGTGGAAAGGAAAGGCTTACTACACATGCCTAATGCTTGTACCAGACCATCTAGAAGTATCACTGTCAAATGAATGGTTTAATCATCTAGTGTGATGACACTTTTGTAGGATGCTATTATTGAACCGACAGACACACACTCATTTCCTGTTGTTTCGGAAAAAATCTAGACCAGTTATACCAATAGGGCCTTAGTGCATTAACACGTGAGCTAGTGAGCAATGAATTTCAAACGATTACATTGGCAGTAATAATAGAATGTGACTCTAAATAAGTATAAATGTAAATATGAATGTTGTAAATACCTAGGAGACGAGGTACTATGTAGTAATTTTACAAATGCTGTGACTGATTGCATATTTGATTGACATAGGACTTAACGCTAGAAAATAAGAAAAGGTCAAATATGGATACTTTTTAGAACGATATTAAGACTGGTGAGTCGTTCACACTGTTCAAATTATGCAGAGTGTTGACGTCTCTGCACTGTTTGTGATTATATAAAAGCCTTTTTCTGTTTTTGTAGCATAATGTTGGTGTATAAAATGAAACTAATTCCGAACTAATGATGACAAAGCTGTTATGTTTACGTATATAACCACAACTAATGTCCTGTCTAGACATAAACAAGCCACATCAAACCAAACCTTCATAGGCAATATACGTAATTGCTAAAATACAATTGTCATGGCAGCGTCTCATTTGCTTCAACCTAACTTAACCAAAGAGTCAATAGACGACTTATTTATATAATGTGACGCATGGGATGTAGCGAGATTGACAACTATATCTATATCCTTGTTTTGTAGGTTACAAAATTAGTATATATGTTTCTTACAAATAACTCTGTAACAATATTCCGATAATAATATTCTAAATCATTTATGAGATGCTGCATTTAACAAAACACAAACACAACAGAGCAAGTCCAGTATAATAATTATAAGCTCTGCATTGAAGTGGTGCGGACCAATATCGGAACACTCGTGTATGCACCATTATGCCAATCATGTCACCAGTGTCTTACATGTAATATACAAAGTACGTACGTAACTAATCATATAACCTGAACGAACAAAATAAGCGAACGACGTTTTTCTCATTGCATAATGGCACATTCGTGGCTACCCATCATACCGATTATGTTTTTTGTTCAATGCCAGACGAGACTACTTACAATTAGCATTCGATACAACAATAACTTGAAAATTGCGATTGTCTCAATGCAGCCAGACACATTCGCTGCAGTCAATTTCATACAACTTAATTCCATATACTTGACCTGACAACTTCATGTATCTATGTTTCCATTATCGTTTTCCCAGACCCGCATATAATTTGTGGTTATGCCCGATGTAGACGCATTTTGTCAATATATGATGTTTGTGTTCATTTATTTATAATCTAAGCTAACAATATTCAGTTGTAAAAAATAGCTTGTCCTTACGTAAACTACAAGGTAATAGCAAATATAAATCAGTACATAGCCGAGCACAAATTTTTTAATTACATTAGAAATGAAAATGAACTACACACTCGAAAGTGTTATTGTGCGCTAGTGTGATCACAAACAGATTACACTATCTAGCACTATTGGTGATGATTTAAAGTCAGGTAGCATGTTTGTTATTCCAACAGAATCCGAATAAAAATCCCTGGAACACGCAATAACAAAGAACATAAATTATGTCTTAAAACGAAGTTTCAAGGTTAAATCCATCCGTCATAATACGCATTACCCTAAACATTTATAGGATAGTTGATCCGGCCGGGAGATTAATTCATTTCAGCTTTTTTGAAATCCTATCGTCAGCTGCGTAAACCAATCTATCATTCGACAGAACTTATCTGTTTTTTGTATTTTCCAAAATGCTGTTTTGCAATATTTGAATTAGACGATCTCCAATTAAACCAGATACCATCACAGGTCTATTGTTGAGATTACCTTCAATCTCGATGATCAACAAGATACATTATAATGAAATATTTGCTTGTAGAAATGCGTTTTGACCGTGTAGATTCATGTTGTTTTGATTTTCCTTGGGACGTGTGCTAGACCTTTATGGCGTTGAACATACAATGGTCCTTTTATTTTCATGTTGAATGATGTCATCTGTGACCGATTGGATAACATTTTTTATTAAGTGATCATATTTTTTACAAATTGATATAGCAGCATCCCGTCCTTATCTAATTGGTTATTGACCCCCGGCCTAGAGGGAACATATTATGAACTTTGTGTGAGACAGATGTTTTTTCCCGTGACTACAATAGCCAGTTTGTCGACCATCTCATTCCAATTGTTCATAGTTAAAGCTAGGTAAAGTCGAGTGTCTTAATAATTGGTATGCACACTAATACGAGGGGTGTTCGAAAAGTAATGCAAATGTATGCATATCTTTGTAGTTTCGGAATTTTAAGGCGTTAAATTTGGCATTATTAACTATGTAACTATCGTTTATAATTGATTAAAATTTGGTTTACTTCCATTCATCGGTTATGTCATAATGTAAGCTTAAATTGCATCTACTAATGCACACTAAGCTAAATAGCGTTGGAAAATCGTATGGCAAAACTGACTGCAAATATGCCTTATATCAAAGAATGGACTTTACTTAGATAAAGTGGCAAATTGATACACTAGGAACTTTTTAAGATTAACAGACATCGTAGGATCTCTTTTAGCAATGTTTTATTTATTCAGCATGTTTCAAAGCAGACCAATAGGTGCTGAAAGACAACAACAAATATAATCAGTTGACAACAACAACAAGCAAACAAAATATTGATAAAAAGTGAGATATTGGTCTCAAAGCTGCAAAAATGGTAGTAGGGCAGTTAGCTGATCGCATATGCTGGATGTTATCCCACTTTCACATCATTTTGAAGAAAATTCTAGAAATGAACAAAATTTGTACCCCATGGGTACCATGCTCAATGCGTGGTGTCTGAAATACCATCTTATTTTAATTGCAAACAAATTTATACCCCTAATACGTACAAACTATATTTTTACGAAGCGTAACAGATGACTCAATATAATTTACGAAGTCTGAAAATTTATGAATATTATGTATTTGATTCCTGAAATTCTAAGAAGCTCGTATTTGTAAATTACACGCAGTCAGTGACGAAGGTGATGCATTTGAATTTTGTCCACCGACCAAGGCCCTACTGTTTAATTACCCAAATCAATGCGTAATTTGGTAGCTAATAGGTTCTACAGATAGTTTCTGCAGGAAAAACTTAAGAAACATCTTTGCTCATGGAATCCACTTAAGAGTAGTTTTTGAACGAAAATCAGATAAATATGCCTGATAAACAAGTATATTCTATAGATCTAGTCCCATGCGACTATTTTTAAGTTCTTGGTCTTAGATCACATTTTTCATAGCGAAGGTACGTTTCCAGGAAGCCTATGTGGTCAACCGTATTTCAGTGGATGAAAGTAGTACCTATTGCAGACGCTAAAACATGATTTCAATCTTGAATTTAATAATGCAATTTGTGTACATCTTAAAGCGGAGATTTCCATGAAGATTGTCAGTAAGTTTCATTGAAATCGGTTCAGTCATTAAAAAGTTAGAGGGCAATTTGCATAACTTTTCAAACACCCCTCGAAGTAACACGGAAGGAATACAATCTGTAAACGACGATTCTCTAAATGCATCATGGCGCATTCGCGGCAGCCATTGTCATACAGATTATGTTGTCTGTACAATGCCAGACACCACTGCTTGCCTTCAATACCACCATAGCTTGCAGTCTACGAATGTCCCAGACACATTCGCTGCAGTCAAGTTCATACAGCTGCTTAAACCACTATATCATTCGACAGACTTTACCCGTATTTTCTCAAATATGGTGGTGCGATATTGAATTAGAAAACAATCAATTTGAGCACCAAGATACATCGTTTTTGATATCTAAGATAGTATGTAAGATACTGAGGCACGAACAATGCCTACAAAAAATAAGTATACACTTGTTGACAGATGCAGAATTATAATTGATCAATATCAGACGGTCACAATTATAGTAATGCATGAATTGCTCCTTGTGATAGTTAGATACTTCGGTGGTATCCTGGTCTAAGTAGTGGCATTGATATAACTGTATTGCTATAACCAGCTTACGATTGAAGTGCCTTAAACAGTAATGTTTCATACTGGCATGGTATTATATGACTCGGTAGTGTTGTAGAACCATTCTCATGCGACGGGGGTGTTATCACATAGGTTGTTTATTGTACTCTATCTTTATAATTATGTTTATTTGCCTCGCTTGGAGGCATCTGGCCTGTTCTTGTCTAATTGGTGAATGGCCTTCGTCCTTGAGGGAAAAAAACACGATATGTGAGACAGATATTTCTGTTTTTATTATTGCCCATGTATATTAGAGGCAGAGTATTAATTCAGTGCTTGCGGTAGTTTGTAGACAATATAATCCCAATTGTGCATACGTAGTAGTAGTTCAACTCCAATTCGAACCAGGTGGTGCAACATATAATTACACCACAGACAATATTGTAAAACAAATTATTTAAAAAAAACAAAGGAGGCAAACAATCAGTGTGGATTATATATATACTGAGGTATGGTATATTGATGTCAATGTTACATTTTCAACGCAAAGTAACATTACTTCTGTAAATAATTTACAAAATGCTCATTTTCGTCAATACAGAAAAAAACAATTCTGCACTGTCTCCTTAAATGTCCAGTTCTAAAACACCTAAATTAAAAAAGGGGTCTCGTTAAAAATGACATTACTCAATCAATTGATACTGCTACTACTGATGGCACTAAATGAAGCAAATAATATCAAACAGACGTTAGCATATAAAGACATAGAACTACGGCATCTGATGATTAGATTAGACACAATATCTTGTCACGAATGCGTATATTGAACCCAGGAGGCAAATTAAAGGTCCCTGGATTAAAACATAACTTTCATTTGCACTGTCTTGTCGTACGATAAACTACGATATAATTGACAATTATTAGAGAGGTTAGCAACGTACGATGTTGACAATATGAAATAACAAATCAGACAGAAATAATGAAGAGAAACATCAATCCACTTAACGCTGAACGACAATACAATTTAATCCGACAGTCAACTATTCAGACGAGAAAAGAACTACACGAGCAGTAGTGGCCTTCAGAATCTCAGCATGGTGTTTGAATTATGTCACTGGTTGTCCCAATATTTAATCCGTTTGTACAATGACACCAGTCTGTGGCAGTAAGCTTCTTGGAAATAATACAACAACGCAAGCAATAGTCACTGTCAGATTCACAACATGGCGTTGGAATTATGTCACTGGTTGTCCCAGTGCTTAATGCGTTTGTACAATGGCACCAGTCTGTGGCAGTAAGCTTCTTGGAAATAATAGAACAACTCAAGCAATAGTCACTGTCAGATTCACAACATGGCGTTGGAATTATGTCACTGGTTGTCTCCTTCGTTAATCTATCTCCACAATGGCTCCAGTCAGCTGTAGTGAACAATTTTATAAACATACAATTATTTACAAGCTTCCAACGGTATTGTGAACAATAAAACTATTGTTAAACCAGCCCTTGCTTATAGAAAAGAAGACATAATTAATTATATCATTATCATCATGTTTCAAACTAAGTAATTCACTGGTGGTAGACATACAGATTTATCGGAAATATTTCTGGTTGAATAGGTTAATATGAACATGTATTTTACATAATGATAATAATGGTTGAACGTAAGGAAAAATTGCATATCAACTGAAATAAAAGCCTTATAATTAACTTTACTATCGGAAGACTCGGGATCTCCCCGATAAAATTTCGTGACTGTGGGTTTATGGGTTGTCCTTAGGAACGCTTGTCGTTATTTCAGACGTTAAAAGTATTGTTTCATCGAATGGTCCGTTAGCTACAACTTGATATGTCTAACATGAATATCCCCAAAATACATATATACATTCAGCCTAAAACTATACGTGTACATCATTGGTACAAACACTAATGCTACGCTTCAAGTGATTCGTTTCATATAGAAATAAAGAGTACTTAATTCGCCTTACACGTATAAGTGTTTTAACCAATGTCAATATGTTCTGATTCTGATCAATGATCATCAAGACTGATATGGTTGCAGTTTGCATAGTAACGTGATCGCTGCGTTATCTAAACTAATAGGATTAATGTTAAGTAGATATATTAATGCAATTTGTCATTCAGTAAGACGTTCAAATGATTCAAATTTTATCACATGTATTTGTTCTTTATGTGTCTGTATGATTGATGAATTTGTGCAATTGTCAATGTTGACATGTATTTCCAAACAAAACCTGAGATGGATACGCCTCTCACTTAACAGTTACATTTAACAGCGGAAAACAGTTAAAGATCAACTTCAGTTAACAATGGATTCCTTTAACACATTACGTTCATGTTATGACAGTACAAACATAAAAACTGCATTAAATGCTATTGTAGTTGCGCTGCAGGCGATACTTTTATTTCGATTGAATTGCAAAAAGCAAGAAGATCAATTCATACAACTGAACAAGACAGACAAAACCATATATTATCACAACAAACATGTTGATTGTCAACTTTGATGAACACCTTTTTACAATCGTGTTGGTGTTGCGTTACTTCCGATTTTTTACTTCCGGTTTTTACAGTAGGTGTCGGTGTGTCGAATTTGCATTGATATTGTTTAATCTGCAATGTATTGGCAATATTGATGAGCGCTATAGCAATGATTCTGATTATGCGGTGAAACCTTGCCCGGTGATTGTAAACAATTCTCATTCTTGTAATCGAACTCCGTACTCCATGCTCAAACTTGAAAAACTTTTTTTAATAGAATTTTAGCAAATAATCTAATTAAGAAAATGAACCCCCTTTTCATATGTTTTCACTAAGAAATACTCAAATTGGAGTACG
Organism: Spisula subtruncata; assembly: GCA_963678985.1. NCBI lineage: Eukaryota > Metazoa > Mollusca > Bivalvia > Venerida > Mactridae > Spisula > Spisula subtruncata. Next base: position 25,542,725 of record OY787678.1, on the reverse strand, counting down.
GAGTATGAGTTCGAGCATGTAGTATGTACTCCAATGTTTATAATTACCGGGCCTGGTGAGTTGTGTGTGATAATTCGAGTTTAGAGATTTACAAAATGTATGAGTAAATCGGACTGGAAGGCCTAAATGTGTTAGGAATGTTGATGCTCATTTACGGTAGTTTTAACACACACAGCTGTAACCATATAACTATAGCGTTAGTTGTTTCTTCTGCTAATACATCATTTCAAAGTTTGTGACCATGTGTAAATACTAATTACATTTAGTACACATAGTACACACCATCTCTAAGTTCTCATACTTCTTCGAGCTTCCAGCTTCGTGCAAGTTTGTTTTAAGGAAATTCAAACGACCACCGTCAATTCTTTAGTGAGATTTAGAGGTAATTATGTCGTGCCAATAACTGGCAATAAACGATCGAAGATTTTTTTATCCAAGTTTGCATTGTTCAGCCAATATGGAAATACATGCGTATCATGCATCAGAATGACCTAGTATAATATTTGAATTGTGAAATAAACTTATTGATATGAGGAATTCAAACAGGAAAGGCAGCACTCTACAAAACTAGTCGAACACAGAAAACGTTCACAACACTCATGTTTAACGTCTTAACATATTAACTTCAATATCAAATTGTATAATCCATCAAACATGTATGCTATGTATTCTAAAACCTTACACTTACCTTAGTGAAAAGCTGTCTGACTAATGGCATATGTATGCTTAAGATGCTCAAACGTAATGCATCAGCAACAGCAACAACAACAAGATGTTCGAACACCTTTTGATTAAACCGTTTGTTCGTTGAAATCCTTGCTCCTTCGAGCATTGATATCACTAGTTACCAGATAATACATAATACGACAATAAAATGTGCTGTTGGCACAATCAAACACAAAGCCGCGGCTACCATCAATTAAAATGACATCTTTACAATACGACTCAAAGTCAACATCAGAGATGTTCGTTCGTTGCTTGTGATAATTATAATATTCTGTAGCATCGGCAACTTCTTTATACTGATACACCCAACGGATGCTAAACCGATTAGAACTTCTTAAAGCAGCCACCAATCGAGGAAATGTCATTTTGTCAATATGTATTAAAAGCTTCAAAGGTCGTAGTAGGTTATACTGTGTATGATTGTCTAAGTGACATCGATATCATCTACATGTATAATACTAATTATCTATCGCTTCCAACTGAACTTTAGCAAAATAGGTAAGAATCGTAAAAGTATCGTAACGTATTAATTTTTAAAATGATCTACAGTTTGTGTTTTTGTCGAGTTTTGTGAACAATACCGTGACTTTGTATCATTTCAGTCCAAATATTCATGTATATTGTTTAACCTTGTTGAATAATGTACAGCGCAGTCGTGCATTTAAAATGATTTTATTTTTGTCTATATTTTTTGCATTACATTATTAACATCAGTTGCAGGCTAATTGTTTTCATTTGTATTCGGCTTAATTTCCCCTATTGCGTAAATGCATTACTGTTAATGACAGTTAATATTTTAGTTTCGTAAACAACTCCAAGGTTGTCATGTTCTCCAATAAATCACCTATGTAAATTCTACAAAATGTCCTGATGGAAGAACTGGATATTTAATTAATTAAGATTATTCCCAAGTGCTCTGTGATTTCATACAGACACAAATTCAAACTCTTTCTGACAGTTTGACCGACACTGTATAAGGTGGTGTGAGGTTATATCTAGACTGATTTAGTTATGAAAACATTAGGACACGGAATCAGACAATTTGATTAATCAGCAGTTTACGATATCTATCACTAGTGGTATGATGCTAGTCGCTTTTCTGTACTGAAATCCTGCTGGTGATTTTGTAAGAACAATGCTTGCTTTTCGAATTTATCGGAATTTACCGCTGGAGATGTTGCCCATCAGCATATTTGCAAATTCAAAAGACATATCACTTATTTGTAATTTTATAACTTGAAGTAGTAAATGTATATAAAAATGTGAACAGACCAACATTTGTTGACCTCTTTTGATGTCCTATTCAATTTAGGTTCACATTTGTAACCGATACAGTTATTTGTTATTTGGTAATTCTGGGCTCCAAAAAGGTAATTTGTTTTAATGCCCTCTTTAAAATAGTGTCCGTTTGTCCTGTGTGTTTTTAAATAAATGATAGTCATTTCGAAATTCAAGTTTATCAAAATGTTATAACAAATGTTTAATTAGAAAGAAATATCAAGAGGACCTGAGCACAGTTTTATCAAAGCATTTACGGTAGTGTAACCCTAAGTTTTCCTAAAATATTGTGTACGTCGATAATATTTGCGTAAATGCTTTTTATAAAGATATTTTAGTTCACTTTTTGTCGTAAGTTTTGACTTTTTTCTATGCCAAGGTTGGGCAACCCTTAATGGCAAATATGAACGTAATTGAAGAGTTTTGAACACGCACTATTTATTTTCGACCTTCGCATGTTATTTTAGACCGTCGTTTGTTGTTTTAGACCGTCACGTATTGTTTTAGACCGTAATTTATCATCAAATCTTAACGACCGTTTATGTATATTTATTCATTCTGGGTCCTGTTATATTGGTTATATTGTGTTCCGACTTATGTTCAACCTTTAATAGTTTTGCGTAAATGTATGCAAGTACTTGCGATCGATTAGTAAAAGACACTAACGAATTTGCATAAGCGACATTTACGAATGGTTAGTAAATCAGTGTCCTGAAGTATCAAGAGGATCTGAAACATACAACATATCCATCAAGCAACAGATACAAATGACACAACGCCAACACACAACAGAAATCGAAACGCTTAAGCCCCAGCCGCAAAATCTAAACAATCAAAAGTCGCATAAAGGCATGCCAAAACTTAGGCCTGAGCATTCAATAAAGGTTTTAGGTTGCATAACGTTAGGTCACTGTCCTTAGTGTTTTAAATTAGGTCACGCCCAGGGGGTTGTTGTGCGTCATTTGGTTGCTGTTTTGGCATGGGTTTCTGTGGGCAATGCTCTGGGTAGTTGTGTCGTTCCGATTTCTGTGCTCGGCTGGTTGAGTTGAGTGCTACATTCCCTGTTGGATTTGGGATACCTTGTTTTTTGCTACGAATTAACCTATTCGAAATCGGTCAACATAGCAACGATAGAATTTACCTTAACACAATTATTTAGAACAAAATAATTCTAATACATGGCGTTATATTAGCATAGAACTTTAAGGAAATTCGACGAACTCGTTTTATCTCATGAAGGAACACTAAACACTATTATTGTTATAAAGTTACTAATATAACAAATCACAATGCAACTTAGCTCGGGTTTTCTGGAAAACAGCGCCAGTGTACATTTGTTTAAACTTATATACGGATTGATTTAATTATGACTTCATTAACTTCATTATGTCACAGGGAGAACCTTCAAACGATATACTAAACATATACTATCCACTATTATTGTAAAAACATATAAAGTCAACGCCAACAATTACGTTTTTTCTATGTTGAATGGTAAAATTGTAAAAACATATTCTAGGTGAGTTGATGGGCATTAACGTCTCCATACATGTATCTAATCAGGGTTAACACCACTAAGACTTGGAAATCACAAACATGATATTATATTGGTTGAAACAGTTGTGCTTAAATGTTACATAAGATAAAATCATTTAATTTGCCGAATCATGTCTCCTAGAATATGTTAGGATAAATTGTTTTTCTGTTCATCAACCTCAGTGGACTAAGTTTGCTTAAATATTTTACTAAATGGTTGAATGATCTAAAAATGTTAAGTTCAATGATCTTATAACGTCACCAGTCTGTAATCCAGGTGGGAGCTTAATATAATAGAAAAAAACTTTATGATTGAATGTTAATTAACCAATAAAATTGTCTATATTAATATTCAGACGGTCTTTAAGTGGTTTAAGCGTTGTAGACAGGGAATAATGTGTTTGATAAACGTCAACATTGCATGCTGTTGGATCTTAAAGTTGTTGTACAATGTAATCCGATTGACTTTCTTTGTCAGACACCTCCATCACGGAATGTTGATGTCGAGTAATTATATACATTATTTTGATATGCTTAATGACGTAAACGACAATTCTGTAACGTTGGTTGTTTTAAACACTTTTATTCGTGTAGACAATTGAAATATATGATTCGCGATTCACATCACAGTTTATATACATATCATTCAATTGTGAATAGTGATATCCAGATAAATTCCTAATAGAGACGACACCAGAAACTCTCACCGAAATAATACGAAAAAGTTCAGCTTAACGACACTCAATTCGCCATACACATAAACGTGTTTTAGTCAATGCCAATAAGTTCTGATGACTTGTTTTGATCGTCAAGGCTGATGTGGGTGTAATTTGTGCATGGCTGAGCTGCTGCTGCAAACTTATTTTGATTCTAAATTGTTGAAGGTGATGTATTATGAACTTGATTGGTGAATTTTGTTTGCTAAAATATTTTGAATATAAGTTTTATTGTTCTGCGTGATTGATCAATGTTTTCATTCGCACCATTAGAATGCGTCTGTAAAGCTGTTATGTCTATGCAATCACGATTGCTATTGTGACAGGTCGAAAATTAACACTTTTCTTAGTCTGTGAAAAACACGCCCGAGTATCCAATGCTTGCTGAATAGGTATCGTCCAGACAAGTTTTAATAAAGCATGAAGAACAGTACACAAACAATTCATAGTGGCAATAAATCAGTCCAACGCTTGTCTGTTTTCCAAACGATATGGATTGGATTCCAGGCTAGGGTACGGTACATTAGTATAATGCACACGCATAGCTATCCTGCTATAAAATGTTTCCTGTGATAGAAGCAATCCCATACACTGCATTACTTATTGACAATGATTTCCATTCAAAATGTGAGTTGAACCATCTTTCAAAGAATCATTTTGAATATCCATTGGAAATTGTCGAACATCAATTAAACAATTGAACAATTACATATAGTTTTAAAATTATCGAGTGATTCTTTTAACACATAACCGTCATTAAAGCAATCTTATAGACGTCAAAGAATGGAGAACCAACGTAGAACCGATATAATCGCATCCGGTTTGTGTCCGTCGCTATGTGAAGTGTGGGTGTTTATGACGCTATTATCTTGATAAAGTCGCAATGCCAACACTTTTACGACATTGCTTTTGTTTGCTCTAACTACTTAGTACTCTTTTACATCTAAGTATGTCGAGAAAATAATGTACTTTACGATTCAAAAGCATTTAAATTGATTTTTAGCACAGCTGTATTGATTGAGTTGTGTTGATGTTTCAATCTAGTCAGATGTTGATTATAATGTCGATTGTTAGTAAAACTTGAAGTAGTATCATGTCACTAATTAAAGTGTAAACACATGTATACTCGTTTAGAATAAAAACTTACAATAAAACGCCGATTATTGACGGTGTTTAAATGAAAATTTAATCATTAAGATATGACGTAATGACGTTAACGTAAGGTTAATTGTTTTTCTTTTATATTGATGTTTAGAAATTTGAATGTGCTCGAACTGCTGCGCATGAGTCATTCAAGAATTTTTTATTTAAACACAAGTTTACAATGTCCTTAGGTTCCAAAACAGAACCCGTGTATTGATTGGAACAAGTCATTTAAGGTTAGAATTGCCTTCGCATTGATAATTCACTCGGTTTATATCTAAATAACATTGTGCATATTTCACTATTAAATTAGGTTAATGTAAACGTCCATGAACAATATCCCAAAGTTCAAACTCCGATGTTCAATCGTCAATAAAAGATTGTAAAAGCATTCCTGTCCGCCAGACTTTCTATCGTTATTACTTTAAACTGACATGTCCTTACATTAATGCTACACGTTCATGAAACCATGTTAACACCTCTGTTCTAAAATTGTGGTGCATTCTAATGCTCTTAGTTGATGCATTTTCATCAACATCTCGTAATGATAATGGCTTTATTGTGTTTAATGTACTTGCTGATCCTGATTTAAATCTTGCAGTGCATGCTACATGTAACATATCTGACTGAAGTGTTATTGTCATATAAAACAGGACCTATGTCGTAAACTACCGATTCAATTTATGCTTGCAAGCGTAAACTCGTAGTCATAGATTCTTAAGACATTGATGCTTGTGGGTAAATCGTGTATCGTAACTATTCATAATAAGCTTGAATTAAACGTAATGGCTAACCGCTGATATCCAGTTTGATTTTATTGTACGTAGAAAGTATGTAGTATACAGTATACATTTAGATATTGTATATACAGTACTTACTTGTAATATTCATTTTTGTGTAAAGGAAAGGCTTACTACACATGCCTTATGCGTGTACCAGACCATCTAGAAGTATCACTGTCAAATGAATGGTTCAAGCATCTAGAATGATGACACTTTTGTAGGATGCTATTATGAAACCGACAGACACACACTAATTTCCTGGTGTTTCGGTAACACTCTAGATAAGTTATTCCAATATGGCCTTAGTGCATTAACAAGTGAGCTAGTGAGCAATGCATTTCAAACGATTACATTGGCAGTAATAATAGAATGTGACTCTAAATAAATATAAATGTAAATATGAATGTTGTAAATACCAAGGAGACGAGGTACTATGTAGTAAGTTTACAAATTCTGTGACTGATTGAATATTTGATTGACATAGGACTTCTCGCTAGAAAATAAGAAAATGTCAAATATGGACACTTTTTAGAACGATATTAAGACTGGTGAGTCGTTCACACTATTCAAATTATGCTGAGTGTTGCCGTCTCTGCACTGTTTGTGATTATATAAATGCTTTTTCTGTTTTTTGTAGCATAATTTTGGTGTATAAAATGAAACTAATTCCGAAGTGATGATGACAAAGCTGTTATGTTTACGTATATAACGACAATTAATGTCCTGTCTAGACATTTACAAGGCACATTAAACCCAAGCTTCATAGGCAATATACTTAATTGTTAAAATACAATTGTCATGACAGCGTCTTATTTGCTTCTACCTAACTTTACCAAAGAGTCAATAGACGACTTATTTTTATAATGTGACGCATGGGATGTAGCGAGATTGACAACTTTATCTATATCCTTGTTTTGTAGGTTACAAAATTAGTATATATGTTTCTTACAAATAACTCTGCAACAATATTCCCACAGTAATATCCTAAATCATTTATGAGATGATGCATTTAACAAAACACAAACACAACAGAGCAAGAACCATTAAGCAAGTCCAGTATAATAATTACAAGCTCTGCATTGCAGTGGTGCTGACCAATATCGGAACACTCGTACCATTATGCCAATCATGTCACCAGTGTCTTAATATACAAAGTACGTACGAGTCACTAATCATATAACCTGAATGAACAAAATAAGCGAACAACGTTTTTCTCATTGCATCATGGCACAATCGTGGCAACCATGGGCATACCGATTATGTTTTTGTACAATGCCAGACGACACTACTAACAATTAGCATTCAATACAACAATGACTTGAAAATTGCGATTGTCTCAATGCAGCCAGACACATTCGCTGCATTCAATTTCATACAACTTAATTCTATATACTTGACCTGACAACTACATGTATCTATGTTTCCATCATCGTTTTCCCAGACCCGCATATAATTTGTGGTTATGCCCGATGTAGACGCATTTTGTCAATATATGATGTTTGTGTTCAATTATTGATAATCTAATATAACAATATTCAGTTGTAGAAAAGTAGCTTGTCCTAACGTTGATGTGAATATTTAAATTGCAAATGCTTGATCTGTGAAGCTTTTATATAGTTGGCTTACCACAAGTTGCTCATAACCGCAAACTACAAGATAATAGCAAATGTAAATCAGTACATAGCCGAGCACAAATTTGTTAATTACAACATTAGAAATGAAAATTAACTACACACTCGAAAGTGTCATTGTGCGCTAGTGTGATTACAAACTGATACAATATCTAGCACTATTGGTGATGATTTAAAGTCAGGTGGCATGTTCGTTATTCCAACATAATCCGAATATAAATCCCTGGAACACGCAATAACAAAGACCATATGTCTTAAATCGAAGTTTCAAGGTTAAATCCATCCGCCATAATACACATTACCCTAAGCATTTATAGGAAAGTTGATCCGGTAGATTAATTCATTTCAGCTTTTTTGAAATCCAATCGTCAGCTGTGTAAACCAATCTATCTTTCGGCAGAATTTATCTGTTTTTGTATTTTCCAAAATGCTGTGACGCAAAATTCGTATTGGACGAGTTTCAATTAAACCAGCAAACATCGCACGTCTGTATTTGAGATAACCTTCAATCCCGATGATCAAAAAGAAACATTATTATGAAATAGTTGCTTATAGAAAGGCTTGTTGGCTGTTTAGATATATGGTGTTTTGATTTTCTTTGTGACGTGTGCTAGACCTTTATGGCTCAGTGCTCCGGTTTTAATCATTTCAATGATACCATCTCTGACCGATTGGATAAATTGTTTTATTAACTGATCATTTTGTTCCTAACAAATTGATGTAGCAGCTTACTAACTAATCAATTGAAAACACGCTGCTTTCTTATATGATTCAGGTGAACATCTAATTCCAATTGTTCATAGTTAAGGCATAGTTAAGTCAAGTGTCTAAATAATTGGTATGCATACTGCATTTTGAAATAGTACAGTAACACTGAAGGAATAAAATCAGCAAAATACGATTCTCTAAATGCATCATGACACATTCTCGGTTGCCATTGTCATACAGGCTATGTTTTCTGTACAATGCCAGACATCGCTGCATACAATTAGCCTTCAATACCACCATAGCATGCAATCTACGATTATCTCAATGCACCCAGACACATTCGCTGCAGTCAATTTCATACAAATTAATTCTTTCTACTTGACCAGACAACTGGATGTTCCACTATCATTTTTCCAGACATATATAACACATGTATATTATATTATTTGTTGTTATGCTCGATGTAGACGCATGTTATCCATTTGGGATATTTGGATACTAGATCGATAATCACCAAATATGCTATACACTTAAAAGCGCTGTTGTGCGATTTTTTATTATTAAATCTCACAAACTCCAGCATTATTGAGGATGTTTTCAAGTTAAGTGGCATGTTGTCCACAACTGTTTCCGAAATAAATCAATGTAACATATAATAACAAAGTCCAGACGTCTTAACTCGAAGTTTCAAGGTTAAATCCATCCGTCATAATACTAGAAATTACAAATTATCCAAACATATTCTAGGAAAGGTGATCCTGTTGATTAAGTTGTTTCATCTCATTGGATATCCAAATGACAGCTGCTTAAACCAATATATCATTCGACAGACTTTACCCGTAATTTCTAAACTATGGTGGTGCGATATTGAATTAAAAAACAATTAATTAAACCAGAAAACATCAAATGTCTGTTGTTGAGATAACCTTGAAACACGATGATCACCAAGATACATTGTTATTAATCTAAATATTTAAAATGCCTGTACACAGGCTCGTAATATACCAGTTATGTTGTAGAACGCTCCTTGTAATAGCGTTGTTATAACAATACAATACAATACAATATTTATTTTATGTCGGATTTACATTTACAACAAATAATATTAGCTATGTATAGCTATTTTCTGACTAGACTTCGGTGCGACCCAGGTCTACTAATTGGTATTGATATTACTGTGCATTGTTATACTCAGCTTACGATTGAAGTTCTTTAAAAGTGATGTTTCACACTGGTCCGGGATTATATGACTCGGTAGTGTTGTAGAACCATGCACATGTAACGGGATGATATTTCATAGGCTGTATGTTGCACACTATCTTTATAAGTATGTTTATTTGCCTCGCTTGGAGACATCTGGCTTGTTCTCGTCTAATTGGTGAATGGCCTCCGGCCTCAAGAGGAGAAACAGAAACTATATGTGAGACAGATGCTTCTGTTTTTATTATGACCCAAGTATATACGAGGCAGATTGTTATTCCAGCGCTTGCGGTAGTTTGTAGACAATATAATTCCATTTGTACATACAAAGAAGTAGCTTAAATCCAATTCGAACCAGGTGGTGGAACATGCAATTACACCTCAGACAATATTGTAAAACAAATATTTCACAGACACAAAGGAGGCAAACAATCAGCGAGGATTATATATATACTGATTATGGTATATTGATGTCAATGTTACATTGTCTAAGACAAAAAACATTACCTCTGTACATAATTTACAAAATGTTCATTCTAATTCTCGTCGATACAGAAAAATACAATTCTGCACTACCTCTTAAAATGTCCAGTTCTGAAACACCTTTATTAAAAAAATGGGTCTCGTTAAAATTGACATTATTCAATCCATTAATACTGCTACTACTGATGACACTAAATGAAGACAAATAATATCAAACAAACGATAGCATATAAATACGTAACACTACGGCATCTTATGATTTGATTAGTCGTAATATGTTGTCATGAACGTGTATGTTGAACCCAGGAGGCATATTAAACGATTAAAGCTTTCATTTTACTGTCTTGTACGATAACCTAGGATACAATGACAATTATTAGAGAGGTTGGCTACGTACGATGTTGCAAATATGAAATAACAAATAAAAAAAGAAACAACAATCCATTAAACGTTGAACAACAATACAAATTAATCCTACAATCAGCTGATTTGACAATAATAGAACAGCACGAGCAGTTGTCACTGTCAGATTTACAACATGGTGTTGGAATTAAGTCACTGATTGTCCCGTCGTTAATCTGTTTGTACAATGGCACCAGTGTGTATCAGTAAGCTGATTGGAAATAATAGAACAGCACCAATGTCAGATTCGCAACATGGTATTGGAATGAAGTCCCTGATAGTCTCCGTCGTTAATCTATCTGCACAATAGTCTACTGTTGTGAACAATTCTATAAACAGATAATTACTATTAGTTTCTTACGGTATTGCGGAAAGTAAATCTATTGTAAAACCCATCCTTGCCTACATAAAAGAAGACATAATTAATTATATCACAATGTCCCAAACTGCTTCATTTAATGGTGGAAGAGATACAGATTAATCGGAAATAGTTCAGGTAGGATGGGTTGTTATGAAAATGTCTTTGCAATGGCTTTATTTCACACCATAAAAATTGTGATTGAACCTGGGGCAATACCGCCTGATATCAACTAACTTAATGTCCTTATGGTAACTAGTCGGTGTCAAATGGTGAATGAGTTTGAAATTTTCCTGTACTCTTGTTTTTTGGTTTTATTTTGTTACTTCAGCCTTGTACTTGAAAAAAAGTTTTGCCCTCAAATTTTCATGTCAATATTATGGCGGCCATCTTGGATTCAAAATGGCCGCCAAGTTATTTTGTGATAGGACTTCTAAAATCTATATATCTTGGTCAATTTTAAATGTAAATGGGTCAAAATGGTGTCAAAATGATTGTAATGAACAATCCTATGTGTTAGATTGTTTTTTGGTTAAATACCTCGTTCGCGTATTCATGAATATTAATGAATATGTAAAAAATAATCGCATTTTTGTCATAAAATTGACTAAAATTAAAGTTTTCCCAATATGTCCTGCAAGTGTGACACATCGGAGTAGACTTATTAGAATTAAATAGAATAGAAGTGAAGATTATAATTTTGATATCACAAAAGAGTGATATAATGAAGAAAAAATATACAAAGTTAAAGTATTAGTGGGCGGGGTATAAAATGACAATTAGCAAATAGACATACACTAAGTTATCTTGGTTGATTTTTTGGAGTATGATGATCTAAACAGAGTTTTAACATTCATGAAGTATAGCTTTTTGAAGATTTTTTATTGATCAAAGCCTTAATTATACAATGTACTACAATGTTACTGTGTTACATGGTTATTTTTTATGAATCAGTCAGTCTACGAAAACAAAAACAAACACCTGAATTATGACTCGTAATTAGGTAACCAACACAATTGCCTGGTGTTTAAACATTCTTTATTGTCAATACATTTACATACTACAAAATGTAGCTATTGCTAACACGTAACATCTTTTAGATTTGGTGACCGTGTAGACATGACAGTTTTACATGATGTTGTGGTATGTTAGGGAGTGCCATTTAGCCCAACATTGCTGATTTCAACTCCCTGGGTTTTTTCTGTCGGGCTTAGCCTATGTCGATCCAACAACTAACCACAAGGCAGTGGTTTCCTACTTGACCCAGTAAGCGGGGAACCTTATAACCCTGGGTATCAAAGGGGTAACTTAACCCATTGACTGAGGAATCATTGGTGGGCAACTGACGTGGCGCTGCTGCCTCAACTTCAAGAGTGGTTCCTAGCCTCCATAGTCTAGCCTGGGTGGTAAGGTGCCCAGTTGTTCCATGCCGCTGCGGAGAGGCACTTTAGTAGGACTTGCTTCGGAAAGACTATGTACTGACGGGCTTTGACTTACAAAGTTTCCAGTTGTTTACCCCACTTGTCAGTGGCCAGAGCTGAGGTGTTGAAGTGCTAGGCACAACTCACCCCGCAAAGGAACTAGGGCGCATCCTGTAACCATTTGACACCGCCTTAACAGGTCAGAACAAGTGATAATGGTTTGACTACGCTCGTAGGGGCACAACAGGCTGAACTCTCACATGTATCGGAAGTTCAAATTGGTGCCATGTCCGATCTGTCCATGCCGGGAAGAAGAACAAACTGCCGAGCATGTCCTTCAAACACACAGTTTATGTTGATATCATGCACGGTAAGTTGAGGGAACCTTTTCAAAACATAACATATGAAAGAGATAAAATGTCTTCGAACACAGTTCACCTAGGCGCGACCGTGTATTTGTTTAGAACTGAGCAATTTGCATAACTAACACATACATGCAGCAATAGTTTGAGTTCCTGGTAAATCATATGTTCCTAGTTGAGCTAAGTTCTTCATTCTAGCATTCATTAAGCATGATACAGTTTTCTTCTTGTTAACGTTATTGATATTCCCGGTTAAGTATCTGAACACATTGTGGACATAATACCCACTGAAATACTGAATGGTGATGGTGAGCACTATCTATTTTTACTTACTGTCTGGTATCAAACAATCTTGAAGAGAAGAACATTAGACAGTTTGTCAAGTCACCCCTGCAATATCATGCCCAAAGTAATCCTGGGCAGAGTCTGCATAAAGCAGATTAAGTACTCTGAGGAGCGGACTGACTTCAAAGCAGTCAGAAGCACAATAGCGCAGATGTTAATCTGTAGATTTATAATAGACACATATCTCCAACACCAACATGCCAATTACCACAACTCGATTTCAACAAATCATATTATAGGGTTTGGCATTATAACAGCAATTGGTTACCAGCTTTGTTACTTGTTGGCTCAAAGGAACCCTTGCTAGCAACCGTAAAGAGGAGAAAACTCTAGTGGTTTGGCCACGTCACAAGGCATGTTAGTCTTAGAAAACAATATGTAGAATGAAGGGGACAGAGAGGAAGACAACACAAGAGCTGGTCTGACAACGCAATGAAGTGGATAGTACTGCAGATACCTGGCCATCTAGTGCAAGAAGCCGATAATCCTGGTTGCAGACAAACACCACTTCTTTGGCTACAGACTCGTCCCTTTAAAGCCAAATATACAGTTAACCTGTCATCAGATTTACAGTCTGTGAGAATATCGTCTAATGGTGTTGCATTTGCAATTACAGTCCAATGAACAGTTATTACTTTCTTCTCCTTTTTACCTGTGCTTTACAGCTCACTGATAGCTATAAAAGATTCTTTCTTCTAGTGCAATAATTTGTATATACATGCTTTTCAACAAAAACCTTGGGCATTTCCAAACATGTTTATGTATATGTTTGCAAGAAATTCCAACTGTCAGTACAATATCAATGACGTCAACAATTATATATACATGTATTTCATTATTACTGCTGGTACTGTGTCGAATTGTTTAATGACATGTTTCGATTCACTTTTGTTTTGACCCATCACTTTTCATTATAGTTTTATTTACATAATATACAGGTAACTCATAACTAGAGAATGCTTTTTAGAGATATACAATAAAGTTATTGTCGGCCATATTTGCAAAAATTAACAGTCTGGATAATAGTGTTGTTGGTTTTGCCTTCCATTGTAGTTGAGAATAGTCTGGGGGTTTTACTTCATTGCATCATACTATTTCCTCTGATATTTTGACTATCCCCAAGGCAGCTAGACCAAGAAAAGAGGTTGGTTGGTGTGTCAGTCCATATATTCCCCATCCCCCTTCATTTTCTTGTTTGGCGTTTTTGTGCTAGGTCCAATCCAAATGACGTAAGTGGGATTATATTGTTTTGATAGCTATATATCTAGGCTAGGATATCGTCCATTCTCGATGTCGAGTTGGTGAAGCTGTTGTTCTATGTTCATGTTATCTGATTATCGTTCATGCTTTGGCGAGTTTCCTTTATATCAGAGGTAGACCCTGGCTCTACAGATTCTTCAAATTTCTTATTAACGAGTCAATCAGATGTACCTGGTGCTCTGGTCTGTTTTCTAAGCATGCTGACAACCAAAGATTAGTATACCTCATGTGTATTTTCATGTGCCTCAAAACCTTTATTATAGTGTATATCGTTTATCACTATATACATTTTTGTATTGCTACCTCTAAGTAGATCTTTATAAGTTCACCATTGTAAAAAGACCAAGACAATCATATATATACAACTCTCTGGCCCCCGCATGCATGACTTAATCCCATCCTAGTGATTGCTAGATAGGTACTTTGAGCTCTTCATTATCGCAAAAATCAGCTCATTAGACTTCTCATGAAATAATTGTCTTCATTGGGATTAGAATTCATCAAGATAGTTCCTTGTATTGACTGAATATGCTAAATATGATTTTAAGAATTTACTTAATAGTGTTATATTGTTAAAATGCTTTCAATATGTATGTATATGCAAATGAGCTTATTCATAATGATGTAGTGAGTTTTCATATAGTACGAGCATTTTGACACTATTTGAGCTCACTAACTCCAAGACAAACAGGTTTAAAAATAGTAGCTGTAATTAAAATTAACACTTTTTGTTAATTCTCATTTTATACCCCACCCACTTGTGTAATTTCTACATGATATCATTATGTTATGGTAGCATTAGTACATTTGCTTCTTTTCTATTTAATGAGACTACTCCGATGTGTCACATTATGCAGAAAATATTTAGTTAAACTTCAATTTTAGCAAATTTTATGACAAAAATGCTATTATTTTTACATATTCATTAATATTCACGAAAATGCAAATAAAGTTATCAATCAATAACGATCGGAAAAGGCAGGGTTATTCATTGCGATCATTTTGAGATCATTTTGGCTCATTTCCACTGATAATTGACCAAGCTGTATAGGTTTTAGTAATCTAACCACAAAATTGAATGGCGGCCATTTTGTTAATTGTCAATTTTTTACCCCACCCACTTATAACTGAACTTTAGCGTAATTTCTACATGATATCATTCTGTTATGGAAGCATTAGTATATTTACTTCTTTTCTATTTAATAAATCCACTCCGATGTGTCACATTATGTAGAAAATATTTGGTAAAACTTCAACTTTAGCCAATTTTATGACAAAAAATGCTATTATTTTTGCATATTCATTAATATTCACGAATATGCAAATAAAGTTTTCAATAAGCAATTATTGGAAAATGCAGGGTTATTCATTACACTCATTTTGACATGATTTTGGCTCATTTCCACTAACAATTGACCAAGCTGTATTGGTTTTAGTAATCTAACCACAAAATGCATGGCGGCCATTTTGAATCAAAGATGGCCGCCAAAATATTGACATGAAAATTTGAGGGCAAAACTTTTCTTACAGTATATGGTCTATATAATAAAATGAAACCAAAAAACTAGAGTACAGGAAGATTTCAAACTGGACCCAATTTTTTAACCATTCAAAACCCACTAAACGTGCATCATTCTAGGCACAGAGTGTGGAGAAGTTTTTGCTATGTGATAAGCACCAAGCTGATCTATATAAAACATTGAATTGAATAACTAATAGATTTGACATAGTTATATCATTTGAAGAAGTATCTTATTCACAAACTGCTAGTTTACCTCTACAAACTAGATAAGTTTTCTGGACCATATAATAGTGCCATAAGTAGACATAAAAATAACAAAGGCCTGTGTAATATTGTCAATAACTTTCTTCCATTTAATACCTTAACTATATATTGCTCCTTTCTAGTACGAGAAAGATCAAGATTTGTTTTACTATAAGAAAAATCGGAAACCCACAGGTAATATTACAAGACTGTTGGCTTATGCGTTGTCCTTAGGAGTCATTGTCGTTATTTCAGAAGAGCGAGTTAGTGCGTTATCGAATTATCAGTGAACCACAACTTGATATCGAACATGAAACTCCTTATATACTTCATAGATACATTCAGCCTAAAACTATACATCATTGGTACAAACACTAATCTATATGCAATACTATGCTTTAAGTGTTTCGTTTCATATATAAATCAAGAGTACTCAATTCACCTTACACGTATTTATGAATGTTTCAACCAATGTCAATATGTTTTGTTTCTGATCAATCATCATCATAGGTGATAATAGTTACAGTGTGTATAGTAACGAGAGACTACGTGGTGTAAACTAATTAGGATTAATGTAAAACAGATAGAGACTGATGCAATTTGTAATTCAAGAATGCGTTGAAATGATGCGTATTTTATTAGATTTATTTGCTGTTTGTGTTGTCTGCGTGATTGATAAATTTGTGCAATTGTCAATGTTGACATGCAATTCCAAACAAAACGTGAGATGGATACTCCTCCCACTTAACAATTACAATTGAAAGGGGGAAAATACATAGGCAAATTACACGATGGAACAGTAAAAGATCAACTTCAGTTATCAACGGATTCCTTTAACACATTACGTTCATTTTATGACAATACAAACATAAAAGCTGCATTACCGACCGGTAGATGCTTTAGTTATCGAGCTGTAGGTGATACATTTATTTCAATTGAATCGAAAAAACAAATGGATCAATTCAGACAACTGAACGAGACAGACAAAACCATATATAATCACAACAAACATGGTGATTGTCAACTTTGATGAACTTCTTTTAACAGCCGTGTTGGTGTTGCGTTACTTCCGATGTTTTACTTCCAATTTTACAGTAGGTGTCGGTTTATCGAATTTGTATCGATGTAGTTTAATCTGTGATGTATTGGCAATATTAATGAGCGCTATACCAATGACTATGATTATGCAGGGACACCTGGTGAGTAGTGTATGATAATTCAGTTTAGAGGTTTACTAAATGTATGAGTAAATTGGACTGAAATGCCTAAATGTGTTAGTTGTGTCATTGCTTATTTACGGTAGTTTTAACGCACAAAGCTGTAACCATATAACTATAGCATTAGTTGTTTCTTCTGCTAATAACCATTTCAAAGTTTGTTTTCATGTGTAATTATTAATTAGTACACGCAATACACACCATCTCAAAGTTCTAATATTTCTTCGAATTTCGTGCAAGTTTGTTTTAAGGTATTCAAACGGCCACCGACAATTATTTAGTGAGATCTAGAGGTAATAATGTCGTGCCAATAACTGAAGATAAACGATCGAAGATTTTTTTATCTCAGATAACATTGTTCAGTCCATATGGAAATACATGTCGTATAGAGCTTAAAGTGTATAGAGCTATATCGGACGGTAATTTTTAAACAAAATTCATAAGCTGAAAAACAATTATACTTTCATAGCCATTAGATCATTTTTCGCTTCAGTTTTAACAGAAACTCTCTCTCTGTGATTTATTGGACATGCGAACTGTCCATTTTCATACGAAAGTGTTCAAGAACACCCTAAGAAATTATAAGAATCGTCTATTTTACGACGGTTGAATCGAAGTACACAGTTTTACTTTGCAATTAAGATCTAGTAGCATACTAAAAACGATGCAAGTAATTATTTTGACATTAAATGACTGTTATATAATAGCTCTATACACTTTATTGAACACATATTTTATTGTATAGAGAAAGTAACCTTTCTGTTTTGAACCTGTTTTAAAACGGTATACTATCTTTAGGACGAGAGTTTTATGAAATCTCAAAAGTACTTATAAACAACCCAAAGAATACAAAGTCATGATTTATCTACAATTTGAAAGTACATATCGAATGCGCAGGAATTTAATTCATCAGAATGACCTTGTATAATATTTGAATTGTGAAATAAACTTATTTATATGAGGTATTCGGACAGGAAAGGAAACTACATAACTAGCCGAACACAGAAAACATTAACAACACCCAAGTAAACGTCTTCAAGAGGCGTTCCCTATAACTTTGATCGTTTAAATCAATTCAGGAATACAATAAATTAAATAAGAATCATTTTTGCTTAAACTTCTCGAAGTTTCAAATTATAAGCTCCCACTAATTACCGAGAAATGAATGGAAACATATTTCCAAACGATCCAAAATAGTCATGAGTTGTTTCCCTTTGATCACATAATAATAAATCACTGGAAGCGATTTTTTATTATTGGAGATTTAAATATATTTTTGACATTATAGAGACATATTTACGCACACTTTCTTCTGACAAAGTATGATAAATGATAGTGCTTTGTACATATAGCTCATTTAATTTGATAGTAGAAAAAATATGCTAGTTATAGGGAATGCCTCTTTAACATATTAACTTCTATATCAAACTGTATAATCCATCAAAGATGTATGCTATGTATTCTGAAACCTTACACTCTCATATTAGTGAAAAGCTTTTTGGTAAGTGGCATGTCTGCTTTAGATGCTCAAGCGTAATGCGACGGCAACAGCAACAAGATGTTCGAACACTTTTGATTAACCGGTTTGTTCGTTAAAGTCCTTGCTATTTCGAACATTGATATCACTAGTTACCAGATAATAAATAATACGACAATAAAATGTGCTATTGGACACGATCAAACACAAAGCCGCGGCTACCATCAATTAAAATGGTATTCTAACAATACTCAATGTCAACAGCAAAGGTTTTCGATCGTTGCTTGTTTTTATAATAATATTCTGTAGCATCGGCAACTTCTTTATACTGATACACCCAACGGAAGCTAAACCGATAACAACTTCTTAAAGCGGTCATCAATCGAAGAAATGTCATATTGTCAATATGTAATGAAAGCCTCAAAGGTCTTAGTAGGTCATACTGTATATGATGGTCTCGGTGACATCGATATCATCTATATTTACTTATTATCTATCATTATCGCTTCAAACATAACTTTAACCAATTAGGTAAGAATCATATAAGTATCGTAACTAATATATTGTTAAAATTCTACAGTTTGTGTTTTTGTCGAGTTTTGGGAACAATACTGAGACAATATCAATATCATTGCAGTCCTAGAATCCTTGTGCATTGTTTAACCTTGTTGAATAGTTTGCACCGCAGTTATTCATTTATAATGATTGTTTTTCTATATTTTTTGCATTAAAGCATTACCAACAGTTGCAGGTTAATTGTTTCCGATTGAAATCAGCGTGCATTCCCCCCTAATGCTTGTATACATTACTGTTACTATCAGTTAATGTTTTCGTTTCGTAAACAACTCCAAGGTTGTCATGTTCTCAAAAAAATCATCTATGTAAGTTCTACAAAATGTCCTGATGGATATTTAATTAATTAAGATTATTGTAAGTTATAGGTATACCCAAGTGCTCTGTGATTTCCTTCAGACACGAATTCAAACTCTTTCTGACAGTTTGACCGACACCGTATATAGTCCAGTCATTTTAACTTTTAACCTCAAACTAATTGCAAAACAAACAGTTTTGTGTTTATATGGTGCGTAAAGCTATCCTTAGCAATGTACAAAATGTCCTAATTGAATATTCGTGGGACTTTTTGAGATAATTACAAATATATTGAATTGTCACATGTTTTCGCGATATTTGTCACTTTTGATGTAAATAAATCTTGACTTGTACCAGTGACTTATTTTTACATCGTGCTTAGAGGTCGCAATTTTGGTTTGATTTTTATGAAACTTGGCAGCAATGATCATCGAAAGCTAGTCTACGTAAAATAAAAGTTTGAGTTAACCGGAGCCAAAATCTAGGTCACTAGGTCAAAATAAAGAAAAAACAAGATATAGTCACCAGGGGTCGCAATTTTGATCTTACACTTGTGAAGTTTAGTCACAATGATCACCTTACAAAACTCAAGGTCATGTATGAAATTGGATTAACCTGAGTTAAAAACTAGGTCACTAGGCCAAATTATAGAACAAATCTTTAGAAGGCGCCCTTTTTACCTAATCTTTATGAAACCATGTCACATGGATAATGAAGACAAAATGTAGGTCAAATTCAATATTTACTTATCATGAGTTAAAACTAGGTCACTAGGTCAAAAAATAGACAAACCTTCATGCGCCAAAAAGTCGCATCGATTATTTTCACCTATTGACCTAATTTTGACCCAAATTATTCAATAACATACTTGTCTTAGATGTTTTGAGATGAGCATTGTGACCAAGTTGCATAAATATTAGACCAAAATTGTGAATTTTGTACCTACACAACTTTTTCCTTTGATTTTAACTAGCGACCTACTTTCTGACCCCGGATGACCCAATTTATAACTTTGACCTAGATTTTGTTGATATTATTATTGTTACCAAGTTTCATAAATATAAGGTCTACATTATGACCTCTAGCGACTACACAAGGTTTTGCTACAATTTGACCTAGTGACCTAGTTTTTTATCCTTGATCATCCATTTTCTACCTTGGCCTAAATTTTGTTCAGATGATCACTCTGACCAAGTTTCATAATCATAAAGTCAAAATTGTGAATACAAATGCAATTGAGTACGAACAGACAAAGAGAACAATCACTATATCTCCCGAATCGATAAATTCGTGTACATTTTGTATATTGACATTATTGTATACTGTCCATACACAAATATCCTTTTTCCATTAGACATACATGTATACAACACATGATATGTGTAAATTTTAAACAAATTGGATTAATATTAAATAAATGAGTAAAACTTTTGTTTCCCCTTCCAAGTGCTATTTTGAGTCATTTTGTCGACATTTAAATGGGTAGTATACCAACACGTAGACTGGCATTTATATGAAAAGTAAATTATCTGATGATAAAATCAATATTTGTATTCGATAGAAGAAGGTTGTATCTTTCAGAAAATATAAGCTTTAAGGTGCAATTAGTAAATATTAATCGACTTACATGGGAATTATTAGAACTTAAAATTCCCCATGTAGTATGAAATAAGGAAAATGCTGAAATTGCTACCAAAAGTGACCTTAAACATGTCGATTTTTGTGTATTTTCCCCACTGAAATCGCATATTTGACGTTTTGTCTGTAGTTGATAATAGTCTGTAGATGATGAAAATGCAAAGAAACTCTGTTTTGCAATTTGTTTGAGGTTGACCATATTTTTAGCTTCAATGACTGGACTAATAATGTGGCGTGAGGTTATATCTAGAATGATTAGGTTATGTAAACGTTGGGACACGCAATCAGACATATTTGATTAATCAGCAGTTTGAGATATCCATCACTAGTGGTTTTTATGTATGGTCGCTTTGGTGATTTTGTAAAATCAGTGCTTTTTTCGAATTTATCGGAAAGCTTCACCCATTCCTGTACTCACAACCTGCTGGAGATGTTGCCCATCCGCATATTTGCATGCACATAAGATATATCACTCATCTGCTATTTCAGAACTTGAAGAAGTAAATGTACTTAAAAACGAGAACAGACCAACATGTGTTGACCTATTTTTATGTTTAATTCAATTTAGGTTCACATTTGTTACTTTTATTTGCTTAGTCTGGGGTCTAAAGAGGTAATTTGTTTTAATGCCCTCTTCAATATATTGTCCGTTTGTCTTGTGTATTTTTCAAGAAATGATAGCCTATTGAAAATTCGAGTTTATCAAAATGTTATAACAAAGGTTTAAATAGAAATAAATATAAAGAGTACCTGAAACATAAAATACATCCCTTAAGCAACACATACAAATTTTACAACGCCATCACCCAACAGAAAAAGAATCGCATAAACCACGGCCGCAAAATCTAAACACTCCAATGTCAGTAAGCTGCTTGGAAATAATAGAACAACACAAGCAGTAGTCACTGTCAGATTCACAACATGGTATTGAAATTAAGTCCCTGGTTTTCTCCGACGTTAATCTATCTGCTCAATAGTCTACTGCCGTGAACAATTCTATAAACAGATTATGACTGCATAGCTTCTCACGGTATTGTGGAAAATTAAAGTATTGTAAACCCATCCTTGCTTATAGAAAAGAAAATTAATCAAATCACAATGTTCCAAACTGGATAATGTACCAGTTGTAGAGAAACAGATAAATCGGAAAATTTTTAGGTATAATAGGTTGTTATGAAAATGTATTTGCCCTTAATTTATTGCACATCATAAAAATAGTGGGGCAATACCGCATATCAACTGAATTAATGACCTTATAATAACGTACGTCATTCCAGGCATTTGCATTTTCTTCGAGTTGAACACCCAGCTTATTCATATAAAACGTTGATTTGAATACCTATGAGCTTTGACATACTAATGTACCCAACTAGCATCAGTAAATCAAGTTGTGTAGCAAAAATAGACCAGATATCAATTCTAAGAATCTAAGAATGAATTGACCAATAATGTGTTAAAAGTTTTAAGGAAAATAACACGTAGCATTGAAATGGGAGACAATGTTCGCGACTTTCGCGGGCAATCCTAGTAGTTATATCATTTGAAGAAGTCCCTTATTCAGAAAAAAACATTAGTAGTAGCGATAGGTATGTGTTATCCAAACTATTAGGATTAATGTAATTTAGATAGATTAATTCAACTTGTCATTACGTAAGACATTTAGAGGGTGCATATTTTATCAGATTTATTTTGAACCCTGTATGTACAGTTAAACAATCTTTGTTCGATTTTATGATATATTTGGATTCATTAATTCAAGTTAAGAATAATGCAGCATTGAGTTTAGAAATACCAATTTTAAATGAAGTTACATCCCTTTAGCCAAAATACTCTAAGCGCATTCTTTACAAATTTATAGCCACCGTGTTGCTAACTCAAACCGCTGATCATTTAATATTTTCTTAATTAGACGATATATGTTTTCTTAAAGAGGCGTTCCCTATAACTTTGATCGTGTAAATCGATAAAGGAATATTATATATTAAATGAGAATCATTATTGCTTAAACTCGTCAAAAAGCTCCGACTAATTACCGATCGAAGAATGAAAACAAATTTCCGTAACGAGCCAAAATAGTCCCGAGTTGTTTCCCTTTGATTAAATAATAATAAATCGCTGGAAGCGATAAATTATAATCGGAGATTTAAATAGTTTTTTGACATTATAGAGATATATTTGCGCACAATTTCTTCTGACAAATTATGATAATTGATAGTGTTTTGTACATTTAGCTCATTTATGGTGATTGTAGAGAAAAATATGCTACTTATAAGGAATGTCTTTAATTAGACGATACATTCAAAATTCTCCATTATACCATTTTAAAAACACATTACCCATACGTGTCAATTCCTCGTATATTCTACGTGCCATTTAAATGTTTGTGGTTCAATGAGCCGCTGTATTTAATTTAAAAATAAAAACCGTGTTAATTTGGTGGACATCATCCATAGCCTACACTAAAACGTTATACATATTATGTACTATGCATATGAAAATTGAACTTCACGATTATTAATCGTCAATTATGCATATATACACAGAAGTTGAGTATTATAGACTAGGTATAAATGGGTCACGTTCGAACAGAAACATTTCATTAACGACAATAAATGAAAGAAAGGTCACAAACAAACTCTAGTATATAGAAACTTACAACTATGGCATCTTATAATAAGTTAAGACGCCATTTAAGAGCCAGGCGTTGTAAAGAATGCGTATATTGAACTCAGGAGACATATTAAACGAGTAAAATATAACTGTTATTTTTCACTGTCTTGTCTTATGATAATTGGCAAATATTAGTATTGTCAGTTTGTAATAACAAATCAGAAAGGGAAGACATACACAAAGAGACAGCAATCCACTAAACGCCAAATAACAACCCAAATCACTCCGACAGTTATGAACTGATAAGACAATAATAGAACTACACGAGCAGTAGTCACTGTCAGATTCACAACATGGTTTTGGAAGTAAGTCTCTCATTGTCCCGTCGTTAATCCGTTTGTACAATGGCACCAGTCTTTAGCAGTAAGCTGATTGGAAATATTGGAACTACACAAGCAATAGTCACTGTCAGATTCACAACACGATATTGAAATTATTCCCTGGTTGTCTCCGTCGATAATCTATCTGCACAATAGCCTACTGTTGTGAACAATTCTATAAGCAGATAATTACTGCATGGTTTCTAACGGTATTGTGGAAAATAAAATTATTATTGAACCCATTCTTGCTTACAGAAAAGAAGAACTAATTAATTATACCACAATGTTCCAAACTGCTTCATTTACCGGTGGTACAGATTAATCGGAAATATTTCAGGAAGAATGAATTGTCATTGTTATGATAGAATCTAGTTATTATAAGAAATTACTGTTTTAAATCCGAATTATGCACATAAGTTCTCTTACCGCCGTGGTCCATTGAACGCGATAATGTGTTTATCATTTTCTATAATGGACAACATTATCGACCTCTGTGCGAAGAGGACAAACTTCGTTTACGATTTATTCTTAATTGTTAAATGAACATGTTTAGTTCAATCGTTTACTTATGTCACCGGAGTGTAATCCAGGTTGTATTTTTAATTTTATAGAAAAGCGTTATAATTTAATGTTAATTAACAAATAAAGGTGTATATATACGTTTTGTAAGTGGTTATAGTTTTGTAGACAAGGAATAATGTGTTTGAAAAACACCAACCTTTCATGCTGATGGATCTTTGAAGTTGTTGTAATCCGATTGACTTTCTTTGTCAGACAACTCCATTACGGTATCATCAGGTCGAGTAATTATATTTTGCATACTGTGATCAAATTTCATTTCAGTTTGACAACATCGGAATTTGTCGGGAAAACTGTTTTGTCTATGCATTTGTGTTTGACAGTGTAAAATGTCCAAAATCAACACATCTCCCAGTTTGATGACAAACACGCCATAGTATCAAGAGATTGCTTAGCATGTATTGTCTAGATAAGTTTTAATCGAACATGAGAGGGAAGAACAAACAATTCATAGCGGTAATAAATCTGTCTAACGTATGTCTGTTATCCAAACGACATGTGTTGGAGTCAAGGCCAGGGTACAGTACATGGTTTAAATACACATGCATGTCTACCCTGTTATAAAATAGTTTATGTTTTAGAGGAAAAGTCTGGCTTATCGCCAATGACATCCATGCAAAACGTGACTTGGAAATCCTTCAATCAATCAAATTCATTTTCATTTGTAAATTGTCAATATCAGTTTACACAATGTAACAGTAACATATTGATTTAAGTTATCGAGGGATTCCTATAACACATTGCCTTCATGTCTTAACATTACAAACATACAAACTGCATTAAAATACATGTTTCAGTGCTTCTGAAGATTCTTTGGATTACCGGTATTACAATTAAACAAGAGCAACATAAATGAAATAAAGTCAGACAATTGCAACTATATACTGTGCAGGATGCGTGTCAATCATAGAAATGCGTCTAGTGTGGTTGACAATCATGTCCTCTACTACTGACTAGCATCTAGCGCAAAGAAAGCCGAAGTGGAATGTTTATTGTTCAAAATTTATCTGAATTGTAAATCTCTTGAACAAAGTCCACGTGTTTATTTGTAGTTTCAAATCCATCCGTCATAATAATAGAAATTACAAATTACCCAAACATATTCTAGGATAGGTGATCATGCAGATTAAATTATTTCATCTCCATTGACATCAAAATGACAGCTGCTTAAACCAATGTATCATTCGACAGACTTCGAATTGTTTGGTGTGATGTTGAATTGAATAACAATCAATTAAACAAGAAAACACTAAACGTCAGTTGTTGAGATAACCTTCAATCCCGATGATCACCAAAGTACATTGCTATTAATCTACTTATTCAAAATACATGTACAGAGGAACATAAGTTACTATTTAAATTGTAGAACGCTCCTTGTGAAAGTGTGGTTATAGACTTAGGTTCGATCCAGTTCTACGTATTGGTATTGATATAACTGTATTGCTATACTCAGTTTACGATTAAAGTTCCTTGAAGGTAATGTTGCACACTGGCATGGTAGTATATAGATCGGTAGTGTCGTAGAACCATTCTCAAGCAACGGGGGCGTTATCTCATAGGTTGTTTATTGTACCCTACCTTTATAATTATGTTTATTTTGCCTCGCTTGGGTGTATCTGGCTTGTTCTTGTCTTATTGGTGAATGGCCTTCGGCCTCGAGGGAAGAAACAGAAACTGTATGTGAGACAGATGTTTCTGCTTTTATTATAGCCCATGTATATACATGTAAGAGGCAGATTGTTATTCCAGCGCTTGTGGTAGTTTGTAGACGATATAATCCCATTTGTATATACAAAGAAGTAGTTCAACTCCGATTCGAACCAGGTGGTGTAACATGTAATTACACCTCAGACAATATTGTAAAACAAATTGTTCAAAGAAACAAAGGAGGCAAACAATCAACGTGGATTATGTATATACAGAGTATGGTATATTGGTGTTCATGTTACATTTGTCCAAGGCAAAATAACATTACTTCTGTACATAATTTACAAACTGCTCATTCTCGTCGATACAGATAAAAACAATTCTGCACTTTCTCTTAAAATGTCGAGTTCTGAAAGACCTAATTAAAAACAAATGGGTCTCGTTAAAAATGTCATTACTCAATTAGTTAATACTGCTACCACTGATGGTACTAAACGAAGGCAGATAATATCAAACAGATGATAGCATATAAAGACATAAAACTACGGCATCGCATGATTAGATTAGACGCCATGCAATGCCTTGTCACGAATGCGTATATTGAACCCATGAGGCATATTACACGATTAAAACAAAATTTTCATTTGCACTGCCTTGTCGTACGATGCACTACGATATAAATGACAATTTCTAGAGAGGTTGGCCAATATGTAATAAAAATCAGACAGGGATAAATGTTTCTGGTGTTGTATTTAAGTTTAAAATAACAACTGTGTTAATCAAAGCTGATGGACGTCATCAATACCCTACACCACTCAAACAGTTCATGTAGAACTATTCAATATTAAAAAAGTCAAACTATGAATATTGAACTTCAGTATGATTAATCGTCTAGATTATGCATTTATACACAAATGTAAAGTATTGTAGACTAGTTAGAAATGGATTTCGTTCGAACAGAAACATTTCAATTACGACAATAAAGGAATGAAAACTCATATTAGAACAAGCTCTAGTATATTATAGTACCATATAGCTATGTAGTTGTAAAGATTGCGTATATTTATCACATGAGACATATTAAACGAGTAAAACAAACTGTCATTTTTCACTGTCTTGTCTTATGAAAATTGACAAATATTAGTATTGTCAGTATGTTATAACAAATCAGAAAGGGAAGACATACACACAGAGACAACAATCTACTAAACACTAAATAACAATACAAATTACTCAGACAGTAATGAACTGATTTGACAATAATAGTAGTCACTGTCAGATTCACAACATGGTGTTGGAATTAAGTCTCTGGTTGTATCCGTCTTTAATCCGTGTATACAATGGCATCAGTCTGCAGCAGTAAGCTGCATGGAAATATTGGAAGTACACAAGCAGTAGTCACTGTCAGATTCACAAAATGATGCATGCGTTGGAATTAAGTCACTGATTGTCCTAATGTTTAATCCGTTTGTACAATGGCTCCAGTCTGCAGCAGTAAGCTGCTTGGAAATAATAGAACTACATACACAATAGTCACTGTCAGATTCACAACCGGGTAAAGGAATTAAGTCACTGATTGTCCCGTCGTTAATCCGTTTGTACAGTGGCACCAGTGTGTAGCAGTAAGCTGATTAGAAATAATAGAACAGCACCAGTGTCAGAATCACAACATGGTATTGGAATTAAGTCCCTGGTTGTCCCGTCTTTAATCCGTGTATACAATGGCATCAGTCTGCAGCAGTAAGCTGCATGGAAATATTAGAAGTACACAAGCAGTAGTCACTGTCAGATTCACAAAATGATGCATGCGTTGGAATTAAGTCACTGATTGTCCTAATGTTTAATCCGTTTGTACAGTGGCACCAGTGTGTAGCAGTAAGCTGCTTGGAAATAATAGAACAACGCAAGCAATAGTCACTGTCAGATTCACAACCGGGTATTGGAATTAAGTCACTGATTGTCCCGTCGTTAATCCGTTTGTACAGTGGCACCAGTGTGTAGCAGTAAGCTGCTTGGAAATAATAGAACAACGCAAGCAATAGTCACTGTCAGATTCACAACATGGTATTGGAATTACGTCCCTGGTTGTCTCCGTCGTTAATCTATCAATAGCACCACCATTCTGTTGTAGTGTAAAATTCTACACACAGATATTTACTGATTAGCTTCTAACGGTATTCGGGAAAATGAAACTATTGTGAAACCAACCCTTGCTTATAGAAAAGAAAACATAATTAATTATATCACAAGGTTCCAAACTAAGTAATTCACAGGTGGAAGAGATACAGATTCATCGGGAATATTTCTGATTGAATAGGTTGATATGAACATGTTTTTTACATAATAATAATAATGGTTGAACGTCAGGAAATATTGCAAAACAACCGAAATAATAGCCTTATATTGTACTTTACTATCGGATGATTCGGGATCTCCCCGGTAAAATTTCGTGACTGTTGGCTTATCGGTTGTCCTTAGGAACGCTTGTCGTTATTTCAGACGATTGAATTATTGTTTTATCGAATCGTCCGTTAGCCATATATGAAGTCCGTATATGGTTGCCGCTTGCATAGTAACGTGATCGCTGCGTTATCTAAACCAACAGGATTAATGTAAAGTAAATAAATTGATGCAACTTGTCATTCAAGAATGCGTTGAAATGATGCGTATTTTATCAGATTTCTTTGTTGTTTGTGTTGTCTGCGTGATTGATAAATTTTTGTAACTGTCCATGTTGATATGTAATGTCAAACAAAACTCCTCCCACTTAACAATAACAATTAACAGCTGAAATAGTCCATCGTTAAATAACATAGCGGAACAGTTATAGATCAACTTTAGTTATCAACGGATTCCTTTTACACATAACGCTCATGTTATGACAATACAAACATCAAAACTGCATTACCGTAAATGCTGTAGTGCTCGGGCTGTAGGCGATACTTTTATTTTGATTGAATGACTAAAACAAACACAATTTAGATCAATTGATACAACTCAACCAGACAGACGAAACAATATATTATCACACCATACATGGTGATTGTAAGCTTTGACCAACAATTTCACTGTCTGTATAGGGGTTGCGTTACTTCCGATTTTTTACTTCCGGTTTTAACAGTAGGTGTCGGTTTGTCGAATTCGTATTGATATCGTTTAATATGTAATGTATTGGCAATATTGAAGAACACAATACCAATAAGGCTGATTATGATGGGAAACCTGGTGAGTAGTGTGTGATATTTCAAGTTAAGAGGTTTACAAAATGTATAAGTAAATTGGACTGGAAGGCCTAAAGCTGTTAGGTATGACGATGCTTATTTACTGTAGTTTAAACACATATAGCTGCAGCGTTATTTGTTTTTCTGCTAATAAATCATTTCATAGTTTGTTTTCATGTGTAAATACTAATCAGTTCACGCAATACACACCATCTTTAAGTTCTAATATTTCTTCGAGCTTCGTGCAAGTTTGTTTTAAGGAAATTCAAATGGCCACAGTCAATTCTTTAGTTAGATCTAGAGGCAATAATGTCGTGCAAATAACTGGCGACAAACGATCGAATATTTTTTTATCCCTGATTACATTGTTCAGCCCATATGGAAATACATGTCGTATCAAACACTTAATTAACACACATTTTTTATATAGAGAGACTAATCTTTTCCCGAAACTAATTTAAAACGGTATACGCTATCTTTAGGATGAGAGAGTGCTGATGTTTTTTGAAATCTCAAAAGTACTTATAAACAACCCAAACAATACAAAGTCATGATTTATCTACAATTTGAAAGTACATATAGAATGCGCAGGAATATTAATGCATAAGAATGACATTGTATAATATTTGAATTGTGAAATAAACTTATTGATATGAGGAATTCTGACAGGAAAGGCAGCACTCTACATAACTAGTCAAACACAGAAAATATTAACAACACCCAAGTTAAACGTCTTACATATTTAAAACTTCTATATCAAAATGTATAATCCATCAAAGATGTATGCTATGTATTATGAAAGCGTCAATGGTCGTAGTAGGTTATACTGTACACTCAGCGACAAAAGAATCGCAAAACATACATAATGGTTTTTTTCAAAGTTATTATGTTTTCAAATTCAGTGAAAGTTAACACAATCATTGGTCAAATATTAATGAGGCATACGTCTAAATTTCATACGTTTCTGTAAGTTAATAAACATTTTACATAGGTTTTAATCAAACAGCCAAACATTGCAAAAGTCACATTGTTGTCACATTCATTATCTGGTGTAAGCACCACGAACACGAATTTACTTTAAACATTCACAATATAATACCTGTGATGTTTTGTGGGTGGGATAATGGTTCACTCACGAATAAAGTCCTCCCACATACTGTAGGCCAAGAAAACATGGACGAAGTTTCAAATAATTGTTAATATAAATTAATTGCGAACTAATAAACTGTACATGCATGTTAAGGATTTCGGTTGTAGGAAAATGCACTAGGAAACACGGTCGTATGTTAATAATTGATGGATTTAGTCAGTGTTTATGATACTGCTGTAAAATAAATTAATTAAGAGGTGTGACGTGGATTGGCTAAATGTAAACGACTTTGAATTGCATCGTTATCGTCTTTAATGTAAATTGGAAAGAAAATGAATCAAAATGAACGTGCGGTATTTTTAAAAAGGAACTTTATTTCACAAACAAGTTGTCATTTTTCCTACCCGTGGGCTCCTATGGATTCTAGCTATAATTCTGGCTGACCGGAAGCGGTTCCTGCGATATCGCATGGGTATGATCTGGTCTAGTCGTTGGGTGTTTATAATTAATTTCCCTGTGTGTTTGCGGTCCTTAACCGTTCCAAAGGCATGATATTGATCATGTAGCCTTGCAATGATTGAAGGGTGGTAATGAAAATATCCGACAACTTCAGAAGGACTCGAACCCATTTGGCGCAGTCCGACTGGTTCAGGCCGTGTGTGTTCAGACAAACATGGCATGTTTAAACTTATTTTATATGTGTTTATTTGATAAGTGTTATGTATACGCTGTCATTCGGCAATAGAAATGTTCCGCTTTGAGATTTCGCACGTGCTCCATGTACGAACATTGGGTTTTACCCTAAACTGGTAAATTCCGGTTAAAACACATTGAATTATGCAGAAATGTGCTGGGATGTCAAGGTTGTACCCCATGAATCATTTACATTAAACGAAAACAATATATCGCACTTATTTAGAAAATTATGACCCCGATAAAGTTTTGCGTTTCTTTTGTCCCTAAGTGTATATGATGATCTCAGTTATATCGATATTATCTATCATACTTATTATCTATCATTATCTTCCGCTTCAAACTTAATTTTAACCAAATAAGTAAGAATCGTAAAAGTATCGTAACGTCTTAATTTTCATTATTATCTACATTTTGTGTTTTAGTCGAGTTTTGTGAACAATATACAATGTAGTAAATTTGTATCATTGCAGTCCTAGAATCCTTATATATTGTTTAACCTTGTTGAATAATTTGCAGCGCAGTAAATTGTACATTAAGGATAATTTCATTTTTTCAATACAATTTGTATTATATTATTACCAACACTGGCAGGCTGTTTTTTTCCAATTGAAATCCGCTTAATTTACACCTAATGCTTGTATGCATTACTGGTAATGACAGTTAATATTTTAGTTTCGTAAACAACTCCAAGGTTGTCCAGTTCCAATAAATCATCTATGTAAATTCTGCAAAATGTTCTGATGGAAGAACTGGATATTTAATTAATTAAGATTATTGCAACTTAATGGTATTCCCAAGTGCTCTGTGATTTCCTTCAGACACGAATTCAAACTCTTTCTGACAGTTTGACCGACACCTTATAATGTGGCGTGAGGTTATATGTAGACGGATTAGGTTATGTAAACATTAGGACACGGAAGCAGACAATTTGATTAATCAGCAGTTTACGATATCCATCGCTAGTGGTATTATGTATGATCGCTTTTCTGTACTCAAACCCTGCTGGTGATTTTGTAAGAACAATGCTTGTTTTTCGAATTTATTGGATAGTTTAGCACATTTCTGTACTCAAACACTGCTGGAGTTGTTGCCCATCCACATATCTGCAAACACATAAGATATATCACTCATCAGTAATTTTAGAATTTGAAGAAGTAAATGTATTAAAAAAAAGACCAGACCAACATTTGTTGACCTCTTTAGATGTCCTATTCAGTTGATGTTCATATTTGTAGCCGTAACCGTTATTTGCTAAGTCTAGGCTCCAACAAGATAATTTGTGTTAATTCTCTCTTTAAAATATTGTCCGTTTGTCCTGTGTATTTTTAAATAGATGATGGTCTATTCAAAATTAAAGTTTATCAAAATGTTATAACGAAGGTTTAATTAGAAAGAAATATCAAGAGGACCTGAAACATTAAATACATCCCTTAAGCAACACATACAAATGACACAACGCCAACACACAACAGAAAACGAAACGCTTAAGCTCCGGCCGCAAAATCTAAACAAACCAATGTCGCATAAAGGCACGCCAAAACTGAGGCTTTAGCATTCAGTCAAGCTTTTGCTACGATTTAACCTAGTCGAAATCGTTCACCATAGCATCGATAGAATTTACCTTAACACACTTCTTTAGAACAAAATAATTATAATACATAGTACTAGTACTATATTAGCATAGAACTTTAAGGAAAATAAACGAACACGTTTTTTTCTTATGAAGGAGCACTAAACACTAATATTGGTATAAAGTTACTAATATAACAAATTACAATGTCACTTAGCTCGTGTTTTGTGGAAAACAGCGTCAATGTATATATCAGGTAATACATTTGATCAGACTAATTTAAGGACTGGTTAAATTAAGCGTATGGCTTCATTATGTCACAGTGAGAACCGTCTAACGAACCAGGAAAGAAAACATATCAATACTTTTCACTATTATTGTAGTGGTCTCCGTAAAAACAATCAAGACGGTCTTCTTTAATTCCTAGATTAGTTGGTCAATACGATGTGACTTTATTGTACGCCAATCACGGTATGCTACACAGCATGTCCCGCCTCTCTAGAGGAAGATATTGGAAAGCGACGAACGTTTGTCGTCATACAGCAAACCGAATCACAATTCTTAGCTAGCTGTGTTCGCATGTGGACGTGAATAACGATAAACGTATATGGAAATGTAAGATAGAGAAAAAGATGTATAAGCTTGTTGAATAACTGATTTAAAATATGGAAGAGACGTAGTTCATACTTTCGGTCATCGAATGGTTGATTAAGGTGGACATACCGACGAAAAACAGAATATAAAATATTGTTGATTTAATATTGACGAAAATGGAGGAGGTATATTATAATATTTCTAACTTTACGTTCTATTCACCGGACCATGCGTCGTCACAACTAATTGCTTCAATGAAGTTGATGAGGAGCATATGCATACCGCTTATTGTAGTGACTGGGTTGCTAGGCAACACATTGTGTCTTATAGTCTTCTTGACAAAAAACATGCGCAAATCATCTTGCTCAATATTTCTTGCATCTCTAGCTTTTGCCGACGGTTCTTACCTGGTGTGTTTGTTACTAACGTGGGTCGACGGGGACGTCAAAAATATCATGACAGTAAACATTGCGTGTCAATTATTGTTCTTTTTCACCTATGTGTCTTCATTTCTGAACGCTTGGTTTATTGTTGGCTTCACATGTGAACGATTTATCGCCATTTGTTTTCCCCTTCACAGTAACTATATGTGCAGTGTATACAGAGAAAAAGTTGCCGTATTATCATTATGCATTTTTTCAGCTGTTGCCTACAGCTATAGCTTCTGGACTATTGGAATAACGACGTGGGGCTCAGAGCCCAAATGTTCACATCAGGTGGAGTATTTTGAGTTCCTCCGAGTTGTTACTTGGATTGATTTATTTTTGACATTGCTCATTCCATTTCTAATCATTGTGTGTATTAATGCTGTGGTGCTACGAACAGTGATCAAAGGGACACTAGCCGCAAAACAACAACATGTGGTTAAGATAAAGAAATGCAACACGGAGCAAAGTTTACTCAGTAACGGGGTGGCGACGACGAGGCCACATATTCGCCTGACAGGCGTACAAAGATCTCTGTCGCAGGTACGAGTTGCAAGGACATTATTTCTTGTTTCTACAGCATTTTTAATTCTGAATCTCCCATCACACACAATACGTTTGTATAATCTCATAGATACCACAACCTCAGAGGATCCACAAGTTTCTATAGAATTCTACTTTTTTCAAGAACTAACATTAATGCTTTATCATACGACATACTGTTGTAACTTTATTTTGTATGCGCTAGTGGGAAGGAATTTCAAGAAATCACTACTCCTACTTTTAAGGTGTAAATCATCCTCGGCAGATCATAAAAGGAAAATGTTACATAAACTGAGTTCTACCCAGGGAGCATGTGTGACAACAATGTGAACGTGTATTTCTGGATGTGTGATCTGTTCTGTGATTTCAGTGTACGGCAATGTGTAATTCTGCATAAGTGGCTACAGTATAATACAGAACGGATGAGATCAATGTTAAGCGATGCGTAACTGTGTATATTGAAGATTGAGCGTTTATAAACATGTGATTGTTATTATGTATAATAAATGGATGAAATTATTTCGTTTAAGGTGATGAGTAAATCTGCGTGTGTGTCTGCCTGTCCATGTAGGGCGACGTTTTAGAATTTCGTAAATGGGATCAATTTTAGAAGGGATTTTAATCTTCTATCTATTTTCGTTTTGCGTTGATAATGTGATTGCTATGTTTAGAGTGTTGAATCAAAGTGAATGTGATTGAAAACTTAAACAAAAACAACGAATGTGGTTATATAATAATAAGTATACAGTACTGGCGAAATGAACGTTGACTATAATGTGTTCTGTATTTAATTATTTGCTAAACAAGTCTTAATAAAAATGTGATTGTTATTATATATAATAAATTAGTGAAACTATTTTGTGTACATCAATAACCATGCTTTACTGTAGATATTTGTGGAAGTCATACTTGATTCGTCCGTACGACCTTGCCACACTTCAATGCATAACAAAACGTAAGCCGAACGTATTGGGCGTTTTCCCATAACGGTGGAAAGTCTTAGCACCTTGAACTTGACCTCAAACGAAAATCTGATGCATCATTAACACGTGTACGGAATCAATAATTAGCTGATTGGTGCTACAACGTATGTGGTACATTGTACTGATTTCTTAATTATCCGTAGCATTAATATACAGAAGGTGTTTTAAACTGGTATATGATAGCTTCTCCAACGTCATATAGCACGCACGCGCAATGCGGCGTACCTGTGTCATTTGTTCAAATTACTTAACAAAATGTATGTAACTCGTATACAAATTGCATAATACTACGGGCATATACGTTTAATCCGAAATAGGATTGCTACAGCACAATTAATGTTTTTTAACTTATGTAAAACTTATTTCAAACAAATTTGAAAACAGCGAGCGCATAATTATACGCTCGGCATACGATGCTGTTATTTTCCCATTGCTATTTGACAAGGTCCTTAGTAAGTTGTCTTTCGCTGGTGGAACATATATTTGGCAATGGTAGTCTAAGATCATATATTTTACGACATAAATAGTCTAAAATATGATTCTAACAACTACAAGCAATACACTTATGTTATTTTAATGAAAATATATTCATAATAATTTGGAGGAGTTATCTTAATAAAGAAAGCTGCAAACGGGTTGGAGTACCTATTCTAATAAATAAATAATTTGTAAAGAGATCACATTCTGTGCTTTAAGTATACAATAAAAAAGTTTAAACGACATTCAAACATGATTTGACGTAGCTTAGACATGTCTTTCATACTTCCAATATCCGATACGTCATGATATGTTTATGTTGATGCATTGAAATAAAGCATATTGATAAACAAGGATTGTACGGTCTTAGTAGGGTTTTCTGATATACCATCCAGATATAATACTAGCGTGATCTTTAGGCCACATTGGCTAAAAAGTTTGTAGAATATACGCTTTATGGTTAGATTATAACTGAACAGATATCAATTCCAGGTATTTCCCTGATGCAGGTTTTCTGTGTCCCTGACGCAACTTTGTGGCTTGGGACCCTCATTTCTGCATTACTGTGCATCCTTGGGACCCCCAATAGGATCCCTAGAATAAACATTTTTATTTTAGCTAGAACATTTTTCTTTCTGCTATTTATTGCACTAAGTCTTGTGGTGCATTGAGCAATCTGCATTTGTTGTTTTATCTATTTATAAATTTGATACTTACTAATAATGAGCTTGACATGCATTACTGTATAGTGAAGGGACCCCCAAAATTTCTCAGGGACTCCCTAAATACACATTTTAAGGGTCCTGCGACCCTCGTATGAAAATCCTAGGGAAAGCCATGCAATTCCTAATTAAATGTAAGTGAAGCGACTATCTAAATACAGCACTTTCACTACTGGATGTGTTTTATGTAGGCGTTTTGTGACGTAAATATTTAAAAAAAAAGTTTAATACTAAGTACAAAGTTGAATACATCCAGGCTTTGGGTTGCAAAGGGTAGAGAATGTACAACGTAGTTGCTGTTATGGCTGTATTATTATGAAAGCTGGCACTCAGACGTTCAACGGTTATTATCAAATTCCGCATCTCGTTCACTTATACGTGTGACATTGTGCGAATGAACTGTGGCTTGTACGGTTTAAATGTTTTCTATGCTCGAGTGTTAGATTTCTGTTTTCTCTCTCCGATGTATATTATCTTTTTTTAAATGATTGTTTCTTTCGGTTAAACACGAATTTAAATCCTTTCGGGATTTGTGATTCAATGTTGCATAGCAAATATCTTGGACATTATATTGTAGTCGATCAAGTGTCTTATAACTGTGAACTACACGAAGAAAAGGAACGTCCAATATTCACCACAACACATTGTATATGACGGTTAATTGAAGAGGAAACTGTCAATTACTTTGTAAGACGAACAAGTCTCTGAATAATGAAGAGAATATAATTGTGTTAGAGTATATTAGATTATTCCTTGAATCTAAAACTTTTTTCTCTCGTTTTATTTGAAACAGAAATGTAACGTTTTGTGGATTTGCGAATTAGATACCATTTTTTCTAACCTTGAGCAATGAATTTATTCTAACAGAAATGAAATCCAATTTAAAAGGACTACCTAAAACTAAAATCTGACGCGAATTTTTCATACAATTCTGGCATTTCTTTATAATCCTCGATGATGACTAATATGTCAGTAAAATACGAAATCAAAGCTTTGTTTCACTTAGCCGATGTATGCATGTGTACATGAACATATTTTTAAACCACGAGCGGGATGTTACTGCAATTATTATTGTGTCTTACAACCGCTGCTCGGTGTATACACAAGTACATATCGTTCAAAATACGCACACAATATACTTTCAATCGGTAATAACAGACTTAAGACACAGACGTCATTTCTAACTAACGAACTCGGAAATGTCAGACGAAATTTACGATAGTGTGATTATACACGGAGGCTTATAACGTTAGTACTAGACAACCATGACAATCTCGTACGAAAGATGTAAACACATTACGCTATGTACTGTTAAATGACATGTCGGGCGAACGTCTTGAGGTATTGCAGGTGATTTGCGATCAGCAAGTCTGTGGTTTGAGTAATGCTTACGCCACAACATAATGTCTTTGGATAAGAATAAATCACTAACAGAGTATGCGTGTGTATAAGCCGGTGTGTCAAGGCAGAGTGCTTTAACCGATGGTCGTGGATATACAAACAATCGACTGAATACACGCAAGTCTGAAAGTACATTAGCATTGGTAATATCAGACTTAATCACAAGACGCACATTATTTGAAACTTACACGGAAATGTCAAATGAAACTTGTGCCACACGGAAGTAGACACAACCTTTACATTATGTCAGTCTAATTTGTAACGATTACCAATCCCGTTTGATAAATGTAAACATATCACGCTATTACGCCATTGACGAGACAAGGACTTGGTAATAGTAATATTACTGAATATATCAATATTCATACAGGTTAATAACATCTGCTCTTTGCAAAGTGATAATAACAGATTGATACGGAAGATGTGGAGGCAGCACCCATCAGAAACTACATAACACGAAAGAAACAGAAATAACAGTGTACAGTTTGTATTCCAATGACTTGCATTTTATAAATTGAACGCGGTGTGGATGTGTGGATGTCAATTTTATCCCCCCTCTAACAGGACACATTACAATATTTGAAATGAGATTAAGTTCGGATGTTTCAGGAGATCGATGTCTGGCGTCGTTCTATAATTGCAATGGTTCTAATGCTATGTAATTTTGAACGTATAACATAAAACGATTAAGAACATATGCTCTAGTTTCTTAAATATAAACAATTAGCCATTGCAGTTGAAAAAGCTATCCTTCATTGTCATTATCCCGAGAAATCATCAACATTGGTCAAAATAACAATTTAGGCAACATAAATAAATTATACTTAAATGCCAATTTTTGCTAGTCTGTAGTGATCAATACAGTTCGCCAAAACCACAAAATTTAATAAAAATACCTGCAAGTTTGCTTACTAACATGAAAGACGATATATAACACATAACACATGTACTAAGTATAAATTGCATTTAAAGTTGCATTATTTATGAAACACATTCTTAGTTAAGCATGAAATACACATTTACAAAAATTTTACTTTGTGTAAATGCGCCAATTGAAAATACTAGTTTTATGTTAAATAATGAATGTGGCAATCCATTATGTCACAGTTCACAATTTAAATATATATCTGCGCTGACATCAATCAGGAAGATGTGTTACAATGGTTTTTATATACTAAAAACAGATGATTGGTCCTAATAAAAAAGTATGTTTTCCGATTGTTTTTCATAGTCTCGAGTTAATATCCGGACTTGAATATTTTTTATACTGATCATAATCCTGTCTTAATATCAGTGCTCAATATTTGAGACAAAATGACATCCTGTCAATTGAACACATAGACAACGCCAACTGATCTCGGTTCTTCTGTTTGAAGCAACGGGTTTGTGGATGGTGGTTATAATGTAATTATGGATAGGCTCAATTGAATTTCTTTCCAGACGTTTGTGAAAGAAAGAGTTCATTTGTATTCATTTCACTGATGTTGGGATTTGCTGTTGTCAGTCTGTACCTCTCTCAGGGAATACTAAGAAAATATTACTTAGTACATTGTCTCGTAGAAATATTGTTTAATGGAATTGATGAAACTTATTTTTATTTTATGCTTGTTGAGTAATAATAATTGTCTAACTACGAGAAATGTGTCAAATGTAATGCAGGTCATTTTGGAGTAAGCAACTTCAATACGCGGGCGGGGGGGGTGACTTCTGCCGAAGGCCGTTGTTAATGTATGAATATGAACGAGATCTGGTGACTTACTCACCGGCATAAGTTTAACTTCCAACCTGAAAGCTGCTTCCATTATAACAAGTGGAAATGCTGCAATTTGATACGGTGTAGTCTGTTTATGGAATGGTGAACGCGTCATTTTCTTGCTGTTGCTACAGGCAATGTTGCAATGATATTACCTACTTCGAACTTCGAGTTCACCCATTGTAATAAACCAATACTTAACCGTTCTTTTGTCGCTAGACAGTTATAAAGATTGCAACCAATTTCAAACCACGAATTGAACGTGGGTCTTCATATTGACTAGAAACAACGAATACACTCATTAGATACTAGGCTTCAATTTCACTACAAGTATAGTACGTGGAATTTGAGAAAAATATGTCAATGACGTCATAAAGAAGGACGATTATTTGAATTATAAAGGGAATATAATTGTGTTAGAATATATGTGAGTACTCCTTGAATCTGAAACCTATTTTTTTCTCACGTTTATTTGAAACAGAAATGTAACGTCTTTGTGGATTTGCGATTTTGATAATGATTTTTTAACCTCGGGGCAAAAAATTCATTCGAACAGAAATGTAATCCAATTTTAAAGGAATACTACTAATAAAAACCTGACACAAATGTATAATTAAATTCTGATATTTTTACAACTCTTACTGATTTTAACCGTGACTATGAAAGACGAAATCATTGCTCAGTTTCACTTAACCGAGGTGTATGCATGTGTACATGAGAACATTCTAAAACCACGAACGGGTTGTTACTGAAATTGTTATTGTGTCTTACATCCGCTGATCAGTACAAACAAAATGTACATAAACAAGTACATATTTTCGAAAATACGCAAACTTACAATAAAATTGAATTGGTAATAACAAACTACAGACACCAACAATAATTATGACTTCGACACACGATAACGTCAAAGAAAACTTACTCCGGTGTAGTAGATTAATGCGGAAGTTTAAATGACTAGATAAACATAGACAGCATGCCATTCTAGCTTGTGCACACTGATTGCCAATCTGGTATAATAAATGTAAGAATATCACGCGATGTACTTGTATGTACAAGTCAAGTAGGAGCGAACGTCTTAAGGTAGTGCACAGGCTTTGAGTTCAGGAGATATCTAATTTGATCAATGTCTACATCACTGTTCAATGTTGTTGAAAACATTTCAATCACCTACAGTATATGGATGTGTGTAATGCCGGTGTACCACAATTCTGAAAATACACTTTACATTGGTAATATCCGACTTAATCTCAACACGCACATTATTTTTAACTGACACGGAAATGTCAAATGAAACTTACACTACACGGAAATAGACATAACGCATACATCATGTCAGTCTAATTTTTAACGATTGACAATCCCGTAAGATATACGAAACATATCACGCTACTGCGTCATACACGAGATAAGAACTTGGTAATAGTAATATTACTGAACATGTCAGTATTCATAAAGGTAAACAATAACACCCGCTCATACTGACAAATCCGAAAGGGAATGTAGGATATGCAGCGCCGTCCAGAAACAGCATTACACGAAAGGCACAGAGAGAACAGTTCATAGATGGCTTGAGTTGTACGAGTGTACTAAAGTGATCGCAGTCACACAAAATGTGTATAGCGTCCGTTCTTTGACTGAATCCGTAGATCAGACCATGATTACTTTAATGTGTGAATATGTACAAAAACCAACTTGCTGCTCTCTCGTTTTCATAACAAACAAAGACCGAGCACCAATCCCCCGAAGCGTCTCAAGTAAAAATCTTATCCCAATTGCAGATTATGCTTAAACAAGGGTCTTGAGTATCAACTCTTTAAAATTACTGTAATGAACTATGATAGTGTTGATGTTTGGATACCAAGTTTGATATCCCCCTCTTATAGAAATTATCACAAGGACACATCACAATATTTGAGATGATGTCTCGGGAGATCGATGCCTGGTGGCATTCTATAATTACAATGGTTCTTATGCTATGTAATTAAGAACATTTTATATATAACTATCAAGATCGTACGCCCTATTTTCTGAAATACATACCATTAGCCATTGCATTCGAAAAAGTTACCCCATTATCCCAAGAAATCATCAACATTGGTCAACATAGCGCCAGTGTATAGAAGTTTAGGCTACATAAATAAATTATACTGATCTGTCAATTCATGCTAGTCTGTAGTGGTCAATACAGTTCGCCAAAACTACAAACATGTAATTAAAATGCCTGCAAGTTTGCTTACTAACATGAAATACGTTATATAACACATACCACATGTACGAAAGTATAAATTGCATTTCAAGTTGCATTATTTATGAAACACATTCCTAAGAGTGGAAATACACATTTACAAAACTTTTAAATGCGTCTAATGTGTCTTAGTGCGCCAAAGTATTAGTAATGTGTTTTTCAATAGTTCACAATTCAAATATATCTCAGCACAGACAAGTCTGTAGACAAACCATGTATAAATAAATTCATGTATATTATGTTATGAAATAAATATTGTTTAAACCAACCATGTCAAAACAACAACAATCAGGAAGATAGAGTACAATGGTTTACATGTACTTAATCAAATGATTGGTCCTAATAAAGAACTATGTCTTCCGATTGTTTTTCTTAGTCTCGGGTTAATGTCCGGACTTGAATATCTTAAGATGCTGATCATAATCCTGTGTTAATATCACCGTTCCAATGACTTCCTGTCAATAACAATTGAGCACATAGACAATGCCAACTGATCTTGTTTGAAGCAACGGGTTGTTGATGGTGGTTATTGTATAATCAAATTTTGGTTCGGCTAAATTAAATCTATTTCCAGACGTTTGTGAAAGAAGCTGTTCATTTGTATTCATCCCACTGATGTTGAGATTTGCTGGTGGTATGTACCTCTATCAAGGGATACATTGTATAGAAAAATACTGTTTAGCGAAATCAATGAAACTTATTTTTATTTCATGTTTGTGTTACCAATGTAAACGGTTGTTGAAGAAAAAACAATTGTTTTACTACCAGAAAATTTATGTCCAGTCAATTTTGAGTATTGAGTTTGTTATAAAGGGCGGTCATAAATATATGCTAAAATAAATAACTTTAATAGCTATCTCAGATTTTATGATAATGAAGTGATTTGATCCTTGTTACTAAGCTTATGAGCCCACGTTTGGTTTCAATATGAAAGTCAATAACGTGCAATAGATTCGTTTATCACATAAATCTCGGTGTGGGAGTGTAATAAAGCCCATTACATAAAAACGATATTACACTACTGAATAATTAACTATTTTTGTATGTATTCATACGCGCTGTCAAAAAAATAAATATATATGGCCGACCGTGATTTTATCGTCAGCGGTACAGGTCAGATCGATAGACAAGGCGAATCTGAAAATCAACGAGAATTTACAAAGGCAATTCAATTCAAATATAATAAATAAACACAAACCAACATTAATCTATTGAACGTAGCATAGTCAAACACTTCCTGCAAAATTTAATGCATTTTGAGTTTCAAAATCGCATCTCTTTAAAATTCATCAATCTCTTTCCGAAAATTCGAAGAAGTGATGACGTCAAAACATAAACGTGACGTCACAATGTACGTGACTTTTCCCGTTTTATAGTACGAGTATGTTCCCCTTACAAAACTAATTTCAAGACTAGATAGGGCCTACTTAAAAGGTCCGTGACGTTATTACCGTTCAAATATACCTGTCTCGGCCCTTTTCGTTTTCAACAATGAATTAAATGTAATTGAAATACAGTCACTGTGTTGCACTATGTTTAGATGCTCATTTATTCTTAACCGCATTACTCACCTCAATCTTATTCTCTCTTTAGGGGAAGCGGGTCTACTATTTTTAGTTTTCTACATTTAAATAGGTTATTTTGTTTATGTGATAAAAAGAATCTTACATTCGTGTCTTTCCATATTAATTTTTTTAAACTCGTTAGATAAAAGTAATAAAATACTCGGCAGAGCCTCGTATTTTATCACTTTTATCCAACTCGTTTAATAAATTCAATATGAAAAGTCACTCATGTGAGATCCTCTATGTATTACAGATGTCTTAGAAACCGACAAAGCTATCATCGTCATTTATGTTATTATAATTTCATGCTATAGTTAACTACGTGGATCTAGTTTCGAAGGCCGTTGTTAATGAATATCCATATAACGAGACCCCGTGATTTATTCACCGGTATACTTATCACT
This sequence comes from Spisula subtruncata, assembly GCA_963678985.1. Taxonomy (NCBI): domain Eukaryota; kingdom Metazoa; phylum Mollusca; class Bivalvia; order Venerida; family Mactridae; genus Spisula; species Spisula subtruncata. Next base: position 25,498,499 of record OY787678.1, on the reverse strand, counting down.
ATATACCTAAAAGCTTTTCTCTATTCTAACAAGTGTAAATGATGCAATTTGATACGAACTAATTGTTTACAGACTGGTGACAAAGTTATTGTCTTGTTTTTTTTGTTTTTATCTATAGTCAATTCCAATAATAATCTCTACAGAGGAACTTCTTTGGAGTATTTAACGTTCTTTTGATATTTAAACAGAATGACTCCAATATGAAACTACGAATTATTTATATTCACTGAAAACAACGTATACGCTCCTTTGACGTTAGGGTGTCAATTGTATAATACGAGAAATTGAAGACAAAATGACAATAACGTTATTAAGACACAACAGTCTCTGAATCATGAAGATAATACCACTTTGTTATAGTGTATTGAATTATGTCTTGAATATGACTTGGATGCTTTCTTCTATGTAAAACCGCAATATAACCTGCGAAAGAAATAAAAAAAAACTGAAGGCTAATCCAGTATTGAAAGTTAAACTTAATCATAAAAATCTGACATCATGACTTTTTGATCAAATTCTGGCATTTTTATAATCTTGCCTCCTTCTAGGCCAAAATGACAAAGCAAAATTAGTTCTATGGAAATTGTGGTTTAATAATAGGCTTCGTTACACTGCTGTAGCGGTGGTTTCAAATACCAACCACTATTCACGCATGTGAACTTGAGAGCATTGACAAACGGTGTACAGTGGCAGAGTATGAAAAGACTCAAATTTTGAAGTAGACTTTCTATTTGTAATAGAAAGCTGTCGTGCTATTTCCAACCAATACGAGCATACCACACGTTCCTTACGTCAGTGTAGTAGATTCATACGCAAGTTAACATTTAGCTGTAGACAAACACATACATCATGCCATTCTATATTGCAGAGATTGACATATGCAAATAACAAATGTAAACATATCACGCTAAATGTACTAGGTCAAGCACACGATAAGGACTTGGTAATATTGGTGAAAACATCAACATTTATAATGGTATTAACCAATAACATATCCGATCATTTCACAAGCATAAAGACAAATTGGAAAGAGAAGTTGAGGCATGCAGCACCCATCATACACAAAACAACACACAAGGCACAGATAGAACACTGTACAGAATGTAGGTTTGTATAAAAGTGGTCCCTTCAACTTAATCGTTAATGCAAGATACTGACGGTTGTTGAAGTTAAGAGCCTATTTTCAAAACATGGACCATTTATCAGGTCATGTTGAAATTAGAAAGTAGGAAAGTAAAAACGGTAAAATCGTGTTGGTAAAGACACAAAAAGACAAAATGCAGGGGAAAACATAAACAAACCACAATGACTAGCGTTTAAATAAACACAAAAACGTAAAACCTTCAAAAAGGTATGAGGAAATAAGACAAGGAAGGTAGCACTCAACTTAACCAGCCGAGCACAGAAATCAGAAACACCACAATACAACTTCACTGAGCAATGCCCACACATAAAAAAAGAAACAATCGAATACCAATGTCTCCACCGAAAAGATGCAGGATGACCAAATTTCACATAGAAATTATAGAATAGCGGTTGATCTAGTTTAACAAAAATAGGCAAAGTAGAAATGGGGCGGGAAATCACATTACATATTTTGTAGGAACTACACTGAACAATGCCCACACATAAGCAAACAAAATAATTAAAATTCCAATTCCCCGCAGAAAAAAGGCTGGATGACCCAATTTCACAAAGAAATTATATAATAACGGTTATTGCATGCGACCGAGTAAAACGCAGCATGGACTCGTCAAGTTTCCCAAGGCCACGCTGCACCGCGACCCAAACAAACAAACCCCTGCCAAAACGGCGACCACATGAGGCACAACCGCAACACGTAAAGTTCTGGTTATACATAATTCTAACATGTTTACTACATGTTCAAAGATGCAAAATTTAAAAATAATATGACAACAGTTGTGGGTTACTATGAACATGAACTTATATGAGGCCATTTTGTTTTGACCTGACAATCAGAAAATCATTTTGTATAGATTCACTATAAAAGTTACTCAATGTCTGCATTATAGTTATATTTACATTGCTGTTATGCCAACAATGTCAACAAAATATCAATTAATCAAGACAATTTATAATATTAATGTTTGTCATGGGCTATAAACAGACCAATGACCTAGAAATATGTTATATCTTCCGATTTTCTTTCGTATTCACGGGTAAATATCCGGCATTGAAAAGGATTTAGGTACACATCAACAGCCGGTGTTTATCATCGCGTCACATTATATCTTCTAATAAATGATGTTCACAAAATGATCATTGAATACTTTCTTTATGTTATTTTTATATTTTGTTATTAACCGTGGTTGATGATTGAATAAATGCCTGTAATTAAAATAATGTTATGTCAGTTGTGAGTATTCAAAAGGATTTGTTATAGTTACATGCAAAATGCGTAGGAACCATCAAGAATATTGTGGTAAATAACTCTGCATAGTTACGACACCACGCGATACATTCATCGAGATAATTATCACTAAAACAAAGCAGGTGAAAATGAGGTTATTTGATACGGACTAATGTGTTTAGAGAATGTTGAGTAAGTATCCATGCTATTGCGGTAAGCAACGTCGATTCTTTTAAGAATAGAAACTACACTAACAATACTGGTTCAATTATAAGCTTGTAAGTAATCGGTATAACAATACTATGACCGTTCATTTATTTGTTAAGAACTCTAATATTATAATTAAACTGAGATAATTTAAGACATGCATAGAACGTCAACAAATGAACAAAAGTATGTATCTTCATTGCCCACACTTATATACGTATTTGACATTATGTACTTCATTTACTTTTTATGAATACCATTATAGTTGTCTTTGTCTGCATTGGATACAAGTTAAAACAAATATTTCCATCTTTAATAATTGTATCAGATACACGTATTAACAATGCTCATAAATTATCTCTTGTGATTATATATACGGACAAAGACCACGTGGTAGTTATTTAGCAATGACATACTGTTATCTGGGAGTGTCGTGCCGTATTCACATTGTTCAACAATACGTTTACATAATTATGACAGTTCCTTTTATACAATTGCTTAAACTATACAGACAATGTCATTATGATTGGTGTTACTTTACTGGAATAACTGACGTTGATGCCGTTTAAGGATAAACCTTTGTTATGTGAACAGAATGGAACATCGTCAAATGTACCATTGGTCGTACAATATCGGTAATTTGAGAAAACAAGAAAAGCTGTCCGAAAAGTACTTTTTACTTTTTATGGTAAAACAGTATCGAAATGACACGTTATGATTTCCATGAAAATAGGCTAATAAGAAGCGCCGGTGCTGATTTTAAAAATGAATCAGTCTTGTAAGGTCGTGAGTAGTACATATGACCTACTCATTCTAAGCCATCGATAAATTGTCCGAATTCATTTACTATGACCCCATTATTTGTCCAGTGCTATCCTGACAATGCTATCTATAATTGTGACTGATCCTTCAATATAGTTACTGAAATATACTGACTGCGTCATAGTTTATATGTAATGAATGATATTAACACACAGAACATATTGGCAGTACTTAACAGAATGAATACGTTTAAGGGTAACCCTTTGTTATGTAAATGTAGTCAGTGCGAATCATGACCAAATACGCCTATAATATAGAGTTCCTTAGTTAAATGTCTGTCTGGAACCTTTTATTAACGTGCGTTTCCGTTACTTCATTATGTAACAATGGATGTAAAAACTTGACTAATAGTAACAGTAAAACGATTAACGATGCAGTATGAGGGCAAAGAGGAATCACCAGGACTATAAACAATGTAACAAGGACACATTTCTTCCCGATTCTTTAAAATTAAAATGATTATATTTTCGCAAGATCGAAATTTCACACAGACATTATTCGGGAGATGTTCTCGTTGTTAAATTGTAGCAATTTGTAGACTACAGAAACGGTAAGCTTCTATGCGTTAATCTCTATGTTTATGTTGTCCAAAAAGTTCGAAACCGCAAATCTCGGACATTTCCTGATTTTATAATTTACATTACAAGGGAGGGGGCGCTGTCGGAGAAATATTTCAGACACGTGTATATGAGCATATAATGAAAACAGAGAGTTCAACATTAGGATGAATACTCAAAGCGTTGAGAGAAGTAATAGGTATCTCATGTACCTATAAAACTAATAACCTAAATATAACTGACTGTAACACAATTGGGAATGACAATATGATAATTGAATTAACCTTCCTACTTATAATTACTGTGTATTTGCATTAAATGTTCAGCATAACAGTGTAGGCGTTAACAGTGTGACAACAGTATGCAATCGATCCGGTGAATACATGTATCATCAAGCAGGCAACAACTGTCCCAAAGGTTTCATAATTAATTAAACATAACTATGCGTATAGTGAGGAAGATAAAATACAACGATATAGCTATACCGTATTAGCGGCTACTCCATGACCTGTTCTTGTCCTTGCACACCAAACTAAATACGTCATAGATGTTAAGCCTGAATTTTGTTCATGGTACAGATTGATCATGTCATGTATATAATTCACAAATCATGCATTAAGTAACATCTTATAGAAAAATAGAGTCCACAACATGGATAGGTGATCAATTCTATTTGTTTACAATAATTTTTTCCTAAATCAACAAAACAAAAACTTGCCAGTATTTACGCCGTAGAAACGTTAATCTCCTTTTATCAGGCAGCAATTTTATGGAGGACAAACGCAGACATATTTTATAATATCAACACTCAATCAATATGTCTCCACCACTATAACTATGTTGTAAGTAAGTATTATAGTCATAAATATGCAAAACAATCTTTGGTAGGTTTAGAGATTGTATCATATTATGGAGCTATTAAACGATGAGGTGGGGTCATTTAAAGTACACTGATACCTACCATGCAGTATAAAAATACCATCACGGAACTTATTGCTCTATTATTTCTGCTACAGGCAATATAAATGTACGATACAATCCAAGTCGTTACGAACATCATTCAATCATCACATTTGACTTGGGGCTACTTATATACATATAGCGTACGTTTAGTCTATTATTACATCCATGTTCAATATTTATTTATAATATTTACTTGTTTGACCGAACATAACATTTGTATTTACTGACTGTTGCAACAATATTATCAGGATGTTTACAGAATAGCTTGTTGTATGACGCAGAAACTGACATCCTTGATTGATTCGTGACTGTCATAACATCTTTGGAATTAAACAAAGTACATGTCATTCCAAGAGATTTGGATGAAATGGTCCACAACCTCGTCGATGTGTATCCTTACCTTCATTTTGACAAGTATAAGAATATGTTGAGAGCATGCAATGGTCAAGAATTAGAGTTTTCGAAAATATTTCAATTTTATCATACTTTTCTCACATCAAAGTGCAATACCTGACATTCAATCATCAGTGAACTAAAGTTGAAGTTTCGTTTTTTGAATAATGTTTGTCAATTATTATCTTGTATCATGTTATTTTTAACCGTTTTAAACATATTCACTTCTAATAATTCAAAACAAAATAGATTGGATTAGGAATACCTTGGATTAGTTCGAGAGAAAAACACAAGGTCAGATTCGGTAATTACAAATGTACCAGACATCAACGTTGGGTTGTTTAAATTATTAGTATACATAATCGTAAATTGCTGATTGCAACAACTGATCATTGATACGATATAAAACGCAAACTTTATAAACTTGGTGTTTGATTCGTTGTAATAAACCGTGCACATTTAAAGCTTGTTTAGATACGTTGCCAAGGATGCAACAAACAATACTGATGCATACTTTACAAGCTTCACCAATTCATCCACAAATTTCCTTTGCATTATATCAATTATGGAACAATGCAAACACTAATAAAGTCAGAAATAGTCGTCTTTTTTATATCATTGTGATATTAAAGTAACACCACTATGTATAGATAAAAGAACATTACTATTTAATTTCAATAATTGCACTGTTAAGTACATTTTTGTATCAGGTAGTCTTGTTTAATTTATATAGTAGAAACCTAGACAACCAGATGCTTTTTACTAAACTTACTACAGCAGAAGAGACTACATTTCATTGGTTCAAATATGTGAGGCGTTTCTAGTTAAGTGAAGAATTCGTTTAACGTCTTACCCCCTGTTCGACGTAACGTGTTCAAATCAGTAGGACAATATTATAGTGTTTCATGCCGCGTATATATCACATCAATCAAATTAACTTAGAAAAAGATTCACAGTACTTTGTTCGTTTTAGAACAATTGAAAAAAGTATTTCCATGTTCTCTCATTGACTGGGCAATAATGCATCATATTTTATAAAGACACATGTTCAATGTCATGTGATTCATTTATTTTAAATCGATGGAGCTGTTAACAAAAAACAGTGAACTAAATTTATTCGTTCAGTACAAATTTTACATTCTTTTTTGAATTTAGGTCCTAAGTATGTTTTATTACTCTTCTAAATGCACAGAATTTATGTTATTTACGATTTGAATGGTCTATTGGACGGAACAATTAATTGTACCATCAATGTACTTTACTTGTTGAATTAGGAACTTCCCTGACGTATCCTCGTAATGGGTGTATTTCCATTGGCATACGCTCAGGATCAAATAATGAAACTCATATAGTAATCATTATAAACCATCCAATACCTTACCAAGTTCCGTCTCAATATTCATGATAATTTCTATTGTACGGTTGATGTAAAACATTTATTACCTCATTATTCTTAAGTGGTTAAATTAGCTCCCAGGAAATTGGGCTATTCTCATAAAGTGGCACATTTGCACTATTCGGGTACTATTTATGGTAATAATTATGACGATTTATCTCTGCAATATGTACAAATGTAAATTGTCAATTGAGATTTATCTCTACAATATGTAAATTATTGATTGAGTTAATACGTATAGGCTTTTGTGATCTTCGTAGAGGATCCATTATCCTGTATTTGGCTCGGCAATATGACATTTTATGTATGGCTTCAACTTATAAAATCATTGCTTCTGTATGTTCGGTGTGTGTCATCAACAGCAGAAGGATCGGCGATAATGTTGTTTATAGCGTGACATTGTATTGTTATGTTGCATGTGTCATACGTTACACAACGTAATTGTGTATTTTCTTATTGACATTTAAAGACACATTTAATGAACACACACCCACCATCAATGCAGCTTTAAGTTTTTTTGTAGAAATCATGTAATGCCAAATAATTATCTGACGTGCCGTTGTTTAATCATTGTAATTGTATTTACGACATGCACGTTGATTAACACAAAAATAGACACACAACAAATGAGTCGTCTCCGTTTTCATTATTGCAAAAGAGTAAAACTACAAACATGAATTAAAACTTTAATATTATTTCACGAACTTCGATATGATGACACCAGGCTAAAATAAAAAATAATGTTTAAGCTATGACACATGCGTAGCAAAAGTGAACGAATGTTCATTTAAATACACTTCTACTAACGCAGTAATTTGTTCTTATGTAGTTCTTAGAACGGCCATTATTTGTCTCAGAGACGGTAACAACATACGCATTGTGTGCTATAAAGCGGTCTTTGATACGATATAGTATTAATGTAGATAACTAAGTTTGTTTGGCAGTCAAGTGTTATCGGATAGGACATGCATTGTGCAATAATATCCTGTACATATTTAGTTGTCATAAGCATTGGTCTTATCTTGCCTCATTGTATTGGTGTATGTTACAGGGTAAATATCCGGTTGGTTTAAAGGTATATGCTTCTCGATGGGATGTTTGATATGTTTATGGTAAACATAATACACCTGACTTCTGTCTGTTTATATCGGCGTTACATAATACAAACCCGAATCACTACACTATGACAATGACCCGTTTATTAAACGCAATTGCTGACAATATGCATCACTCAACTCAACTAGCCAAGCACAAACAATTAACAACACAACTACTCGAAGAATGCCCCACGCAACCCAAAGATATGATTGGAAGTCCCAATTCCCGCCGCAAACATGCAGGATGATCCGTTTTCACAAATCAATTTAAAAAAACGTTGATCCCAAGAGATAAAATCCCCTGCTGGACGGCATAGTTTCACATATGTATGTCAAAACGGCGACCCAATCGACCAAAAGGAGCTTTACTGCGACTAGACCATGTTTACAAACCCCATGCACAGTGACATTATAACTTTATTAATTCCCCCAGAAAACTAAGCTAGCTACAACAGTAAAAGGGAGGGTGATAACACAACATATTTCTTGCTATATGTAGTTCAAAAATATTTGCCAGAACGTTGACCCTATCTACAAACGAGGCATTACTGAGCACCAATGTAGAGAGAAATAATAAGATTATGGACTGTCACGGATTCCATACAAAGGTGTATGCGAGGGTTACAGCATCGTTGATCGTATATAACCCTGTCACTTCATACATTGTTATTATAAAATAACAGAGATTGATATAATTATGAGTAAATTATGACTACTAAATACATGTAGTATATATGCGTAAAAAGTAATAAATTACATAAAAAATGAACACGTCACATAACTTCAATACTGCCCCCATTGTTTCTGCTAGTACGTCAAACAGACATAATTACTATGTACTCTCATTTGCATATTATTATCACATTATGTCTAAATTTGACGATACTTAGCGGTTAACATACTAATTGTAAATAAATGTAGGTGTATACGAGGGTCATTCAATATATTCGTAGACAACCGTTCTCATTTTATTATATTTGTGTTTAAATAATAATTTCTTATATCATTATAAACATTTATCAATAACCTACCGTAGATACAAATATATCTTTAATTATGCAACACAGTAGCATGTCAGCAGTTGTTGTATTACCATAGTAACGCGCTACCACCACTGACCGACGTAACGTACCCTTTTCAATAGTTAAACTAGTCATAAATTCCGAATTAATTCATTTACATTCCCATCAGTTTGCCAGATTATTGCAAGATATTATCATAATATTTGGTGAAATTATTAAGATGTTTAGACGTTTGAGTTTGAATTGAGAAGTGTTTGATCTATGCCTGTCACGTTGTCACTTACGGCAAAATGTCGATGAATTTACACAAGGAAATTCATACAACAATTAAATTTTGCACTTGTCTTGGAAATACACAACGAACACACATACGCTGCTAATGAGAGCAAACGGAGAACATGCAGTAGTCAGTGTCCATGTGTTTTAGTGACAAAAGCACAGTTCTGAAGAGCAGCATGGTATTAAAAATGATAGAGGGGTGGAACGAAATTGGCAGATGTATGGTCGTTTGAGGAAACGCCAGTCAAAATTTGCGAGGCGTTTCAATTTAGCATATAACCATTAACTCCAGCTTAATACTTAACTTTGAATACATAAAATGTTGTAGTAGATATATTTAATAATATAAAACTTAAATATTTGTGTTCAATTCCATATTAATGACATAATTCCATTTCGGGTTTACCATTTGAAAAATAGCAAAACGTCAATAACGTCGCTGACGTCAGAATATATTTGCGTTGTGTGGTGGTTGCGGTAAGGTGATAGTTTTGTTTTATCCATATCTTCTGTAAAAATGCGTCGATTCGTGCAATATTTTCTGCACTTGTGTCCGAAAGGCTGTAGTTTAGTGTGATATAATTAGTTATTATCTGTGGCAATGTGTATTAAAATGACGAGTCCAGTCCACGAATTTATTGAATGACCCTCGTATACACCGATTCTCTAGAACAATGACACGTGCAGTTGTCATGTTAGACCGTCATGGTACATGTACGTATGTTCGTTTGAAACCATACCACCAAACATACCATAGAAACATTTGATAATAAACAAATGACTTTATGAATAAATATGGTAAACACCTTAAATTATACGTGTAAAACAACATATTATTAAGGCATAACGGCATATTTTCCAGACCAATGTATACCGAGAAATTTGACCACTATTTTTATTCGAGACTTCAGGGTTATACATTAGTTGTGGCATTTGTTTTCGAGTTTGCTTTTGACCCGGTTATATTTGTGATATAGAACTTGATTTTATACATAAGTTCACCTTTCATTTTTCCATGCTCGTTTTCCTGTGGACGTTGTCATTTAGTTGGGAATAGTTACGATTATTCTGTTATATTTGTGTGTTCCTGTTTGTACGTAGTTTTGTCTATTTCGAGTGCCTTTATTGTCGGACGTGTTATTATATTTTCGCACTTGGCGTTCACTATCGATTTGCACTGTAGGCAGAATATTGTCGGTAGTATTCATGAAGGCAATCACATGTGCTTAATTATATGGCTTACAGAACAGATCTACAAATGGATTAATTTTTATCCTGTACGTTTACATCCTACTTTAACAACATTGCTCTGTTTTTTTCTCGTTTGTTAGTATGTGTTGTAGCATTTTGGTGAAGCACTTTAGCGAAAAAGGGATTGTTGGTAAATTAGTTATTGAAGCTAAACCTGGGTATGTTAGCGGAACAAGCCTGAGTGTTTTAGCACAACACGACTTGGAACAGACATCGAGCTCGGTACATTAGGGAGCAAATATTATTTGAAATAGTGACATTAGGCGACACATACTGGTATACAGCAACAAATAGAAAATACACCGTATCGTTATATACATGAATCCAAGTATAACTATTATATATATATACATATAGCCTTGATAGATGTCAGTATGAAGCTTGTCAAATATTCGTAATACATCAAAAACGGTATTATTACAAATAATCCCAGTGTGATAATATACAACAGCTAATGTTGTGAGATACAACAGCAGTTTTATTTATGCCGACATGCGTCTTATTATTCTGCCGAATAACTGTAAATTATGGCGGTCTGTTTTGTTTTAAAACAGTCGTATATAGTAAAAGTCGAGGCGATAAATGATACCTTTCCATATGTTCCAAACCTTCATACCGTTCAACGTGTATGTCTGGTAGGTAGGCATGCTATTGTTTATATCTGCCTACGGTAGATCATAAATAATACATTAATATGATAGGTACTAATTTTACAGAGATTAATTACCTCACGTTCATAATATACGTAATACACAGCTAATATTGCCAAGTACTCTGTTAATAAACAAACAGTAACAGCTCTTGGCACAAACATGCTAGCACTAAATATACTAATACATGTAGTAGCGCACATTTTTAATACGGAAATTATGATCTTGTTCATGTTAAATGGCTTTATTGCATTCTACGAGTCAATGCGCGTTTTCAATTTACATTATGTTTTCCATATCCCATACAAGTTCGACACAGATTGGTCCTGCTCATCCTAGATCGTTAACATACGTACATTTCATGTTGTCAACATGCTATTAGTGTTTTATATAACATTTGCCATAAAGACGATAGCTGAACGTCAAATTAGATAACGAATAATAGGTCAGTTATACGTACGACATTTTTTTATACGCATGGAAAGCTGCTTATTCGAGTGATAAACACTAACAAATGTCTGTAAAATGTGCTAATTGACCATCATTAGTTATAGTTTCGACTGTCAATATTTACAAATGTATAAAACAGTGATGCACATGCCATATTGTCTCGTTATTAAAAAGGAAAAAGCAAACATTGCACCCGAATATTACGGAAAATGATGATTAAACTGCTGAAAAATACACGTGAAACTTCTATTGTTACGAACCCGTTTTACACGCCTACTTATGGCATTGTTTTAATTCTACCATTTAGCTGTATTATAGTTGATGAAAGACACATGTTATAGTATAAAAACTGACAACATAAATTATCACATTCTTTTCAAGGTGAAATTACGACAATTTCGTAAAAGTATACATAGCGACCCGTTTCAGTTATAGATTCACTATAACTCAATTTCTGCATTGTACTTATATTTATGTTGCCGTTATTCCAACAATGACAACACCAATCAATCAGAAATATTATAACATTTATGTTTGTCATGAACTGTAAATAGATCAAAAACATAAATAGACAAGTTTTATCTTTCTATGGTCTTTCTTAAAAATGCTTCAGAGGCTCATCAACAGCCGGTGTTTATCATTGCGTCCAATATCTGAGACAAAATGTGTTCTAATAACGATTTTAAGAGACATACCTTATCAAATGATGTTTTTGAAGCAACGACATTGGGAGGGTTACATTTTCTTCTAATATAATACCCAACTTGTGATCATTGAATCCATGCTTTGTGCTATTTTCTTGCTAAATCCCGGGTGACTATTGTCTGCGAGTAATTATAACAATATGTACGTATGTCTCAGATATTAGTATTCAAAAGCTAATTAGATGTACAATGCGTAGGAACCATCACGAATGCAAAAGTAAATAAGTTTGCATAGGAACGGCAATCCGTGAAATATCCATCAATATAATGTAATTATCACTCATAAGTAGCAAGTGAAAATGTTGTAATGTGATACGGACTAATTTGTTTAGGGAATGAGGTGTTACAGTAATTGCCAGTGCTAAAGGCAACGTCGGTTTTCTAAGAATAGAAACTTCATTGGAATTATCAGTTGGACCATTAGTTTCAGCTTATACTTGTCAGAAACAATACTTTGACCGATCATTTATTTGTTTCAATTATAGTATAAAGAACTGATCTTATTACCGACATATCGCTTGTTTAGAATGAGAAGATCGTTATTTCAAAATCAATATTCTGAGAAAACAAAACAAAACTGTCTGAACGTCTCATTCTAAACCAGTGATATATCGAAACGAATAGAAAACAGTCTGTGTCTGCATTGCCCACACTTTGACCGATCATTTATTTGATTCCATAATTGTATAAAAAACTGATCTTATTACCGACATATTGCTGGTTTAGAATGAGAAGATCGTTATTTCAAAATCAATATTCTGAGAAAACAAAACAAAACTGTCCGACCGTCTCATTCTAAGCCAGTGATACAAATGTATATCGAAACGAATAGAAAACAATATGTATCTTCATTGCCCACACTTATATACACATTTGACATTATGTACTTCATTTACTTTGTTTGACTACTTTTATAGTTTTCTTTGTCTGGATTAGATACAAGTTAACACTAACACTTTAATCTTAATAAGTATTAGCTTATACTCGTAAATTATTTCTCGTTATTATTTTTTATACAGAAAAAGACCACACGGTAGTTATTTTAGAAATATAGTACTATTATCTGGGAGTGTCGTGTCAAGAAAACAATAATATGACTGTTCATTTGGTGCTAGAATATGATAAATAGCTCATCTAATTTAAGACATACATAGAACGTCAACGGATGGACAAAAGTATGTATCTCCATTGCCCACAATTATATACATGTACATATTTGACATTATGTACTTCATTTTCTTTGTTTGACTACCATAATTGTTGTCTGTGTTTGCTTTGGATACAAGTAAATACAAACACTTCAATCTTAAGTAATTGTATCAGATAGACATAATAAATATGCTCGTAAATTATTATTGCAATATACTGAAAAATACCATACTGTATTTATGTAGCAATAATGTATTGTTATATAGGAGTGTCGTGTCGTATTCACATTAATCAACAACACGTTTACATAATTATGACAATTCCTTTCATACACTATCTTACATTATACAGACTACGTTATTCTGTGTTACTTTACTAGAATTATCGACGAAGAGGCCATTTTAGGATAAGCCTTTGTTATGTAAACAAAAAAATGGAGCATCGCCAAATATACCATTGATATATTGTTGGCTTAGAATGAGGAGGTAGTAAGTACTAGTAGAATATAGCTTCAAATTTGCATCATATTTGCAGACAGTTTTTCAAAATATCGATTTTAAACTTAAGGTCTTTTCATTCTAAGCCAGCGATATATTGTCCGAATGTATTTACTTTAACCTCATCAGTCGTCGAGTGTTATCGTTTCAATGTTATATATATGTGTGACAGTTCATTTGTATACAGTACACATGTAACTGTAATTATATGTAGACTACGTCATTGTCACATGTAGTGAATAATGTTACCACATTGTACTTACAGACTGTACTTAGCATAATGAATACGTTTAAGGATAACCCTCTGTTGGGTAAATATATTCGGTATGGAACAAAACCAAATACTAGTACGGGTATATAATTGTGATAATTAGTAAAGTGTCTGTTTTGAACCCGTTACTTCATTCCGTAAGGATTTCATAACTTGACACATAGTTAACTAACAGACAATATAAAACATGTATGAGGGAAAAAATGAATATTCGTGAGTACAAAATATGTAACCAGGAAACCATTTTTCCAGACAATGTAAATCAAGGTTATATTTTTGTTAAATCAAATTTCGCATATAAATATTTTGAAGATTTTCTCGAAGTTAAACTGTCATATTTTGTAGACTGCAAAAACTGCCAGCTTCTACGCTTTATTCTCCAGGTTTATGTTGTCGAAAAACGTTTCAAACGGCGAATCACTTAGCAAGCAATGTTCCTTCTTTTACACTTTACATTAAAGGGGCACTGTTGGAGAAATATTCAAAGCAATTGAATATGGGCAAATAATGAAAAGGTACCACTCAACATTACTGAGTGTCCCTCGTACTTTATAATCATGAATGGAAATAACAGTAAAACTACGGGAACTATTGGAATTAACCTTCGTACTTAAATCAGGAATAGTGGTTAGATGTCCACCATACAAACCTACGCTAACTGAATACTTTATTTTACCACCATGCAAACGTTATGTACTTAATTACGTAAATTGGTCTAGTTTAATATTGTATAAGTCGTGTTCATAGCATTATCGATCCAGGGAATAATATCAAGCATGAAATGATATCCCTGAGGTCACATAATTAATATAACATTACTATATGGAAAAGGAAATTAGATGTAGCGATAGGGATATATCATTGTTGGTAGCCACACAATCACACATACATTTGTTTGACTATTTCAGATAAGAAAGGTAACTAGAATAGGTTTGAACACTAAAACTGATGTCTCACTTTGAAGACAATGGATTTGGCAGGATTTATTCGATATCAGACACCTGATGACATGTACAAATATGCATGGTCTAAACTATCTATTGTACATAGGTTTCATTGGCATTCGACAAGTGCTTCAGGAGTGTAAGCGCTCTCAAAAGTTGTTTATCCTCAAAGACGTACTGCATAAAATTTATTTGTGTAATGCACCATCACTATGTTGGAGATTTTATCATAGCAGAGCAATAAGACATCTCTATTGATGCGGTGGTGTCATACAGGAATATAGTACACTGGTAACTACCATGCAGTATATTAAGGCCATCAAGGAATTGGTTTTCCTCTTATTTCTCCTATAGGCAAAATAAAGGTACGTTACAAGTCAAGTCGTTAGGGACATCATCTAATCATCGCATTTGACTCAGGGCTGTTGTTGCCATGCGAACGTTTAATCTAGCATTACATCTCTGTTTGTAGCACAATCACTCCAATTTCTCAATATTTCAACAACAAATCAAAGTGATATTGCTCCAAACATCATTGTGATCCCATTCTAGGGATATATTATTACTAGATTATATCTAGGTTTTTAATATTTATTCCTAATACAATGTATTCAATTTTTTGACCGAACATTACATATGTATTTACTGATTGTTACAACAATATTATCATGATGTTTACATTATACGTAGCTGCTGCATGAGATAGATGCAGACATTCTTGATTGATTAGTAACTGTAATAACATCTCAGTAATTAAACAAAGTACATGTCATTCGAAGAGATTGTTTGGATGAATTGCAACCAATACTTCTTCGTTGTGTATCCCTACCTACATTTTGACAAGCATATGACTGTGTTTAGGGCATACAATGGTCAATCGATAGTGTATGCCTACATATTTCAATTTTATCATAATTATAACACTAGTATTATATGTTATGATTTATACCTGGCATTTATTCATCGGCGAACTAAGTTGAAGTATCTGTTACTGTTTAACAGTTTCCAATCATTGACTTATCGAAGAATATGTTATTTTTAACTGTATTAAACGAATTCACTTCTAATCATCACAAAATTACATTGGAGTAGTCTACCTGTGATTGGTTCGAGAGAAAAACACAAGGTCGGATTAAATAATTACTAGACATCAACATATTTTAAGATATTTTAATTAGTGTACACAATATATTATACACTACTTCTTTACATAACATCAATTATAGAACAATGCAAAAACTAATAAAGTCAGAAATAATCGTCTATTACATAGTGGAGATATAAAAGTAACACCAGGATGAATAAAGGAACATTACTTTTTAATCGCTTAAATTAGACGGTTAAATATGAGACAATCTTGTTTAATTTTTTGTTGGTTATAGAAGAAACCTAGGTAACCAGACTGCAATCACTAAATTGATTTAAGCAGAATAGACAACATGTCATTGGTTCAAATATGTGAGGGTTTCTAGTTAAGTGAAGTATTTGTTTTGCTTCGTAGCCTGAGTTTCAGTTTGAAGCGATACACTATTTATGTTTGATATGTTGGCTTATTTCAATACCTTACCAAGCTCCGTCTTAATGTTCATGATAATTTCTATTGTACGATTTATAACCCTATTATTCATAAGTGGTTAAATTAGGTCCAAGGAAAGTCGGTTATTCTCATAAATTTGACGCATTTGCAGTAATGAGGTACCATTTATGGTAATAATTATGACGATTTATCTCTGCAATATGCAAATTATTGATTGAGTTAGTGTCTTTACGCTTAATTGAAACATTCGCTCTTAATAATGTTGGTAGAGGATCCGACGTCCTGTATTTGGCTCGGCGATATGACCGTTTATGTATGGCTTCGGACTAATAAAATCATTGCGTCTGTATATTCAGAGTTTGTCATTAACAGCAGCAGATTTGGCGATAATGTTGTTCATAGCATGCGTGGTATCGCAGTGTTACATGTGTCATACGTTACATAACGTAATTATGTATCTTTTTATTCACGTTTAAAAACTCATTTAATGAACAGCACACCCACAATGAATGCCGCTTAAAGTGTTTTTGGTAATAACCATGTAATGCCCTATAATTATCTGACGTGCCTTTGTTCAATCATTGTACTTGTAATGACGACATGCACATCAAATAACACCAAATCCCATATGACAGAAAGAATGGAGTCATCTCCTGTCTTCATAATTGCATCAGAGTAAAATCAAACGTGAATTAATACTGAGATATTATTTGCCAACTTTCTCTTCAACATGATTATACTAGGCTAAGACAATATTTTTAGATATATAACAAATACGTGGCAAAATGAACAAATGTTGATTAAACTCCAATAAAATAATGTGTTCAATGTAGCTCTATCTTATATTCTATCGAGTATGCTTTGGTCTTCGATCAGATCTAGCATTACTGTTAATACTTATGTTGCTTGACAGTCGACAGTTGTATGAAGTCAGATGCGTATTCATGTGATATTTGATATGTTTATGGTAAACAAAATACACCAGACTGATGTTTGTTTATATTGGCGTTATATATTACAAGCCTGAAACACTACTCGGTGACAATGACCCGTTTATAAGATGCAAACTTAACATGTAAAGAGCCAACAGCACCTTATCAGCCGAACGCAAGTGCTGACAATATGCATCACTCAACTCAACAAGCCAAGTGCAAAAACATTAACAACACAATTACGCGAAGCAATGCCCACACACAACCCAAACACATGATTGGAAGTCCCAATCCCCGCCGCAAAAATGCAGGATGATCCGTTTTCACAAATCAATTGCATAATAGCGTTGTTCCAAAGAGATCAAATCCGCTGCTGGACGGCATAGTTTCACATATGTATGCCAAAACGGTGACACAAGCGACCAAATGAGGCATTACTGTGACTTGACCTTGTTTACAAACCAAATACACAGTGATAATATAATTATATTAATTCCCCCAGAAAACTGGGCTAGCTACAACAGTAAATGTGAGAGGGACTAATAACACAACAAATGTCTTGCTAATATTTGCCAACACATTGACCCTATCTACAAACGAGGCATTACTGAACACCAATGTTGAGAAAAATAATAAGATTATGGTTTGAAGTTGAAAATACATACGATCGACCATCAGTTATTCCTTTAAAAGGTGTAAGCGAGGGTTACAGTACTGTTTACCGTATACACGTATAACCCTGCACTTCCATACATTGTTTACATAGTAGACCAGAGATTGGAATAAGTAAATTATGACTACTAAATAGTAAATATTCGTAAAGAATAATACATTGTAAACAGATGACATAATCAGGTATGTAGTAAACTTCAATATTGCCCCCATTGTTTCTGTTAGTACGTCTAACAGTCGTTATCACTATGTGCTGTAATTTACATGTTATTATTATCTCATTATGCTTCAATTTCACGATACTTATCGGTTAACATACTAATTTTAAATAAATGTAGGTGTATATACACCGATTCTCTAGAACAATGACACATGCAATTGTCTTGTAAGACGGTCATACTGCGTATGTTCGTTCGAAACCATACCTCCAAACATACCATGCAAACGTTTGATAATTAACAAATACTTTTATGAAAAAATATGGTGAACACTTTAAATTATACGTGTGAAACAACATAAGGCATAACGGCTAGTTATCCAGACAAATGTATACCGTGAAACTTGACTAGATGTATTTATATTCGAGACTGTAGGGCTATATTTTATATTTAAGTTAATCTTTCATTTTCAATGCTCGTTTTTCTGTGATTGTTCTGTTATATATCTGTGTTCCTGTTTGTGTTTGGTTGTGTCTGTTTATATTGCCTATACTGTCGGACTTGTTATGATCATTTTACGCTTAGCTTTCACTATTGATTTGCACTTTAGGCGGAAAATTGTTCGTAGTATTCATATAGACAATCACATGTGCTTAATTATAAGGAATACAGAACATGTATAAATAGGTTTATACTTGATCTATTGATCCTACATCCTTTAACAACAATAATAACCGATGTTCTAGATATTATATATATACTAGACGTCAGTATGGGGCTTGCCAACTTTTCGTAAATTAAATAGCGTATAATTAAAACTATTCCCAGTGTGATAATAAACTTTGTTAATATGACAGTTAATGTTGTGAGACATCACAGCAGTTTTATTTATGCCGACATCCGTCTTGTACATTTGCTGAATAATTGTGATTAGTGGTGGTCTGTTTTCTTCTAATATAAATGTATATTGTGAAAGCCAGGGCGATTTTACGTTGTTTATATATACAAATCTGCATACAGTAGGTCATAAATAATACATGTTATACGGTAATGTGTTACTTCACGTTCATAATAAACAACACTTACGTAGGCATAAAAATGACATCTTTTACAGTTACTATGACTAAGTAGATACCCATATGTTAAAATACAATAACAAGTAACTACCAGAAACAACCGAGCTCAAAATGTATTAATATGAGCCACACAAAAGAATTACTTGTATACATGAAAGTATAATCGTTTTTATATGGTTAAATATAATTTATTAATCAATTCGCATTTGCAATTCTCCAATTTAAGTTACGTGATTTCTTTATTCTATACATGATCTTGCTCATCCCAGATTTTATATGTTGTCCACAAGTTGTTCGTGTTTTATATAACAGTTGCAATACAAACGCTGGTTAAATTAAATATTTTTGAAGGACCTACACGGAATAATAGGTCATTTATACGACGTTTTTTCTACACTTGTATAGTTGCTAATTAATATAATTTGAACTTACACGCCTGTAAAAGTTTGATTATCTTGATGTACATATGGATACAAAGTAATGCTCATGCCACTTAGGCTCGTTATTAAAAAGGAAAAGCCAACTGTGAACTTGGGTATCACGAAAAAGACAATTAAACTTGACACATGAACATAAAATTGCTATTTTTATGGAACCAATTTTCGTGCCTACTAATGGTAAAGTCTTATCAGTATTATATTTGATGTTAGACATTGTGACACGGAACGTCCTGTTTAGGATAAAAGTGAAGCATGGAAGTGTCTTTCGACCCATATCTGTTTTTGAATGCTCAAGTGTTAAAAGAGTATGTGTTTATAGTATCCATTATCATGTTTGTTTTATCGTTTAACTAATATCAACACAATAACTATATATGTGTTATAGGTGGTCAAGTTATATTCATTATTAACAATATGTAGGCTAGTCAACATGAACGCTTTCCGTCCATTGTCTATTTAAAGGAATCTATTCAAAACATAACCATCCTTTCTTAACACATTAGCCTTAAACATGATATCGTAAATTTGTGTCATCGCTTGCTCTGATTCTATATAGAAATACATGCTACCGCCAAGCCTTTTTTCTATACACCATTCTTTGCTCGTATAGCTCAGACAACATGTGACATAAAATATGTTGTGAACTCATAACATTCGTAAACCAGTTTAACAATTTCTGTTTGCACCTGTGATGAGTGTTTTACCATTCTATTTGTAATGTAATGTACTGTTTTACCAGGAACTAGGGTCGATCGTTTACATTTGCACAAACAAAACACAGCTGCAAATTACTTATTTACCATGTCAGATCCCAGTCCTTATTGTTAGGGTTACGGGGAATATGAATGTTTTTAAAGTGTGGTGTAAAAATGAGCCAATGAATACAATATAACAAACGCCCTTTTAAGACCCTAGGTCGTTGACTCCATTGTGGTATTTCATTCCTTTGATTTATTTGCTGATGACGTAGGTTTCTCGAGCATAAAATCGTCAGTGGATAACATGTTTATTTTTTCTGGGACTTTGCCTAAGAGAAGATGTACATTCTAAAGATTTTTATCGATTTAAAGCCTTCCTCCATTGTCAAAAAAAAGCTGGAATGTGTTCGCTTGTTATTGTCTTTCAGCACTTTATTTACCATAAACTTCGTTTCAAAATGGCTGCATTGTTCTAACTACTGTTAGTGTTGTATGGGTTTCAATACGTCCCTTTTATTTCCGGATTTAATGATTAAAGATAGAAATACCGGGGAGCCTATGTATATCTTATTATTATTTCATGTTAGTATGCGGCTGTATTGTTAATGTATTGGTTTTCGCCTCCATTTGTTGTATTATAAAATTAAAAAAAATAAAGATTAAGGTATATTCAATAACATGTCTTTGCCAACCGCTCCATACACACCATATTACACATACATATATTGGTAAACAATATATTTCACAATTACACTATTTATGTATTAAAATAATATATACCAGTCTAATCACCGATACTATCCAGTAGTAAATGCAATTATTCCGGACACAATATCTTGGCATGCCATAAGAAACCGTATAACTGTATCAAGCAAGGCATTGAACTGTCTGATATGTGATGGCGACAATGCTAAATATTGTTACATCAATATAACCAATGAAATGAATGGTTATTGCTTTACATTATAGCATAAAAACGGTGATTTTGCTCATACTTAAACGGGGAACAAAAGGTACGTTATTGTAAAGATTCTCGCGCACACGCGCTGTTGGTGTTCAGTTTTAAGTATGCTCATTTCAGGACCCAGCCGACGAAAATAAATGATTTACAGCGTTATATGAACTGTAATTCACATTCTAATTGTAACTACTAATTAATTTTCTATAATAGTAAAATAATAAACGTAAACAAACCCCCAATGTCACTGTTTTCTTGGTATTTGCCGATACCGGAAGTCGACGCTCATAACAAAAACTTGTATGTGACGTAACGTTTGCTAAGCGACGTCGCGTTTGTTTTCCCGACATCGCCGTAAATGTCCCGCCAAAATGTCATAATTTTGAAAAACATTTTAATAAAGTGTTGTTTTTATGCTAAAATAGCGTTTACGCATGCTTTTTCGTGCTATTACATCTGCAGACTCCCTCGGGAGTGTTGGTGCCCTCGCCCTGACGGGCTTGGGCACCAACCGTCCCTCGGGACTCTGCAGATGTAATGGCACGAAAAAGCATGCGTTAACCCTACATTTTAGTCAATTTGCAATCTCTTAGACATTATACTAATGAATCAAGATATATCGTGATCGATTTGTTATCTTATCTTTAAGACATAAATGAACCAAGATTGAATTATTATTAAGTATATAGAAAAGTAGGTGACTGTTCATTAAGTTGACTGACTAGACGGGAACTACTCTTTATGTTCACAGAAGATATTGAAACTAACCTTGTAACGTTGATGAACTCTAAAAGTGCTTGATGATTCATCATCAGTCGAGAATACAATCAGTTATGTTAATTGGTATCTAAGTCATCTTTTAGCGCGGTTTTGTCAGATAGTGTCGTAGAAACGATTTCATGGTTCTCTTCATCAATATTCAGTGACTGGAAAAGATACAGCTCAAATGCTAGCTCAGGCAGTGTCATAGACCGATATAATGGTGCTTTACATCACATTCAGCGCCAGCAAACTGGTTCTATGCCATTTATTTATAAACTTACCTGATGTTCTTTCTAAAACACTATAATATTTAATCGGATATCACGACGGAAATTTTCAAATTGTGATTCTCATAATTGCAGGCTTATACATACGCTCTCTGTTAAATTAGATATTTTATGAATAGAAATTGCACTGTTAATGTTCATGTATGAGTAAACAGATGATTGTCCTTAATAAACGCGTTATATCTTCTGATGGTCTTTCTTAGACTAAAATTAATATCCGGGCTTGAAAATAGTTGATGTTGATCGTAATCCTGTCTTACTGTTTAATTTCAATCTAAAAACCAAATAACTTCCTGTCAATGTCAATTGAACAAATATACAATGCCAACAGATCCTGTTTCGACGTTTGAAGCATCCGGACATTGGGGATGGTTGTCATAATATAATTACGTTAAGGCAAAATTGTACTTCCTTCTCTATAAAGAAACAGTTCTATGGTATTCATTTCACGAATGAAGATTGTTGTTGTTGACATTCTGCATTTCCCTTTGGGACATTATTGTCTAGTGAATATATTTTTCAACCGAATCATTGACCGATTCCTTTGTGAGACCATATACATAAATACTTGTAGATAAATTGGTGAACTTATAAACTGCAGTTTATATTTATTCATTGTTTTATTTAAAGTCTGTATTGACGTCAGTAATATACGTATACCTTTCAATACCATACGAAATATCACATTGTACGTGATAGTTCCAACCATCAGATAAATAATTTGCAGAGTCTGCTACTGAACAAAAGTAACATAAGAGTCGTCCCTTATATGGATTAAAAAATAGATCAAAGTAGGAATTACTTTGTTTCTTTGGTTTCAGAAAACACAATACTGGCCTCATTAATTGGTCTACGTCATTTATTTCGTTTACAAAGTCGAAGATTACAACATCAGTTGATTATTACGTAGTTAAATGCATACTTACTCTGGTGCCTCAGCATCTCATTCACAGTAATAACTATTGAATGTTGATCGCCTAAATAGTTATAGTTGAAAGCAATAAAATTACGCATCCCTAGATATAAACTACTTCATTTCATTACAGTTATTCTATAAAAATTGAAACATAAATAAAATCATAAATATTCGTCTTGAATAACAATTTGTTATTTAAATGTTGCTTTTGTTCCATTTTTTACAACGCAGAAATCATACGATACAAAACAAGATGAACATAGGCATTGAAACACGCGGTGTTATATCTTTTTGTATGGATATAATAAATAAATGTAGGAATATGAACACTCATGAAAATATAATAAGAAATCGGATGATGAAGCGAAACACTAAACAGAAATAGTGGAACACGATAGCCGCACAAATAACCATGTGCAAATAGTGATGTATCCATGAATACACACCAAGTAAATGATATGACCGAACAAAGCACTTCTACAATGGAACATCGGAAATTAATTTATACAATTTTAAAAGACACATCTAAAATGAAACAAAGCTGCCAAGGAATTTGCAGCGCTTTTGTTTCTGTATGTACCAATAACAGTGTCAATGATGTTGTTCTTCATAGCGTGATATTGCGTTAACATGTTGCATGCGTCACACATTACACAACGCAATTTCGTCTTTTATTATTCACGTTTAAAGAAGCATTTAACGATCACACAGGCTAACACCCACCATCAATGCCGATTAATGCGTTTTTTGTAATAAGCATGTAATGCCCAATAATTCCCTGGCGTGCATTTATCCAATCATTGGATTCGTAATAAATACATGCACACTGATCAACACGCATTCTCGTTTACCCCAAAGCACGAGAGTAACATTTTTTCGGCGGTTTTCTAAAACCTTGTGCAATCAGAGTAAAAAAACAAATCACACGTAATTTTACTATGAATACTATTCTATTAGTTTTGAAACAAAGCTTTCATTTGTGTACTTTTTGCAAACATTAACTATGGTATGTGACGTTTTGTAAGTTTATGTCCGAATGTCTTTAATGTTTTATGCCACAAATATGCCCATCAATGTTCTAGTTCATAATATTTGAACGTTATCATTGTCATGCGTCGCACACGTGTATTATCGCTCTACAGTTTCCCCAAACTACGTTATGAGTGTTTACTTATTGATTGATTTATAGTGTCATGTAATACTGTAAGAAAAAATTCTATATATCGCTAGCTTAGAATGAGAAGGTCGTAACTATTTCTTACGACCTTATAAGACTCATGCATATTTCAAATGTGCTTTACAAGGCGCTTCTTATGAGCCTATTTACATGAAAATCGGAAATGGTCAAGTTGACAAAAAAGAAGTTTTAAAAACTTGTTTTTCCATAAGTAAAGACTAAATTACACATAGTTTTCTCTTGTTTTCTCAATTTGTCGATTTTGTAGTTACGATCTTCTCATTCTAAGCCATCGATATAGCTTTCTGTATAATAAATATATGACAAAACTAGTTTAAATTGCATCTCTGCTGTTGCCGTAATTTGTTCTAATGCACCATTTCTAAAACGGTTACAACCTACTCAGCTTGTGGCTGTCTTTGATCCGATCTAGTATTTCTGTAGATAGCTATGTTTGTTTGACAGTCGATTGTAATCAGATAGGACATGCATTGTGCAATAATATCCTGCACATACTTAGTTGTCATGGTCGTTAGTTTTATCTTGGCTCATAACAATGTCCGTACATATATATAAGGTTGACTTTTATTCATGAGATGTTTGGTGTTGTGTTATCGCAACCGTAAAAGGAAATGTGTTAATTTATCATCGCTTGATAAACTACAAACAGCAAAATCAGCACAAAGTGCTGAATACCAAGTTAAGGTGCACAATTAACATGGAAATCAAATTCAAATTGGACAGAGAAGACAGCACGCAACAGTTACAACGGAGCCAGAAAGACATGAAAAGGAACACGGATAAGATGCACAAACCACAAGTACATACCAAATGACAAACACAAAGGTAGCAGAAATAATCATTTGCTGATCCCTTGCCACCACTGCCGTTTTTTCATAAAATACCTTTGAAAATGTACCGTCCAATATTACGCAAAAAGCAGTTCTGTCAGTCAGTAGACGCTTGGTTTCAAGATCCAAGCTTCAAGGAGATCAAATATGTAAACACATCAAATTCCTATGCACCATTAAGTAATATTATGGTCACTGCCAGGGTTGAAACCCCAAAACCAACTACCCTGAGCAGTGCCCACAGAATCCCATGCCAAAACGGCGACCAAATGAGGCACAACAACCCCGGGGCGTGACCTAGGTTAAAACACTAAGGACAGTGACCTAACGTTATGCAACCTAAAGCGGCACAACTACGACTTGATCTAGTTAAAATATGGGCAATGTAGGACTTGATAAGCCAAAGAAACAACCAAAGATCCAAGTCCCCGACGATAAAATGCAGGATGGCGAACCAACCACACAAACCAATGTCAAAATGGCGACTAATTGAGGCACAATCACCCCTGACCTAGTTAAAAACACCAAGGACAGTGACATAACGTTAATACATGTTAAAGCGGCATTTTCGGACTTGACCTAGTTACAATAATGGGCAAAACGAGAGCGAAAATAAGTATGCTTAAAAAGTATCTTATAGTGACCAAACAGCACAGTGACCTAATGAACAAGTTTTTCATCCAGCATCTCCGCAAGATACAAATGATGAAATGACGGGGGGGTGTAGTGGGCGAAGGACTTAAAAACAAATGTAAAAGTAATTCATCCAGCATCTCCGCAATATACAAATTATGAAAGGAGGGGGTGTAGTGGGCAAAGGACATAAAAACAAATTGCAGAGGAAACTTACTTCCGGGGACAAGTGGAAACCAATATACGTACGTATCTTATAGAGACCAAACAGTACAGTGACCTAATGAAAACGTATCTCGTCCAGCATCTCCGCAAGATACAAATGCTGAAAAGAGGGGGTGTTGTGAACGGTTGGCTTAAAAACAAAAAGGCAGAGGAAATTAACTTCCAAGGACAAGTGGAAACAAAAATAAACATACACTGCACAGTAGTGTAAAAAGGAGGGGGCGACTTGACCTAGTTTACAATAATGGGCAAAAAGAAGGCGAAAAAATATATGCCAAAAACATTATTTATAGTGACCAAACAGCACAGTGACCTAATTAAAAAGTATCTCATCCAGCATCTCCGCAAGATACAAATGATGAAAAGAGGGGTGCCGTGGGCGGCGGACCCAAACACCAAACGTCAGAGGAAACCAACCCTTAAGGAAAAGTGGAAACAAAAATACACCGACACAGCACAGTGCTGTAAAAAGGAGGGGACCATAGACACTGCTATAACAGAGTACAACTTGAAGACAACAGGTATACAAATCACAAAAACCCGAAACCCAACCCCGTGCGTATGCCGCCTCAGTCAGTCAAACTACGCAGGGCAAGAATCAAGCAACACGACTAGAACAAGGGACAACACACATCTAAATGACACAATATACATGTATTATTGAAAGATACAAGGCAGCCTTATGCTGGACAGCGAAATTGCAGCAGAACATGTACAATAATAAAACAGTTACAGAAAAGAAGGCCCTAAGCCAAAAATTGTTTTTGGATTTTTCTATAAAGTGGACAATACATACATAACACCCCAACATTTAGCCAAAATGTCTTCTATTATCACTTGTCTACATGGCCAATTCGCATATGAGGCTTGAAAACTGTAATCAGACTTCAAATCCGCTTTACAATGTGTGCTTGCATCTGTGATAAGTGTTTAACGATACTATTTGGACTGTAACGTACGGTTGTACGAGGAACAAGAGTCGGTCGTTCACCTTTTGACGTTGATAAACTTTTAGTTGTTAATTAATACAATGTTGAAATCTTCCTATTTTCTGCGTTAGACCCAAGTCTTTATTTTTCGATTCACGGGAAAGATAATATACTCGTACTTTTAAATATGTGCTGCAAAAATGAGCGAATAAATAGAATATAACATAATCTCATTTTAAGACTCTAGGTCGTTCACTCAAGTGTGGTATTAAAAAAGCCATTCCTTTGATTTATTTGCTGATGACGTAGGTTTCTCTGACATAAAATCATCTATGGATACCAGGTTTATTTTTCCGGAACACTGCGTTGGAGAAGTGGTATACTTAAAATATTTTTATCGGTTCAATGCCCTTTTCTCTTGTCGAAATATGCTGTAATGAGTTCGCTTTCTATTGTTTTTCAGTACTTTTTTTGCCATAAACGTCGTTTCAAAATCCCTGCATTGTTCTAACCACGTCCATTGCTGTATGGTTTTCAATACATTTATTTCAGCAGTTAAAATTATATTTAGAACTAATGGGGAGCCTATTCATATTTAATTATCATTCCACGTTAGTATCAGACTGCGTGGATAGGTTATTGGTTTTCGCCTGCATTTGTTAAATTAAAATTAAAAAAAAATAAAGGTCAATTTAGAAACGTGTCGAAGGTAACGGCCCATACACAACATATAATACATACACATATTGACGATCAACATACCTTACAAATACTCTATTACAGGCTCTAGCAACAATATTTGGTATTCCATGTTTACATAAGGGTGTTAAATAATATATATCAATCTTAAGACCAATACTATTCAGTAATTAGTGTACTAATTCAGGACACAATGTTTCAAACGTCATAACAAACCGTATAACTATATCATGAGTGTACAGTGTACAGTGTTCAAACGTGTTAAGACATTTTGAATCCCTCAGTTTCACAATTCACAATAGTTGTAACATTGCATCAGATGTAGAAATTGAACCCCTTTCCCTCGTTATTATGCCTGCCTATGTTTGAAATAGAAGTAGACGAGAGTCATTGAAGTGTCCGATGTGTGTTGACGACGATGTTAACATTTACTACAACAATAGAACCTATAAATGGATGAAGAGCGGTTTACATCTAAGTCGATTTGTTATGTTGTCGTTAAAACATAAATAAATCAAGGGTGAATGATCCGAAAATTAAATCAGAATTATATAGGAACGAAGGAGGTCAAAGCTCATTAAGGTAACCAACTAGACGGTAACTACTCATTATGTAGAAGAAATTATCGAATTTAACCATATAAAGTTAACGTACTATATAAGTGCTTGAAGATTCATCAGCAGTCTAGGATACAACTAGTCATGTTAATTGGTATCTAAGTTATCAATCAACCAGGCTAGGTCAGGCAGTGTCGTAGACCGATGTCATCGTATTGAACATTAATTATCAGCGACATCCGACAGGTTCTACGCCATTCATTACTAAACTTACACGATATTCCTTCTAAATCCTAGAAGGGGAAGCGTTTTTAAATAACTATTAGTAATCTGATTTCACGACGGGAAATTTAAGTAAGTTACCCTCAAAAATGCATGCTCATTAATACGTTATCTGTTAAATTAGGTATATAATGAATAGAAATTTCAGTGTTTATGTTCACCAATTTATTTACATGTACTAGTACAGATGTCGCTGTCCTAAATAAGCCAGTTATATTTTCTGATTTTCTTTCTCCAGTATATATGTATCCGGGCTTGAAAATATTCACGTAAATATTGATCATAATCATGTGTTAATGCCTGTGTTAAATCTAAAAACCGAAATACAACATGCCAATGACAATTGAACAAAATACTCAATGTCATCAAATCCTGTTTTGCTGTTTGGAGAATCGGGACATTGGGGATGGTTGCCATAATAGAATTACGGATAGGTAAAATTAAAATTCCTTCTCTATGTTTGTTAAAGAAACAGTCCATTGGTATTCATTTCATGAATGAAGAAATTCGCACTTGACATTCAGTTTTTCGCTATGAGACTTTATTGTCTAGCTAATATTTGTTCACAATTGAATCATTGTATCATTCCTCTATGGGACTATGTTCATACATACTAGTACATACATTGGTGAATATAAACACTGAATTATCTATTTATTCATTCTCTTATTGAAGGGTTATACATGTATTGACGTCAGTGATACATGTAGACCTTGACATACATAGTATACGAAATATCGCTGGCTTAGAATGAGAAGGTCGTACGTACAAAATAAATATTTTGAGAACACAAAAAAAACCTGTCAGTAAATTACTCTTTACTTATGATCAAGCAAGCTGTTTCAAGTTCCATTTGTTCAACATGATAAGTTCCGATTTTCATGAAAATGGGCTCATAAGAAGCGCCTTGTGATGCTTATTTTAAATATGTATCAGTAGTATGTGGTCATAAATAATAGTTAGGACCTTCTGGTTCTACATCAGCGATATTACATTGTTCGTGACATTTAAATCATCGGTGAATTAATTTGGGGTGTCTACCACAGAATAAAAGTAGCATAAATGTCTCCCTTTATATGGATTCACTAAATAAGATTGAAATAGGAATTACTGATATTGGTAAAAAAACAATATTGGATTAATTAATTGGCTCACGGCATTGTTGGGGTCTTTTATTTCGTTTACAAACCAAAAGTTATAAAATCAGATGATTATTACGTAGTTAAAGGCATACTCTGCTGACTCAGTAGCTCATTCACAGTTATATATATATATTGAATATTTATCGCCTTAATAGTTATAGTTGAAACCAATGATATCATTGAACATCTAACTAGAAGCAAACATTTCCTAGATGTTAACTACACTCATTTGAGTTCATTATTCTAAACATGAAAACACTATTTAATCATAAATATTCGTCTTGAATAACAATTTGTTCATTACAATTATGTTATTTTGTGTGCCCTTTGTTACAACGCAGCATTCCTACGAAACAAAACATGATGAAAATAGGCAAGGAAACACCCGATGTTTGTTCTAAATTATTTTATCGAAATAAATAAATGTCGGAATATTGACATTCATCAAAAGATAATAAGAAACTAACGAGGAAGAGAAACGCTAAACAAAAACAGTAGAACACGAAAGTCGAGCGAATATTGATGTATCGATGAATACAGATCAAGTAAATCATATGGCCAACTATAATGCTGCAATAATGGACAAGCATTAACCTCTTTTAATAACAAAACTAATGTTATTCTACCGGTTAAACAAATTGCCAGGAACATTGAAAATACATTGATACATTTAAAAGACACATGCAAAATGAAGCAAAGCTACAAGTACCAACGACTGTGTTGTGTTATTATTTATGTATGTTTCATCACCAGTGTGGGTGATGTTGTTCTTCATCGCATTTCATTGCATTGACAATGTGCATGCGTCATACGTTGCACAATTTATTTTTTATTAAATTATTTACATTTAAAGACACATTTTACGACCAAACAGACTCACACCCACCATCAATGCCGATCAACGCGTGTTTTATAATAATGATGTAATTGCTAATAATTCCCGTGCGTGCCTTTGAATCATTGAATTTGTAATAAACACATCCTGACAAATTACTATGCACATTTACACAAAAGCACGTGAGTAGCCTTTTTTGTTGTAGTCTTGTTCCATCCGACTAAAAACGCGTACTTATACTTTAAATACCTATATTTTATAAGTTCTGAAACAAAGCTTTCATGTGTGTGTGTATGTGTGTGTTTGTGCTCTCATATTGTAAATGTACAATTGTGCATGACCCGAAGGCCTATTTATTGCAATTATTTTTCGAACATTTACAATGGTATGTGACGTTTTGTAAGTTTATGTCCGATTGTCTATTATGTTTTATGCCACAAGTATGCCTATCAATGTTCTAGTTCGTAATGTTTAGACGTTGGCATTGCCATACCTTACACACGCGTAATATCGCATTACAGGTTCACAAACTTCCGTTATGATTGTATACTTATTGATAGATTTACATTGACATTTTTTTGTAATTCAGTAAAAACAGGTTGTATATATAACGTTCTACATAACAAATATATGACAAATGTGGACGAAAAAAGCTTTAAATGCAACCCGCTGTTGCAGTAATTTGTTCTAATGTACCATTCTTAGAACGGTAACAATATACTCAGCCTGTGGCCGTCTTTGATCCGATCTAGTATTACTGTAAATAGCTATGTTTGTTTGACAGTCGATCGCTATCGGATAGGACATGCATTGTGCAATAATATCCTGCACATATTTAGTTGTCATGATCATTGTTCTTATTTTGCCTTATTGCCTGGGTGTGCGGTGTAAATATCAATAAAGTTATATAAAGGTAGATTTTTATTCATGTGATGTTTGGTTGTGTTCAATGGCAAACCATAAACGTGGTAGAAATATTTAGATCTATGGTATGAACATATACCGCCATATACCACCATACAACTTCATGGTGTCGTTAAACCTTACAAATAACTTCTTACAAATACATGTAAAGCGCAAGAATTATGAAATCATATACTATTGCGCTTCACACTTATATACATTCAATTTAAAACCTGGATCCTAGAAACAAGATTTAGTCATATGATAAAGAGCACACTCATTGCCGATGAAACTTCCTATACAAATAAGTTTTCAAATATGCTCTGAACCTGGTTTCACTTTTGATGTCTTTGAGATAGTTTGGTAGATCGTTCCACCATTTTGGACCAGTGAAAGCCATAGATCTGTCTGCTAATTTTGTTCGCCGTCTAGGGATGTGAAAGTTAGTGTCATTTTGTGATCGTAGTCCGTACTCTTGCCGAATAGGATCAAACATTGTCTTTAGATACGATGGAGCTGTACCCATGATGACACGGAATAAGATTACCAGAACTTTAAACATTACCCTGGCCTTAACTGGAAGCCAGTGTAATTCTGTCAGTAGATCTGCACTGGATTTGTCATAAGAAACATTCATGACAACTCTTGCGGCATGATTTTGGACTCGCTGTAATTTTTTCATCTGATAGGCTGGAATTTCAGTGAATAAGGCATTGCAGAAGTCAATATGGGAATGAACCAGTCCATGCACTAATGTTTCAGTAATTGTTATTTACAATTCAACACATAAATGTTTGTTTTGTCTGAATAGTTTATATGTGTTTTATATAACGACTGCCATAGTAACGATGGATAAACGTTAAATGTTCCATTTTTAAGTCACTACACGGAATGATAGGTCAGTCGTACTTAGGACCAGGTAAGTTTAGGTACTCTATGTTCATGACATTCTACTTCGTGCTTTGCCATTGACGATTACAAAGTTGGCAATGGGGTGTGAAGCAGTTTTCAAGAAATACTGTTAGTTTTCATATTTGTTAAGGAAATGGTGGTCGAACGGTTCCTGGTTCGATATTTGGCTGAGATACTTGGTCATTTCTGAAACAAAAGTAGAGATAAACTGGATGGTTGCCCGGCGTCACGATATTATCGTATTATCGGGCACGTTGATGAGCCAGTTCGTCTGTTCGAAAAGAGTTGCTTGCACTGTAATGGGTTGTTCTTGACCAAAAGCTTTGAAGCTTATACATTCACAAGGGCATTGTAATACCTGAAATTGACCGTCTAGCTGTATTGTATTTCATTGTAGACATTGTTGCGCAACATTGCATTGCAAATGTCCTTATTTGGATATATGTTTTGAATTAGGCTTTAAAGTACGCATGCAAGTGAAAGCATGAAAGTGTCATTGGATTCACATCCGTTTAAGTATGCCAAATGTGTGAATCATTCATTTATTACATTGAATCATTTGTTTTATCTTTTAACTCGTGTCACACTGTAGCACAATATTTGTTATAGGTGGCCACTTTACATTTAACATACACGTCTTCGCACCGGAACGAGGTCATTTGAATGATTTTCACCGTTACCAATTCGTTTTCACGTTTCTATATGATGCTACGAGTACAGTGAACATATTTATCATCGATTGCACTCGGTTCTTTATCAGTTTAAAGATTGTCGGCAAACCCATTTTCCATCAGCGATTATCTAATAGTATGCCATAAACGCGTCACCCTCGTACATCTGTTTTTCGAAATTATATTTGCATTTGTGATCAAGGATTTACGATTCTATTTTCAAATGCACTATACCGTTTTTCCTTGAACATTAGTCGATCGATTACCTTTGCTGAGAAATCTTGAAATTACACTGTCACGATGCATTTATTGCCACATTCTACTTATTTGCTACGTTAAGACACATCTTTTTATTTTTTATGTTTACTTGGATTATATATTAAAAATTGCTGAGTGTGCAAATGCAGGATTGTGATCAAATAAAAAAGACAGTTTGGAGACCGTTTTTCATTGTCAAAATTGCACCACATTGGAATCTTTTAACCGTTTGGTTTCATTTGCATTCTGTCCGGACAAGAGGCAAACATGTAAAACTATCTAGAAAGCCAAAAGCACTCGGTGGCCTTGATACTTAATTACATCTACCTGAGCATCGTTGCATCTCATTAATAGAAGAAAAAAATGTAAATATACTGTGTGTGATTGTTGTGGTTTATTGGATATATACTTAATTAGTTAATTCTTTCATTTAATCATATATTAGATATTTTACTACCCTGTTCGCTTCATCCTTGAATAATTGGTGTCACACGTCGTTCATTACACACCATTATATACTGACTGATGATTTTCGCTTGCTTTAAACGTGAAGGTTGTACGAACAAAATCGCGAAAATTATTCTGTTTGCTTATAGGGCATACTATTTTCAAAAACAAGCTGTTTCAAGTTCAGTATATCAGTCATCTGGTTTGGTCGATCGATCGCATTTGCGGATAAACCTTGAACTTTTACAATCAGAATGCATTTAATGCACATTTGTTGTATTTGTAGGCTAACAGGGACTATAAACTGTGGAAATTAAGAATTGTGATTATAAAACAAAAGGCAGTTTGTCGTTGACTAAATGACATCACATAGGACCCTTTATACGTTTAGTTGTGTTTCCATTCAGTTCGTAAAAGGAAATAATGTAAAACTATCTAGGAAATAAAAAATAATCAGTGGCCTTGATACGGAATTACATGTACTTGAACACCGTTACACCATATGATTAGAAAACACATGTGAACACACAGCATGAGATTGTTGATGTGTTTAGAAATCCACTTAATTAGTAAATGCTCGCATTAAATCAACTATTATATGTCATATCATATTGTTAAAAACGTGAAAATAAGGCCGAAAATTACTCTATACTGAGGGTCTACATATAGGGCTTACTATTTTCAACATACAAGCAGTTTCAACTTCAGTTTGGTCAACACGACAGGTTCCAATTTTTATAAGAAGCGTCTTGTGATGCTGATTTTAAAACAGAAATATATTTAATATATATCTGTCTTATTTGGTCCTTACGAAATTCTCGTCCTAAGCCAGCAATATATCGGATATTCATGTTGACTTTTACTCCAGATAGGTCTTTGTTGTATGGTATTTCCTCTGATTTAATTGCTGATGACGTAGATTATAGGGCATACAATTTTCAATGGAGACCAATTTTTTGTTTTCGAAACGTTGGTTAAAATGTAAACTTAAGAGTTTATGCTAAATTATTGTGTTCTTCTCCTGTCCAAGTTTGAGGTAATGGTGAGCTCGCATGTAATTGTAAATGCCATAGTTTTTAGGCAATAAACGTCATAAGGAACTGTTTCCATGACCTTCAGAACATGAGCATTGTCCTGGCACAGAGGTCATTGTATGCATAGTACTGTTTCATTGTTATTACTGCATTTTAAAAGCAAAGAATGACAGAAAATTGGCATTTGTAAAAAACTCATACCATAGTTTATGGCAATAGACATCTATTCAGCACTAATAAAGTACAGGGACTTTACATAATTAATTATTACAGCGACACTGATACTTGGTTTTAGCACTTAAGTATATTTGATTGGTTGATTGGTTGATAATAATACCACAGAAATAGTTTTACTACGGTAGATTTTTCAATAAAGTAAACACAGGTCTAACATACCATTACCTGTTCTAATCATTGACAATTATAGTTTACCAATCCTTGCAATATCCTCACTATCATTAGTGGCAGATGTCATAGCAGTGCAATTGCGATTTAATTATTTGTGTATGGTTTGTGCCTTTGAGACGAAATTTAATCTCGAAATTGTTTTGTATGGTATTTCTTTCATTTTCTTTGCCTGTCTGTTGAAGTTTAGTGCCGTCTTCACTATCTCGAATATTTGTGTTTAAAGTATTCACCAGACAAAACTAACAATCGCAGAGGAGAGTTGTTGTTTGCATACACTGCTTTGTGTAAGTATCAGAAGCATGTTTGTTAAATTTAATAAAGCTTCACTTATATGACTTGTGTGAATAAACGGGCAGCCAAGACACTCTTTATTATTTGTATGATTTCGAATCCCATTCAATCATGTAAACCAAAATATCAAGGACTAATCGACATTGACATTTTACTTCGAGACAAAAGCCATCCATCCAGATACATTGCACACCAGGTTAGCATCATGCAATATATTGTATTTATGTATCTATTCCAGCTGCATTCACTTTCGATTTGCACATCTAAATGCAGAAAACATTACTTATGTTAATGATAAAGACATGCATCATAGCTAGTCTTCCTAACACAGCCATATGTTCATTTTATTTAATTATATTATTTCTTTTGATTAATTGTTCCTTGCATTGTACAATATAAGTTTGCAACATAATCGACAAGGTTATATTGGTTTTCAACTGCTTTTTATTGTCCGATTGAAATGTTAGATATAGGAGGTATCTTACTTCTGAGTTTCGGCCTTTGGTATTCAAATACTCGTATGCAACGTATATGGCAAATATTGCATTCACGACAGAATACTCGTGTTCCATTAATAAATAATAATATATTGTGTCATTACATTAATCTCATTTGTTTCTGTACAAAAAGCGAGATCTACACGTTATATGACGGGCTTAGAATGAAAAGTTCGTAAGGGCCACTTACGACCTTATAAGACTAATGCATCTGCACCACATGGCGCTTCTTATGAGCATAGTGAATAACTTGTCATGCTGACCAACCTGAAGTTGAAAAGGCTTCTTTTACCATAAGTAAAATGTGATTGTTAGACAGTTTTTCTTGTTTTCTCAAAAAATTGATTTTGTAGTTACGACCATTTCATTCTAAGTCAGCGATATCGTTGTATTCTTCCTCTCATCATTTAAGACCAGAGCGACATTGCCCTGTGCTTAGAGTGGTATTCCCGGTCACAATTGATTCCTACATTATTACGTGCTACTCTAAGAATTAACTAGCAAGTCATGGTTTGTGTGGTGACAATGCATATTATTACATCAACTGAACCTATGAACGTAACAAATGCCTAATATGCGTCAAAGTCAACGCATTATGTCATCAGCAAAAACAATGAATGCATTATGAACGGTATATATCCTGGTCAGTTTGCAATATCTAAGACATAATTGAACCAAGATGAAATTATCATTTAGTGTATAGAAAAGAAGGTAAATGTTAAATATGTAAACCGATCAGACGGAAACTTCTCCTTATGTACACAAATTATTTAGGAATAACGTTCATGGGTGTGTAAGAACATTCATA
Organism: Spisula subtruncata; assembly: GCA_963678985.1. Lineage (NCBI taxonomy): Eukaryota > Metazoa > Mollusca > Bivalvia > Venerida > Mactridae > Spisula > Spisula subtruncata. Next base: position 25,461,481 of record OY787678.1, on the reverse strand, counting down.
AGCAGTCCAGTATACAATCGAAATGTTAATTGGTACATGTATCTTAGCCAAGCTATGTCAGGCTCGGTCGTTGACCGATATCATAGTAGTGTCTTATTGTGTGTGTTTGAGTCAATCGATCAGTGCATTATCATGTACCAGCATGTTCTCTATCTAGAATCTGGGAAAATATTTGACCATTGATATAAGAGGATGTTGACCTGGTTCTAAACAAGAAATATACTTAACTAGATATACCACGTGGTAAATATTCCACAAAAATAAAACAGTAGAGCACAAATAAATATGTCTCCATGAATATTTATCAAGTAAGTCATATAATATGGCCAAATAAAACACGTCAACAATGGATAAATATTACAAATTTTAATTTCAAAAGTAATGCTTATCTATCGATAAAACATTGCCAATAACGTTGAAAGTACATTGACCCAATTTTAAAAAGTATATGTAGAATGAAATAAAACTAAATAAAAATACCAACGACTCTGATTTGCTAGTGTTCTGTACGATTCTTCACCAGTGTTGGTGATGTTGTTCATTATAGCGTGACATTGCATTGACCTTTTGCATGCCTCATACAATACACAACGTAATTTCGTCTTTTATTATTCACATTTAAAGAAACATTTAACGACCATACAGGCTAAGACCCACCATCAATGCCGCTTAATGTGTTTTTGTAGTAATAATGCAATTCCTTTGCGTGCATTTATCCAATCATGGGATTCGTAATAAATACATGCACACTGATCAACACGCATTCTCGTTTACCTTAAAGCACCAGAGTAACCTTTTTCGACGGTTTTCTAAAACATTGTACAATCAGAATAAAAAAACAAAAACAAATCACACGTGATTATACTATGAATAATATTCTATTAGTTTTGAAGCAAAGCTTTCATTTGTGTGCTTTTATCGACCATTAACTATTTTATGTGATGTTTTTTAAGTTTATGTCCGATTGTCTATTATGTATTATGCCACAAGTATGTCCATCAATGTTCTAGTTCATAATGTTTGAACGTAATCATTGTCATGCGTTGCACACGTGTATTATCGAATTACAGTTTCCCGAACTCCGTTATGATTGTATACTTAATGATATATTTACATTTTCATTGAAATACTGTAAGAACAAGTTCTATATATAAGGTTCTATGTAATAAATATATGGCAAAAGCGAACGAAAATGACATTAAATGCAAGCCCGCTGGTGCAGTAATTTGTTCCAATGTACCGTTCTTAGAACGATAACAACATACTCGGGCTGTGGCCGTCTTTGATCCGATCTAGTATTACTGTCAATAGCTATATTTGTTAGACAGTCGATTGTTATCAGATAGGACATGCATTGTGCAATAATATTTTTCTGCACATATTTAGTTGTCATGGCTTGGCTCATATCATGGGTATGCGGTGTAAATGTCCGTACAGCTATATAAGGTTGACTTTTATTCATATAATGTTTGGTTTTGTGTTATGGCAACCGTAAAATAAAATATGTTATCTTGGCTTGATAAACGACTAACAACACAAACATCAAAGTGGTCAAGACCCATTTTAAGGTGCACAATTAGCAAGCAAATCAATTTAAAATTGGACAGTGAAGACAGTACACAATAGTTCCAACCGATATCGAAATGCATGAAAAGGAAGACACAACCATAAAGCACAAACCACAAGCACATACCAAAAGACAAAAACGAAAGTTACAGAGATAAATGATATGATTGACTTTAACAGTAGCAAACTCCTTTGGTGATACGTTACCAATGCAGATAGAGGTGTACGCGAAGATTATAACATTGTGCATGAATATCATAGTATATACCTGCACATTTATACCTTATTTGTATAAAACAAGTGGCATAATCAGCTATGTTGTGAACTTACAAATTGCCCCCACAGTTTCTGCTAGTACGTCAAACAGTCGTAATGATTACGTCCCGTAATTTGGATACTATAATTATCACATTATGCCTTTATTTGAGGACGTTTATCGGTTAAGATGCTAATTGGATATAATGCAGGAATAGAAACAACGACCTCCAAGAACAATAACACATAGAACGGCCATGGTACATGTACACTTTAGACGACCTCGGTAAAGCTGTGTTTGCGGTGTCACTGTATTAAGACGTGTGCTTGTGATGAGTTTGTATTTGTAAGTTCCAGTTTGTGCTTGGTTGCTCTGTTCTTACTACACAGTCTAACATGTTCTTATCTTTTAGCGCTTGCACCTCACCAGCGATTTACATGTATAATAAGTTACTCGACTGTGGGTGGGATATTGTTCGTAGAATGGATGAAGACAATCACATGTGCTTAATTATACGACTAACATTTACAGCTAGCTAAAATAGATGGGTATATATTTGTTCTAGTGAGTTCATATTCTACTCTTACGACAGCAATAACATTGCACTGTTTCGTTTGTTAGTATGTGTTTGTACTTTAGCCTGCTACGACTTGGTATACTAGCGGACGCAAAGCATGACTGGGTTTATTAGCGGGACGTACCCATAAATATTAGCGAAATATGACTTGGAAAAGACAAGGCGATCAATATGTTAGTGCGAAATGACTACTAGCATTTGAAATAATGTCATGATGCGACGTATACTATAGATGTTTTTTTGTAACTACATACAACTTATAAAAATACACCGGAATGAAAGGTCAGTTGTAGGTCGTTTTTCTGGGTGAAATGTTAACTGCTAATTCGTTGAATTATAATACTGTGGAATGTGCTAATTTACCACCATTTGTCATAGCTTCATATTTCACGGAATTTTCTAAGAAACAAAAACACTTGCATAGCTTAGAACATTGAACATGTCATATTTTAATGACCCTGATAATATGTTGTCCAAATATGCGTACTGTACAATAACATAACCACACGTGTAGGAATAAGTGGTTTTTAGGTACTCCATGTGCATGATATTCTGCTTGGTTTTTTGCCTTTCACGAATATACAGTTGGCAATAGGGTGTGAAACGATTTTGAAGAAATACAGCTAGTGTTCATATTTATTAAGGGCACATCTAACGGTTCCTCGTTCGATTCTAGACGAATGCATTTCTGAAAAACCAGTCTGTTTACCAACCCAAACTGGGTGTATATTATCTGTGCTGTACACCGGCCACGTTAAGGAGCCAATCCGTCTATTCGAAAAGTGTTAGGAATTTCTCGAATCCCCTCTGATATATTTGCTGTCGCTTCAACAAAACTTTAAGAACCACATTTGACACAAGTGCTTGCACTTGTGAGAGTTATACTTGACCAAAAGGGTTTGAATATGACAGTCTAGCTATATAGTATTTCATAGTAGACATTGTGGTGCAACATTGCATTGTAAATGTCCCGATTTGAATAAATGAATTGAAATAGTCAGTAAAATACGAAACAGAACAGAACAGAAAGTTTATTTAAGACAAAGCATACCTAGCTTATAGCCTTACATAATATATACATAATATAAATATGCATGCAAAAGAAAACAAAAACCGAAAAAACGAAAGATAAAAAAGACAAATATAACATGTTCCTGAAGACAAAAAATAGTAAACAGTAAGTGAGAATGTTTTTGTTATTGCCAATGAGTTATTACGGAATCGAAAATAAGTATACATACTGCAAACGTTTAGTGTAGTTACATATTTTTATATTAATTTCTTATTATGAAACACAATATTGTACACAATATGGCGAGTTTTACTAAAACAGACTTATTGTTAGTTTGGAGCAATTCAATGAACTTGAAAACGCTTGGTCTTTGATAATAATACTTTCGAATATATGATACTCTTACATTTCTATAAAAAAGACATATAAGAACAAAATGTAACTCATCTTTCACATCGTTTAAATCACAATTATTGCACTTTTTATCTTGCCTGTTAATTCTATTATGTCGTCCGATCTCAATGTTTAATTTTTGTGAAGAGAGTCTAAGTTTCGATAAAATTTCTCTACATTTAATATTGTCAAGAAGATATAAATATGATGATCGTTCAAAATTAGTTTTAACTTCTCTAAATATATCAAGCGATGAAGATATCCTCATACCTTCTCCATTGTGATATATAAGTATCTCTAAGTCTTATCCTAAGAACTGGTATGAACAAGTTAACATTAGCTGATTGTGGAAAATCCCAGACATCACCAAAACCAGAATATTGCAATAAATTTCTTACTTTAGCAGACCAGTAATTATTTTCTATGGTTTGACGTTGATCCATTAATACGCATTTTAAAATACAATTATTTGATTTATTTTGATGCAATTTTAAAAAATATTTAACAATTCGTATATGTCTTTCTATGATTAATGGATACCTTCCAAGTTCCCCATAGACTGCCAATGAATTTGTAGAACTTTTAAAATTTAATACATGTTTACAAAACTTTGTATGAACTCTTTCAATAACTTCCATACTTTGCATTCCCCAGACCTCTGCATTATAATTTAAAAGCGATAAAACATATGCATCAAATAGATTAAATAAGATATAAACGGGAGTTTGAACATCTCTCGTAATCGATAAGAACGTAGGGCTTTAACAGCAAGTGTACTAGCAGCGTTTATAAAGGATCCACCACAAAAAAATATAACACCCAAATAATTAAAACTACTAACGATTTCAATTTCCTGTCCGTTATAATACCAATGACTATTTTGTGACAATCTACCCCCTTTTCTGAATACAAGTATTTTAGTTTTTTCAACATTAACCGTTAGATTCAACTTTTCACAATAATTAAAAAGACTATTAGTCCAGTCATTGAAGCAGAAAAATATGGTCAACCTCAAACAAATTGCAAAACAGAGTTTCTTTGCATTTTCATCATCTACAGACTATTATCAACTACAGACAAAACGTCACATATGCAAGTTCAGTGGGGAAAATACAAATAAATCGACATGTTTAAGGTCACTTTTGGTAGCAATTTCAGCATTTTCCTTATTTCATACTACATGGGGAATTTTAAATTCTAATAATTTCCATGTAAGTCGATAAATATTTACTAATTGCACCTTAAAGCTTATATTTTCTGAAAGATTCAACCTTCTTCTATCGAATACAAATATTGATTTTATAATCAGACAATTTACTTTTCATATATATGCCAGTCTACGTGTTGGTATACTACCCATACAAATGTCGACAAAATGACTCAAAATAGCACTTGGAAGGGGTAACAAAAGTTTTACTCATTTCTTTAATATTAATCCAATTTCTTCAAAATTTCCACATATCATGTGTTGTATACATGTATGTCTAATGGAAAAGGGATTTTTGTGTTTGGACAGTATACAATAATGTCAATATACAAAATGTACACGAATCTATCGATTCGGGAAAAATAGTGATTGTTCTCTTTGTCTGTTCATCAACAATTGCATTTGTATTCACAATTTTGACTTTACGATTATGAAACTTGGTCAGAGTGATCATCTGAACAAAATTTAGGCCAAAGTAGAACATGGATAATCAAGGATAAAAAACTAGGTCACTAGGTCAAATTGTAGCAAAACCTTGTGTAGTCGCTAGAGGTCATAATGTTGACCTTACATTTATGAAACTTAGTCACAATAATAATATCAACAAAATCAATGTTATAAATTGGGTCATCCGGGGTCAAAAAGTAGGTCGCTAGTTAAAGTCAAAGGAAAACGTTGTGTAGGTACAAAATTCACAATTTTGGTCTAATATTTATGCAACTTGGTCACAATCCTCATCTCAAAACATCTAAGACAAGTATGTTATTGAATAATTTGGGTCAAAATTAGGTCAATAGGTGAAAATAATTGATGCGACTTTTTGGCGCATGAAGGTTTGTCTATTTTTTTACCTAGTGACCTAGTTTTAACTCATGATAAGTTAATATTGAATTTGACCTACATTTTGTCTTCATTATCCATGTGACATTGTTTCATAAAGATTAGGTAAAAAGGGCGCCTTTTAAAGATTTGTTCTATAATTTGGCCTAGTGACCTAGTTTTTAACTCAGGTTAATCCAATTTCATACATGACCTTGAGTTTTGTAAGGTGATCATTGTGACTAAACTTCACAAGTGAAAGGTCGAAATTGCGACCCCTGGTGACTATATCTTGATTTTTCTATATTTTGACCTAGTGACCTAGATTTTGGCTCCGGTTAACTCAAACTTTTATTTTACCTAGATTAGCTTTCGATGATCATTGCTGCCAAGTTTCATAAAAATCAAACCAAAATTGCGACCTCTAAGCACGATGTAAAATAAGTTACTGGTACAAGTCAAGATTTATTTACATCAAAAGTGACAAATATCGCGAAAACGTGTGACAATTCAATATATTTGTAAATATCTCAAAAAGTCCCACGAATATTCAATTAGGACATTTTGTACATTGCTAAGGATAGCTTTACGCACCATATAAACACAAAAATGTTTGTTTTGCAATTAGTTTGAGGTTAAAAGTTAAAATGACTGGACTATATCCAGTATACGCAGTAAATCGTCAGCCGTTTCCGATACTAAAACCGCGTCGTCCGCGAATAGAAGTAGATATACTGATATTTGATCTATAGTAATGCCGAGATGTATGTTTAATACGAAGCGTGAACGTGCCATTGGTTCTGTACCAGTTTAAGTGTGCTTAATGTATGAAGGGTATATTATAGCACCTATTAACTATATTGTGATATGACCTTGAATCATTTGTATAACGCTTTAACTCGTGTCGCACTACGGCCCAATATACATTGAATGCTATGTCACGTTGTATTTATTATGCTCGTCAACATGCTCGTCTTCCCGCCACAACGAGGCCATTCGAACGCTATTCATCGTTACCATTTCGTTTTCATGCATCTACGTAATTATGCTTTGTCATCGACTGTACTCGTTCTATACCAATTTAAAGATTGTCGGCACACCCATTTTCCATTAGCAATACTCTCCTTGAATGTCATGAAACCGTCGCGTTCATAAATCCGCTTTTCGAAATTATATTTGCATTTGTGAACAGGGTTATACGATCCTATTTCAGAATGCACTTAACCGTTTTACAATGACACAAGGGTGATCGTTCACCTTTGCGGAGAAATCTTGACATTGTACTGTCACGATGCATTTGTAGACACATTCGAATTATTTGCTACGTTAAGTCACATCTTTTTTATTTTTAATGTTTACAGGGACTATATATTAAAAATTGCTAAGTGTGCAAATGCAGGATTGTGATTATACGTCTCGTATTACAAAAGACAGTTTGAAGACCGTTTGTCGTTGTCTACATTACAGCACATAGGACCCTTTAATCGTTTGGTTGCATTTATATTCCGTTCTCACAAGAGGAAAACATGTAAAACTATCTAGAAAATCAAAGCACTCGGTGGCCTTGATACTAAATTACATCTACCTGAGCATCGTTGCATCTCATGAATAGAAGAAAACATAAGTAAATACTTTGTGTGTGATTGTTGTGATTTGTTGGATATATACTTAATTATTTAATGCTTTCATTACACATCATTATATACTGACTGATGATTTTCGCTTGCTTAGAATGAGAAGGTTGTTAGTACAAAATCGATATTTTGAGAAAACGAGAAAAATATGTCCGAAAATTATTCTATACTTCTGTTTGCTTATAGTGATACAATTTTAAACAAACAAGCTGTTTCAACTTTAGTATATCAGTCTTATTAGGTCCTTACGACCTGATCGATCTAAGCCAGCGATATATTCGATGATGTTATGCTGACTTTTACACCGGTTAGTTAATAAATTCTTTGTTTTATGGTATTTCCTCTGATTCAATTACTGATGACGTAGATTATGTGGCATACAGTTTTTAATGGAGACCAGATTTTATTTTTCGAAACGTTGTTTTAGTGAAATTAAAAACTTTAGAGGTTTACAGAATGCCTTTTCTTTGCTGTCCAAGTTTGATTTAACGAGTTCGCATGTAGTTGTACATGCCGTTTAAGCCATTAACGTCATTTTGAAATGTTTCCATGTTTCCAATCTCTGTGTATGGTGTGTGCCGTTGAGACAAAATTATATCGTGAAATTGTGGTATCTGATTATTGATTATTTCATGTTCTTTGCTCGTCTGTTTAAGTTGAGTGTCGCGTGCACTGTCTGACTCTCCCTCTTAATTTTTGTATAACGTATTTACAGTATTCTAAAGACCAGCGCGGACGTTGTCCTGTTGTTAAAGTGTTATTTCCGGTCACTGTTTCTCCTTACATCATTACGTACTATTCTAAGAACCTTAATATACCATTAAGCAATTCGTTGAACTGTCTGATGTGTTGGTGACGATGCTTAATATTATTACATTAACTGAACCAATGCACTGAACGATGTCGAATCTGTGTTGAAGTCAACGCTAACTATTATTACATCAACAAAACCACTGACTGAATAATGAACGGTTTACATCTTGGTCGATTTGCAATATCTAAGACATAAGTGAACCAAGATGACATTATCATTAACTGTATAGAAACGAGGGTTACTGCTCATTAAGAACACCGATTAGACGGAAACTACTCATAATGTACAGCGAAGCGATGGAAACGAATCATGTAACAATGAACGTACCCTATATAGTTGAGAACATTCATCATCAATCAAGCATACATGTTAATTGTTATCTAAGTCACATATCAGCCTAACTATGCCAGACAGTGTCGTTGACCGATGGTGGTTTACACAAAGGGCGTTTGTGTTTTTGCCACACAAACATCCAGCAAAATGCAATGTCATTTTGCATTACTGTGATATGCATTGTCATCTACCAGAATGGTCTGCATCTCAAATCAGGGGAAGTGACTAACCACTAACATATGAGGATGTTGACATGGTTCTTAACAAGAAAATTGATAAAATGCTAAGTGAGAAGATAAAAATCAGTAAAAATATGTTTACACAAAGTTGAGCTGAGATGAATGTGAAATACAGAGTCAACTGAAAGGAACCTATAGTTCCGATTATATAATTATTTTCTCTATATTGTGATAAACATGTTAAAATTGTGTGTCTTTGTTAATATAGAAAAGGAGCTGTTGATTTTAATCACTAACCTTTTGCTTTTCCCAAAGTTGGTTATTGTCAGGGATTGATCACCGCAGCAACAATACTGCAGAAGTTATCATTTATAATGTTTAGCAAAATTTAAATCTAAGGGACAGTACTTTATCATCAAATTACTAAAAACAAATAAGTGAACCGGATGTTTCATTTTAGATCCATTTCGAAATCTTAATTCACATAATTAACTATTATAATGTAACTAAGCTCGGTTTTCCTGGAATGTATGTATGCCGAATGAACGATAGCAAACAGAAATGTTCGAATAAAATATTGTAACTGTATAAATGACTTGTTGTTAAAGTTAACATTCGGTATATTCCAAATGTTCTGTAAAACGTATCGTATAATGTGGGCAATTTTGTTTCTGTTATTAATCCAAGGGCGTATATATTAAAGTGCATCTCATTTTTACTTAATATGTTCCAATAGCAAATACCAGAACAAAAACATTGGTAAAATTATAGTTAATGGACCAAATAAATGTGTATCAAGAGGAAAACAGTTATATCGTTCCTACAGACTGCGTCAAGCAGTTGTACTGAGTTGATACTAAAGATGAGTTAAACTAATCTGGCTGAGAAACAAGACATGCTAAAACAGAACCTTTGTTCTAGTTTTCTAAAAATATCGATGTTGAACTTACAACCTTCTCATTTTAAGCCAGCGATTTACGGAGTGAACATAAACAATTATTATGATGACGTCTTTTGGTAGCTGAGAATGTTAAAACAATGCATACATATAATTCCTACACGTAAATATGTAATTGAGCAATTGTAAGGACTTGTTGCACTTATTTTGAGGACATTTGGATTGCTGAAGGCTGCTTTGGAAAGGTTTTTAAGTTAATTCATTAGACCGTGTTATTGTAATTATTATAATTTACTGTTAAAATTGATTTAAATGTTATTGATTGACAACTGGCGTAATGTCAATTATGTTGATTAAATCATTATAAGTTAGAATCATTGCATAATAAAACCACAGCGTATAAACCAAATCACTGTATGACTTATTTGATAACAATAAAATTCAACAGGTATCATGTATTGCTATTGAAAGCAAATGTAAAAACTGATAATTGCATGACTTATATAATCAAACGTGTATGCCATATTGTAATTGGCGGAAATCAACTCTATAGCTAGATAAATCCCTTAGTGTGGCATTACGTCGTGACACAAATAGCAAACTACTGTATATGAATATATAAATAGAAATAACATCTACACTAATTAGTGGAAATGAAACAGCACCAATCCTGTAATTGGAGAAACCACAAATAATGTGCGTTAAATCCACTTTATGTATATAACCGTTGGACAAACGTCCAGAATCCGGATGCAAAATCCATTCTCTAATTTGCCGAATAGCCGTCAGTGAGTAAGGAGATTATTTATCTATCAATCTAGCTGGCATTGTTAGAGTATTACATCACAATAAAATCACCAAAGAGATCGATCTCAATATTAGGTTATGTAGGCCAACTACGGCAAACGAATATTGTCCCCAATTTGAGATATTTGCCTTTACTTTACGGACCAGAAGGCTTCAAATCGAATATATTAAAATGCTTACTAATACAATCACTTGTTTGGGGTGTGCGCCTTTTAAGTAACTTATCATTTAATTCCCATATGTACTGTTACAAACATATCCCGTATTGTAATATAATATGCTTACATTTGTAACCCAAATGATGCCCCGCAAGGGAGTGACAATGCTAAGTAAGTTTAATAAGTCATCCGACACTAATGATGCGACCTTAGTATGATGTTCCGCAAGGGAGTGACAAGGCAAAATCAAGTAAATCATTCATCACTAATTACCAATGAACCTGAAACAAATATTATAGACACAAAAGAAGAACGTAGCCTTAAAATTGCGACCTTGTCATTGTTAAATGTCTTAATAATCGATATTCCAAGTAAGTATGCGACAACAACTAGACGCTAAATTTAGAAACAATGTTCCTCATTCTGGACAAAAGATGATAGAAACTTAAACAACGAATGCATCACCAACTTTAACAGCCGAAAACAATAAACATTAAAATCACATATCACACTTACATGACACAATGCCCACCGCTATCACGTTACTACTGTTACTTCTTAGCGTATTTTGTTGGTGTATTGCTGAAGTATTGCATAAATCCCTTTCTAATAATCACGAGACATTTAGTCACTTCCTGCGCTTACATCTCAGAATTTTGCCGCCGATTACTTTGGCACGCGTAGGCGAAGTTTAATATTTCTGAAATCAGAATGTTAAGCTGTACTTAATGCACTTCGAACACGTGTAGGGCGTATACTTTGTAAATGGCACTGATTCGATCCAATGAAAAGTCCTATTTCACCAACGTATTGGCAAGATTTTCTCATGTTGTGTTGCACGTCTTGGGAGTGCTTTCAAGTTTCAAAGTAAAACAAACACATTCAATTTTATTTATCACTGTTAATGGTGATACATCGAGCAACCGGATAATATTATTGTGTGATCAATGTCACGTTTGTAATAGAATAACATAATCTTTGTCGTTTAAGGCCAAAAATGCAATAACCTGAAGACACTGTGTCGATTTCTATTTTGTAGATTAATTCGTTTGACAGCGGTTTTTCTTTTCATGTCAAATGCGTTGACTGTATGGCAATATGTCCAACTATTCAAATACTAAAAGTGGAGCTGTGCTATAAAACATTATGTGGTATTTATAACAAAGGAATGTTTTCTTTAAAACAAAGATGCTTTGTCATACTGCGTCATGTTGATATAGCATATATCTTGTTAAAATGACACTCGTACCACCGAGGTGTGACTGTTCAGATAACACATTTTCCATTAACCGCTGCGAACCAGACTAGCCAAAGTTGTTTCTGTGAAGCAAATTAATTTTCAGATTAATGATGACCCAAAGTATTAGATTGGTGATTGATAGTAGCCGCATATTGACCGATTTACTGAGAATATTGAAAGCATATAAGCTGTACGTTAAATATCTGTAAACAATAACAAGAGTAAATGACACAATACACATCGACGCGAGACAATCACTCGCCATATCGCTGGCTTAGAATGAGAAAGTCGTACGTAATACTTACGACCGTTTAAGACTGAGAAATATTAAAAATCAACATTATGAGTCGCTTTTAATGAACCTATTTTAACGAAAATCGGAAGTTGTCGTGTTGAATAAACTGAAGTTGAAAAAACTTGTTTTACAATTCGTAAAGAGTAATTGTCGGACAGATTTGTCTTGATTTCTTCAAATATTAACCTTGTACTTACGACCTTTTTATTCTGCCAACGATATTTTACTGAAACGGAGCTGACTGGCATCAAGCTGGGTCAGCCAGCGAATTAATCGGATATAAAGTGTCGAAAATGATCAAATATAATGTTGAAGAACGTTTTTATCAAAGCCGAACTCATATATATCGGTCTAGAATGTGTATTATGACAGACAATCGTTGATCTAGTTCTTTACGCGTAACCTTCCGAATAATTCTTTCGCGAAGGCTGCTACATTGTTCCGCAATTTTCTAATGCGTAAAGCTTTATTTATTCCCGTATCTATTTTAGTGCGCTTATTATCCCTACATGCGTGCTTAGATTAAACTTCGAGAAAAAGTAATGGAATTGACTTTGCGTCCGAGGGTGACTTAATTTCATCCCAATCTTAATATAGCAGGGATTTGAAGTAGGTCGTGAAGACAAGCTACACTGGTCTGCTTAACTGGGATAATGGTTCGGTATAGCAGTTTTACGGTTTCTTATGTCTTAATGTGTATCGTATTGACACTTGGTACCAACTAATGTAATTTATTCCAACCAGACATATATATATATATATTTAGCTTGAATTTGATATATGCCGTTAGCAGATTTTGAATGAAAATTATGAGGAATACTTTACAGAAATCAAAAACCTATAAAAATTCAAAGTTTTGCCACCCATATCTTAGAGCAATAGACAGTGTGTGTATCCTCAACTTGATTAAAGTATTTTATACTCACAGCCATTGTACTGATATTTCCAGTTGTTTGCACATTTTAAAAGTATATATTATTCCTCATGAATTTTATGGAAATTGGCTGCCTTGGTTATATGACTTCTAGAAACCTGGCGCTTTAAGACCCGTTGTCAAACCAAAACCAAGAAGTAAGGTAGATTTTCCAATCAACAACCTGATAGGCTCTTAGAGTTAGAAATACCATTGGCCTTAAAATAAAAATTCAACCCCATAACATCATATCCCTTCCATGGAATCAAGTTGTAGCCTTCACAAAACCTTGTTAAAGGTCTCAATGGGACGAAAGGAGGTTCAACATTACCATGCTTAAAGGCAACACAAACCATTATGTAGCATCTGCGTACTTACTGACCCCACATAATGTAACAACAAAACAATAATGATTCTGTATGTGCTGTTGTGGATGGATGAGAGCAAAAATCATTTGCTTGAAAGTGTTAGTCATGAAAATACTTGTAAAAGACCAGATTAAGAAATTCGTTCAAAATGTCCATAGTAAAGTTTCAACCAGATTATGCTCACAGCTTTATTTCATGGACGGTATGTGATGTTTAAGGGTTGCATGTCATTCAGTGCTACTGGAACGAATTATATAATCAGTTAACTGCAAAACAGATTGATATGTAATGATCACATTGACATAAAATATTTGACATTATAATGATCTAGCACATATCAGTTCATTTTAAAATAGCTTACACATGTTAAAGCAGGTTTACATGTACATTGTATATCTATTTAACCCTTATCATGCTGGATTACAAGCAGGCTTATCAGTAGCCAGTGCCGAATTGTTTCGCAGTGTACTTGAGATAAATATCTCATCTGATCTGATGTGCGAGTGACTCTGTTTAGCACCTAATTAAAGGTATCAATTATCAAAATACCGATTTAAACCCGATAATTTGTACAAAGAAGATAAAATAAGCAACACATTGGTATCATTTTGATAATTATTGATATTTCACTTGTAATAATATTCAGCAATATGTCAATGCAGTGTGAAATATTTTCATGCAATAATACATAATCAATGATAAATGTTATGATATATCGATAAATAACATTCTCAGAATTGTATATTTCAACTACAAATATCAGAATATAAGACAATGTTAATTTCAATAATAATTTTCTAAATTTCATTATCAATAATTATGTTTATTTTACAGAGTTAGTGTTTATTTACAGTTCACTCGGAAAATCAATGACACTGTACGTCGCACACAACGTATGAGTTTTTTTTCAATTATTTACTCAATGTATAATTGTTGATGTGTTTATGTCATTATTCAATTGCGTCGCCTCAATCTTCAATTTGATGAAGTTTGTAATCCTTTATTGTGTGGTACATTTCAAAGTACTCAGGAACACACATCGCTTTTCCATATTGTTTGCATTCGTATGGAGTTTGCCTCCGCTTACATCCAGTTCTCAGACTTTTGTTAACATTGCACACAACAAAGTCTCTCATTGGTTTGTGTCGTTTTGTACCGACCTTTGGCTGAATGAAATCGATGAAATGACGGGCCGTGAGCCGGTCAAGGTTTTCCATGGATTTTCGACCACGGAAGTTTTGAAAAATGCGTTCTAAAACACCGTGCGCGTTCATTCTACGGCGATCTTTTGCCATTTTTGTTCCGGAATTTTCAAAACTATATTAGTTATTACTTTTACCCGATATATAAACGTATTCGGCCGTTGATTGGTTGGTATTTTTGTACAAATAGCTAAGTAACTTACTATTGAATAAACATAGTGAATTGCCATTCATAAATAATTACGCGTTCATTAAAACATCGCTTTGATCAGGAATACCCACTGGCGCGACTCACAGTCGCGATCGGCACTGGTGGAAGATATCGTGTAGCGCGACTATAGTCGCGATCGGCACGATAAGGGTTAATACTGCTTCAAAAAAACATAAAATGAAAAATATTTTGAAAATGGCGGCCATATTGGAATTTTCTGAAAGTGGGTCCATATCTCATATGGATTGAAATATATTTAACTACCATCATGTAAAGTTGCATGCTTTTATCACCAGACCCACAATTTAGACATAAATATGCCGTACTTCTTGATATTAAAGATGAGTAAAACGAATTTTGACTGTCACAAGGTCCGTAAGATTCATTTAGTACCATTAATATTGACTGATCTAATTGACTTATCTCGCATTTAGGATTGTAATTGTTCAATCTGTCTCTGAACAGTGACGTTAAAATGTCGAAAATGTGATTATTCAATATCTCTATAGAGCGTATTTCCAGACAATAGGTCAATTGCGTACTTACTTGTCTAGTTCATTTACTGCTTGTAAGCAATTAGCCGGCTTAGAATGAGCCGATCGAATCAAGTCATTTACATAAGAGATTCATATTTCTGTATTCGCCGTAATGACATAGAAGATAAATCTTCAGTTGAATCAGTATGGTTAGAGATCAAATGTAACAAGCAGAAATCTTTTTTACTAGGATATATTTACAGACCACCTTCCTCGCTAGCAATATGGAATGATGAGATGGACATAAACCTTGACTACATATTTAATGAGAACAAAGAAATCCTTCTTTTAGGTGATTTTAATTACAATTATTACTCTGAAACTGATACATCGGTAAACACAAAATGGAATGACATCATTTGTTAATATAATCTTACACAGCTTATTGATAAACCAACTAGAGTAACTGCTGAAACAGCCACAATCATAGACCATCTATACTCCAATATGCCATGTAATATTGTTGAAGTTAATGTACCAATGTTGTCAATAAGTGACCACTATGCTTTAAGTTTTACTCGAAAGTTAAAATTAAATACCCAAAACGGGCCCCAACATAAAACAATTAATTATAGATCACTTAAAACTTTTAATGAAGTCGACTTCAGAAACAGTCTCAGTATACAACCCTGGTCAGTCTTAGAGTCCTTTGATGACCCAGATGATGCAATTGATTGCTTCAATAAATTATTTTTAAATGTGTTAAATGAACACGCACCAGAAAAACAAAAACGAGTAAAACATCAAAATCAGCCAGACTGGTTCAACAATAAAATATCTGAGACCATTAAAGCTAGAGACAAAGCAAAGCAAACTGGGGATAACATTTTATTTAAAGAATTGAGGGAAGATGTTAAGAAATTATCATTTGATGCGAAAAAGTCATTCTTTTCGAATTCAATTAACAAAAACAAAAATAATCCGAAAGCTCTTTGGAAAAACCTTAAAGATCTTTCTGGTAAAAATTCAACTCATCAGTCGAATATAATTCAAGATGAAGCTGGAAATCCAATTACTGAACCATTAAAAACAGCGGAAGCATTTAATAACTATTTCTCCAGCGTCTTTAAGAAAGCCCCAACTTTTGATAATGATAATTATAACTTTAACAAACTAATTAACTTTGTAAATACAAACCTAAAAACGGAGCAAGAATTTGAATTACCAGAAATCTCACTGGAATTCATAGAAAAAGAACTTAAAACTCTTGACCCTAGTAAATCGACTGGAGTTGATGGCATTGGGCCAAAATTTCTAATGATTGGGTATGACATGATATCTAAACCAATACAATACATTTTTAACCTTTGCATTTCTAAGTCAATATATCCAGCAGCATTCAAAATGGCAAAAATAACACCTATCTTCAAAAAAGGGTCAAAGTCAGAAGTCAACAACTACAGACCTATTTCTATCCTACCAGTTCTTTCTAAAGTATTTGAAAGACATGTATCAAATCACTTAAAAATATTTCTTGATAAAAATAATCTAATAAGTAATCATCAGTCAGGCTTCCGAAAATTCCACTCATGTGAGACAACACTCATACACATGATAGACAATTGGATTGATTCCATAAATGATCATAATGTTGTTGGAACTGTATTACTAGATCTAACTAAAGCATTTGACCTTATTAACCATGAACTACTACTGAAGAAACTAGAGTGTTATAAGCTAAGCTCTAAATCTGTTAACTGGTTCTCTTCATATTTAACAAACCGTTTCCAAAAGGTTAACATATCAGGTCAGTTTTCAGATGCCAAAGGTATCAATGCTGGTGTTCCACAAGGGTCAGTTTTAGGACCCTTACTTTTTATTATCTACATAAATGATCTTCCCCTCTATCAACAAAATAACACAAACATTGACATGTTTGCTGATGACACTACATTGTCTGCTTCAGGTAAAACATTCAGCGACGTAAAATCGTCCCTCCAAGAGCAAGTTAATATCACAGAACAATGGTGCACTCAGAATGCCATGTTACCAAATGCACAAAAAACTAAAGTTATGTATATTGCTGCATCTCACCAAAAACTAAAAGACAGATCTGAACATAGTGATTCAAATATAATTCTTAACAATCAAGTTCTTACGAACTCCAAAGAAGAAAAACTTCTTGGTATCAAAATAGATCAAACTCTAGCATGGAAAAGTCACGTTGATCATGTTCTTAAAAAATGTAATTCTCTTTTATACTTACTACTACGCATCAAACATTGTCTCAATCTAGACTCCCGTAAGCTCTTCTTCAATGCATATATCCTGCCCCACCTTGACTATTGCAGTACAATTTGGGGATCATGTGCAAAGGAACGCATAGATAAACTTTACAAATTTCAGAAACGGGCAGCTAGAGTTATTCTAGATAAACCATATGACCATCCGTCAGATGAATTATTCATGAAATTAAACTGGATGAAAATTGACGAAAGAATAATATATAAAAAAGCTATTTTAATGTATAATTCAATGCACAATAAAGTTCCAAAATATCTAAGTGATAAATTTGTATTGAACTCTAATCTTGGATTAAGATCAACAACAAATGAAGAATTGGTTGTTCCATTCCCAAATATGGAGTTCTTTAGGAAATCATTTTCCTACTCAGGAGCTTCTATTTGGAATGAAATTCCATTACATATTAGGCAGGCAGAGAACATCAATTCATTTAAAAGACAATTCTTACAATGGAAACAAAATCAATAGTACATGTAAATTGTGTCATTTAAATGTGTGTTGTCCCTTGTTCTAGTCTTGTCGCTTGGTTCTTGCCCCGCTTAGTTTGACTGACTGAGGCGGCAAACGCGCGGGGTGGGATTTCGGGTTTGTGTAATTTGTATACCAGTTGTCTTCAAGTTGTACTCTGGTAGTTGTGTCGTGGTGTTTCTGATTTCTGTGCCCGGCTGGTTGGGTTGAGTGCTACCTTCCATGTCGGATTTTCTCATACCTTTTTTGATTATGTATACACTATGTACAAAGTTATTTATTTATATATGATTTAATGCTTTAACAACATGTACGTTTTCATATTCTGATCATCTCATTAAGTTATATGTGATACTGTTTGTATTTATCATTAATATGTTTGTATATTATCATGTAATTAATGTATATATGTTCTTTATGTAGACCATATTGAAAATTGGTATATTACCAAATATGTTATCTACTATAAATAAAGTCGTTACTTACTTACTTACTTACTTACTAAACGAATACATAGATGTTTAACATATGCATTATCAGGTGCTTTTTATGAGCCTTTGTACAAGACAAACGCCAGAAATCGACGTGTTTAATCACAGTGAAAAATGTAGCTAGCAATACCCCTTATTGTCGTATTATATATATATGTAACTACGTGACTACTAGCAAACTACTGTATAATGTATATAGAAATAGATACAACATCAATACTGATTAGTGCAAAACAAACACCATCAATCATGTAAATGGAGGAACCAAACCAGACAGTGTGTGTTTAATCCGCATTTGTCGTAATGGTATATAACCGTCGGACAAACGTCCAGAATCCGGATGCATAATCCATTCTCCTAAAACATCCATTAGCCTAATAGCTTTCAGTGTTCGATGATTGTTTATCTATCAATCTGGCTGGATTATAAGATTATTCCATCACCAAAGAGATGAAATTCAATATAACACGAGGCAATGAACTACACTTCGTTTAACCTACACTAGATACCAAGGTAAGGGATATGTATTACGAAGCATCTTATGTATCTAATACTATTAGTGAAATATTCTACAGTCTACCAAGAAAAACAAAAATAGTATTTGCAATGTTAAGTCAGCATTAGCGCATTATGATTGGTTTCATGATGTCTATAATGAATATGATGTCTATGATGAATCCATTAGCTAGCAAAACGAGGAATAGTAACAAACATGGGAGTGTCCATAGGAACTTTTCGTCAATATTTTTGGAACAATATGAATGTATAATTCAAGGAAAATGCGAAGTTCATACATGTACTGTACCCATGCTATTGTTGAAAGGGTCAACAGGACAGGGCAAATTTTGTGTTTGTTCAGATTGGTATTTACACCACATAAACTGTTATATTCGATTTACTTGTGAAAATCATAAAGTAGTTACGTTCATCTTTTGTTCATACTTAAATTGAACACCTAACATATTGTACTCTTTCGATGAAAGTAACAAAACTAACCAATCACCTTATTGATGTTCAAACTGTGTATAGTACTTTGTTTTGGCTCACAAACACGCTGACAAAATTAATGTGCTGCTTTAAAAGATAAAGAGCGGGTGTAGGATATCAGATAGTGCATTACATTATCTCGTAGGTACAATATATTTTCTTTTACAAAGATGCTTTCTATTACTGATGTAGCTGGTTATTAAGCCCAATAATGTCAAACGAATGTGTACTCCAATTCAAGAGTTACATGTCTTTAAATTTGATGCCAGAAGGCTGCAAAATCGAATATATAAAAAATACAATACACTCACTGTTAAAGATACTCCGAGTGTTTGTATACAAGGCACCGTATTGTAATAACATATCCTTAATACCAGATTCTAATGATTCTCCGCAAGGGATTGACAATACTAAGTCAAGTGAATTATTATACACTAATGATGCGACCTTATTGTGATGTTCCACAAGGGAGAGACATGGCCAAATCAAGTAAGTCATTCAATACTAATTAACTTAATTACTTAAAACGAATTTTATAGATACAGAAGAAGAATATCGCCCTGAGATTGTGACCTTGGCATTATGGAACGTCTTGATGATCGATATTTCAGGTATGTATGCAAAAACAACTAGACGCTAAATTTAGAATACAATATGTTCCCATTCTCGACAAAAGATAATAGAAATTTATACAATGAAGGCAGCAGTCGAACACATTAAACATCACTCACCACAATTTTGCGACGCAATGCCCAAGACTTTCACTTTATTACTGTGTGATATTAATTAGATAATTTTGAAAATACCCGAGAGTTCACTCGTGTCTCCCTGGGGAGACTTTTTCTCACATGTGATCGTGTAGCAGCCAACATCGATCTCCGGGGCCCAGGAACAGACACTGCCCTCACAGTTCCCATTTCACACAATGGTGGAGTGGGTCTTGCTCAGAGAAATTAACCAGTGGTCCAGAGGGTCGATCCCCAAAGCGATCCTCTATGCCACAGCTCCCTAACGGTGTTTCTTCTAACTTCACAGGACAGGTAACAAATGTTCTATATAGTCATAGGCGAGTGAGCTAGCAAACAATTTCGTCTTTTTTGCATCAATGGGACGTATCACGTGACCAAAATAATGTATTATAGCATTGCAATACAAATTATTGCATTGAGCCCTATCTGATAACCGCGAGACATTTTAACACTCCCGGCAGTTATTTATCAGATTTTGTCACCGATTATTGTGGCGCGCGTAGGCGATCTTTATAAAGTTTAATGCTGCTGACATTAGAATTTAATACTGTACTTTATACACTCACAACACGTGCTTTCACGTATAACTGAAAAAACAACACATTCAATTTCAGATCTCAGTGTTAATGGTGATGCATCATGCAATCGCATATTATGATAGTGTGATCAAGGACACGTTTATAATCACATAACATAATATTTGTCTTTTGAGGTAAAAAATGCAACAACTTGGAGACATTGTGTCGATTTCTTATTTGTAGCTCTATTAGTTTGACAGCGCGTTTTCATCTTCTTGTTCTTCTTGTCATGTCACATGCGTTTAATTTATGACACAAGGACCACATGTTCTATGATATAAAGTGAAGCTGTGCTATAAAAAAATATGTGATAATTATAACCTGTACCTGCTTTATAACATTATTGCATAGCAAAAAAGGTGCGAGGAAATCTGACAGGGAATGTAGCACTCAACATAACCAGCCGAGCACAGCAATCAATAACACCACAACACAACTACACCGAGCAATTCCCACACATAAGCCAAATATCAAATAAAAATCCTAACAAAATACTGTAAATGTTAAACTCAAGGAATGTTTCCTTTACAAAAAGATGCTTACGTCATGCTGTATCATGATGTATGATGTGGCATAAAACTGTATGATGTGGCATAAAACTGTATGATGTGGCATAAAACTGTATGATGTGGCATAAAACTGTATGATGTGGCATAAAACTGTATGATGTGGCATAAAACAAACGTTAATAACGTTTTACATTACATTTGTTCGATTAAGTGATGTGTTAGACAGATTATTACAACAACAAAATGGAAATATATTGTGTCCAGACCCAAAATCGCATATTGAGCAACATCTCATCTCAAATTTTGACATGCATTGTTTGGATAAAGTGCATGAGAGGATGGACGCAAATTTGCATTCGTAATTTGGTATATTAGAGAAATTTTATCTCCAATTCCAACTCTTTTTGAGGCAAAATCTCAATTTGAGATGTGATTTCTACTTGAGATGCTTCCGGTCAAGATGGACATATGTCTTACCCAAAAGGACTCAATGGCAGAATACATCCGGGTGTGACTGTTCAAATGACAATTTTGCCAATCCCCGCAACGAACCAGTAATGCTTTATTAGTTTATTTTTGTGAAGCAAATTAGTTTCAGATTACTGCTAACCCATAGTATTAGATTATTGATTGATTGTAGCCGCATATTGACCAATTAACTGATAATATTAAAGGCGTTTGAGCTGTACGTTAAATAGCTGTCAACAATAACGAAATGAAATGCCAAACTACGTATCGACGCGAATCGATCACTCGCCCTGTACATTGCATAACTGAAATTCTAATAATAGGTCTGAAATAAGTGTTATGACAGACCATCGTTGATCAGGTTTTTTGTAACGCGTATAAAAGTCTTTCGCGAATGTTCTATAGGGCATTCTTCCGCACTAATGTAATCTAATGTGTTAAGCTACATATCATTCCCGTATCTGTTTTAGGACATTAATATCCGGGAACATATGCTTAGAGTAAACTTCGAGAAATCGTAATGTAATGGATTTTGAGTCCCAGATTTACTTAATCACTTTTTAAATACTCGCTAAAACATGACTTAAAAGCATTCTCTATCAAATGTTTGAATGGCAATAAATATCGTCTAACAGACAGTGTGATATAGCAGGGAATTAATGTAGGCCATAAAGACAAGATCCAATGGTCTGCTTAACTACGATAATGGGTCAGTATAGTAGTTTTACGGCTTCTCATGTAATAAGGTGTATCGTATTGACACTTGGCACCTTTTAATGGAATTCATTTCAACCAAGGACATATATGGGATTTGAGTATATGTCGGAAGCGGAAGCTGTAATTGTCTTATAAACTAGGTTAATGTGTGAATATAGTGTTTTACGGTTTACAATGTCAAGCTTGTAAATCGTACTGACATTTGGTACTATTTGAGGGAAATCCTGGACATATTTATCATTGAATGTGTGACAAAATTCCGGTCATTGTATTGTGACCCATATATAAGACTTATGATCGTATTCGTCGAAAATAGCCCGAAAACAAGGTCAGTGGTACGACGGTCCATTTCCAGTGATGTACGACAATCCAAATACACACGGCACATCCCCATACTGAAATACAAGTCTGCAATTTATGAATTAAATACTAGATTGCTTGAAGACAATGAAACAGTATAATATGGATTCAATGAGAAGAAGGCCGGGAGAATGAGGCCAATTATTGCCAAAGCGGGCGAGGTTTGCGCCAGGCCGGTGTGCCTATAGAACCCTTGTCTTTCACATATGCCCCAAGATATTGTTTTGATTAATGCGCTGACGACATTCATCCAACTTACGTTCAAATGGAATATTTAAGAGTACATATTGGTTGGATAAAACAATCGCGTAAGTTCGTAGGTCAAACAGATCCCTCGAGCACTAATTGATGGCCTACACCTATTGCCAAATGAAATACTTTACCTTATAATTATTAGTTTTGATGCCGTGTTAAATACGAACAGAGTACCAGAATGTTTGAGAAGTATTGTATTTAATGTTTAAATGCTACCGGCGACTTCGACTTATTTTATACATAGATCACGATATTGACTAGTATTGTAGTGACAATTACAGCGGCTACTGTCACAGCTGGTTGTGGAAAATGGTTTCCTTGTGGGCTGTCAGAGACTGCACTACACGTGGTAAACAATGTAAACATATTTGATACAGTGGAATAGTAGTTATGTGACGTTAACTGATACAAATGTTCGTCAACGAACGTTCTCGTCTTGTTCAGTTTTTATGATTTTTGTATGATGAAGTGATTTTATATGGTTATACTCGTATGTGTATTGTGTATGAGTGGGTGTGTACCTGGTATAGTGTTTGTTTATTCCAAGATAAAATTTCAAAACAACAACTGGCAGCAGTAATAACAATTTAATTTTATAATTATCTTTATATACAAAATGACTAGCGAATATTGTTTATAATACATGTAATATATATAGGCTTGCCTTATTGTGATTATGAATTAAATTAAAGTGGCGAAGAATGGCCATGTTGACTTGTACTCTAACAGGTAACGCTGTTAGAGGTGAAAACGCCTTACGCAAGGTAGCAACCGAGGGCATATAAGATTTATTATCAAACTTTAACATTAATTTACTGTAACAAGAAACCGAGTACACTCCGATTACACATAGAAACCGAGTACGCTCCAGGTACTCATAAAAAATACCGAGTACACTCCGAGTACCCATAAAAGAGACCGAGTACGCTACAGGTACTCATAAAATACCGAGTACACTCCGAGTACCCATAAAAGAGACCGAGTACGCTACAGGTACTCATAAAAATACCGAGTACACTCCGAGTACCCATAAAAAAAGACCGAGTACGCTACAGGTACTCATAAAATACCGAGTACACTCCGAGTACCCATAAAAGAGACCGAGTACGCTACAGGTACTCATAAAATACCGAGTACACTCCGAGTACCCATAAAATACCGGGACGTACGCTCCAGGTACCCCGTAATAAAACCAGGTACGCTCCAGGCACCATATAAAGAACCATGTCTACAGTAAGTATGTATTTTAACCAAATGTGACTTATCTAAACAGATGAGACCTTTTAAGAGATGCCATTTTTCTAGTTGAGTCAACGCTCGGACAAGTCTTAAACGCTCATAAAAAACTACAGTCAAGTGACTGAATTTTGTAACCACAGGAACCTCAGTCTCGACTGGTAACAGCTGTCGAAACCGAGAGAAAACCCATGGAAATGCAAAATATATGTTTTGTATTGATTCATTTTTTAATAAAAATAATAGATATGCCCTCGGTTGCATCCCCACTACAGAATTTTACGCCAACATGACAATGTATGTAATAAATGATAAAATATCTACTATAATTAGATAAATGCATGAGTAAGGCAAGTGCTATATCTAGATATGGCTATTAATTGTTTATTGGCTATTAAATCACCGTTAAGACACAATTCTGGTCACTGGTAGAACGACTACTATCACGTCCTTTGCTACAAATGTACTTTCCGAACTTCACATTATAGGCTTCATGTCTTTTCCTTTTCAGCATCTAATATATACACATTCACGACACTAAAAACATCATATTAAACACTAATATTATCATAATTAACACTGATACCATGGTAATCACAACACAAAAACACATTATCAGCATTATTCCCATACGTAAGAATCACCTTGCACACGAAGAGTTCCTTTACGTGAATTCCATGAAGACTGGATGCTATCTGATGCCGGATCTGTCCTCATAGTTACCATATTGAACCATCTTGTGTCGTATATTGTGTAGTTTACTTCCAGTACAACCTCAACGTGACAATGTGTCTGTTCTGGCCAACATACGTATGCCAATGTTACTGACTCTCTCAATATCAAACTGAAATAACAACAAACGGATCGGCAGAAAAATGACTCATACAGCATAATAATAGTAACTGCTATTTGCCATTAAACATAGTTAGACTATTAACATTGATAATTAATAATAATGACTGATATTGCCTGAAGGGTGCGGTAGGGTGGGTTTAAAGTTCGTCGTTTGCTGCCGAACAAGCAAGTGAGCCGACGTGGCAATCATGTGAGTTCACGCTCAGTGAATATCGTATTCTCGCGAGAATTACCATGGAAACGATAGCGTCGCCGGGTAGCGATAAACGCACCATGTGTATATAATACCCGGAGATCCCGTGAAATTCCGCCGTAATAAATTAGATTAATGCATAGGTGAATTAATCTTTATTATTTTATGTTATCAAAAAATAACGCTTACATGTACTTGTTACGTGGTTACTATGACATCGATTTACCAAAATGAAACTTACGCAGTTAAATATTGTTTTCATTTAATGTCCACCTATGGTAACGTATTATATACGAATGCCAAATTCCAAATTCTCTTTTTCCGTCCTATAGAGCCTGTTTAAAGATTCATTTCACGCCGTATACTTTCTGTATTAGCTTTGTCATCTTGTTCTGTATAACTTAACTGGTTATCACCAAGCCTATTTTCTACCAACCATACACTATTATAGCTTAGACAGTATGTGACATAAAACATGTGATTGCTTCACGTTCGTAAATTTGCTTTCCGAATTATATTTGTTTCTGTAATTAGCGTTTTACGTTAAAAAACTTTCTACTTTATCATACAATGCAATGTTTTACTAGGAGCTATGGTCGATCGATCTCCTTCATAAACTTTGAGATTCAACAGTCATACTG
Source organism: Spisula subtruncata (assembly GCA_963678985.1). Classification (NCBI taxonomy): domain Eukaryota; kingdom Metazoa; phylum Mollusca; class Bivalvia; order Venerida; family Mactridae; genus Spisula; species Spisula subtruncata. The sequence goes on along the minus strand of OY787678.1, from coordinate 25,435,312 downwards.
TATTCAAGGTCACACTCTACTTCTCTGCTACGTTATTCCACACCTCTTATGTTGATGTCCCCGAGAAATAATCGTATGTAGGGTGGAAGTAATTGGCAAATCTAACAAACCTTCTTTTTGGGAACCTGGTCGTTACATGAATTACAGACAAACAACTTACATGTACGACCATTTTGTTTATCTTGTTACAGTTCAGAGCAACACATAAACCTAGTAAAGATAAAAACAAAACAAAAAGCACCACTTTTGGTCTTATTACGGAATTATATGTATAATTCTGTGACACCACATAGTATGTCCATGGCTATGATGTATTAATCATCCATTTAATTATTTAATGTGTGTAATTAATCATATACATGTAATACATATTATATTACATCGCTCGTTGCAAGGTGAAACAGTTAATGTAACAATATAAAACGCTTACAACTTATGCTGCGTTTAACGGATACAATGTTGACTTTTACTCCTTTGAGAGTATATCTGTGTTGTGTGGTATTTATGTCCTTTGATTAAGTTGATTACTGATCTGATAATGTGGAATTCCCGGGCATAACCTTTCAGTAGAAACCTGGCTTAGTGTGTTGGTTAAGATATATATGCAGTTATAAAGGTTTATGTAGAGGAAAATATCTTTCCTTTTTGAAAGACTATGCTAAATTCACATTCAATTGTCATTCAGTAGTTATTTGGCCACACACGTGCTATTTTAATGTTTGCTATGACATTCACAATGGCAGCACATGTTTGTCTCATTCGCTCTGCATGGCTTGATGCCTTCCATTTTTGTCGGCATATGCTGTAACGATTTCGTGTACAATTGTCTCTCAGTACTTATTTGGCCATAAACATTGTTTTATAATATTTTCACGACCTTCATAATAGCATGTACATGGAGTTTTACTCCTTTACGATTATATATGTGGTATGTGGTATGAATTGTCTATGATTATAATTGTTGATGACGTAGATCACCCGGGCATACAATTGTAAGTAGAGACCGGCTTAGTGCGATGTTTATTTCAATACTTTAGAAGGTTTATGTTGTTCTTATCCAGCTTTACCGAGTTAGCATTTAATTATCATTTTGCCATTAATGTGATTTCTGTTTTCTATGACCTTCACAATTGCAGCATATGTGTGTCTCATTGGCCATTGCGTGACTAATTGTGCTTGAACATTGTTTTTGAAAAGTTGTATACTTTAAAGGTTTATTTTGGTTTTAATCTCTTTCCTTTCCAAGTAGGAGGTAATGAGTTCCCATGGTAATGTTATCCGTAGTAATATGGTTATAAACGTCGTTTTGTAATATTACCCTCAAACTTGCTGCACAAAACAGTTTATAAACAGCTTACACCATGTTTACATTATTATTGTATTGAAGACAAAATAAAATATAGAGATGATTTGAAAATGGCGGCCATATTTGAATTGCCTGAAATATGGACTGAAATACATAGAACTACCATCAATCAATGTTTCAAGCTTTTATCATCAAACCCACAATTCAAACACAAAGCTACCATACTAGTTGATATTAAATATGAGTAAAGCGAATCTGGCTGAGAAACAACATCCATTATATTAATTTCGTACCATCAATATTTACTTGTCTGATTGAATTATCTCGCTTTTGTGTATGTAATTGTTAAATCCGCCTCTGAAGAGTGACATTATAATGTCGAAAATGTGATCATTCAATCTCTCCAGATACTGTGTTCACAGATAATAGGTCAATTGAGTAGTTACTGTCTGGTACATTTACTGTCCATAAACAATTCGCCGGCTTAGAATGGGCCGACCTTATCAAACTAGTATAGTTCAATTTTGAACCCTGAGCCATGAACTTTCAGACGAGTCTATTTGGGCAAGTAACCCGTGATTTATTCAATAGTCATTATTTAAAGATTATGCTACTTACAACAGTGTGTAATGTATCGATGTACAGTTTATCGGCGAATGGATTAAATTTTAAAAGTGCAGTCACTGCTCAATACTCGAAATCTAACTATAGATATTGGACATCTACATCATAAGGCGCTTCGTATGAGCCTTTTTAAAGAACATCGGAGCTTGTTATTATTATTATTTAATATTATATTCTAAGCAAGTGATTTATTGTTATGACCTCTTTCTGTGATTGATAATGTAAAAACAATCGGTACATATAAAACATCCACACAAATATGTAAATGAGCAATTGTTCGGACTTGTTGTATTTATTTTTAGGACATCTTGAGAGATAGGTTGTGTTTTGTACGGGTACTTAACTATAGTGTGTACCATATCTGTTTCACAGCATGTACAAGATAATATGCCGACAGAAAACGTATCATTTTCATGATTAAAGATATTTTTTTGTAAATATTTTTTTAGTGCATATGATATAACTTACACTATTTAAACAATACCTGAACATGATTTTTATAAGTCAGTAGCAATTATATTGACTAAATCTAAGGTAGAACTATTGCATAATAAAACCACAGTACGAGGGTTGTTCATTTATTTCCAGGACGATCGCCATAGAGCTTGATTAGAACAAGCGATTGTAGAAAAATTTCGTTTCATAACTTAGTCACCAACTTGATTATTTGACAAAATATGAAATAATTTTATCCAATTGAACACAAACTGTGGTCACTATAGTAACCAAACAAACGACTACCCGGCCCAACGCAATTTTGTAGTGATATGCAGATTGTTAATTAGGTAGGGGTAGTGGTATTATCGCATATTTTAAGCAGATAACATCAGCCAACAATATGTACGTATTTATGTCGTGTCATATAACATTTGATGTCAATTCCGTGTAGCATTTTGCGATCTAATGACGAAGAGCGTGCTTCTTTGAATATTCCGAATTGTTTAGTAAAAACAGGTAATGAAACGATTTTATGAAAATATTGGCCGTATACCTGTAAAACCTTAGACTCCCTTCAAGAAAAAATTATCGTAAATGCGGACCGTTGTTTATATATGAAATAAACCGTTCTACGATGACATAGCAGCGCCATGTGATGATCAAAGGCCGGGCAAACCGAAAGTCATCAACAGAAAAGGTCTTAGATTCAAGGCATGTTGGGCGGTAGACACTAATAGAATAATAAGTGCTGTATAAATTGCAGCTACATGTGATTTTATCGTTATTATAGCATAATTATTATATCACTGCTGATCAGCTTAACATGGCTAATACATGTGTTCGGGCAACTACTTAACCCTAATTAATGATCAAATGATAGACAATAAAGCGTTTTAGAAGCGACAACGTCGTAATATCGCCATTTTTGACGTCGACTTGGGCCAACTGACGTTACTCACGCTTACTAAAACGCTAATACTATGAAATACCTTCATCGTACCGAGTTGAAATTTTGTATGTGAATCAAAGAATAATGTGATTGTGCTAGTGTGCGTTATCATTAACATCCGTCCAATCGTTTTTCAGTAATATCGATCGTACGGGAATTAAATGAACAACCCTCGTGTATAAACGAAATCATTCTATGACTTATCAGACTACTATAAAATTAAAATTGTATCATGTATTGCTATTGAAAGCACATGCAAATTCTTAGCACTCAAGGACTGATTACCGAACAATATAATTCAACATGTATGCCTTTTTGCAATTATCGGAAATCGACTCGTTTATTCACAGTGCCAACTGTAGCTAGATAAATCCCTTTCTACGTGAAGAAACTAGTACACTACTGTAAATGTATGGATTAACATAAAAAAAACATCTACACTGATTAGTACAAGGGCAACAACATCAATCGTGTAAGTACACATATGCTGTGTGTTTAGTCCGCGTTTGACGTAACGACATACAATCGTCGGTTAAACGTCCAGAATTCGGAGGAAAACTCTATTCCCCTAAAAAATCCATTTGCCTAATAGCTTCCAGTGATGATGATTAATTATATATCAATCTAGCTGGAATTGTTAGATTATTCCATCACCAAAGATATCAAACTCAATACAAAACAATGCAATGATTAACACTTTGAATAACTTATACTAGATACCAAGGTTAAGGACATGTATTACAAAGCATATAATATATCTAATATTATTTCTGCATTATTCTCCAGTGTGTCAAAACAATCATAAGAACTTGTAATTCACTAGATGCGCTATGTTATTCATTTATATGCATATGTTGGGGGTGTTCATTTTAATTGTTGTTGGTTTATTATGTCTCTAGTTTCTTCTTTTCAATGGACCATATCGAAAATTGATATTTACTGTCATCTATGTACACCACAATAAACTGAGTCGCTATTATTATTATTATTATTATCACTGTTATTAATATTAATATTATTGTTAAACGTTCTCAATATGCGTGCAATGTACACATGCTCCTAATGTTTGGAAAATTGCAAAATGTCATATTGTTTAGAGTTGCATTAAAGGTATCGACATTTGGCAAAAGGACAAAAATAAACATTTATTTTCCGGTGTATCCCTTATACAAACGCCTTCACATTTAGCATGCACAAAATTGTCCTGGCTTAGATTGAGAAGGTCGTAAATACAAAATCGATATTATGGGAAAACATTAAAATTGAGAGTAGAATGACAAAAGTGCATTACATTGTTTATAAACTTTATATACAATATCGCAAAGCGAGCAAAATAAGATTTGTTTTACCGAACTATTTCGATATGTTGACCAATTACGTCAATAATATGCTTGCCAAATTTGGAGTATTTGCCTTTAATTTGGGGTCAGAAAGCTTCAAATCGAGTATATTGAAATGCAAACTTATACAATCACTTTTTGGGGAGTGTACCGTTTGAGTAATTTACCATTGAATTTCAATATGTATTGTTATAGATGTATCGAGTGTTTGTAAACAAGGTCCCGTATTCTAATATCATATGCTTATCTTTGTAACACTAATGATGGTCCGCAAGGGAGTGACAATGCTTAGTCAAGTAAGTCATTTAACACTAATTATGCGACCTTAGTTCGATGCTCCACAAGGGAGTGACAAAGTTAAGTCAAGTTAGTCATTTAACACTAATTATGCGACCTTAGTTCGATGCTCCACAAGGGAGTGACAAAGTTAAGTCAAGTTAGTCATTTAACACTAATTATGTGACCTTAGTATGATGCTCCACAAGGGAGTGACAAAGTTAAGTCAAGTTAGTCATTTAACACTAATTATGTGACCTTAGTTCGATGCTCCACAAGGGAGTGACAAAGTTAAGTCAAGTTAGTCATTTAACACTAATTATGTGACCTTCGTATGATGCTCCACAATGGAGTGACAAGGTTAAGTCAAGTATCAAGTCATTCAACACTAATGCCCCACAGTCAATCACAATACAAATAAATATATATAGACAAACGGCGCCTTAGCATTGTAACCTTGACATTGAGTAACGCCTTGATGATCTTTATTTCAAGTAAGTATGCGAAAACAACTAGACGCTCAATTTAAAATACAATGTTCCCTCATCTGGACAAAAGATGATAGAAATTTATACAACGAAGGCAGCACAAACTTAAGCATCCGAAATCAATAAACATAAAACATCACATACTACACTTACATGACATAATGCCCACCACTATCTCGTCACTACTGTTACTTTTTAGCCTTTTTGCTGCTGTTTTGCTGAAGTATTGCATGAATCCATATCTAATAATCGCGAGAAATTTCATCACTTCCTGCGCTTACATCTCAGAATTTTGTCGCCGATTACTTTGGCACACGTAGGCGAAGTTTAATATTTCTGAAATCAGAATTAAGAGCAGTACTTTATGCACTCAGAACACGTAGAGGGCGTTAACTCTGTAAACGGCACTGATTCGATTGAAAGAAAATTCCTATTTCATCGGCGTATTTGAAACATTTTATCATGTTATGTTGCACTTTTTGGGAGTGCTTTCAAGTATCCAAGTAAAAAAACACATTCAATTTCACATCTCACTGTAAATGGTGATTCATCATGCAACCGGATAATATAATAGTACGATCAAGGACACGTTTGTAATTGAATAACATAATATTTGTCGTTTGAGGCCAAAAAATGCAATAACTTGAAGACAATGTGTCGATTTCTATTTTGTAGATTCATTCGTTTGACAGAAATATTCCAAATATTCAAATACTAAAAGTTGAACTGTGCTATAAAACATTACGTGATAATTATAACCTGTACCAGCGTTATAACATTATTGCATAGCAAACCTTACACAATACTGTAATGTTGTTAAAACAAGGGATTGGTTTCTTTACAACAAAGATGCTGCGTCATGCTGTGTCATGATATATGATGTGGCACAAAACAAAATATATGTAGTTGTTTTCATCAATATTTATAATTTAACTGATGTGTTAGCCAGACTTATACTATAACAAAATTACTTAAATGAATCGTATTCATATGGAAATAGCATGGTCGTTTAAAGGAGGACACAATGGCAGAATACGTCTGTGACTGTTCCGATAAAAAATTGTCCAACCCCCGCAACGAACCAGACTAACAAAAGTTATTTCTGTGAAGCAAATTAGTTTGAGCTGTACGTTAAATAGCTGTCAACAATAACGAAATTAAATGACAAACTACGTATCGACGCGAATCGATCACTCGCATGTACATTGTATAACTAAAATTAATATAGATCGATCTAAAATGTGTGTTATGACAGATCATCGTTGATCAGGTTTGTTGTAACGCGATTGTGTGCATAGATTAGACTTTTGCGTTCCTGCTTTACTTAATCACAGTTTAAGTACTCGCTAAAATATGACGTAAAAGCATTCTCTATCAAATGTTTGAATGGCAATAAAATCTCACCAAATAGACATTTCAATATAGCAGGGGTTTGATGTAGGTCGTAAAGACAAGCTATACTGGTCTGCTTAACTGGGATAATGGGTCAGTGTAGTAGTTTTACGGTTTCTTATGTATCAATGTGTATTGTATTGACACTTGGTACCATATAATGTAATTTATTCCTACCAGGGACATATACGAGGGGTGTACCAGAATTTCGTAGACTTTTGTCATAACTTTTTTATTTAGGCATGTATTATCACATAATTTGCCGTAGAGAAACGTCAAACCTTTTTATAAGAAAAACTGTAATAATATTTTCTAACAGAATGTTAGAAAGCCATTTAATACGTCTCCATAGTAACCAATAGTTGGATAGGCGGGGCAGCGAATTTCAAAAACATTTTTGGCATTATTCAACTGCTTATACCTCATAGATATCAAGTCTAATTTTAACGCGACTTCGTGACATGCAAGCGCAATATACTTGGAACGCACGCCGTAAATTTCGACTTTATAAAGGTTGACGTTGTTTATTTATGGTCAAAACAAGAACCATCTGCTGCGCGTCACCAGTGAAAAAATGAGGTTTACGAAATACGCTGTAAATCGCATCACCACGAAGTTTATTGTGAACCTCGGGAAGACGCGGGAACAAACGCTTTAAATGTTGGAACTTACTAACTCTAAATCTCTTGTATCGGGTTACCTGATTTTCAAACGACACAAGCGCATCAATCGTGGTCGAGACCGAATAAAACGACATGGACCGACGGCGAAACCTAACGGCGAATGCGACGTCACCAAGCGTTTTCTAGGACCACATGGACCTGTATCGACGTTCTATTATTAGGGTTAAATGCGACATTACTGGTGCTATTTTGAACCTTGATCCCATTTAAGGTAGTAAATAAACATCCGTAAGTTTTGTGTACGGTTGTGTACATCTTTATAGGTACAATGTACACATTTATGAGCTTCACTTATCCTGGAAGTTCAGCCGACGTCGTGACGTTCCGTTGACGTGCCCCGCATACCGTACCCATACCTTTCCCCGGAAGCTGCAAAATTTGATCCAAATAAGATACGGCTTCGAAACGCCACGTACTAACGCAGTAAATATTATTTGCACTTCACCCAAAATTATTTGTTTTTTTTATGATGAATGGTATGGAAGGTATGGCAAAAGTCTACGTAATTCTGGTACAACCCTCGTATATACACTGAGCGGCAATGAAAACACAACACTTACATAGTATAGCATAACATATTTGATAAGTATGTAGGTATCGCCAAATTTTGTCACAGAATGGATATATGCAAGTGACACATGAATATCACTTCGAATCAGAAAAAGTTGTTTAGAAACATTGTTTTGTACCAGTTGTTTTGGGGTCAGTATAAAACAGAAAGTCACATTTGTTAATCTTTTAAAACCGCCGTCTGGATCGATGCATCGTGTGCATGTACGATTATGAATCGTATGAAATGTTCATGAAATGCTAGTGGGATGCTATTCCGTTGTTGCAGAAGGGCTATGTGAAGTTCAGGTACTTTTAAGGGTCATGTACATTATTTCGTGCACAACCACTAAAAAAATAAAAACATGGCTATTATAGCCATAGTGTTTTTTCTATGGTCAATGGGAGATACTCGTGGATTAATACATTGAGTAAATAATTAACTTGCCAGTTTCTTTGTCACACTGCTTCAAATTTAGCGGCTTTAAACGCATATCCGTTTTGGGATTAATATAATTGAATGATCCCCATTTGTTACTGGAAATAAATTGCATGAACGCTATATGTATGCTTTTAAGACTGATTATTGCACTTAATGAGAAATGATGCGCTTTTGAATTGTGTGCTTAATTTTCAAAACACAATTTACGTCTAAATATTAATGAAAATCATTACTTGAGCATGTAGACTAGTTCAGTAATATACAGTTATACAATTTAGGGTAAACGTTTGTGGATTAATCTTAAAAAGTGGGGATAAGTATCCAAGAGTTATCGCATTTGACTTAAACATTTTTCTTACATCCTATGATTTCTTATGCATTTTAATCTTTCTTAACAGGTGTATATGTATTCAAACTTGTGTTAAATGAATGACTTAATGACTTCAGTAATTTTAATCAACAAAACTTTGATTTTAAGTACGGATACCTCACACTTGAACGTAACGACCGATTTTTCGGAGTCTTCCATTGACATATGCAACATGTTTTCTACTAGTTATTTTGTTTTTCTAACTAATCCATCCATGTTCTTCAAAATGCTTGCACAAAACGCGAGCAAATTTAAAGCCACCACCAGCACGCGGGAAAATGCGGTTTAAGGCTTTTCCGCTATGGGCGAATGATTCTTAAAGTATTTTCACGGAAAAAGCTGAATTCTGTAGATAATATATACCGTAGTGAGCATACACAATTTCAAGTTTATAAGCCAACGGATAACGGAAATATTCAAGTTTACAAAGTGTTGCGTTTTCATTGCCGCTCAGTGTATATTTAGCTTGAATTTGATATATGCATATATTGGGTACTTGTCATTTGGTAGTTATTTTGCCACAAATTTGATTTTGGTTTTTATGACCTTCACAATTGCAGCTTATGTGTATCTCATTTGTCCTTGTGTGGCTTATTGTGGCATGAGTTATTGTGGAGTTGTTATTTGTTGGTTAAACGTCGTTGTGTAATGTTTCCATGGCCCTCAAACTTACTGCAATGCTCTAGCACATATCATGTTATTTTAAAATAGCCTAAACATGTTAAAGCATGTTTACATTATGTACTTTGTATATCTATTTAAAAGCGCGTCTAGACAACATAAAATATAAATACATTGTAGTTTGAAAATTGCGGCCATATTGGAATATTCTGAAAGTGGGTCCATATCTCATATTGATTGAAATATATTCAAATACCATCATGTATAGTTGCATGCTTTTATCATCAGACCCCGATTCAAACATTAATATGCCGTACTAGTTCATATTGAAGATAAGTAAAACGAATTTTGACTGAAACAAGGTCCATTAGATTCATTTAGTACCATTAATTTTGACTGATCTAATTGACTTATCTCGCATTTACGATTGTAATTGTTCAATCTGTCTCTGAACAGTGACATTAAAATGTCGAAAATGTGATTATTCAATATCTCTATAGAGCGTATTTCCAGACAATGGGTCAATTGCGTACTTACTTGTCTAGTTAATTTACTGCTTGTAAGCAATTGGCCGGCTTAGAATGAGCCGATCATGTCAAAAGAATACATATATGTTTAACATATGCATTATCAGGTGCTTTTTATGAGCCTTTGTACAAGACAAATGTCAGAAATCGACGTGTTTAATCACAGTGAAAAATGTAGCTAGAAATACCCCTTATTGTCGTATTATATATATATGTAACTACGTGACAAAACTAGCAAACTACTGTATAATGTATATAGAAATAGAAACAACATCAATACTGATTAGTGCAAAACAAACACCATCAATCATGTAAATGGAGAAACCAAACCAGACAGTGTGTGTTTAATCCGCATTTGTCGTAACGGTATATAACCGTCGGACAAACATCCAGAATCCGGATGCATAATCCATTCTCCTAAAACATCCATTAGCCTAATAGCTTTCAGTGTTCGATGATTGTTTATCTATCAATCTGGCTGAATTATAAGATTATTCCATCACCAAAGAGATGAAACTCAATATAACACGAGGCAATGAACTACACTACGTTTAACCTACACTACATACCAAGGATAAGGACAGTATTACAAAGCATCTAATGTATCTAATACTATTAGTGAAAAATTCTACAGACTACCAAGAAAAACAAAAATAGTATTTGCAATGTTCAGTCAACATTAGCGCATTATGATGATGATTTTAAATATGCATTAGTCATATTATATAGTACTTACGAATTATGGTTCATTCTAAGCATCGTCAGTGTACAGTCACGTTTAAGTCAAAATCTATCTGAACAAAAAATGAATGACGATTTTTGCCAAATTGTCATTGGTATACTTAGCAACTTTTCTAAGTCCACACTTATATTTTTGAAGATAACTTTGTCAACCGTGCAAGTAGCCGGTTGAAATTTTGCGATGATTTGCGTGTGTTATAGGTGTGCAGAATTGTGCAACAAAAAGTCGTGTTCGTTTTAAATTTATTGAATGAACACACTCAAAACATAAGAACGAAAGAAAGTAAAAGTCGCAAAGACAGATTTTGATATATTGGATGACCACCATGTAGTGTGATATTTCTATTGACAGTCAAGGACGTCAGTGGGGAGCATTGCTGAACAAATAGACTAATTAAATTTTACCGTCTGGACGCAAAGTTGTCATGCGACGTCGGCGTAGAGCGTTTTTACGTCATAACATCACAATAAATGCTAAACGTACTCGCATTCAATATTATACGAGAAGCAAACGATACGTTTATCTTAAATTAAACACTCCTAGACGTCTTTATACGTTGAAAATCAATCAAAAGTGGATGTTAAGGTAATTATTCTTGATTGTCGTCACAAAATGCTACTCTGTACCGTACTGACGTCACTTCATATATTTTCTGACATCATTCCACGAACAATGGTGATAGCTTAATAATTTTTTAACTGTTTTTCATACGTGGTTAGTCATTGGACATAATTTGAAGGCATTTTAACATACGACATGAATATGTAAACACATGGCGTCAAAAAAGCATGAAATGGACGTCAATCTCGTGACGAACAAATCAGGTGACATTCTGACATTTCGAGACGCGGATTATAATGTCTTTGTTGTACACACTTCATATGAGAAAGTTTATAACTTCACTGTATATAATAAAAAAGTTATGGATAAATGAAAATGAGGACTTAGAAAAGTTGTTAAGTATATAACATCACTATATAATGACATTCAATTGAGTTAAAGCTAAAAACAACAATTTAGTAGAAAGTGTTGGTTTGGTGGATTTTTAAGGCCAAATTTTTCTTTTATTAGCAGTATTGAAAAGGGACAAGTAGTAATATTTGTTATAAGAAGGGATATAGGAGTTCTGTTTTAGTAATGGTGAAATAGCATCCAAGATCGAAAATTGCCCAACAATGTCAAATCATCCAATGTTTAGTTCCATTGGTTTCAATATGTCTATGATGAATATGCTGTCTATGATGAATCCATTTGCAAAACATCAAGGGTAACACACATGTGTGTATTCATAGGAACTTTACATCAAATTATTTGGAAAAGTATGAATGTATAATTCAAGGAAAATGCGAAGTTCATACATGTACGCTGGAAACTCCCATGCTTTTTTGAAAGGGTCAAAAGGACAGGGAGAATTTGTGTTTGTTCAGATTGGTGTTTACACGGCATAAACTGTTATATTCGATTTACTTGTGAAAATCATAAAATATTTATGCTCATAATTTGTTCATGCATAAGTTGAACACCTCACATATTGTTTTCTTTCGATGGAAATTACAAAACTAACCAATCACCTCATCGATGTTCAAACTGTATATAATACATGTAGTTTGTTCGGCTCACAAACATGCTGACACAATTAATGTGCTATTTAAAAAGACAAGAGCGGGTGTAGGATATCTGAAGTGCATTACATTATTGGTAATAGAAAACATATTTGTAAAAGAGAACATATTGTGTCGTCTACGAGATAATATATTCTCTTTTACAAATATGTTTTCTATTACCAATAAACAAATGCAGTTGGTTATTCAGCACAATAATGTCAAATGAATGTTAACTCCAATTCAAGAGTTATATATCTTTAATATTGAGACATAAAGGCTGCAAAATCGGATAGATCAAAAAATAAAATACCATCACCGTTAAAGATACAGCAAGGCACCGCATTGTTTTAACATATCCTTAATACCAGATACTAATGATGATCCGCGAGGGATTGACAATACTTAGTCAAATGAATCATTCTACACTTATGATGCGACCTTATTGTGTGTTCCACAAGGGAGTGACATGGCGACATCAAGTAAGTCTTTCAGCACTAATTAATTTAATTACTTAAAACGAATTTTATAGATACAGAAGAAGAATGTCGCCTTGAGATTGTGACCTTAACATTATGGAACGTCTTGATGATCGATATTTCAGGTAAGTATGCAAAAACAACTAGACGCTAAATTAAGAATACGACATGTTCCCATTCTCGACAAAAGATAATATAAATTTATACAATGAATGCAGCAGTCGAACACATTAAACATCACACACCACAGGTTTACGACGCAATGCCAAACACTATCACGTTATCACTGTGTGATATTAATAAGATAATATTGAAATTACCAGAGAGTTCACTCGTGTCTCCCTGGGGAGACTATTTCTCTCATGTGTGTGTGTGGCAGCCAACATCGATCGCCGGGGCCCAGGAATGGACACTGCCCTCACAGTTACCATTTCACACAATGGTGGAGTGGGTCTTGCTCAGAGAAATTAACCAGTGGTCCAGAGAGTCGATCCCAAAGCGATCCTCTATGCCACAGCTCCCCAACGGTGTTTCTTATAACTCCACTGGACAGGTAACGAATGTGTTATATAGTCATAGGCCAGTGAGCTAGCAAACAGTTTCGTCTTTTTTTCACCAATGGGGCGTATCACGTGACCAAAATAATATCTTATAGCATTGAAATACAAATTATTGCATAGAGCCCTATCTGATAACCGCGAGACATTTTAACACTCCCGGCAGTTATTTCTCAGATTTTGTCACCGATTATTTCGGCGCGCGTAGGCGATCTTTATAAAGTTTAATGCTGCTGACATTAGAATTTAAAACTGTACTTTATGCACTCACAACACGTGATTTCACGTATAACTGAAAAAACAACACATTCAATTTCAGATCTCAGTGTTAATGGTGATTCATCATGCAATCGCGTATTATGATAGTGTGATCAAGAACACGTTTATCATTGAATAACATAATATTAGTCGTTTGAGGTCAAAATTGCAACAACATGAAGACATTGTGTCGATTTCTTATTTGTTGCTCTATTAGTATGACAGAGGGTTTTCTTCTTCTTGTCCTTCTTGTCATGTCACATACGTTGAATTTATGACACAAGGACCACATGTTCTATGATATAAAGTGAAGCTGTGCTATAAAAAATTATGTGAAAATTATAACCTGTACCTGCTTTATAACATTATTGCATAGCAAAAAATGTACGAGGAAATCTGACAGGGAGGGTAGCACTCAACATAACCAGCCGAGCACAGAAATCAATAACACCACAACACAACTACACCGAGCAATTCCAACACATAAGCCAAATAAACAAACAAAAATCCTAACACAGTACTGTAAATGTGTTAAAACCAAGGAATGTTTCCTTTACAAAAAGATGCTTACGTCATGCAAAAAGATGCTTACGTCATGCAAAAAGATGCTTACGTCATGCAAAAAGATGCTTACGTCATGCTGTATCATGATGCATGATGTGGCATAAAACAAACGTTAATAACGTGTTTCATTACATTTTTTCGATTAAGTGATGTGTTAGACAGATTGATACAACAACACAATGGAAATAAATTGTGTCCAGACCCAAAAATCGCAAATTGAGCAACATCTCATCTCAAATTTTGACATGCATTGTTTGGATAAAGTGCATGAGAGGATGGACGCAAATTCGCATTAATTTCGTAATTTGGTATATTAGAGAAATTTTATCTCCAATTCCGACTCTTATCGAGGCAAAATCTCAATTTGAGATGTGATTTCTACTTGAGATGCTTCCGGTCAAGATGGACATATGTCTTACCCAAAAGGACTCAATGGCAGAATACAACCGGTGTGACTGTTCAAATGACAATTTTGCCAATCCCCGCAACGAACCAGTAATTCTTTATTAGTTTATTTTTGTGAAGCAAATTAGTTTCAGATTACTGCTGACCCATAGTATTAGATTGTTGATTGATTGTAGCCGCATATTGACCAATTTACTGATAATATTAAAGGCGTTTGAGCTGTACGTTAAATAGCTGTCAACAATAACGAAATTAAATGCCAAACTACGTATCGACGCGAATCGATCAACCGCCCTGTACATTGTATAACTGAAATTCAAATAATCGGTCTAAAATGTGTGTTTTGACAGACCATCGTTGATCAGGTTTGTTGTTACGCGTATAAGTCTTTCGCGAATGTTCTAGGGCATTCTTCCGCACTAATATAGTCAGATATGTTAAGCTACATTGCATTCCCATATCTATTTTAGTACATTTATATCCCCGAACGTGAGCTTAGATTAAACTTCGAGAAATAGTAATGTAATGGACTTTCGCGTCCGAGGTTTATTTAATCACGTCCCAAAATACTCGTCACAGAGTATGACATAAAAGCATTCTCTTTCAAATGGCAATAAAATGTCGTCTAACAGACAGATTAATATAGCAGGGATTTGATGTAGGTCGTATAGACAAGCTCCATTGGTCTGCTAAACTCGGATAATGGGTCAGTATAGTAGTCTTACGGTTTCTCATGTCTTAATGTATATAGTACTGACACTTGACACCATATAATGGAATTCATTGCAACCAGGGACAGATATATATAGATGGGATATGATATATGTCGGAAGCAAAAGTTGTAATTGTCTTATAAACTAGGTTAATGTGTGAACATAGTGTTTTCTAACTGACAATTTTCACTATCTGAGGGAAATCCTGGACATATTTATCATTGAATGTGTGACCAAAATTCCGGTCAGTGGATCGTGACCCATTTATAAGAAACTTATGTACGTGTTCGTGGAACAAGGTCAGTGGTACGACGGGCGATATCTAGTGATGTGCGAAAACCCAAATGCACACGGTATTTCCCCATAGTGGGATACATTTGTACAATTTATTAATTAAATACAAGTAGTTTTCTGATGGACGATGAAACGAACTATATATTTGAATCGAAACTTTATTCACACAGAGTAAGAGGTTTGCGCCGCCAGACCAGTATTGGTAATATTAATTCACAGGTCAACGAAATCATATCAAAAACAGTTTTGGCTTTCTCAAATGTTCAGCCATTCAATATAAGTTTCTTATTGAATAGGTAAACACTAGTCATAACAGTAGTTTGGATTTAATTGCATAGGCCTGTCTGTGATTAAAATAGACTGAAATTAAATATAACAATTGCGTAAATTCATAGGTAAAACAGTATCCTGTAGCATTGGGAAGCAGTCGTCAGGAAGATATACAATATTTTATTGGCAATTGACCACCACCTACTGTCAGATGAAATAGTTAAACTTATAACTACTGGCTATGGTCCCAGGTTTAGTACGAGAATAATTCCAGGGATGTGAGATATATTTTATTTCATGTTTAAAGGTTATCGGTGACTTCAATTTTGTTTAATCACACAGCAAGTTATTGGCTAGTATTTGAACAGTGACACTTGCAGCTGCTACTGTCACAACTGGTTGTACAAAATGGCGGACATCCGGAACCACCTCCTTGGGGGCAGTCAGAGGCTGCACTACACGTGTCTATAATATAAACAAAACATGTCACGTGGTAAAACAGACCATGACACACTAGAATGATACTTACATTTACGCCGTTTATTGTGTAAGATATATATGTATTTAATGTCCATCTTTGGTAGTTTTATCTAACGTTAAAGTAGTATAACTTTTAAAACGATAACACACAAATGTCAGAAACTGTCACTAATTACTTATCCATATCCCCATGTCTGACTTGACGATATACAATTTACACTTAATTCGAAGCGATGTTATTTTTGTAACTTTTGCAAGATTCTTTTGTTAATCTTTATCAATTTATATTATGCCAAGCCTCTTCTAAAGGTGAGCTTGCATTAGAATCTTACAGATGAGAAACAGGAAACTATACTTACGAGCTGGACATGTGCACTGTGAGTTGACACATTGTTCATGATAACCATCAGGACAGTCATGTGTACAGTCTATGGTACCCTGGCAGTGTTTTGCCGCCACTGGAAGGTTAAAGGGAAATGTACTTCATTGATGTGATTAGAGCCAATCATGCTGCAAGGTATGTGTCATTTTAGAGTTTTATATACACGTTTTATCTAACCACCAAAAGACGGAAGATAGAAACTACGCCACATATAATAGACGTTGACCTTTTGTCGAAACAACCCTCGTTATAGCCGTGTAATGTGCTAAGTTAAAAAAGCGAAAACCACAATTGAAGCGTTCACATTTAGTATGAATGGTGCAACCCTAACTACAAAACGGATAAAATATTTATGAAAATGGCGAAGTGAGACGGAGAAAATATTTGGCGACGATCATACACATGTTCTAATTGATTCCTTAATGCATGTACATCTGTTTATTGCAGCTTGATCTACCATAGAATCGTAAGTTTCATTAATAAAGCAAATACCTAAATTACACAGATTGGACACTACTGAAAATTTAGAGAAAACGCTAAATTACAGGCAGCAGAGTCAGTTATTGTGCATAAAACTATGTTTAGTCCTCCAATTTTAATGGACAATTTGTCATTTTGAAGAGATAATTTTCTTCCACTATATGAAGAAGCTCATTTGTGTCTACCTCTTATAAACTACAGAAACTTAGGATTTGAATGAGGCAAATTAGGTATTTTAATTTAAATTTATTTTAATTTATTTTATTTTAATTTTACATTAATTTGATGAAAATAAGAGTAGGTCTGGCTCTTCGGTGTGTACTGTTTTATTAATTGAATTATTTCAATACAGGTATCATTTTAAAGCTGAATAACCAATCTATTGCATAGAACAATTCGTTTTTTCATAAGTATATTAGAACATGAGATATAAGGTACATTGTATTAAAAACGGACAAGATTTCGCAAAATTTCAGAAGACCTGCCACGAGATATCGTGAGACTTGGCACATGTTTCCAAGCTGTGTAGGTCTTTGAATAAAGTAACATGATAATAAAATCCAAACCTGCAGCTACCAAACATACAAGAATGGTGAATACAAACAACTTCATAACTATTCCTCAGTCTGTATTGTGTAGGTAAAACAATTGAACTAGATGTATAAACTCGACAACTTTTCTGATAGTGTCAAGGTCATGGTGTAATAAAGAGTCTCTTATCTTGTACGCAGTAGTACATCTCTCTATATTTGTCCCGATATTAGGTTAAAATATGAGATACTAGAAAGTCATTGAGGCTACATATTAAAAACATTAATCAAGACAGCTTCTGTTCGCTTAAGAGTTCTCAACAAACTCCTAGAGTTCTCAACAGATATTCGTTAACAGTAACACGTATCATTTGACCCATTTATTAAAGCCTACGCATTATATAATCTATGATGAGCAATAGGAAATTTCATTGTGTGAATATTATACACCTTATTGCTGCTCCGGAGATGTAAATTGTAGTTAATCGTTACTTGTAGATCATATTATTATTATTTGCTTCAGAAAGGATGTTGTTCTATAAAGGGCATCTCTGGGGAATTTCCATCGTATTATTGGATCAACCTTTCGGGTAACTTCATATGGTTATACTATGCATTAACATGATATGAACTGAACTAGGGAATTATATACTTAGGAACGGAACGTCACTTTCCTTCAGCATTTAATGACACTGAATTCAAATCAGCTGTTCCAAAGCCCTAGTAATTATAACTGTTTGTATTTGTATTTATGTCCATCCTATTTTTGTAGCCATCATATAATACATGTACATGTTTGAGCACATTGTAACACTATAGTACAACTTCTTAATGTAACCTTTGAATTTGGGTATCCATGGCGTATGTCATTGTTCTGCATTAATTTCACCCATTCTCTATGAGTTGGACATTATTAACCATTGCATAGTAGTAACTATCTAGGTAGACTAAATGATACATTTTATCAATCAAATAGCATTACTTCTTTCTAATTTTAGCTAAATTTTATTATTGGCTTGATTACCTATGTAAGAGGGTGCAAAGGGAAATAATATCGTCGAGTAGATTGATGAGTTGTCTTTATAAACATAGACTATGCCTAGACAGAGTAGGTTATATCGTACGGTATCATATCCAAACAATATTCACGTGGAGTAAAAGTTGGTTAAATAAGGAAAGAGTAGTAAACAGTGTTTAACGATAGGAAGGTACAAAATGCTCACAAAACTCGATTAAATAAACAAATAAAGCATACGTAATATACGACAAAACAACATTAAGGTTGATTACGAAAATGTCTTACGTTGTTTAATGTCGTTAAACCTCTGCTGTAGAGAGCTTTAAAGACAAAAGGAAGAACATTTCAATTACGAGTCGGGTCATTAAAATATTTCCAATGTAGTGGGTGGTTGTACTCGGTAACATCATTGTGTTGATTGAAATATGTTATCTCGGAATGTAGTGCATATCCATCGACCAAATTCCATTTGCACACTTATATCATATTCTCAGCACACAAAGTAAGATGAATTCTGTCATTACCTAGTATTTAAAATACGATCCTCTAGCATTTAACGTATAGCCAAATATTGAACAAAATGGACGGTGTTAAATATAAGTTTTGTTGAAACTCCTATCGCTTAATTGGTATATACGAGGGGTGATCAATATATTCGAGGACTTATCATCTAGCAATTTCATATTGGCAACAAGGCTCTAAGCCATTTAACATCATTCGGAGTAAGATGTGTCCGACCGAATGCACTAATAAAATGATTTGATTTATACAAGGGGCGCGTGACGTTGGACGTCGCGTGACGTCATTCCAAGCGTCACCGTCGGAACAGCACATAGCTCCTTTCTGGACTGATACCCGGTCCCATGTATGAGACTGGTTTTCTTTTAGTACTGAAATAAGTAGTTAATAGTCAATTCTGAAATGTGAGGTGGAATAAAAAGAGTATCGATGCGTCATTGGAAGCAAAACTCGGAAAAAGGCGGTTGGCTGTACAAAATTAGATTATTCCAATTAAGAATAAAGCACGACCTATCAGGTTTAGGACGCATTATCGGAATAACCCTTTTGATTTGGAGTCAACGATTTAATATTTCGTAGCCTATACTAGTCTTGGTTTTCGCCAGTTGCATTTGGTTGAGATCTGTGCGTCCTATTTCGCAGAATTTAACGGAAAGTGTCCCTAACACGGTGCTATTTTTGCTGTTTATCCTTATTTTATCGACTCAATCGTTTGACAGAGACTCAACAATCACATAAACATCGGAATCATATGAAAATGGCCAATAGGGAGTGCATAGAATCCATACACAATTTAGTCAAGTAATTGTGAAGATATCGCAAGGATTCTACAAGTTTCACGTTAATTTTCATAGCATGTCGTTACTCAGAAGTAACGTTACGTCAAGAGAATAATGACGTTATCATAAAGTAAATTAAACAAATCGCGAGATAATTGATTGATCTACACCAGCTAGTAATTTCATTCGTCTAGTTCAAATATTTCAAAATTGAGAAGGAAAGTCCTCGAATATATTAATCACCCCTCGTATACAACTATATTGTAATTTAATATTAGATCCGTACATCAGTTGACACACAGTAGTCGTTGGTTGTGGACATATTGTGTTGAGCCGTATCATGTAACTTTATACATCGATAAAGTATACACAAAGCCGTATGAACCAGTTTAAGATAAAACAGTAATATAAAACGACCTACTAACTAACCATCTTAGCTGAAAAAAAAGATAAAATCCTTTACATTGTTTACAAAATGTGTCATCGTTTATTCATATATTTACCAATAGACGTTACTGAATCATGCAAATTTAAAACTAGGTTTAAATGCCATTAAAGTCATGTTAACGTTATAACAGTTTTTGTATTATATTATATTGTCATTTCATCGCAGATCTTAAAACTAACAAATCGTTGACAAGTGTAACAATGAAGCGTGCATATAACAATAGTGTAGGTAGCTCTACATGATCATAGTCATAGTGGTATACTGTAGAGGTTTCAATGATATTCATTCATTCATTTATTAATTAAACATTGTATTACAAACACTGGATAAACATAAAAGTTTTCTGAAGAAGTACTATATACGAGACTGAAAATAAGTGGATATGAATTAAACGATATGCTTCAAAATGTGCAAGTTGGAATTAAATGCATTTATGGAAAATTCATATAAGGAAAATGGTATTTTTTCACACAATAATTTAGAGATTCCGTGCAGTTGTTGACATATGTGTTTAGCAAATTCGGAGACATTAAATAAATAAGATAGTATTGGACGAAAAAATCAACCAATATGTACGGATATCGCGATAAGACGGTGTTTTGTAAATTTCATCCACATAAAAGGTGCGAACATTTCTGTGAGGAACATACACTGTTACTTTGTAGTATTTGTTTGAGAGAAAAACACAGACATTGTAAAATAGTCGAGGATCATGAGTTCAAATCGTTCTATGGAAAAAAGATACGTAACGCTAGCGATGATATTGAAGCGGACAAAACTGTTATGCTTAAAAATACGGACGCCGTTGCGCATGCTCTAGATACCGGAATCACGCGATTGGTTAATTACAGAAGAGAGATCGACGAGGTTATAAATAGAATGAAAAGTATGAAAGAAGAGGTTCATCATCAGAGAGAAGATCTCAGACGCACGAGTCAAGCGTTCAGTGACCTAGAGCGGTCAATGGCCACTGCTACGGAACTGAAACAGTGTAAACAGTTCTATGCGAGCGTGGACGGGGAAAAGGATAAATTTTGGCGAAGGCAAGAGAAAGTCCTTCAGATGCCTCCGAAGTTCAAAGACGAAATTTCAATGTCAATAATGAATTTGCAGAAGAAATTGAAAAGTATTCGTCAAGGCCTGGGCGACGAGTTGGAAACCATACAACAACGACAGCTATATGAATCACCCATACCACACGACTCCACTACGCCTAATGCTTCTTATCTTGACGTGAAAGAGAAACGGGTTAACACACGAACCAGTATGTACACATTTCTGGATAAAGATGGACGTCTCTCAAGACGGTCGGTACAAGATGATGGTCGAGCCAGCAGACGACGACAGTTAAAAATTAACTTTCCGTCCATTCGTGGCAAGAAAGAGAAATACCTTCCACCGATAAAGTTCCCTAGCTTCCGTCTTAAAAGTGAAAACTGGCATTTAACTTAAATTGAATATCTTAATTATATAGTATTCGAAGTATCAAGTGAATAATTATACAACAAAATATATTGACTTGACATGAAGTATTGCAAGTGCAATGTTATATTGTTTATGTATCCAAGTCTTTATATAGCAACGGATGTCGCTTCGTCCATCTTAGATTCAATACAGACACAAATGAATGGACTAAAACCACTTCCTAGTGATCCGACTATGATGCGCGTAAAAACAACTTCCCGAATGTGAGTGGACTACATTCGCGCATGTGATCTTGCGTTGGTACTTGATGAAAAAATCAGTTAGACGCCGATTCAACGGGTTTTACGAATGAAGACATGATTATGTTTTTAACTTTTTATAATATTTTAGTTATTGCAGACGTTAATTTTATTAATTGTAAGTGCATACATGTGTAGTGAAGACAAAAACACTGACATTCTTATTCTAACAATGTTCAACCGGACAGAAATGAAGATAGCCAAATATTAAGTATAACACATTTAAAACAACAAAGAAACTTAGTTATCGTGTTGAATGATACCGCTGTTATTAAATAAACTCTGTGAATGTGTTGTATTGGATAACATTGGAACCAACCCTAGCTGCAAGACTATTGGCATTGTAATTTCATAAGTCTGTTTAATCACATATAGATATTCATACATCTGCGTAAAAACATTATATCTTGACAAAAGTAGATTTTCATAAAATTTTGCTTTGTTGTTCATTGTGATATAAAAAGGTTATAACACTTACATGTGAATGTTTCATTATAACATAATGATTCTTAAAAAATATATTGATATGGATTTAAATTCATACTTGAGTTATACTTTCCCATCTTTGATAAGACTGAAATACGATTATTCATTAGCTACGCAAAGTTTTCAATCAGTCTATCTAATATGCAAAACAGTCGCTTGATTTGGTTTATGTTTCGTCTGGTCGAGCTCTTGTGTAATATCAGGAATGTTTACTGATGGGGCGTATTTTACAAGAGTAAAGTACAATAACACAACACGCATCGTCCTTTTAAAAACTTTACACTTTTTAGGCAATGTCAAATGTTATTCACTATTGATTTTATCAGGAAACTTCCAATATCACATAAATTGTGTGGCACAGGGGAATTTTCTTAAGTGTTTTCAATGACCTATGGCTAAGTACAAATTTGTTTATTGTAATTTAATAGATACCATTCTACCAGTTTATGTATTAATGTAAGTGTATATAATCATGCACATGGTGCCTTATAAGTATATGTTACCTGTCGGTTGGTGCAGTGTGGTTGCTGAGAACATCACCCGGATCCGTTGCCTTAGCAAAGCCATCCATTCACTTACCTCCCGTTCAAATATTTATAGAAGGCATGAATTACATCCCTGGGAAAACGATACTTAGCGCTTACATTTGCTTACGCAAAGGTCACCAGACGTCACCTATTTTTCAGACACATGGCTATAACCAATTGTTAACACACTATATATTGCCCTTATGCCACTGGATGCCACCGACAGCATCGAATACGTGACTAGTGTATCATAGCAGTATCATCTGAGACGAAGTCAATAAATTTACAAGGTTTCATTTGGTCTCAGACAATTCCGTACACAACAATGTTGTCATAAGGTACATTGTAAGTTAACAAACACCACAATGATTTACAATATTTTCTAAATTTCATAATATTAAACCGATAGCTATGGTAACCTTGGTTGAAACTTTCGTAATCAGAATCTCTGTTATGAGAATGTGTAACAGAAAATATCTTCATATGTCGCATTAGTACATGACAAAAGTAGTAACCAGTTACCATTGTACATTTCTATATTTTTTATAATTTTTACTTAATATTCACGTATGATTTGCATTTTATTACAGATGTTCTTGATACCGAAACTTTAGCCGAACAAAACCTTTATTTGCCAGGCATATATGTACCTCCACCCAGATTTCAATCCGGGTCACTGCTTAGGCGGCAAGCGTGCTAACCACTGAGCTACAGACGTCATATCACCAAATGAAACAACACACTCAGTTGAAAACATACATTAAAATTTCTATATCATATATCTACGCCAAACGACTGTTCTATGCAATATTGCTTAAAATAGAAAGATATTGCACGACTAGATTTTTAGTATCAAATGGAAAGGAAATAATTATAGAAATTCTGATAAAAAGCATCTGCAATTCTAATAATTGTGAGTTATGTATGTCTGAAAAATAATTACGTACAATAACGATGTTTCACAGAAAAACAAAAGTACAGAAATAGAATTTTAGAGTCTTAGTATATTCAGTTAAGACTATATTCGTTATGATAGAATGAGAGGTGCAGTCACAAGCACAATGCGTAAGTGATGTTGTTCAGTGGATACATTTTGCATTTGAAAGCACTTTTGTTTGCTAATAAAAGCTAGCATACGGTGTATGATACAATTAGAATTTAATTAACCAAAAAGAAACCAGTGACATCTAACGTGAAATTGCAAAAGTATCTAAAACTAGTATTCGTGCTGTAATGTTACTGTTTTCTGTGCTAAGCTTGTTAAGTTGAGTGCTGCGTTCCATGTCCGATTTCCTCAGTTTATTTTTAATACCCTATTCCTCGTATACTTAGTGCTAAAAAAAGATTATTTATGGGTAATCATATGTTTAACAAATATACAGGGAAGGCAACGCTTAACAGAAGCAGAAGAGGCAAAAAACAACACCAAAAACGCAATGACAACATAACAGTTCGACTATTCTAATTGGCCACTCAAGGAAATATACTATCATTCGATAACTTTAATAGGTAAATCAAACGCTGCTTTTCATTTAACGCACTTATATATCCATTTCCACAAAGTAATCACAAAATCATCCTTGTAGAATGAGTTTGTACACGTGTTTCTCATGCGTGAGACGGTATAATTTCACTGATTGCATTTTACAGCATGAATACTCCTGTTTATTTTTATGTGATTTCAAATGGTATTCTAAATTTTTAAGTGAAACGAGAACATAACGCACCTTTAGATTTACAGATCGTATAAATTGCGTAGAATTATTTTGGTACGGTGAATTAGAAATTCATTGAGTTGTCTTATCATATTTATTTATTTCTTGTGTTGGGTTCGATGATGCATGAAGTCCGGATTTCACTTCACACAGTAAAACGAACATACCAAGCACAATACTTCATCTACACATAGTCACGTTTATCAGCAAAGTAACCTACGTGAGAATGTATATTAGATTTTTCTATTAACTGGCTGTTCCAGACACGTTAAACCATATTCATTTACACCGCCAGAATAATTGCCAATAAATTAGTAGGAATCCGGGTCCCGCAATACTTTTTTATCTGGACTTCGCCTTGATTAACAACTTGGTCGCACTGGAAGAACAATATCTCACGATGAGCAATCAATTCGTAAAGAAAACGTCACACCGAAGCTACGTGTAGAATCACCTTTAGGGGATGGTAACAAATCACACAGAGGTGGCGCCATTAATAGTCATGTGTAAGATTCGTTTGTTTGTGTTCTTGTAATGGAGTAAACGACAAATCTTACTAATTAATTACTAAGTTTCATTATCTATCGATAGAATAAGCAATGACAAAAGTTGTGCTGTTTCATTGGACAATAATTCACCAACAACAACACACAGTCACTTAAACGTTCCCTACGTCATATTCGAAACACACCCTATATACTAACCCCCACAATTGGTACACTACACTTGGAAAATAGCTTATTGTCATAAAGAGAAATAATACATTTGTTATTGCAATTAAAGGCAAACATAATACCAAAGTTTATAGCACCCCTAATTCCTGGCAATCCTTTAATAGTTCAGGACACGCTTATGTGACGACAATGCGTGTATTACATGGATTAAAGACTTCTTTCCTAAGACATTTTAAGTCTTGTTTATGTTGTTGTTATTGCCGTGACGCTCATTAACAACTTGACCTAAATCCAGTTGAGAGAAGAAGTTAATCTTCAGCTTTGTTGATCAATATTTATGTTGTCGTGACAGGACTTTCTGTAACCGAGATACTAATGAATATACTGTGGTGCGGTCTATGTTAAAAGTCAATGTGTTATGTTGTAACAAATGCTTTACAATCAATTATGTGATCATACCTGTTGCAAATGTAAAAGAAACTCTTGACAGGTCTGAACACTACGTAGAGGTTCTTCAACGTTCTTATTGTATAGGTTTTATCGAAGCCGTTCAATTACTTATATGTACATGTAACACATTGTTAAACTAATCAAACTAAAAACATTGAATAATCTATTTGTCATCGAATATACGTAATTATCTTACCACGCAGAAAGTTATAGCCAGAGAGTAAAATTAATATAATTGGGTATAATTAATGAACGGCAAACAGGGAGTATGTCGTTAATAATGAAATATCGGTATTGAGTATAATCCATGTCAAGGGCTATTAAACCTACACACATTAATATGCACATTTATTTTGACACAACTTCTAACACGTATTGTAATTTATTCTACTCGATACTCCATCAAACGTGTCTTTAGAAGACCATAATCATAAACAAGGGAAAGACCTAACGCATTGAGACTAATGGTTTCAATAGGACTTTCCATGGATTGAGATTGATGCCAATGGCCGATGTTTTTTTTCACTTGACGTACACATTGTCAACAAAGTACGAAGTAGGTTCCTTTTTTGTTTTATATATGGTTTGTGTGCGATAACCACCTAAACTCCTTCACGAAAAACGCACTAACTTTACAATGATCACAGTTCTTAATACATTTTTGCTCGTAAGGGAAGTGCTAAATACCAGGTATTCCATTGGTCAATATGTCATAACAAATTGCCTGACGGAAGGTTGGATTTGCAAATAAGTAACTAATTATTGATTTGATTTTAAAATCCTGATCGATCATCGTTGATTGATTTAATCAAATGTAAGGGAATTACTGGGACATTGTCCAGTCAAACTAGGAAACAATCACTGTAATTGGATAACATGAAATAATAAAAATTGTTTGTCTACGTAATGCATGAAATTAAAACACAAATTCACTTTGAATCAGTGCTAAAAGAGCATATTAGTTAATCAAATGTCACTAACTGTTTTTATTTGACTATTCAACCATTGCAACTTAACACGACCAGGTTGGTTCATGTTGGAATTTAAAAAGTGTCTTAGTTTGTAAAATTTCACTTAGATTTTTCTCAAAATCACTATTAAAACCAATCATTGATATTGCTGTTTTTCATTAATCCAGAAATCGGCTATGTTCCTCGTTTTTGATTGTAAGATGATATTAATTTTATTATTTGTTTATGTTATAAGTAAATAGGACATACATGCTGGGCACTCAACATGGGTGGCCACGTTCAACATTAATTGTACAGTATATGTCTTGTTTTATTCAAGGTCTGTCGAAACTAAATTATAGTATATAGTGGTTGATTGTTTAGGTCGTGTTAAACCCGTTTGACTTGCTGTGCGAAAATAAAGAATAAAACAAAAATACGTCTTTTCCAAACTGTGTAATTCAACATGGAAAATGCGTGTATAATACCATGTATTACACAAATATGCCATCTGGACAGAGTACTCTGAAGACATAACTTCATTTAAACATAAGTGTATTTCGTTCATGTCTTTTCTCATACAGTTTTTGTCGGCTTATATGACGTTTGTTATATACCTGCATAACTTGTTTTCATTTTCAAATATGTCTACACCACCAGGAATGAAGGCAGATAATACTTTTGCAATGACGTTCCCGTGCATCAGCTAGTCGATTGCAATGAACATGAAACTGCAAATATCTCGCTATGTCGCACTATCACACGACAAAACTGTAACTTTAGTACATTTGTGTTCATTTGATATTATAGTAAAAATGATTTGCATCTTCATAACAATTGTTACAATTACGGAAGCTTTAGAAAATCATAAAATGAAATACGTAAACCCATTTTAAACCAAACATTCAGATTTGTATATTGTACCTATATGCAATATAGATGAAAACAGAAATATATTGTACGACTAGAATGTTTTATATCAAATAGAAATAATCAGTCATAGTGAACCTGATTAAATGCATCTTCAATTCACCTTACAGTGAGTTATGTATGTCTGGAAAAGAGTATTGCGCAATAATGATGTCTAGCAGAAATGCAGATGTAGAGGACAGTATTTTAGAAGTAATTATTACAATATAATCAGTTAGAACTAAGTTCATATTGAAATAAGAAGTAGTGCAGACACAAGCAAAGTATGCACGTGAAGCTGTAGCCTGTTGATTCTAAAACAGTTACTAGTTTTTTCTAATTACACCAGCTTTGAACAAAACAACACCTACATCATTATATTAACATTTACCAACTCTCTTGGATTTTTTCTCGGAGCTGGGTGTTGCAGACACATTAAATCGGTATTCATTTACAGCACCAGTATAATTTCCAATTAATTAGTGGTAGTTTATGTTCCACCATCCTATTTTCATCACGAGGTTTCACCAGGATTAACTATTGAGTCGTACTGGGAGAGAATAAGCAATCACAGCATCGAGTCGCTAAGAAAATGTCGACAAGCTACACATGGAGTGTGATAACAAAATACCAAGTGAAGGCACCATTTAAAGCCGTGTGTAGATTTGTTGTGTGTTTTTTTATATGGGGTAAACGTCATATCTAACTAAACGTTCACTGTTCAATGGGTTAATGCAAATGTTTCATTTTGCCATAATGAGACATAAATATTTGTAATTTCAATAGACAACTACGTTGAAGCAAAAAGTAATGACATGGTTTAGAGCATCTCTAATTCGTGGCAATCCTTTGCTAGTTCTGGACACCCTAACGTGACGACAATGGGTGTATTAAATGGATCTACGACTTCTATTATAAAACACGTTAAGTCTTGTTTATCGTGATATTATTGCTGTGAAATCCATTTACAAGTTGACCTATAATAAGTGAATTATCAACTATGTGGGCCAATATTATGTCGTTGAGACACGACTTACTGTAGCTTACTGGGGCGTGGATACTAGAGTGAAGATAATGGTTGATATAAAAAGGCATGTGCTTTGTCGTTAGAAATAAAAAACAATCAATTGTTTAATCGCACTTGGTGCAAACTGCAGAGGAGGAAGGACGTAACATAAATGAAACCCTTGAACACATGACAAACAAAATAAAGCTGAGATGTAGTAAAACATGAGTTTTTGGCTCTGTTTGATTTGTTTACCTTAACATCACACATTGCTACATGTACGCAAATCAAACTACAATATAAAACCTCCATTGCCTTAGATTCGCTTCAAGCACCATTCTAGCCCACATTGCCCAGTCCATAAACTTCCATATTGACATCAAAACCATGTTTTATTTGTTAATTGTAAGACGTATGATTATATAGTTTTCCATAATGGCATGATATATTGATATATTGGTGTATTCTCTCATATCTTTATATATCGGTATCAGACAAACAAATCTATCACATATAATTATAGAAAACGAACATGACGAATAATGTGTTCGTATCATCAAACAGGAACATTCTGCAAATAATGAAATATCGGTATTCGTCAGCAAAAGGGCTACTTTGCATCAACAATATACATTATATAATCCTCGGGCACATTAATGTAAACATCTACTGTGTCACAAATAATTATAAAAATTGTGATTTATTATACATAATAAGCCCTGATACAAGTTGTTCTACTATTAATAATTATTAAAAGTCAGTATTGGGAAACACGTTTACATCTGTAATATAATGTACGCTAAAACGCATACACTAATGTACACATTTATTGTGAGACAACAAAGTACTAATAACATAGATTGTGATTTATTATACACGATAAACTATTTAGTACACTATAGTCATACACAGTATTAAGATTAATTGCAACTTTGCAAATCTGTGACATGTTTACAGATTATTAGAAGAATGTTTCGAGCAGAATCATTTGTTAAATTAGAATCTGTTCACGGGGTATTCTTACCGGTCCGGTGTTTATTATCTTCTCGCAACGTTTTGCTATTTCAGCGAATAAATTGACTGCATTTAAGAACGAATATATCATATATTTCAGCAGAGTGAACTGCATTCTGTTATTATTGCTCATACGAACGAAATACTAAACCTAAAAATAATTTAGTACTTAAGTCACACAGTTAGCATCAGCAAACTGTTTTACAATCACATACTCGCTTTTCTCCCAAAATTATTTTATATTTGTCCTCGTTTAACAAATAAGAAGTCTTTGCTTTGCCATAGACCAAACAGCGACGTCACACTGCATGGCAGCGGGTTGGAATTTCGAATAAGTAATTAATTATTGGGATCCAGATGAATAACCGTTTTGATTGATACAATTAAACTTACTGGAACATTGTCCGGTCCAACTACGGGAGCACATGTAATGGAATAAAAAAATGTTTGTCTTCGTAATGAATAGAAATGCGCTTTGAATCAGTGTACGATTTTCAGATAATTAAAAGGACAATTTAAATAAAAGTTATCACAGTATCAAAAACTTCAACTAACTCCAGATATGTAGCTTTAGTTATTCAAACTAAAAAAATTCATCGATGTTGTTCTTTTCATTCATTCTATCAAATTTACAAAACCGTCGTTTGAGATCGTATATGTTTCGTCTCAACATGCTTCTGTGTTAGAATATAATCATTTACCTTGTGCAACGTTTATAAATAGAATAGGTCGTAATACAAAAATCCAACGTCATAGCAATTCTTTCGGCTCTAACACAATTTAAACACAATCGATTTTAACGTTACGATATCAATGGTGCTTAAACAATGTGGCACTGTATAAATGTTCTAAAATGTTTTAACGACCTAAGGCTTATTGAAAATTTAAGTTATTGCAGTTAGATAGATAACGTTCTTACTCGTTGTGTATTAATGTAAATGTACTAAGGGCATGTTACGTTATGTTTGAATCAGTATGAGGGCAGAAAACACCAGACATCCTCAATATTCTAGACATTTTAATGTGATTATAGCTTTCATCAAATTGACAAAGATGTTTGAAAGGCAACGGCTACCTGACTGGTCTTATCGTCTCAGGAAACACTGACTCACTAAATTAAAAAGATCAATGCACAAGGTTTCATTTGTCAAAGAGGCAATCCTACACAATTGCCACAATGAAGATTTTATGCATATTTTTAAGGGCAAAAATGAAGTA
The DNA here is from genome assembly GCA_963678985.1 of Spisula subtruncata. Classification (NCBI taxonomy): domain Eukaryota; kingdom Metazoa; phylum Mollusca; class Bivalvia; order Venerida; family Mactridae; genus Spisula; species Spisula subtruncata. The sequence continues at coordinate 25,404,115 of OY787678.1, read as the reverse complement.
GAGGTATAATACTTTTTTTCTGATTTAATATATCAAACTACTAAAAGCCCCTAATTTTCTATAACATACTTAAATAGAATCCAAGTTATGGAAATACAAACTATCTCCCTATGTCGCATGACAAATCATGTACGTTAAAGTCAACAACATAACCCAATATATTACATTTTAGAAGATATTGGTATAAACCTAAATCATCATGACTTCATTAGGCAATACTGCTTCAACTAGAAATGTATTGTACGACTAGAAATTTTTATATCAAATGGAAAGACTCTGTCTTAGACAATCTGATAAGATGCATGTACAATTCTCCTAATTGTGAGCTATGCATGTCTGGAGAAGAATAATGTACACAAATGATGTCAGAAGTACAGAAGTAGAATTTGACTTAAAAGTACTTATTTAATGTAACAAGTTAGAACTACATTCATCATGAAAGAAGATGTTGTGCAACAACACACAAAAAAACACGTGATATTACAGCATGTTGAATAAAATAACATTTCTTTCTGATTACAGCAACTGTTAGTACGTTGTTATTAGAATTTAATGAACCAAGAAAGTTGTATCAACGGCAAAGTCAAGTGAACCTCGACTTCAATCCACACATTACAAAAGCACCTCATGAACCAAACAACAGCTTCATAATTATAGTCACATTAACCAGCTTTCTTAGATTTTTCTCTTGGTGCTGAGTGTTGCAAACACATTAAAACCGCATTAATCAGCGCCAGTAAGTATAATTGCCAATACATTCATGGTAGTTAAGGTTCCACCCTCCTATTTCTATCATGATTTCTCTAGGATTAACTATTGAGTCGTTCTGGGAGAAAATAAGCAATCACAGCCGTAAGTCGCTGAGCAAATGTCGGCAAGCTACAAGAAATTCCCCGTGAAATTTTTTACAGTCAAGGTACCATATATAGTCATTTGTTAGATTCGTATTGTCATATCGTCATGTGTTAATGTAACGTTTCATTATCTATCGAGAGCATAAGGAAGTTAAAAAGTTTCATTTGACAATACTTTACCAACGACAACACACCTGCACTTAAACGTTCAAACTATTTTTTGAAATACACCATGCATACTAACCCTAATAATAATTGGTACACTACACTTTATTGCCATAACGAGAACCAATACATTTGTAATTGCAATTGACAACTACGCTGTTGGCAGACATAAAGCCATGTTTTATTCCATCTCTAATTCCTAGCAATCCTTTAATAGTTCAGGACAGACTAACATGACGACATTGAATGAATTATATGGATTTGAGACTTATATTATAAGACATGTTAAGTCTCGTTTATGGTGTTGTTATTGTTGTGGCGCTCATTACCAACTTGACCTAAAACCAGTTTGGGGAGAGAAGTGAGTTATCAACTTTGTGGAGCAATAGTAATGTCGTTGAGACACGACTGCTTGTAGCTTACTGAAGCGTTGATACTAGAGTGAAGATAATGTTTGATGTTGAAAGGCACGTGATTTGTCGTTAGAAATCAATATCAATGACTTGTGTAATCATATGTGTTGCAAACTGCAGAGGAGGAAAGTCGTAACATAAATAAAACAATTGGATACATGTCAGACAAAAATTAAGTTTAGGTGTAGGGAGGTAAGATAAACGTTCTCAAGGCAGTGTTGATGTTTTACATCAACGTCACACATTGCTGCGCAAATCAAACTAAATATCGCCAAAATAAATCAATGATCAGCTGCATCTACTAATGCTGCATGGGTATGTGAAATTTCACATGAATATATTTGTTTTGCACAACAGGGCCGAAATATATAAAGGACGGGATAATATTTTGTGGTAGTGTACATAGAAAACGAACATGAAGAATAATGTGTTCGTATCATCAAACAGGAACATTCCGTAAATGATGAAATACTTTGCATCGACAATGTAACACTACTTTCCCCAGGCTGACATTTTAACTGCCACCCTCAAAGCTATGTGTTATTTATTGTATTACCCCGAACTTCGTTACGGGTACGAATGAACTCTCATTCAATTACAAGGCGAAACTCTACATGGGTCGATTTCATGGCATAATTCCTGAATTATAAGAGTTTTAAAAAGACTATCGCCTTTGTTTTAAAGTATTGAACTCCCATCATGTTCGCCCGTCGACATGAAAATAAACAACTCAAATCTACCCAAAGGAAATTTTGTAGCGAAAGGTATATATCGATGGCTTAGAATTATAAGGTCGTAACTACCAAATCAATATTTTGAGAAAACCCGGAAAAACTGTCCGACATTTATTCTTTACTTATGGTAAAACAAACTTTTGCAACTTCATTTTGGTCAACATGACAAGTTCAGATTTTTATGAAAATGTGCTCATAAGAAGCGCCATGTGATGCTTATTTTAAATATGAATGAATCTTAAAAGGTCGTAAGTGGCACTTACGACCTTCTAATTCTAAGCCATCGATATGTGTTAGAATCTTAGATATACCTAATTCTTGAAATGTTTTTCTGCACCAAATACTTAAATGGATATAGAGAACTCGAACTCAAAACTTGGTTATGCAGTTAAATTACGCCGCCATGTTTGTTTTGCATTAATGTACCACGTGACATGGAAAGTACTGTCAAAAAAGTTCTATCACCCTGCCGACAGTACAAAATTGTTCATTCACGTGGTGTATTGATTCGCTTGATCGTAATAGTAAGACTGTTACCCGTTTGTTTATGGAAAATTAACATAACGAAAAAGTGAAGGGTAATAAATCAAAATAACATTTGGCGTTTCGCTCTGAACAGTTGAAATTCTCAAAATGCAGTGAAAAGTCTTGTTTTATCTTTTCATATGACGAAGTAGTATCAAATCCCAACGTTGAATTGTTGCCCAGACGGTTAACAGTTTGGTTAGATCCCGATATTATCCGCTACTAACAGAAACAATGTTATTACACTAAATGATGTAGAAGGGTGTTTGTTTAATTTTGTTTTCATAATATTTTCTAATAACAAACAACATTGACACTTACTAGTTTACAAATTGTTAGAAACATGTTTCTTCGGCAGAACCATTTGTTAAATTAGAATCTGTTCTCTGTGTTTTCATTCCTGTCGGATATTGTTTTATCTTTATGGCAAAGTATTTATATTTTAGCTCATTACGGCAATTGAATTTAAAAATTAATACATCATATATGGCAGCAGAATTGATTACATTCTGTCTTTGAATGTGTGTTGCTCATAGGAAAGAAATACTATGTCTAAAATAATCTAGTACTAAAGTCACACAGTAAGCATTGAAACACGTTTTTACAAAACACGTACTCGCTTTCCCATCATATTGTTTTATGTGTTTATTCGTTAACGAAATAAGAACGCTGTGCTTTGCCAATGACCAATGTCCAATCAGCGACAATAAATTGCCTAACAGAATAAGTAATTAATTATTAGGATGACGTGCAAATCCAGAAGAAGCACCATTTGATTGATGAAATCAAGCTTACTTGAACATTGTCCGGTCGAAATACGGAAGCAATCATCGTAATGGGATCACGTAGAATAAAAACATGTTTGTCTTTGTAATGAATTGAATTGAAATGCAATCGTTTAGGCAGGGGTTTGTGTGGGCATTGCTCAGGGTAGTTGTGTCGTGGTGTTTCTGATTTCTGTGCTCGACTAGTTAGGTTGAGTGCTACCTACCCTGTCGGATTTTCTCATGCGTTTTTTAATCAGAGTAACAACTGCATAAGAATACATAAGTTAATCAAATGCCATCCAGTCTTATTATGTGCCAATGTGTACTAGAACAACAGTACTTACAATTTGTAAACTGCTCCTTTTGTGTATGTCTTGCTCTGTTGTGTATGTCGGATTTGTTAATATCATTTTCTATTGAACTTTCTGTCAGTGTATGAATTTGAATACAGACCTAGTTCTTCAGTACTATCTGCAACGACTATGTTCTTCGAGTGAGTACGTAAACATATACCTTGTCAAGAGTTGTTGCTTAGTGACAATTACTTCCATGAGGTAATAAGGTCAAGCAAAGTCAAGTGGTGGCTGTTAGAGCTGGCAACTTGATAGAAACCCTCTGGGATTAACAAATCTGCGAGATTAGTGTAAATAGTGTAACATCTCATTGATGACTGGTGAAGTAGTAAACAGTGACCCAAGCGATCAAACGAGGCTTAACTGCGACTTGGCGTAGTTTACAAATGCCATGCGCCGTGACCTAACTATAATAGTTACCGCACAAACGCCAATAGTAAAAAGGATGGGCGATCATAGTTTTTCTAGCTATATGTAGTGTTATGTCAAAACGGTGTCCTGTCAGCTTCACGATTTGTTATTGTGTTGCTGAGTATTACCTAACTATCAAATGTTAAAATTAAATGGAAACTAACATTGTTGACCGATACACCGACTTTCAGATAATTAAATTGACACCTTAAATAAAAAATCGTCACAGCGTCAAAAACTTCAACCAACTCCTGGTATGTAGCTTTAGTTATTCAAGCTAACAAAATATTCCATTGGCTACGCAAACCCGATGTTGTTTCATTCATTATATCAATTTGCAAAGACGTCGTTTGAGATCGTACTGGTATATGTATCGTCTCAACATGCTCTTGTGTTAGATTATAATTATTCACCTCTTGGAACGTTTATAACTATAATAGGTCGTGATACAACAAAACCCTACGTCATTGCAAGCTTTTGGCACTGACATAATTTAAACACAATTCATTTCAACGTTACACTATCGATGGTGCTTAAACAATGTGGCGTGACACTGTATAAATGTTCTGAAGTGTTTCAACGACCTAAGGATTTTTGAAAATATGATTTATTGTTCTTAGATAGATAACGTTATGTATTAATGGAAGTGTACTTTGTTAGGGCATGCTATGTGGTGTTTGAATTAGTATGAATCAGAAAAATACAGACATCCTCCTTATTTTAGGCATTTCAATAGCTATCAGTACAAATATTTTAATAACGTACGTTTAAGCCAACATCATAAACCAATACATTACATTGTAGAAAGTTTTGGTATAGACCTAAATCAAAATGACTTCATTAGGCAATACTGCTTCAACTAGAATTATATTGCACGATTAGAATGTTTTATATCAAATGAAAGTAATGGGTCTTAGACAATCTGATTAGATGCATCATCAATTTTCCTAATTGTGAGTTATGTATGTCTGGAAAAGAATTATTTACACTTATGATGTCTAGCAGAAAAACAGAAGTACAATATAATTTAAAAGTACTTATTTTAATATGATCAGATAGTACTTAGTATACAGTGCTGTCGGGTAATTCTGCGCACCTAACGAGTATTGTCTTTCTTCATTTGATATTATTTCATTTTTAGAATAAATTATGGTGTTGTTTGGATAGAAACAACCTTCATTGACAAATGTAATCAATTCAAAACATCATTCCTTCGCTTAACTAGGTCAAATGTCGTCACAAAACAAGATGACTTCCGGTTTTCATGACGTAAATTATTTCGGCTAATTCTGCGCAGGTGGAGTTGTTTATTTGTATAGTCTGTTTCAAAGATTTGTTTCACAAGAAATTTATCACGTTATCGAAAGAATAAGTCATTAAGACAATGTTGACAAAAAAGGAAAAGTCATCATCCATTACAAAAGTGTTTTTATTCAATTTATGTGTCACGTGATATGTAAAATTAACGAAAATCGCCGTTCACACTTATTTTGGTCAACTTTTCGTAGAAATACTTTTCCGATTTTATTGAAATGGTTATAAAACTTTACATAAGTAACACACGTCTACAAAAACACTGGAAGACCGAAAAAAACGACCCAGCAAAGTATGTAAGAAATAGAAAGTTAAGGTGCGCAGAATTACCCGATGCGCAGAATTACCCGAAACGACTGTATAGTCCACGATGGACAAAATTACGAAGTAACAATATTTGAGGCTATATTGTCCAATTATTGAAGGAAATTGGGTCAAATCTCATTGGTGTACAGAACTGTAAAAGTTGCTTGTGTAACATTGTTACGGATACCTGGCATTACAACAATGGGAGGGTTTAAACTGTAACCCTGTCCACTGATGTGCACCAAAGCTAAAATGATTGGGAAATGCCACTTTGTGTTAAGTAAGTACAGTCTTTTGTACTAGTCGTTTTAAAATGTGACGGGAAAATTGATTTATATATAAATCTGCGTTGATTATGGGGTTTGTGAAGTGTACCATTACTTTTTGATGAGTTTATGAATTTTATAATCTCTGCATATTTATACCAAATGCTTACCAAAGAAAACACGTGCGCCTTTCCTGAAAAATTTCACACTGTTTTCTAAATGCCAGCCTGTATACTAATGCAATCAATGGGTGGTACACTTCATGCAAATTAAAATTGCAATTGACAACTACGTTGAAATCAAACATATTGACACGGTATAGTGTACTATAGTTGCGGCCAATCCTTTGTCAGTGCAGGTCACACTAACATGACGACATTGGGTGTATTAATTGGATTTCATACGTCTATTCTAAGACATGTGTTAAGTCTATTTTATGGTGTTGTTGTTGCTGTGATGTTCATAAGGAACTTGACCTTAAACTAGTTTTAGGAAAGAAGTTAATCTTCAACTGTGTGGACTGATATCTATGCTGTTGATACATGGTTTGCAGTAGTGTTGATATTACTGAATGTAATGTTGTATGATTCCTTGTTTTCTCAAAATATTGATTATGTAGTTACGACCTTCTCATTCGAAGGCAGCGATATGTCGATTTAATATTTATGTGTTTATTGCTTATGTCATACTTTTTGTGTGAACAAGTTTTGCATTAGAGGCTCACAAAGAAGATTCGGCTTGTCCAACTGTGTTCCCTCTTAATATAAAGTCGTTAGTAGTATCATTATTATTACAGTACATACAGTGAAGAGACAGCATGTCAACAACTACAGATACATCATTTACAATTATGAAAAACAATTGATATCAATTGAGCCAATCAGAAACTGTCGTCCTGGATGATACACATGTAATCTCAGGATTATGTTACATACATAATATTACCAAATATCGCCGACTGCTTGGATGTTATATGGTGGAAACCTATTTCAAGAGGCAGAAGTGCAGTATTGTTACATTAGTGTAATATGTAACGTCCAAATATCAACGTCAACTTACGCCCGTCTCTGAGGCGAACCGATGAGCGTTCAATAATCCAAGGGAACTGGGTTTATGTCAAGCGAAGGTTAATAATTATTATATTTCTAAGTGATTTTTGTATGCATTTCCCTGCAGATGGATATTTATAATGTACCCTTTATCTAGATATATTGTTGTATGCAGGTTTTCGAAAATCATTCTGAATAAACTACAAATTATTCAAAATACAGCTGCCCGCCTCATCACACGGACACCGCGTTACAATCACATCACACCTGTACTGAAGGATCTTCACTGGCTACCTGTACAGTACAGGGTAGAGTACAAGGTCTTGACTCATGTTTCCAAAGCACTACATGGAAAATCGTCTGGTTACATCAGAAATATGTTGGAAGTATATACTCCACAAAGACAGCTAAGGTCTCAAAATGATTCTGTTCTTCTAGTTGTGCCAAGGACGAAGACCGTGACTTACGGTGACCGATGTTTCACACCTGCTGCACCGAAACTCTGGAATGCACTGCCAACAGCGCTCAGAGACAGTAAAACACTACCGTCCTTCAAGAAAGCCCTGAAAAGGCACTATTTTACTATAGCTTACTCATGCTGAAGTTCATGGTTAAGTAGACGCCCGTCTACTGGGTTAAGGATAGCCCCGTTTCAAAGTGTGGTAAGGTCTTGAAGAAAGTAGGATATTTCTTCGACCTTTATGGTAAGGTCTTGAAGAAAGTATGTTATTTCTTCGACCTTTATGGTAAGGTCTTGAAGAAAGTATGTTATTTCTTCGACCTTTGGAACTCATATGATGATAGTTACTTTATGATATTTGTGAGTCATCCCCCTTTTAAAGGAAGTATCACTATTCCTTTAAGGGTTTAGGACATGTGGTAATGGTACTTGACGTTACCCTTGTCCTAGTTGAGGTTTACATTCAGTTAATACCCCTACAGATAATCAAATCGTTGTACACCACTATTTTATTGTAGCAAAGTATTTCTATATATACCATGTCTCCTAAGTTTTATCTTGCATTTCGTTTCGGCAATATGATACTGATGGGAGACTAAATAGCGTTGATGAAAAAAAATTGTATATTTTATGTACATTATATACTGAGTTCCAAAAGTTCTGCATCTTAATTAAAAATTCATTTTTTTGGAATAGTGAACTTAAAAGAACTTTTTACGAAAACTGTCCATTTGCGTACCCTTAGTGTTTATGTGGATACCTAATTCCGTTATGTTTCGTTACGCTTGAATGATCACACCATCACAAAGGGTAAAACGTCTATTCAAGCAAGCATAGTTTGGGTTTTTCATTTTCGACTTAATTGTCACTTCCAATTTATTTGCAATGTGTATGTGATACGAAAAAACACAATAAGTTAGTCAAATAAGTTAGAAATGTACGCTTAATTGGATTGCAAAAATGGATATGGTGAACGTTTTCGTGTATATAAGACGCTAGAGGCTGGTGTTTCTTTAAAGCTACTTTGTGTCGGATAAAATTGGCATGCCTCTATCATAATAAGACTGTTGTATCATCTTCATCCGAAAAAACCTGTATATGACGTACCACGTGACAACAGGTCAAGGGTCAATGCCGCTGACAAAGACGTGAAATACTTTTATATATTTGCACCAAGTACAATGGCATTGTTGTAGCTTAATTGTAGTCCACCCAACATTCAAATCATGGGAAGTTTTCTTTCACTTTGCGTTTTTTATGACAAGGCGGCTGTTTCTTAAAATCTGACCTGTTGTACAGACTCTATTATAACATCAACACTTGTCTGTGGTCAAAGATAGATAATTTGTGGTATTAATGTACTTAAATTACCTCCCTTACACTGCAAAATAGTAGTTCATTGTTGTGTGTACTTTGGAATCGTTGGATGGTGTCATATGTGGTTTTATTATGGATCAATACATATCTTTAAGTCGATAAATGTCATGGATTTATATCAAGTACACATCGATCTACGCATGCGCATTTGAATCAGCATAAATAAGTGGGAGATTCTTATAAAAAAGACACACAAAATGTTGGATGCGGAACTTTTGGAACTCAGTATATATTGTATTAACCATGTATTAGTCAGAACTGTACAGCACTTTTGAACGTGTGTATACATGAAAAAGGGCTATATAAATATGGTACAATAATAAATAATAATATTTTCCAGACAAACTGGAATTCCCTCACGTAGTATTTAGCGTCTTTTTATCACTTCATATGACGAAGTAGTATCCAATCTTAAATGGGAATCGTTTTAAAAGACGGATAACAGTTTGGTAAGAAATTGATGTTTTATATTACCGACAGAGAAGCCATGTTAATACACCAGATGATGTAGTGGATTGTATTATACTATGTTGTCAATTTTGTCACGTAAGTTACAAACCGACAATGGCAATAACTTGTTTACCGACTATTAGAAATATGTTAACCGGTGCACTACAATTTGTTAGATGGGTTTTATGTTCAACTGAATCAGCTGAGTGCTCTCATTCCTGTCCGGTATGTCATTATCATTTTGCGAAAGTATTTACATTTCAGCGAATAAATGCGTACATGTACATCATATACAGTGCCCACCAAAATATGGATACAGAGAGTCTTCCCTGTATATCACTTCTTGTAGAACAGCGAAGCAACAATGTTTTTGAAGACCAGGAATATTTTTTTTATTTAGTGTAAAGACAATACATTGATTGGTACCCTAGATGGAAAATATAAAGTTTTTTTGCCATCTTTGAACGACAACATGATCATATTATATGGCGAATTCAGCCCCTTGAACCCCATAGTTTATTTTTAAATCAGAAAATGTTCATCTTTCTATCTGTCACCTGTTTTACTCCTTCATTAACTGTTTTTTAAGAAATTGCAAACATTGTCACCGTCTGACCAAAAGATATGGAATAATTAAACTAATTATAATTCTGCATCTGTCAAAACGTGTATCCATATTTTTGGTGGGCACTGTTTATCTTGCAACAAAGTGAAACCATTTGTTGGGGTAGCTCATAGTAAATATAAATATCATTTAGTACAATAATGTCACATTTAGCATCCACAAATTGATTCGTAGCACTCAAACTAGCTACTTTTCGATCAAACCAGTTAATATGTTTTTGTTCATTGAAGAAATACGCATCAAATCTTTGCTATGCCATCGATCAATCCACGACATCAATTTGCCTGACAGAAATTTGGATTTGCAAATAAATAATTAATTATTGAGATGACGTATAAATCCAGATGAATCACCGTTTGATTGCTACAATCGAATATAACGAGACATACTGGAATATTGTCCGGTCCAACTACCGAAGCAATCATCATAATGAGATTACATCAAATGAAACTAAAGGTCTTGGGAATGAATGAAATTCGCTTACAATGTGTGTTATAAGAACATATAAGTCAATGAAATGTCATCAAATCACATTATTCGTCACTTTTGCCTTGGTCACTTAGTAAGGTTATTTGGTGGCTGTTAAAGCTGCCAAATTGATGGAAAAATACTTGTGTTAGTGTAAATAGTGTAACATCTCGTTGTTGGCTGGTGTAAGTTTCGGTTTTGATTTTAAGGATGGTTTTCTATTTTGCTGGTGTGAACTTGACCTACATTGTTATCATTGGGATTTCTTCGGGTGTTCAATTTCCGTTCTTTGACATTGATGAAGTTGTTTTTGTTTCTGATGAATGCTGAATTGTTATACAGTACGGAGGATGATGTACATTGTATTAGTTGGTAACAAATATAAATTGTTTTTATTAATACTTATGATTTGTTCTGAGAGTCGTGTCATCTTTAAAATTTCAGTCGTCGTAACATCAACGTACGCTTACTCGCGAGTTCTTTATATTCATGGCGAAACTGTTCGTCTGAACGGAATCCAGAAAGAAACAAACATCAGTTACTTAATATAAACCTTCGCTAGACTAAAACGCTGTTATGCTATTCCATTAAAAATATTGCGTACATGTGTCTAATGGCATGTGGATGTACTATAGAGTGTTTTATAACTGAATTATATCATCCATTATTGATGAAGTCGCATACTCAATACTGTTACTACATTAATTGGCCAAGCTTGCTTTCAAAATACCAAAAGTCAATATAAAATTGTAACACAAGTCCGTTAAGAAATGCGGCTAAGCGTCCATCGTGATCACCACCCTGGCATTCAACGATAGTTCTTAGTTTGATTTGCTGTGTCTGCTATATCAAGTACGACTGTTTTATGTGGACCAACCAGGAAGCAAGATATACTCAACAGACAGACGAACATGATGTAGTGAGTTCATGTAACCCGAGCTATGTCTTATCTCCATGATTTAGATACAAAATGGCTATTTGGAAACTAAAACCTTCACTAAAAGCTCTTTGTCGGAATATAAAACCAGCGATGCTATTCATAAAGAGTGTTATTAAACTGATTAATGATGGTCGACTTTATTGTTGTCTATATGATCAAATGTGACCTTTACGATTGCTAACAAAGCCGGTATAGATGATTCAAGACAACAAATATTTCTCTGGCGTACACTGACACGTTCATAGTTTTGTTAAAATAGGCTAACAAGATGTGTGTATGCGTCTTCTAATTTTTTTCATAAAGAGATATTAACGATAATTGCAATAATGCATTGTAAAAGATCAAATGTTCACTACTAGACATAAATCGACATTACCAGATTGTGTTTCTTGTTTCCCTTTGAGCAACTGGAAATCCCTAACGCAGTATTTATAGTTGTTTAGTCCTTCAAATGACAAAGTAGTATTTAATCCGAATTTTGAACGGTTTTCCCAGATGGATGATTTTTGTATTAGATATCACTGATGTTCGCTATAGAGGGAAGCCTTCTTAATACGTCGAATGATGGAATGTATTGTTTTTGTTTTGTGTTATCAGCCTTTATCACATGAATAACACATAAGCACTGAGATCAACTGTTTTGCAGATTATTTAGAAACCTGTTTTATCGGTATTTGTAAAATCGGTGTTAATCGGCCAAATTATTTTTTTGCTTCCATTTTTTTCCGATTCATCAAAAGCTGGTTTGAAAGAATTGTCTTCCTCATCCAATTCAGGCAACTTCATTTAACAATATGAATGCATTAAATATTGTACGATAGTGAATTACGTTCTGTTATCAATTTGGTGTTGCTCCTTAGAACGAACCACTACATTCTAAACAATAACTAGTACTATGATAACTCAAACTCAAACTGCTTCTCGGCATACTTTATTTCTTTGCCAGTACTATTCCTTAGCAGGTTTGTGCTCGGTAAAAGAATTTGTGTTGTCATCGATCAATCTACGGCATCAAATTGTTGGACAGAATTTTGGAGTTACAATTAAATTAGTAATTAATTATTGAGATGACGTAAATATCCAAAATGAATCAATGTTGGATTTATTTAATCAAATACAATGGGAAATTGTTCGATCCAACTACGGAAGCAATCATTGTGCTTGGATAACACTAAATACATGTATTTGTTTTGGTATGAAATGGAATGAAATTGTAATGTTAATACGCCATGGGTGAACGTTATACAAAACATACAAGTTAGTCTAATGTCATTTATCTTTCGTGATATTAACCGAGGTTACATCCATGTGGATTTTTAATTTGTACAATGGTGTTCTTGTGCAGTTCGTGATATGTTGTCTGTGTTAAATACTACATTCCCCGTCCAATTTGTTATATATGACTGGGACATTATGTCTCAACAAATAAAACATGACATTCATTGACCCGTATCGGCAGCCTTATGGTGGATTTGGCTTTTCTTTTGTTGCAGGATTTGGCCCTTGTATACACAGTACAATTCAACATGGTAATAACGAATTGGACAGGTACATATTGTATATGATTTCATTAGAAATATAAGCAAACAAATGTCATTCATTCAACAATGCAAATGAACACTGATAGAATCTAGCTAATCGTAGTAAAATCCAACAGACAACGTAAAAGTATCACAAGAACGACCACATACGAAGCAGACAAACTGCAAAACTGTCTTCAATATGTTTTAATCGAATAAAATAGCAGTTAAAGGCAATACCATTTGGACCAAAATCATTCACTCGAATAGATCATATTATGTGAATTTTACAGATTAATAAAGAGGTGCACTGTTTAGACTAGCCTACATGTACGTGCAAGGGCCATGTATTAACTATTATTCGAAGTACGCATAGGGAAAGAAATTTCAAAATACGTTGTGAGCAAAAAAACCTTTTAAGATATCACTAGAATAAACAAAGAATATCGTATGTAATGTAAATAGGTGATTGACCTGATTATAAAAGATGTATGTGTTTGCATTTCCTTAGAGACTTGTTAAGCAGGTTGACAATCAATTCCCTGAGAGTTGATATGGTTAAGTTGTTGTTGTTAGTGTAAATAGTGTGCCATATCATTGATGAATGGCGTACGTCGCTGTATAAATGTCAAGGAGGTTTTTTTCTATTTGTACTAGTCTCTACTTGACCTGCATTGGGAAATCTTCGGTAGTTCAATTTCCGTTCTTTGAAATTGATGCATATGTTTTTGCGTTTGATGAATGCTTTATTATTATACCAAACGGGGATTGTGCATTGTTTTCATTTGGAAATCTCCGGTGTTCGTTGTGCGTTCTTTGAAATTGATTAATATGCTTTTTGTGACTGATGAATGCTGACTTGTTATACTATTCGGAAAGTGGTGTATTAGTCGGTAACCAAAGTACCTTATTTTCATTGAACATGTTTAGTTTCATGTTTATGATACGTTCTGTAAGTCGAGTCTTCTTAACATTTGTAAAATGGCAGTGTTTTATAAATCCATGCCAGAATGCAGACAGAAACAAACATCAGTTCCTGAATTTAGTTTTTTACTTTCGCACGCCCAATATTGTTTGGCTATTACAACATCAATATATCCCCGTCCTGTGTCTAATGAAATTTTATGTACTATACAATGTTTTGTGACTCAATAAAAACATACATTACTGATGATGTCGCCTCATCACTTGACAAAGTGTTAAACTATCACAAAGCTAAACATTCAATATACAAATATAACACGTTGCTTATAAAGTTAACGTTCGTCATCACTAGGCTTTCGTCCTACAATGTATATTAGTATAATAGAATAAATCAAAAGTACAATTGTTCCGACAATGTTTGATTTAAACTGGAAATTCTGAGTGCGTGTACAATGCAACTGATTACATCAATCAGCCATCGTTCTGAGAGAATCCACCAAAGACACTTCGTTATTGCTTCAAAATAGGTTTCCTTAATGTCTAGACTCAGTGAGTTATGTAGCTATGCACACGTGCTACCATCTAGTCCAGAAATTCGTGCTGTTTCAGGAATATTTCTACATTCTGCTTTATTGCCGTTCAATAACTACAGCACACATTGGTATCGGCCACAAGGAATGAAGCCAGCCATTGGATTTGAAATTTCGTTCTATATAGACTTGATCCAATTGTGTTTGGTTTAATTGTATGCCTGTCGGGCAATGCTGAAAGTGGTGTATGTGCGTGATAGTATAACAATATATAAAACTATAATTTATACAATGTAGTCATATCAATACACACGTTGTATTTTGTGCTTATCGTTTCTTGAAGTCCGTACATGCTGCCTTGTGACGCATGTCTAAATTAACTACTGGACAATTGTAAGTAGTCTGACTTGAGCTTCAAACACCCGACAGTAATGTTTTCATATTTAAATTATTAATCAAATTGCATACAAACTTATTATATTGACACATCCCACTTACCAGTCCTGTGGAGTTTATGTTGACGTCTTTGTGCTAAGTATTGTACCATTAGGTTGTGTTTCGTGTTATGTCTGTTTTTGTACTCAGTTGTTTGTTTTGAGTGATGTCCGTCCATTTTCATTGTGTTTACGATTGATATTATCTTCTTGATCGATGTTATCTTGGTTTATGAATGTCAAAGGTTAGCATGTAAAATATATGAGAAAATCGGACAGGGAAGTCAGCACTCAACATAAACAACCGAGCAGAGCAAACAGCAAAATACAACATGACACAATTACACGAAGTTGTAATTAATATTCGGATTTGATTAGTTATTTCAAGTATATCAAGTAAAACTGTTTTATGGGCCCTAGACACGTTCTTACAAAGGACTAAAATTCTACGAAAATGCAAGAGAAACTCGACAGACAGACGAATGATGTATTTCGTTCATGTAACCCGAGATATGTCTTATCTCTTTTATTTAAATGCAAAACCGCTACCAGGAAACAAAAAAACATCATCAAAAGCAGTTCGTCAGGATGTAAAATCAGCGAACATTCATAAAGATTGTTATTATAATGATTTATGATGTCGACTTGATGTGTTGTCTATGTGATCAAACGTGACGTATACTAATCCCGTTATAATAAACCATCATGGGAAATAAATATTAACGATCATACCACTGATGCATTGTTAAAGATAAAATGTTCACCACCAGATATAAAAAAGTGCTTGTTTCTCTTTGAACAACAACAACTGTCATTTCCCAAAGCAGTATTTAAAGTTATATCATGTTTCAACTGATAATGTAGTATCAAATCCCAATGTGAGTGATAACAGTTTTATAAGATATCGATGTTATCTATCCGCTACAGACAGAAAACCTATTATTAATGCACCGATGGATGGCATGTGTTTGTTATCAGCTTTGTCACATAAATAACACATAAACACTGATATTAACTAAATGTGTTATCGGTAATTGTAAAATTGGTGTTATTAGCGTAAAGCTGGATCAGTTTCTTTCTTTCATTCCTGCCTAATTATCATAAAGTGTTTTTTGTAAATAATGTCTATTTAAAATGAATACATTATATTGCTGGCTTAGAATGCCCAAAGTCGATATTTGGGGAAAACAAGAAAAACTGTCCGAACATTACTCTAAACTTATGGTAAATAAAACTGTTTGGTAAACATGACACGTTCCGCCTTGTGATGCTGATTTGAATATGCTCCAGTATCAAGATGCTCCAGTCTTAGAAGGCAGTGATATATTGCATCATAGTGAATTACGTTATGTTGTTGATATGGCTTTCCTCCTAAGAACAATACACTAAATTCTAAACATCAACTAGTACAACAATCACACGATTAACATCGACTAACGGCATAACATTCCTGTTTTATTATCATCATTCCTTAGCAAGTTTGTGCAAGTTAAAAAGTATTTGTTTTCTGTTCGACCAATCTGTCAGTAACTTTGATAAGCGGATATGTTATTATTATTGTGATGACGTAACATTCCAAATGAATTACTAATGTATTTATTTAATCAAATATAACGGGATTTACTTGAACATTGTCCATCCGGCTACGGAAGCAATCATTGTAATGGGATCACCTTAAATAAATGTGCTTTGCAATGAAATGGAGTGAAATTGAATCGTTAATACGTAAGGGGTACACTTTATACGAAACAATACGTTGATAGGAATTTCATCACTTTTAATTATTCGTCATATTGACCTAGGTCACATTCATGCATTGTTTAAGATATACACACTAATCTACCTGTGTATTTTGTGCTTTGTTGTTTATGTTTAGTATTGCCATCCTTATTCAATGTGTTACTATAATTTTGTCAAAGAGGACTGGGACAGTATTTTTTTTTAAATTATGCCGAGCATAGCCTTTATTTGCTTTATTTTCTACTGAAACATGGCAGGCATATATATATGTACCTCCACCCGGATTTCAACCTGGGTCGCCAGATTAGACGGCAAGCGCACTAACCACTGAGCTACGGAGGCACAGTATTTCTATAAAATTGAAATATGACGCACAATGACGCGTACCGGCAGCTGTATGGTGGGTTTGGCCACCATTTCGTCGTAGGCTGTTAAATCCATATGCCTTAATGTCAAATTTAAAATTCAAAAGGATAATAATGAACCGAACAGGTCTATAGGATTTCAGCAGAAATATACGAATACACATGTCATACATTGAACGATGCAAAATAACACTGTGTGAGAACTGCACTTGATCCCAATAGCCTCATGTAATCAAGTAAACCCGCAAAAGGCAGCAATATAAATTTAACCGGATACAATAGCATTGAAAACCATTCATGTCCTGATTATGCATGATGTATTTAGGGACGAATTAGTTGTTAAGCTTATTGATAATCGCTTCCTTTAGAGTTGATAAGGTTAAGTGGTGACCTACATCACGAGAAAACACTGAGGTAAACACATCTTTAATGTTAGTGTAAATAGTGCACCACCGCCTCGATGAATTGCGTCATTTTCTACGTTGAGGAGGTGTCTCTATTTTGTACTTAACCTGTATTGTTATCATTGAAATATATTAGGTACGCCATAGACAAAACGTCTTTTCAACCAAAAAAGGTTTCCTTCATGTTAAAACTCGTTTAGTTTTATAGCTGTACACACACTGCTACCATCTTTTCCTGACATTCGTGCTGTGAAGATGTTTCTTTTACAGTAATAGTTCGATAAACAGCTTCAATTACATATAATAACTACAACACTAGTTTGCATATACTATTGCTCGTACAAATTGGAATTGGCAACCAGGAATGTAGCCAGTAATCTTCTTGACAGAGTAAATCAACGACAGAACGTCATTTTAACAAAATAGGTTTCCGTCATGTCTTAAATTATTTAACGATACATACAGGCTACCATCCTTTCCTGACAATTGTGGTATTTCCTTGTTTCTATTTCTGGGAAGTATGGTGGCGTACAGCTTCAAGGACGACGTTATGTATATAACAACATCACTAGTGTACATAAACAAATCGGCTAACGAAACCAGTAATACAGTCAGCCAAGGAGTTCTAGAATCTAGGCTAGTCGATTATGTATGGTTATAACTAAAATACCGTTCCATGTACCAATCTCTCAAAAAGGCATGTGAGAGTGTTGCCTTCTCTTTCCCATGTTCGTTGAATTCTAGATACAAAATGTTTATATGTGTGTGCAGGCATAGTTTGTTCTATAGTGGCATAGGAAACCCGTGATTGTGTTGTACTACTTATTTGGTAACTTTTCAGTTGCTCCGTGTAGAGGAAGTTATTCTTCTCTAGTTCCAGGCCAGGCGTCGTCCTGTGGTAAAAAGTAAAATACTGCACAGATAAGCAAGAGAAACTTGACAGAAAGATGTATGATGTATTTTGTAACTGTTATCTAAATTATGTCTGATATTCTGGTTTTGATAGACAATTATTCACAAAGTTCTGACGTTATAACGAGACACTATTTGCATTGTAGATAGGAAGATACAAAGGATTAGTGTTACTTCATTTGCATAATGGTCTTACATCAAATTAAGTCATGGTTATATATAGGAATATGTTTAGAAATAAAATCTTAAATATATGTGTAGTCGTCCATATGTACGTGTACAGAACCAAGTGCCATTTTCTCTTATTCTTATATGTGTGTTTAATAAGGGATTTGTGTGTAAAAATGTATATGCTAATCATTGACTTTATTCACAAGTCAGCATAAGTGCCCAACCCTGATTCGATCCTGGGCTGACAGATTGGACGACCACCACGCTAACAACTGGGCAACTAAGACACTAGTGCGATCACAACAACAAACAAAAGCATCTATTAGCGGGTTGATTTGATGCACGGTTTCCTCTAGCACTAGTATATCAAATAAACAATTATTTGGCGTGATGGCGTGATGGCGAACATTGAATCATTAGTCACGTGATATCAGGCTTCCAAGTTTTGTCACCAGATTTCTTAGGTCAATCTTATTGGGTAATCAATCATATTTTGCGAAGTTTGTGACAAATCACACAAAGTAACACAGTAACACAATTGCAAGAACAAGCACGAAAAACTTGACAGAAACATATCTGATGTATTTTGTTATTGTAATCCAAACTATTCGCGATATTGTATCAGGTAAAGTAGCTTCGTCAGCATATAAAATTCGTAATGAGATTTACTTATAGTTCTTGTGTATGAATAATGATGTCGACTTGATGTGTTGTCTATGTGATCAAACGTAACCTATACCATTGATAACAAAGCCGCTATTTATGATTTATTACAATTTATATCTACTATTGGTTATGATAGAAGTGTAAAGATATAGTTCTGATATTATAATGAGAAAGAAATACGATTTGAAGATACTTAAGATTAGTTTTCCTGCATTTGTATAATGATCGTAATCATGTTGCAGACATGTGATCAAACTTTACCTTCACAATCACTATTGATATGAATGCCGGTACCGGTGATTTATTACAATTCATATATATTACTAATCATGATAGACGTGTAAAGATATAGTTCTGACATTATAACGAGACAGAAATACAGATTTGAAAATAGACAAGATTAGTCTTCTTTAATTTGTATAATGATGTTACATCAGTTGCAGACATGGTAATAGTTTAATGCATTTTGACGCTGGTTGTTATATTGATTTGAGGTTGCTGTTATTTATGTATAAAATGCGTAGTGTGTTCTTGCTTGCTTTCCTGATTATGTGATCTATTATGAGTTTACATTTCAGTATATCGTTAAAAGTTTCCTTTAGCTTGTTGTTTTACTGACCAACTATATGGTATCAAAGCTTGACACTAGACTGGTTGTATTCTTTCACCAGACAAATAACTTCCATCTTATTGTGTTATATATCGTATTGTCAAAGTTTGTGACAAATCACACAGAGTATAAATCCAAGAAAAAACTATGATGAGTACCAGATTATTTGTCAACATTGTTGATGGAAATGTCCCAATTTACCATGGTGGGATGAATTACCAGAATGAATATGAATCACATTATTATAATGGAATGTCGTTGAATAGTGTTTGTGTATGATACAAATCTTTCACACGGCACAATATTCAGTCATCACATTTCCTTATGCATGACAATGTTTATGTCGAGTATGGCAATGCAATAAGCAAAACTTGACACAAAGCTTTGTTTAGATAAACATTTCGTAAGTCATCTCGAAATATATAGGATTGCTTATCATCATAGTTTCGACTCGTATAGAAATGGATGATCTCCAAAGACACGTTGTGGCGGATTCCATTTATAGCATGATAATGTGTATGTATAATATTCTTTGCGTTTACAAGATGCTAAACTATTCCTATGCGGTTTCCTGGATTAATAAGAGTAATAGCTTGATTAATTACAGAATATTGTTAGTTCATTCTGGATCTATATTACAGTATATTGTAAGTACATTCTGGATCTATATTACAGTATATCGTAAGTACATTCTGGATCTATATTACAGTAGATTGTTAGTTCATTCTGGATCTATATTAGGGTACCGGTATATTGTAAGTTCATTCTGGACCTATGTTACAGTAGATTGTAAGTTCATTCTGAATGTATATATAATTTACAGTGTATCGTAAGTTCATTCTGGATTTATATTACAATTTTCTTGCATGAGGTTATCACTTGCTGCATAACATTGAATGCAAAATATATTCTGATTGCGTTTTCTGTGTTAGACGTTTTGTATTATTTTCACCGATAAATGAAGTTATGTGTCACTTTTATCATATATCAACAAAACGCTAGTACCAATGCCGACAAGATAAAATACAAATCAATTAATTAAAGCAATTCAGGCAATATTTCTTAATTATTTATTACAACATTGCAATGGAACTGGATCCACATAGTAATTATGTTGGCATGTCATAGGCGAGTAATGTTACTTTTCCATTTAGAATAACTCTCTGAAAGCGGCAATTGAATCAAACATGACGTGAGAAAAACATTGTTTGTGCGAGAACGAAAGATTCTCAATATGGTCATTTGATAATACATTGTAACTGAATAGTGAAAGACTTTCTGTGGGAGTTGATATATGTGGCCGAATCGTGTATTAAACAATTGAATACTCAGTACCATAATAGAAAATTCGAGAACATAGTCTTACACAATGTTAAATTAATTTTGTCTCCACCGTAAACACTGCCGTGTGTAATGTTTCTGTTGTTAAGGAAGGTCATTGTTATTGTCTTAGTCTATTTAGTTCACTACATATTAAAAGCGTATTGGCAATAATTCATACGACACCAAAGACCGTCCAGTATGATAAAGGTATAAATTCGAATACTCTCTTATTATTCCACCAATGTCGATGCAATGCTCGCCTATGGTCATCAAAGGATTTCTGTTATGGATGTGTATCTATATAGAAGTTTGCAGTCATTTAATTTAGCTAAGCCCAGTTATTAGGCACAATAATGAATAGAACTTTTAACTTAAAAAGAAAAGTACATGGAACCTAGATACTCTTCAACATCAATATACTGAAAGTAGTTGAACCACAAGTTGACACCATAAATAAGCATAATGTTTGCGGAATGTTAACAGCCATCATTATGTCTACCAACAAGACATAGCGTCGTTTACTAGGCGAAGACCTTACAGTTTATAAGCTTTTTATCACCATGTGGTAAATTCTTACTGAGAGAGGTACTAAATGCTTTAGGCTTGTTTATATGAAACTATGGCAATAAATCACCTAGCTGTGAAGACTTTCCACCTAAACCTAGTGCAGACTCCTAAATAATATAACTAGGTAGTAAATATACCTCAGGTTGTTTCTGAGGATTCGTTGTATCCGCCGAAATAATGACCGGATCTAGATCCGCCTCAAATTGATCACATAGAGAATCGGAGCGCGCGGCTGGAGAGTGTGGATGACGTTATTTAAGAACGTACCATACCGGATAATAGAGATACATACATGCAACTCACCGTGTGTAGATATTTGGTGAGCATGTCGCATGTTTCATTGCCCTACAAGCGTTACCCGTGGTAACCTTGGCGATCACATGTAAGAATGTACGTTACGACTGATATGTTTTAACTCTTCTTGAATCGTCGAAAACGTCTTCGGAATGAATATGCTCTGAATGACCGTATATAAGGAGTGTCAGCTGAAGTCTATAAAGTGTGAAAACAATCTCGATAATTCAGAGTATGTATTTGTGATAGAGGACACTATTGTATAAATAACATGAACTCAAGTAAGTTAAAACCATACAAAACACAGTTGCAACCATTTGATGTCGGTTAACGGGTTTGTTGCGGATATAAACGGAACCAAATGCTTGCTCGATACTTGAAGCGAAAACGTATTATCACATAACAATAACAACAAGAGGGTCCAAAGGGCCCTGGGTCGCTCACCTGTTTGGCCTAGTGACCTAGATTTTGGCCCAAATGACACAGTATCTAACTTGACCTAGATTTTATAGAGATAAACATTGTGACCAAGTTTCATAAAGATAGAGTCAAAATTGTGACCTCTAGTGTGTTCACAAGATTTTTCAATGATTTGGCCTCGTGACCTAGTTTTTGACCCCAGATGACCCAATATCGAACTTGACCTAAATTTTATAATGATGATCATTGTGATCAAGTTTCATAAAGATAAGGTCAAAATTATGACCTCTTGTGTGTTCACAAGCTTTTTCAATGATTTGGCCTCGTGACCTAGTTTTTGACTCCGGATGACCCAATATCGAACTTGACCAAAAATATTTAGTGATGATCAGTGTGATCAAGTTTCATAAAGATTAGGCTCAAATTGTGACCTCTAGTGTGTTCACAAGCTTTTTCAATGATTTGGCCTTCAAAGGCTTGTGACCTAGTTTTTGACCCCAGATGACCCAATATCGAACTTGACCTAGATTTTATGGTGATGATCATTGTGATCAAGTTTCATAAAGATCAGGCTCAAATTGTGACCTCTAATGTGTTCACAAGGTGTTTCAATGATTTGGCCTAGTGACCTAGTTTTTGAACCCAGATGACCCAATATCGAACTTGACCTAGATTTTACAGACATGATCATTGTGATCAAGTTTCATAAAGATTAGGCTCAAATTGTGACCTCTAATGTGTTCTCAAGGTTTTCCTTTGATTTGACCTAGTGACCTAGTTTTTAACCCCAGATGACCCAATATCGAACTTGACCTAGATTTTATTGAGATGATCATTGTGATTAAGTTTCATAAAGATTAGGCTCAAATTGTGACCTCTAATGTGCTCACAAGGTTTTCCTTTGATTTGACCTAGTGACCTAGTTTTTGACCCCAGATGACCCAATATCAAACTTGACCTAGATTTTACAGAGATGATCATTGTGATCAAGTTTCATAAAGATTAGGCTCAAATTGTGACCTCTAATGTGTTCACAAGGTTTTCCTTTGATTTGACCTAGTGACCTAGTTTTTAACCCCAGATGACCCAATATCGAACTTGACCTAGATTTTATTGAGATGATCATTGTGATTAAGTTTCATAAAGATTAGGCTCAAATTGTGACCTCTAATGTGTTCACAAGGTTTTCATTTGATTTGACCTAGTGACCTAGTTTTTGACCCCAGATGACCCAATATCGAACTTGACCTAGATTTTGTTAAGATAATCATTGTGACCAAGTTTCATAAAGATTAGGCCAAAATTGTGACCGCTAGATAGGACACAACCCAATTGTTGACGGACGGACAGACGGACGGACGGACGGACGGAAGGACGGACGGACGGACGACGGACGAAGAGTGATCACAAAAGCTCACTCTGTCTTTTTGTGACAGGTGAGCTAAAAATATAGTATATGTATCTTGTTCATTGACGTGTATGAGATTGCTGTCGATGATGACAATGCTTATTCAAACTAAACAGAATTGAACAAAAACAAGCAAGTTTATATACCAGAGCTACTTGCAGATATATTTTCATTGTAATACGTGCAATTACAGAAGTTTTACAAGTTGTCAATGTGACCTGAACGCTTATTGGTTTTGTTAGTCTGAACAGGTTACCTTCCAAAAATAGACGGTAATGTTGTTATTATCATTATAAATATTAGTGAGACATTTCGAGAGTTCTTTATGGTGCTTAATTGTCCTAATACGAGTAAACCTTTATTTATTTCATGCGGTATTTAGTACCGGATATGACAGTTTTGTCGAGACTATAATGCAATACATACTTCAGACTAATACATATTTCTCAGCCTTTGAATGAAAATTTAATCATCACAGCTGTTCTTTTAATACATTGCAATAAAAAACTTGTGAGAAAATGTCGTTCCGTTTACGATTTTTTCCAACAATGTTTGGAATTTTTGATTTCAATAGTGTCTCATTTCTTATTTTAGTTTATAAAGAAATAGCAAATTTAAAGCCCTGGGATCAATAACAACATTTTTTGCTGAACGTTTTGATTGAAGCACTATGTTTTTTTACCTTTAATCCTTTGAACCAAATTACAAAAAAAATCTAACTTTTCTCACCCAACAGATTATTTGATTTACGGGCAAAGACACATCTATATTGCTACGATAGAAAATTAGAAATATGGCAAATTTATCAACATTACCAACAGAAATAATTGGCTATTAATTTTATCACAATGGTTCTAAGATGAAGCAATTGGTATGCAAAAATGTCCTTAAATCAATTACCGACAAAGGATAAGAAAATACGTGAGAAAAATGATTGAGTTAAAGTACAAGTAATTATATTAGGCATAAAACACGGAATTATATAAAACAGGCTACATGTACTTGGCTTTGTGTTCTAACCCTTACGTTTCCATTATATTTATCGTACGTTAGAATCTTTCTGGATAAAACGACGTTGCGAAAACAAATACAATGTATCTTAAACATCGATGTACAGATAAGACAAACGTGCCTGTGCGTGCTTAACAACTACATTAAAGAGAAATCACTGCTTCCAAATAAACTGGATAATCTGTTATGCCCTATATACGAACCCAAAAACGAATCTGAAAATGCGTAATTGTCCTACAGAGTATTATGAAGTGCGAATCTTAATATAGGATCAGGTATACAATTAGATTTATCGTTTCCCAGTAAAAGCTTTGTTACTGGAAAGTATAAGGACCGTGAGCTATTTAATGTCACTACGCGTATTAAGTCTCGATTCTGACATTTGCAACATTGTTTATTGTACATTTTTAGATGATGTATACTATAATCTAAATACTAAATGAGCTTCCGGAGCTTAAATATACGAGCCGTAAGATGGAAATATATTTCTGGAAGGTACAATCAAGGAGTACATTTCAACAAAGTATGTCATCACTCAAGGGCATACAAATAGAATGTATATTCTAGACCTAGTACAGAAAAAATAACTCAATAAACAATCAAATGAACGATTTATCTTCCAGAGACGACAGAAAGGATCAATTTTATTCTATCATTTTAAATCCATTTACGTATATCACTGGTGTTAATGAGCAATGTATGTAATTTAATAGAATACAATATGTCTGGAACAATCAAGTAGTACATTTCAACATAGTAAGTCATCACTCAAGGGTATATGATTTAAATTACAATGTACATTCATCTTAAGAACCATATACCATATAGGAGATAACATACTCGATTATGCCTTAGTGATTACCTAATGAACCATTAATCTTCCCTAGACTTTAGAGGAGGTATATTTTAAATCCACTTACGTATATCACTGGTGTAATTTAGCAGAACATTTGTCCTTTTTGTTCTCGTTGATAAACTTTTAAACTACATTGTGCAGAGTTATGGTCACACTGTATACCATTTACAATGATTGTCTGACCATTTACACGTACAGCTAAACTAGCACTTGAAGTGATACACTTTCATTTGTCCTTTTCTCGTGAGTTTGTGGTTAGGGATATTACGTTTTTCTGTGCTGAACTTTTCCTGTTGACTTATGCCTTCCGTCTGCAATAGTTTGGATATCTCCGTGTAATTAGTTTATGTGTGTAGAAAAATTTAGACTGGTTCAATATAAGACACAGACTCGTCCTTAACTAATGAGTGAAATTTCACCAACAGGAAGAGAAATATGATAGACAGACGAATTATGTATTTGTAATTTAACCCGATCTGTGTCGGATCTTCTTGTTTGAAAGTCATTTATGAGGACCAAAACCACTTTCTCAGCATATATTGAAAATCAGTATGATATTCACAAAGATAGTTAGTATATTATATTAATGATGTCGCCATGATGTATTTTGTCTAGAGGATTCAACGCAACCCATACTATTGATAACAAAGCCGTAACAGAAGATTTATTGCTATGTATTAATGGATATGATCAGTTTACAAAGACAACTTACTACCAACACAGCTCATATCTTAACGAGACAGAATTACAAATATAAAGATACTCACAGTTAGTTTTACTGCATTATGTTTTATATAATGATCACACTCGAGTTGCAGACAAAGAAATAGTTTGGAATAGGTTTGAACGTCAAATCTTAAATTGATTTTAGGTTGTCCTTATTTATCTGTGCACTAAATACATGTAAAAATTAGTTGTTGATGTGTTATAATGCATACGCTAAGTATTGCAACTATTGTCCAGTCAGCGGTCATGTTAATTATGGCGGGCATGAGTGCTACAACCAGATTTGAACCAGTGTCAACATATTGGATGACAAGCAGCCTAACTGCTGAGATGCGACGACGCTCATACGATCACAACTGACGGTGTCCACTATCTACCATCGGGTTGATTCATTACTCTAGTTATTCCAGTATATCAAAATAATCAGTTTGCGTGTTGACGTATCACCAACTTCGTGATACAAACATACGACGCTTGCCTGAATATATTTCCAGTTCTGTCACCGGATATATTTATTCAACCTTTTTGTGTAATCAATCATATTGTCAAAGACTAGGACAATAATGCGAACACCTGGCCTGGTGATTATAAACGTGTTCTCACACTCAAACCCCATATTCTATGTTCAATCATGAAACACTACTTTTAGAATAATTGTGCATCAAAACGAACAACAACTTACAGCAAATGATATAATGAAGAAAATGAAACCCCATATTATATGTTTCCATTGTGTAATTAAGAAGGTACAAGTTACAGCATTTTTTTGTAACTAAGAACGTGCTAAAATTAGGTTCGGAGTATTAGTGTGAGCATGGATTACAATCTCTAATGTTTATAATCACAAGGCCTGGTAAGTTACATATTATTTGTTGACAAT
Source organism: Spisula subtruncata (assembly GCA_963678985.1). Lineage (NCBI taxonomy): Eukaryota > Metazoa > Mollusca > Bivalvia > Venerida > Mactridae > Spisula > Spisula subtruncata. The sequence continues at coordinate 25,376,877 of OY787678.1, read as the reverse complement.
TTTATAGTTTATCACAAAGTGCACACATGGATGCGAAAAAAATATAATATCTTATGGCGTTATATGCGATTATCACCACCGTTGCTTTGGTCCGAAAAAGTAAAATATCCGGCATTAAATTGTTTTTGTTTTGTATGACGTTCCTTTCGTCAAGTAACTGTTGCAAAGTAATTATAAATAATATACCACTAATACATTCCGATTAACAATTCTAAAGTCGTCACAAAAGCTATAGATAGTTAACTTGTGGGATTTCTAGGGTTGTTCCGGAATAACTGTTGTTCACAGACATTCATAGCATTTCCTATCAATAGCATTATGATGGGTCAGTATATTATCTTTTGTGTTTCTGAGATATTTTGTAATTCCCACGTGGTTTCTTGGATTTACTATACAATACAATGTGAGACAAGAGTATAAACTGTGTTAATGGCATTGCTAATTCGGTCCGAATCTATTTCAAACTGCTCTTGGGTGAATTTAAACGCAAAACATATATTCTGATACCGTTTCCTAATACATTGAGTTCGACTAAGGTATTTTTGTAGGGTATCGTATAATCAGATACAAACAAATACTCGGTGCTAATAAAGATTTACACACCTTGACCGATATGAGGTTCAATATCTTCTAACGGTAAATGTACTACGGTTTTTCGCATAGGTATGTATGACTACTACTAGTTCAATGGATTGACTTACCATCAATTACAAATGCTTTATATTATATCAAAACTAATTTGAGACCATCCTTCGGTTTGTAATGCTTGAAATGTTCCATTTTGGTCTATTTGTGTACATCACTAATAATACAAAACAATGTATATACATTAGAAACCGTATCAAAATATTCATATAAAAAGTGTTGTTTATTATGATACATCACAATTTGGTCACAAAATTTGTTTTAAATACCAACTACGCTGAAACATTATGGTCGTTCACATTACCCTAAGATAAAATAATCCCGATAAAATGTGCATTATGTAAAGATAGGCGCTCGTTTTAACAAAAACTGTCATCCTGTCGAACAAAACGAAGAAAGTTCATGCACAAATGTACAAAACGTCGGTATATTGTAGTTCTAATCACACTATATGCACGTATTTTTGATACACGTATTATGATGCACAGTAATATGGGAATGAATACATACAATGTACGTACACATAAAGATACTAAGAAATCTAAAAGCGAAGGTAGCACTCAAGTTGACCATCCAGGCAAAGATCACATAACTTAAAAACATATAACCGAACGAGAAAATGAAAATCCGAAGTGCCATCTGTCAATACGAAGTGCCAGCTGTCAAGACACTGAATAACGTTAGGTTTTCATAAATATATGACACAGAAGTGACCATATGTGACAATACTACATAAAACCAATCGAACAAAAGTAATAAAAACATCATGTCATCATCCATATATCAAACTTTTATATCAATGTGGATATTCTTATTTTATTAAGAATAAAACCACTTTCACAATTAATTCAAGACATGCAGACGATATTTCTTCGTTATCTTAAAAGGACATTACAATGGTACTGGATTCAGATAGCAATTATGAGAGCATACCATATGAGCGAAATGTCACTTTTACAATTCGAATAACTCTCTAAAACCGGTAATTTAATCAAACATGACGTGAGAAAAACATTGTTCTGAAAAGAACCAAACATTTTCAATACAAAACGTATGTTCTTCGCTATTCGATTTATCACAAGTGTTCTAAGTTGAAACAATTTAATGTATATATATATCCTAAAATTAATCACAAACAAAATATAATAAACTACGTTAGAAGGATAATTCAGTGAAAACACAAGTAATTAGATTCGACAAAAATAAACGCATTTATATGAAACAGACTAATTGAACATAAGTTCTAACCCTTACGTTTCATGCATATTAATGGGACGATAGAATGATCATTCTGGATAAATTAACGTAATGAATAATAATGCCGCTTTCACATCGATCTATAAACAAAAAAAAACAAGTGGTGCCTGCCATAGGTTAAAAGCTACCTTAAAGAGACAACAATTCATCCAAATAAGCTAGATTATTTGTTATGTCCTGTATATGAACCCAACAACGAATCTGAAAATGGGTTATTGTCCCACAGAGAATTAATTTCGAAGTGTGACTCTTAATATGGGAACTGGAATATAACTAGATTTATCATTTCCCAGTAAAAGCTTTTGTCCTGGAAATTATAAGGACCGTGAGCTATTTGATATCACCACGCGTATAAAGTCTCGATACTGTCATTTGTAAATCGTTTATTGAACTATTACGTGGCTTCACATTGTAATTTAGAAACTATATGATCTTCCGGTACTTTGCTACAAGATGGAAATCAACTTCTGAAAAGTACATGTACAATCCGGGAGTACTTTTTAACATATTGTATGGCACAACTTTGTGACATTCGATTATGTGTATATTTGTTTATAAAGATACGTGTAAAATGTATTATAAAAATATAAATTAGTTAATGCTTTTCAGACTAACAAATAAACTATTCATCTTTCAGAGTTTTTCTATCATTTATTTCCTTTTATGTTATCTACATGTTTTAACGAGCTGCCTTTTCGATGCATGCGTTATTTTAACGCACTGATATATACGAGGCGCACTTGAATATTACGACCATGATTACATGGCTAAACGTTTACACTTGACCCCAATAGCATCAGGTAGTCAAGCAGCCCTGAGTATAACCCAACAGCACAGACATATCACAATAACGTCCACACATAAAGGAGGCAAACCACCAAAAGTCATGAACGTAACTTTAATCGATGCAATAGCAGTGAAAAACAATACATACATCAAAGCCATATATTTGTGTATTCAAATATAGTATATCTGCTGAATTTAAAAAATCATAAAAAGTTCAATGTTTATGTACACGTTGTCATGTAAATAGGTGACTGTCCTGAATATACGAGAATGTGTATGTATTTATTTAAAAACAAACAAGTTGATACGCTGATTGCCAATCATTTCCCTGGAAGTTGATAACGTTAAGAGGTGGCTGACATCTTGATGAGCAAACACTGGGGTTAACAATTTTAGTGTTAATAGTGTAACATCACAATGATGACTGGCGTGTTTCTCGAAGGTTTTGTTGAGGAGGTGTTTCTAGTTTTTACTTGTTATCATTGGAAAAACGTCGGTAATTTAATATTCGTTCTCTGAAATTGCCGTAGATGTTTTTGTGAATGATGAATACCGAACTGTTATACCACACGAAAGGTTAGGTAATACACTCAAACGCTTTAGAAATGAACCACGTATGAACTCTCGGTTTTAGTGATGAAAACATCAATCTATGGTTATTTAATTTCTAATTGATAATCTTCAGTCTATACACAACGAGTTGTGTGATTTTCATGCCTTTATTAAATTGTACAAGTTTTAAATGTATTATGCTATAGGTAACAGAATGGCTCATGCAAGTGAAAGTCGCAAGTATAGGGGTCCGCTATATTGATACATGCATGTGGTATCTTCTCCTCAAGAATACTATTAGTTACGTATTAGAACAGCAATTATGTTAATGAAGTAATCTCGAGTTACAATGTACTTAGTAAGTAAATAGTATCACATAGGATTGCATATCAATATAATTTCGACTCATTTAGAAATGTATGTTTTCCAAAGATACCTTATCCTTGATCCCGTTGATAGCATGATAAGGGGTATGTTGTAATATTTTGCGTATCCAAGATACATTTATTCCTATGTGATTTCCTAGATTTTTAAGTTGGATTCATAACAGTACAGGGTGTCCCAAAAACACGGGGACCTAGGAAAAATAATTGTAACTTTTATCTCTATTATAGATATCACACTTTTAATACGTCAAAAAATTAGGGAAGAACACTGTTCAGAATACTAGCATCACCGTCGTGATTATTTAGTTCATTACTCAGAGTTACCTCGCCTGGTAACAATCGCATATTTCAGTAAAATATCATAAACTGAAGCAGTGATTTCAGAATTCAATGAGATATATTCAATGCTGACCTCAAATATCTTCTCATGTGCTCCAAATGATTGTTTATGGTTCTTGATACATTAGTTCATTATACGAGGGTCCGTCAAGAAAAACTGGGAGTTGTTAAATAAAGCCTTCAAAGTGTACATACAATTATATTTTCTACCAAGTATCGCCAACTTTAATCAATTGCGGATATTCTGATGAATTCCGTGATCGGATATAGGCTTATAAATAAAGTTGCCAAGCAACCAAAGAACATCACTAAGGGGTAAGCGTTCGCGCCAGCGACTGAAAGAGTGATTTTGTTGTCAATTCGAGCGTTTATTTTAACTTTATATAGCGTAATTTAGTACAACTAACATGTGTATCTCGTAAAATTGTATATATCAAATACTAATGGGCGTTTGTTACAGAATGGTCACTTATGCTGTATTGTTTAGTTGCCTAGCAACAATTTTACCCGTGTTTTATCGATTTTCTCGACGTGTGTTCTTTGCGTTGCCATGGTATTTTTAAACTTAACACTGAATTCACAATTTCTACCCAAGATAATTATGAATGTATCTAGTGGAGTTTAGTGACCGTAATAGAAATAAAAAATATAACTTCACCTTTGAAAAACACCATGCGTTCTTTTGGGTGGGGTAAAATGGTAGTCTCAATACCAACAAATAAAGTCACAATTAATAGTTCCATCAAGTATATTTTCTATATTGGAGGAACAAATCAACCATAATTAAGTATATTTGATAGATTAATGCATTACAAAATAAAAAATAAGTTTGAAAATGTTCGATATAACTTTATATGTCCATAGCAACGCGCAATTGTGTTCTACAGACAGCGCGAACGCATGCCTTCTAGTTGTCTTCTTTGGTTGCCTGGCAACAAAGATCAAATTTTCATTACCAAACTTGGTATTCGCTATAACATCGATGAGATACCATATTTCACGATATTGTATAGAAAATATACGAAAACTAATTTTCCTGATCATTATTCATCAACTCTCAGTTTTTCTTGACTGACCCTCGTATATAGCAAACAAGTTCACTATTGGGGTCAAGTTTGAGTAATTTCTGGTCATATGGTCTGTGATATGAGGTAAGATGTCCGTACGATCTCGCAAACATATCCTGATTTTGCTGCTGATTTATTGCAAGAATAGTTTTCTGCTTGCATATGATGCTATTTAATAATTTCTGACTTACACAATTACACCAAAATATATCTATTAACTCTTTGTTGGGATTAAACTTTACTTTTTGCTACTTTCTGTAGCTTAAGGTTTTTTGGTGATAGTCCACGGCAATATACATGCTTTTAATCATTGAACGATTGTCGATGCTATTTTTGAAGGTTTTCAACTGTCCCTTCGGTTAGTAAACTCGCCACGTTTACCTCTGTTTTGCTATTTCTTGTCATATTTGTTTTTTTATATAAGATTTTGATCACCCTTTTGACTTTAAATGCTGTTTTCTTACGACAAATGCTCTGACATAAATGTTCTATTCCAATAATGCTCCTTTTCAGGTGATTAAACAAAAATAACGTGAAATGTTGCCATAGTGAAAATGATGATGTCACTTCCTGTTTTGAAGCACCATATTTCAACAAGTACCTTTTTTAGGAGTGGGGATCCCTTACATACACTTTCACAAAATATCAGCTTAATTCATCAAAATATGAATGCCTAGTAAGGGTTTAAGGTAGGTCCCCGTTTTTTTGGGAAACCCTGTATATTGTTTATTACTATATAACCATTTTCTTGTCTTGAACCTAGTATGATGAACATTGAACGCTAAATATAATCGGATTGTTTCTCAATACATTGTGTACGAATTTGATACTATTTCATAGATATAACTTGTCAGACACCACTTTTATATCAACCAAACACCAGTATCAATGCCGACAAGATAAAATACTTGTATAAATATGGGCATTATTTCTTAATTATTTATGACAACATTGTAATGGAACTGGATCCACATAGCAATTATGTTAGCATGCCATAGAAGAGGAATGTCACTTTTACAATTAGAATAACTCTCTGAAACCGGTAATTGAATCAATCCTGACGTGAGAAATCATTGTTCGGACGAGAACGAAATATTCTCAATATGGTCATGGAATAATACATTGTAACTTAATAATGCAGAGGCTTTCTGAGTATTTTGATATATTTGGCTTAATTTTTCGTGTATTTTACAATTTTGCTTATTCAGTACATTATTATAAAATACCTTTCAATTCGAAATATAGTCTTACAAAAGTTAAAAATATATTGTCTCCACCATAGAATTACAGGGTGTTATGTTTCCGTTGATAAGGAAGGTCATTATTATTGTCTTAGTCTATTTTGTTCACGACATATTAATGTATTTCATATGACGCTAAATACCGTCTAGTATGGTAAAGGTATAAATTCAGATACTCACTCATTATTCCACCAATGTCTATGCAATGCACGCCTAACGTTCCTCACAGGAGTCCCGCTATGGATTAGTATCTACATATAAGTTGTAAGTCAACTAAGTTCACAAAGACCAGATAATGTGTAAAAGAATGAGTAGAACTTAGAACTTAAATCTAACCATCGAAAGGTACATGGAACCTAGATACTTTAAAAAGTTAATATACTGAAATGTAGTTGAACCACAAACCGACACCATAACGAAGCATAATGCCTGGTGATAACAACCATCATTATGTCTACCAAAAGGACTTTAGCGTCGTTGTACTAGGCGGATACCTACACTTTATAAGCTTTGTATCACCAAGTGGTAATTTCCTACTAAGAAAAGTAAATGCTCTATGTTTGTTTATATGACACTATAGCAATAAATCACCTAACTGTGAATACTTTCTACCGAAACTTGGTTCAAGCTGATAAATATATCTCAGGTTGTTTCTAGGGATTCGTTGAATCCGCCGAAATAATTACCAAATCCGCCCCAGGTCGATCACATAGAGAATCGGAGCGCGCGACTGGAGCGTGTGGATGACGTTATTAAAGAACACACCATACCAAACAACATACAATGTACGTAACTCATCGTGTGAAGATGTGAGTTCGTCCGCGATGTTTGATGAGCATGTCTGTTGTTCCATGGCCCCACAACCGTGACCTTGGTAACCTTGGCAATCACACGTAGGAATGTATGTTACGACTGATGTATGTTGTAACTCTTCTTGAATCGTCGAAAACGCATTTTGAATAAATTTGCTCTGAATGACCGCACATAACCAGTGGCAGCTGAAGTTTAGCAAGTGCGAAAACAATCTCGATAATTCATAGTACGTCTTTGTCATAGAGGACAATATCGTATAAATAACAAGCAGTCAAGTAAGTTAAAACCATACAAAAGATAGTTGCAACCATTTAATGTCAGTTAACAGGTTTGTGGCGGATATAAACTGAACCAAATGCTTGCTCCATACTTGAATCGAAAGCGTATTATCACATAACAATAACAAAAACATGTTATTGACATAGGATATGTATCTTGTTTATTGACGTGTATGTGATTGCTGTCGATGATGACAATGCTAATTCAAACTAAACAGAATTGAACTAAAAACAAGAAAGTTTATATACCAGAGCTATTTTCAGATATGTTTTCATTGTAATACGTGCAATAACGGAAATATTTAAAGTAGTCAATGTGACCTGAAAGATAATTGATTTTGTTGGTCTGAACAGGTTACCTTCCAAAAATAGCCGGTACTGTTGTTATCATCATTATAAATATTAATGAGACATTTCGGTAGCTATGTATGGTGCTTAATTGTCCTTATAACCCTGTATATATTTCATGCGGTATTATGTACCGGTTTTGACAGTTTTGTCGAGACTAAATGCAATACATACTTCAGACTGATACCTATTCTCAGCCTATGAATGAAAATTATCTAGTCACTGCTGTTCGTCTAATACATTGCAATAAACTACTTGTGAGAAAATTTCGTGCCGTTTAATTTTTTCCAACAATGTTTGGAATTGTTGATTGCAATAGTGTCTCAATTCTCATTTTGGTTTATAAAGTAATAGCAAATTTAAAGCTTCTGGATCAATAACAACATTTCTTGCTGAACGTTTTGATTTTAGCATTGTGCACTATATTATTGTGACTGTAATCATTTTAACCAAATTACAAAACAAAATTCTCACCCAACAGATTCATTGATTTACGAGCAAAGAAACATCTATATTGGTACGTTAGAAAATTATAAATGTGTCAGATTTATCAACATCAGCAACAGAAATAATTGGCTGTTCAGTTTATCAAAAGCGTTTTAAGATGTAGCAATTTGTATGCAAACATGTCCTTAAATCAATTACACGCCAAGTATAACAAAATACGTGAGAGGAATAATTCAGATAAAGTACAATTATTTATACTAGACAGAAAAAAAGGGTTTTTTAAAAAAAAATGACTACATGACTTTATGTTCTAACCCTTACGCTTCCATTATATCAATTGTATGTTAAAATCTTTCTTGATAAACACTTCTTCCAAATAAACTGGATAATCTGTATGTCCTATATACGAACTCTTAAACGAATCTGAAAATGCGTAATTGTCCAACAGAGAATTATGAAGTGCGACTCTTGATATAGGATCAGGAATAAAATAAGATTTATCGTTTCCAAGTAAAAGCTTTGTTACTAGAAATTATAAGGATCGTGAGCTGTTCAATGTCACTACGTGTATAAAGTATCGATTCTGACATTCTGACATTTGCAACTTTGTTTATTGTATATTTTTAGATGGTGTATATCATTATCTAAATACTAAATGAGTTTCCGGAGCTTAACTATACGTAAGATGGAAATATATTTCTAAAAGCTACAATCAAGGAGTACATTTCAACTCGGTATGATTTCACTCAAGGGCATACGATAACAATGTTTATTCTAGACCTATTATAGAAAAAATAAGATGTGCAAATCAAATGAATGATTTATCTTCCAGAGACGTCAGAAATGATTCATTTTATTGTATCATTTAAATCCATTTGCGTGTATCACTGGTGTTAATGATCAGTGTATGTAATTTAGTAGAATCAGATTTGAAATGTACAATCATGGTGTACTTTTCGTCAACGTTAGTCAATACTCAAGAGCATACGATTACAATGTATATTGATGTTTAGAAAGAAAGATAAATGAATCATATAGGAGACAAAATACTACATTGTGTCTTACTGATTACCTAATGAACTGTTAATCTTCCAGAGACTTTAGAGGAGGAATATTTCAAATACATTATCGTATATCACTGGTGTTATTTAGCAGTAAGTATGTCCTCCTGCCCATTTGTCTATTGTCTACTAGTAATGTTTTCCCGTTGGAAACTATTTAACCTACATTTTGCAGAGTTAGGGTTACAATGTATATCATTTACTATGATGGTCTAACGTTTTACAGCTAAACTAGGTCTTGCAGATTTTTGGTATTTTCTCTCGTGAGCTTGTGGTCAGTGATGTTTCTGATTTCTGTGCTCAACTGTTTCTGTTGATGTATGCCGTCCATCTGCGACACTTTGGGTTTCTCGGTGTGATTAGTTTTCGCGTGTATAGCAACTCAGATTGGTTCACTATTAGATCCAAACACGTTCTAAACAAATGAGTTTTTAGACAACATGAAGAGAAATTGGTTAGACAGATGAACGATGTATTTGTAATGTAACCCTAACTGTGTCGGATCTTCTTGTTTGAAAGTCATTTATGAGGACCAAAGCCACTTTTTCAGCATATATTGAAAGTGGGTAATGATATTCACACAGATTGTTAGTATATTATAAATGATGTCGTCATGATGAATTTTGTCTAGAGGATCCAACACAACCCATACGTTTGATAACAAAGCCGGAGCAGAGGATTTACTGCAATTTTTATGTATTCATTGATATGATCAACTTACCAAGACATCTTACTACATTTGTAATGACGCTACTCCTATCATACAAGACGGAATATTATTGCGATATTAAGATACACATCGATATAATTTTACTGCAATTGTATATTGATTATACTTCAGTTGCAGACATGACAAAAATTGAAATAGGTTTGAACGTCAAATCTCCAATCATTAAAGGTTGTCCTTATTTGTATGTACACTGCCAAGTGCCTTTTTATTGCAGAGTTAATGATGTGCTTACATGTAATAATGATTAATGAATAATGCATCAGTTAAGTATTGCCTTTAGTTTCAAGTCAGCTCTCATGTGCAACATGGCGGGCATGAGTGACTTGTCCATATTTGAACCAGTGTCGACACATCGGATTGCAAGTGCGCATCCTAATGTAGTTATGAGCTACGACAGGGCTAATACTATGGTGTTTTAAGATGGTGTTCAATACCATCTACCATCGCGTTGATTCTTAACTCTATGTATTCCAGTATATCAAATACAAGCCGTGAACTGTTGGCGTATCACCAACCACGTGGTACCAACATACGACACTTGAATAAGTATAATCTCAGTTATGTCACCAGATAAATGTCTTCCCCCTTATTGTAAAAACGAGCACATCCTGTATTTTCTCTATTTCTTCCTGCATCCAAACTTGAGTCCAGGTACCAAGATAAGACGGCAAGCGCACAAACCACTGTGTTACGGAGGCACATTATGTTGTCAAATATTGTGACAAATCACACAAGGTAGCCCACCAATGAGAACGCATGATGAGTGTCTTATTATTTGTCCTTGACAATTCACAACGAACTAGGGATGGATGCGATAAAATAACTTCGCATATTGTCCCTATTAATCTGGTTATCGTCTACATGAGTGAAAACATGGTAGAATCGGCCGAACATTATTTAACACGTGTACATACGTACATAAAACTATATCCAGAATAATAGCAATTATGTTTAAGGCATATTAAACTGAAATTTCGAAAGACATATCGATTCAACAAACAAGAACAATAACAAAAGTCATGCATGTATCTAGACAAACTAGAGTAGTACACTACTAAGGATAAAACTACCTAATAGAAAATTTCCAAGCGCAGCAATTTCAGACAATCTTCATATTCAAACATTGGTGCCATATGTAACTCAAAGAAATTTAGGCAATATTTCTTCATTATTTGATTGCGGCATTACAATGAAACTTGATCCAGATAGTAATTATGTTAGCATGCTATAGGCGAGTACATTAAGAATGTCTCTACGAAACCGGTCATTGAATCAGAAAAAAACATGAGAAAACAATCACTTTGTCAAGAACGAAATATTCACAATATGGCCTCTTGATCATAGATTGTAACTAAATAGTGAAGACTCGTTCTGTGGGCGTTGATATAGTTGGTTAAATCGTGCATTTGTACAATTTGAATTATCCGTATTATATTTTTTCTATGTGACATTCAATTCGTGTACCTAATTTCACATGCTTTAGGCGTTGAATTAATGATATTATACATGTAGTTCCAACCATGCAACTTTATACACTGTACATCCATACAGGAAACATACGAACATATCCAGTTTTACAATTAGTGTTTATCCATGTGACCGGCGCTATTAAAGTTTATTTACGTATATATAACAGCCTATAATCGATGGTTCAAGTTAATTGACGGTATGGTTCCTAGAAGTTGGTCATTCACACTGATTTATTATCTTTATTAGTTATGCAATTGTATCATTGAAAGAGAAATTTAAGATGTTTTAAAATGTTCCATATTTTTAAATCATTTCCTGATCCCCTTTGTACCAGCGATCACAATGGTTTTAGCGTTGAGTGGAAAAGGGTGTAGTTGAAAAATGATATCGTTTCATCGCAAAATAACATCTGGGATCAGCAATCCATTAGCTCTCCATTCATATAGCTTGCTTCGATCGTATAATATTCCTTTCATGTAGGTTATTTACGTGAACACACATCATATCCTGAAGCTCTGTCTCTGATAAAAAATAATTCCGAGATTATAATGTATGCATTATTCTTGTTTCCATTAACAAGTAATACTGATATGACGTTTTTCGGGGCTTTATACATTTATGCACATAATGAATACAAGTATGTACGAACTTATTTTTTAAAATAACAAATCCAATCCATATTATTTTCTGTCGTGAAAGAAACCGTTTCGAGGATTGTAATAGGTTCCAGAATAATGTGTGATCGCCTTCTCCTAAAAAGGGCCATTTACAATAATTGTGTTAATGCATGTTGTGGAAATACCAAAGGTCCGTTAGAGGCATAATTACTAAACTACTACTTGCTTTTACATTTATACAACGGGGCGGCTAGCGTAAAGTCGCATTTAGCTTAGAAACCATCTTATCTTGAATAATACATAAGCAGTAATGCATTATACCACCGACAGTACTTTTATTCAATAGGCATGAGATTAGACCATATCTTGCGACATACTTTAGAAAAATTAGAAATGTATCAGATTTATCAATAATTCAAACAGAAGTGCTCAACAAACCTGTTTATCACAACTATTCTCAAATGAAGCACTTTATATGCAAAACATGTCCTGAAATAAGATTTCGACTATTTCAATATAAGTGCGAATGATAATTCAGTTAAAACACCAGTAATAAGATTGGATATAATTATTTGAGTAGTTGACCTAATTATCTAAACCTTACGTTTTGTGCATATCAATTCGACGATAGAATTCTCTTTCTGGATAACATGGACAATACGAGAAACATTGTGGCTTTAACATCAATCAATATCTAAGACCCAAGTACATGCGATTGCTGAAAACTACTTTATAGCGACAACATCTCATCCAAATTAGCCGGAATATACATGTAAGTTATGTCCTATATATAATATAAAAAACGAGTCTGAGAACTTTCTGCAGATAAAATGGAAGTGCGACTTGAATAAAGCTAGTTTAATCATTTCCCAGCAAAAGCTTTATTTCAAGGAAATTTGAAGTATCGTGTGCTATAAATTATAATGTCTCGATTCTGCCATTTGCACCATGATTGTTTATTGTACCATTTTAGATGATTTATACCTTAATCTAGATACTAAATGAGCTTCCAGAGATTTAACTTCTAGATGGAAATATATTTCTGAAAGGTACAATCAATGAGTACATTTCAACACGGTATGCTTTCACTCAAGGGCATACTATAACAATGTTTATTCTAGACCTAGTATAGAAAAATAATATGTGCCAATCAAAGGACTAATTTATCTTCCAGAGACGTCAGAAATGATTCATTTTATTCTATAATTTAAATCCATTTGCGTAAAATATGTAAGGTACAATCATGGTGTACGTTTTATTAACGCAAATCATAACTCAAGAACATATGTATAATTACAATGTATATTCATCTTAAGAAAGATAAGTGATTCATATAGGAGACAACATGCTCCATTATGCCTTACTGATTACCTAATGAACTATTCATCTTCCCGAGACGTTAGAGGAGGTATATTTTTAATCCACTTACATATATCACTGATGTAATTTAGCAGTACAGTTGTCCTTTTTGTTCTCGTTGATAAGTTTTTAAACTACATGTACATTATGCAGACGTATGGTCACATTTACAATGATTGTCTGATCCTTTACAGCTAAACTAGCACTAGCAATGATACACTTTCATTTGTCCATTTCTCGTGATTTTGTGGTTGGGGATATTACTTTTTTCTGTGCTTAACTTTTCCTGTTGACATATGCCTTCCGTCTGCGATAGTTGGATAGATGGGTATCTCGGTGTGATTAGTTTCTGTGTGTAGAGAAAGTGAGACAAGTTCACTATTAGACACATACACGTTCTAAACTAATGAGTGACATTCCACCAAGTGGAAGAGAAATCTGATAGACAGACGAATGATGTATTTGTTATGTAACCCGAGCTGTGTCTCATCTTCTTGTTTAAAAGGCATTAATCAGGACCGAAACCGCTTTGTCAGCATATATTGAAAATCAGTAATGCCATTTACAAAGATTGTTAGTATATGATTAATGATGTCGTCATAATGTGTTTTGTCTAGATGATCCAACGCAACCCGTACGTTTGATAACAAAGCCGGACCAAAGTATACGGTTGGGGATCCAACATATCGATACCAAAATGGGTTATGCATAATTTCATATGTCGAACTTTATGGTGTACATATGTTGTACACATTTTGACGAAAAAAATACGAAAGTCTTATTTGTTATCGATTTATGTTACAATCAAATTAATTTGCGCAAATATCTCAATGCAGTGCCACCCTTTATACATTTCCAAACATGTACATGTAGTTATTTTATCTGTACATGTAGCAATGACTAATAAAAACTGATTCTCCGTCAGGAGGTGTGACTGAAAATTCGCGACAGTTTGACCAACAAGAGAAAATCTTTTATATTTTCACTTCAGTTGTTTGATTTTTGTTATAGAAATATAACATACCTTTCATTACACACATGTTTAAAATTTAACGGCGATTTGTTGGCTAGAAAAATATTTATTGTAAAAAAACAGCATGCTCTTCATATTTTGTACGTGTTTTCCATATGTTGGATTGAATATGTTTAATTTGTCGCTTTTATATTAAGTTTAAATATATTTCCTGGAAAAACTCAAACTCAAATCTGTTTAAGTTATCTTCATATCATTTCGTATTCGTTACACCAACTTATTTACGCACTTTCATGTATTTTCATTTCAGCAAATGTCTGCATATCTAACTCATCAAAATGTTTGCTAATTGCAGACTAGACCTGTTATGTATATTTATGCAGTTCCTTTTTCGTTAAAACTACACACTTACGAATACACTAATTAGGCAAAACATGAACAGTAATCGGTGGCCCGAAATATAGGAATTAACAATCATTCAATGTCAAAATAATTACTTGCATCGTTTTAAGTATGATACTAGACTACCTTAATTGCAAATTAAAACTTTGGATAAAACAGTGTACTTTAATTCAATCGTCGAAAAATATACGATTCTTATAGTTTCATAGGGTGTTTTAGAACACTTTCGTGTGTAAATGGACAGTTTGCATGTCCAATAAATCACAGAAAGAAATTCTGTTAAAACTGAAGCGAAAAATGATCTAATGGATATGAAAGCATAATTGTTTTTCAGTTTATGAAACTTTAAAAAAAAAAAATCTTCCGATATAGCTCTATACACTTTAAATGGATCTACTGACGGCAGATTGATCGCTGAATTGTACGTAACTTCTTTATTATAAAACTGGAGCATATCATGTTGATACTAATTTTATTAATTAGACAATCGGCTACATATTGGTGTTATTTTCTATGTAAAATTTTTTCACGTTTCTTCCAAGAATAAAAATGTTGATTGCCGTTAGGTAACTCATTGTTTTACTCAAATTCAAGGTCAATGCACCAGTGCGATACATTGACTGATACATTTGAATGACTTTATTCTGAACTTTGAGCCAATTAAGGTAACACTACATATCAGGAGGTGTTTGCAGTAAAAATGACAAATTAGTTCTTAGAAAGACAGGTAATTGTGATAGTCCGATTTGGTATGAATCTACTGGATCGATTGGAATTGAAGTTTTTGTATATCAATCTGATTATGCATGACGCTGAGTAAGATAACCTGGCGTTGGTCGATACAGCGTCAGTCATGAAGTTTTTACAAGAGATAATCAGTGATAAAAACGAAGTATGCGATTTAAATATTGACCTTATTAACACCACACGGATGTGTAGATACCAAGTGTTCTTCATCTTTTTTTGTAAAAACCCAACAGTTATATGTAATCTGGATTCTTCGACTAATTTCAACAAGAATTCATCGACGCTCAAACAGACAAGTACTATTAATAGACTGATTTCTGCAAACCCTGACCTCATTTACTGTTACTGACTAACCTCCGCGTACAGTTTGACGATACAAGGGCAAAGCGTTCTTCGGTTTTGAACAGAAGCATTTGGTCTAAAAATGGTTAAGGTCACAGTGACCATGACCTTTGACCTGCTGACCTCAAAATATCTAGGAGTCATCGACTGTTTCCGATCAACCTTCATGCAAAGTTTAAAGATCATAGGGCAAAGTGTTCTGGAGTTATTGAACGGAAAGCATTTGGTCTAACGACAGACAGACAGACAAACGGACAGTCACCGGAATAGCAATATACCACTCATCGATGGTGGCATGATAACTTAAACATATTTCAGTTTCGATTTTTTCCAGAAAATCAATTTAAACTCAAAATAAAATCGGCAAATTAAACATTTTCAATCCAACATATGGAAAACACGTACAACATATGTAGAGCATGCTGTTTTTTTACAATAAATATTTTTCTAGCCATCAAATCGCTGTTAAATTTTAACATGTGTGTAATGAAAGGTATGTTATATTTCTGTAACAATAATCAAACAAATGAGGTGAAAATACAAAAGAGTTTCTCGTGGTGATCAAACTGCGGCGAATTTTCTGCCACACCGCCTGACGGAGAATCAGTTTTTCTCCGTTATTGCTACACGTACAGATAAAATAAACACACGTACATGTTTGGAAATGTATAAAGGGTGGCACTGCATTGAGATATTTGGGCAAAACAATTTGATTATAACATAAACCAATAACAAATAAGAATCTTACATTTTTTTTCGTCGAAATGTGTACAACATATGTAGACCAGGATGTTCGACATATGAAATTATGCGTTACCCATTTTGGTATCGATATGTTGGATCCCCCACCGTGAAGTAACTTACTAACAACGCTGCTCATATCATAACGAGACAGAATTACATATATAAAGATACAAACGGTTAGTTTAATGTTTTCCTTATTTATTTTTACTGTTCACTGCTAAGTGCGTTTTGCATGCAGTCTTAACTCATGCAGTTTTTGGCCAGTGTCGACATATTGGATGGTAAGCGAGCTAAACACTGAGGTACGACGTTGCTCATATGCTCACGACATACTTATAAGATTATTAATATAACTACAGTTGGAGTATCAAAGACCACGTGGTACAAACATACGACGCTTGCCTGATTATAGTTCTGTCATCAAATTAATTTCTTCAATCTCATCTGCATAATCAAAGAGTAGTACAATAAAGAGAGCACCTGGCCTGGTGATTATAAACTTGTTCTCACACTCAAACTCCGTATTCCATGTTCAAACATGAAACGCTGTTTTTAGAATAATTTTGCATCACAACCAACCACAACTTGCAACAAATGATCTAATGAAGAAAATGAAACTCCACATTATATGTTCCCATTGTGTTATAAATAATATACAAGTTACAGCAATTTTTGTAACTAAGAACGTGCAAAGATGGATGCAATAAAGTATAATTAACTGGACATTTGTAGCCCCATTAATAGCGTTATTGTATACGTGAGAAAAAAAGCGTGTATTTCCTATCGCGTACATGTAATTATGCGACAGGACAAGTGTTTCTTTGGCGAGAAAAAAAATTCCGACGTTAATTGTTCTGACTTCATGTCGTCCAGTAACTATGGCAATTCAAAAATAAAGAATGCATGTATGCCCATAATACTTTCAGAAAAACAATCCTAAAGACGCCACGTCGGCTGTTCGTTACTTTTTGAGATTTCTAGACTTGTTTCTGAATTGTTGATGTTCACAGACACTCATTACATATCTTATAAATAGCATTATAATGGGGTTGTATATTATCATTTGTGTTTCCGAGAAACTATGTTATTCCCATGTGGTTTCTTGGGCTTATAATAAAATAAAAGGTAAGATAAATGTATAAGCTGTTTTAGTGGTATTGCTAAACCCGTCAGAATCTATTTTAAAATATTCTTGGTATGAATCTGTTACAGTCTGTGGAAATTTGATATTCTGATAGCGTTTGCCTATACATTGTGTTGAACAAAGGTTTTTTGTTGGGTATCGCTTTTAACGTTCGATCATATTATACAAACCAATGCGAATAAAAAAAACGTATCAGTGGCTTCATATAAAAAGCGTTATTTATTATCACAATTGTCACAAAGTATGTTTAAATAACGACATTCTGATTTCAATTCACATGTAACGTCCCAGATCTAGTATTTGCAACATTGTTTATTGTACAGTTCTTGACGAGTTATACCATGTAGAAGATAAAAGCGCTTCCGGTGCTTTAAGTAATACACGATGTTAACACATTTCTGAAACGTTTTACCAAGACGTTCTTTTCAACAAAGTAAGTCATCACTCAAGGGCATACTATAACAAAAATATGTATATTCTAGACTTTTTATAGAAACACATAAATATTAAATTGTGACAAACAAATAAATAATCTATCTTCTAGAGACGTAACAAAGGATTATTTTCAAGCCACTTACACAAAACACTGGTGTTAATGAGCTATGTGTGTTATTTAATAGAAATGAAATAGTTTACGAGGTGCACTTGAAATAAATCGGTTTCCTTTTACATTAGAACATGCAGTTAAGTACGACTTTATCATTTTTATTTTTGTATAGATGTATCGTTTTAAATAGAGGCATTATGAATACAACATTTACTGTGTAAATTCAAATCGTGATAATCGTTAAACCAAATTGGCTCAATGTTACACCCGAACTGTAGTGGGGACATACAGCATAACACATTAAGACACAATAAGAGTACACAAAAAGAAAAAATACATACCGTATGTGCATGTACCAGAAACTATGAAAAACAAGAAAATGAGCAAGTAAAATTAGTGAGCTTTAATCAAATTCAACTGATATCAGTAAAATGCCCTTCTTGCATGGATTATTCATGTTAAGGTCATACTGTAATATATCTAATAACTTGTAGTGAAACTTATCACTGTCGGCTTTGCTGAATAACATCGTTTTCATTTTGAAACAACTCTGAAAGCGACAATACATACTATTTATGTCTGCATCCAGAGTAAAATCACCGTACACGCAAGCATTCATTTCATTCTGAAATTAGTTACCGAAGTCCCAAAATGGCATGTAGCCTATTGCATAAACCTACGTCCGTCATAAGTTACATGGAAGGAAAAAACAAGGAACAGCGCTGATGCATTATCAATGTGATTCCCTACCTTAAGAACGGCGTACATGTTACTCGCCTCGTGGAATGATTATAGATTGCCAATATATGGCTTCTGTTAGACAGTGCAAGTATATTAAAGAAGTAATCTTCTCCAACACCACATTTTCTAATCACTTGACAATACTCGTTTCTCACAAGAATAAGTTGTATATTTATTAATACCGTAACAAAATGCATTCGTCTTCAACAAGTACGTGCCTAGTGAGTAAATGGTGTTTAAACGATGTAGCAGTTTTGTCTTAGTTAACAATGCATCATTGTTTTCTGCTGAGGTAATCATCACGTTCAAAATGCTGAAATACGTTTAGATTAACGGACATTGCTCCAATGTGGGTTGCTCTGTTACAATCCGTTTTGTAATAAAGTTGTAAATTGTAAAGATTATAACAAAACGGGTTGAGAGCCTTAATATTCCACGAAATCATTGATTTGTTACTTCAAGTTAAAAACTTAAAGAGTGGTGTTTACAATAGTTAAATACTGCATCTCCACTATAGGGATACTTTATTCTTTAGTTGCATATTTGATTTTTTGTTTTTTTCATATCATATGCATTTCTTTGTGTTCGAGACACACATAAGAACAGCTTACAATATATTATACATATTTGCCATAAGAAAAATTACTTATATTGCACAAGCTATTATTGTTATGAACCATAAAATGCATGATTCTATTCACGTGCTTATTATGCATCATATTATAATTAGTGTGTGAGATTCAAAAGGACAATGACACGTCGGACAGGGAATGTATCACACAATAAAAGCAAGCAACATAATGAAAAGGCTCAAAATACACTGAAACGATAAACCAAAGGATGATACGTATTGGTGTCAAACACTAGAGTGAACAAGACAAAAAGAATATTGCATGTATATGCTTAGTACATTACCGGTAAATGTATGTTATGTCCTATGTATAATATAAAAAACGGGTCTGAGACTTTCTGCAGATTACACGGAAGTGCGACTGGAATAAAACTAGATTGATCATTTGCCAACAAAAGCTTTATTGCAAGACAATTTGAAGTATCATGTGCTATAAATTATAAAGTCTCGATTCTGCCATTTGCAACATTGTTCATTGTACCATTTTAGATGATTTATACCTTAATCTAGATACTAAATGAGCTTACGGAGCTTTTACTATAAGATGAAAATATATTTCTGAAATGAGTACATTTCAACAAACTACGTCATCACTCAAGGGCATACGATAACAATGTATATTCTAGACCTAGTATAGTAAAAATAAGATGTGACAATCAAACGAACGATTTATCTTCCAGAGATGTCAGAAAGGATCAATTTTATTCTATCATTTTAAATCCATTTGCGTCTATCACTGGTGCTAATGATCAGTGTGCGTAATTTAATAGAATCAGATTTGAAATGTACAATCATGGTGTACTTTTCGTCAACGTAAGTCAATACTCAAGAGCACACGATTACAATGTACATTCATCTTAAGTAAGATAAGTTAGTATAGACAAATAAATATTAAATT
Organism: Spisula subtruncata; assembly: GCA_963678985.1. Lineage (NCBI taxonomy): Eukaryota > Metazoa > Mollusca > Bivalvia > Venerida > Mactridae > Spisula > Spisula subtruncata. Next base: position 25,356,312 of record OY787678.1, on the reverse strand, counting down.
GTGACAAACAAAGGAAGCATATATCTTCAAGAGACGTCAGAAAGGATCCATTTTATTATATCGTTTTAAATTCATTAACGTATATCACTGGTGTCAATGAGCAATGTGTGTTATTAAATAGAAATGAAATAATAAACGAGGTCCGCTTTGCCAAAACCGGTTCCATTACACAATTGAACATACAGTTAAGTGCATCTTCATCATTTATACTTTGTATAGATGTAATGTTATGAAGATAGTCATTATGAATACAACATCTACTATATAAATTCAAATCGTGATCATAGTTAAACCGAATTGCCTCAACGTTACGCACGAACTGTAGTGGGGACAACATACAGCATAAAACAATAAAACACAATAAGATAGTGTTTGTTATTTAATAGAATTGAAATAATTTACGATGTTCCCTTGAAATGAACCAGTTTCCTTCTACATTAGGACAGACAGAGTTAAGTGCGTCTTCATCATTTATACTTTGTATAGATGTAATGTTAAGAAGATAGTCATTATGAATACAACATTTACTATATAAATTCATATCGTGATCATAGTTAAACCAAAATGGGCCAACGTAACGAACGAACATTAGTGAGGACAACCCACAGCATAAAACAAGTAGTCATAGTAGGTTTAAGTTCCGTGTATATTGACTTATTCTTATTACCTTTATGTTGTGCTTAACGTGCTGCTTGTTACAATGTACTTGCAATCACGACACTGTGCCGCGGCGTTGTATATTATCAATTATAGGATTTGGTCACTATTGTGTTCCATCCAATACATAATGTCCGTTGGCTTAAGGGAGTATCATCAACCACAGAGTATCACAATACGACGTTAGACTGATTGTTTCTCTAATATGTCACCTGTATACATAACTTCCAATTGTAGGCCTTCAAGACAATATTTATCTTCACATATTGGTTCCATTTGTAATTCTAAGAAATTCAGGCAATATTTCTTCATTATTTGATAACGGCATTACAATCAAACTTGATCCAGATAGTAATTATGTAAGCATGCCATAGGCTAGTTACGACGCTTGTAAATATAGAATAACTCTCCGAATATTTTACCCTAAGAAATTCAGGCAATATTTCTTCATTAAATTTTGACAACATTACAATGGAACTTTATCCAGATAGTTATTATGTTAGCATGTCATTGGAGAGGAATGTCATTTGTATAATTAGAATAACTCTCCGAAACCGGTTATTGTATCACCAAAATCGTGAGAAAACAATCATTTTGTCAGAAACGAAATGTTCTTAATATGGAATTGTGTTCATAGAGATAGGAACTGAATACTTGAGACTCTTTCTGTGGGCGTTGATATAGGTGGCCGAATCTTTTTTTACAATTTAAGTTATCCGTATTTTATTTTTTCCAAAAGTGTTCGGCTTGTTAGGTTGGGTGCTACCTTCCCTGTCAGATTTTCTCATACCTTTTTACATCATTCCTTTACCTGAGCATTCATGTCTTAAACGTTTAGTTAATGTTATTGTAGTCTCGACTATGCAGCTTGATACATTGTGAAGTCATACGAGGAATCATATACATATAGGCATTTATATTTTTATGAATGTGAAGCGACTGCTGATAAACATAATACTAATAGTTTATTATCGGGCTTTCCGTATTGTTCTCGGTATATAGGAAAGTTGCTTATTTTTGTAATATAACATGTACGTACATAGTACAAGTGATTACAGCGGCGGTCCACCTACAAAAGGTTGTCGTTATAATCAAAGTATAAAATGCATGTCTCACTTATTATTTCACTAATTTGATGCGTTTTCCTTATGGACAAGAAACTGATCTTTCTAATAAGTATATGCAAAACTCAAATAATTGTAGAAGAATGTAGAACTAACATAATCGGAATGTAAAAAGACAACAACCATAAAGTTTAAACTTATTGGACGGGATCGCGGAACAAGTTGACACGTGAGGACAGAAATTTGTACTTGAGGACGGTAGAACTAAGAATTAATTGCTAAGATAATATTTTTTTAGTATAATATCATTCTTTATAGTGAAACACGTTATTTAATGTGTATCCATGTGACCGGTGCTATTATAGTTTATAAACGTATACCAGCTTATAATCGATGTTTCACTTGTTGAAGTTTTATAGAACTTGGTCGTTCACATGCCTAGTTGTAAATAATATTGTCATTGATTTGTTAGCTTTTATGTTACTTTTAGAAAGTAATGACTGATTTATTATTGTTATCATAAGTTATGTTTTTTTATCATTGAAAGAGAAATTAAAGATGTTTTAAAATGTTTCTGTATTTTTTAATTTATTTCATGAACCCCTATGTCCTAGCGATCACAATGGTTTTGCATTGGGTGGAGAATGACGTATGTGAAGAACGCTTTCGTTCCATCGCAAAATAACTTCTGGGACATGCTTCTTAGATCAGCAATCCATCAACTATCCATTCATATAGCTTGATCCGACCGCGCAACATGCATTTCAAGTGGGTTAGTTACGTGAACACACATCATATCCTGAAGCTCTGTCTCTGATGAAAGATAATTTCGAGATTATAATGTATGCATTATTCTTGTTTCCATTAACTATAATATTAATATGACGTTTTTCGGGGCTTTATACATGCACATAATGAAAAAGTACGTACTTATTTTCCAAATAACAAATCCAATCCATATTATTCATGAAACAAAAAGCTTCGAGGATTGTTTTAAGTTTCAGAATCGTGTGTGATTGCCATGTTCCATTTACAATAATTGTGTTAATGCATGTTGTGGAAAACACCATAAGTGATGCAATGTCTGTAAGACGGATAATTACTAAATGAATGTCTGCTTTTACATTTATGCAACCCGGTGGCTAACGTAAAGTCGCGTTTAGCTTACAAACCATATCAAATAATACATTATCAGTAATGCATTATACTATACCGACATTATCATTATTTTCACAGGCATGTAAGTTGTGATTAAACCATAGCGTCTTGATACGTACTGCAGAAAATATAGAAATGTATCAGATATATGTAAAATGCAAACAGAGGTGCTTGACAATTCCGTTATTCACAAATGTTCTCAAATGAATTACTTTATATGCAAACAAGGATAGGAGGAAATCGTACAAGGAAGGAAGCACTCAACCTAACCAGTACCAGCACAGAAATCACGAACACCACAACACAACTACAATGCGTTATGTCAACACACGAGAAACAATAAAAAATCCAAGTCTCCGCTGAAAAAATGCAGGATTACCCAATTTCACAAAGATCTTATAGAATAGCGGTGATCCCATAAGACCGAATGAAACGTAGCTATACCCTAGCAAGTTTTCATAGGCCACGCTGCAGGACGACCCATATTCACAAACACATGTCAAAAACGGCGACCAAATGAGGTATAACCACCCCATGGACAAGTTTAAAACACCATGAACAGTGATATAACGTTAATGTCACCAAAAGAGACGCAACTACGATATGACTTAGTTTAAAATAATTATATAGAAAAAACCTGTCCTGAATAATTCCAAATGTATCACTATACACGAGAATGATTATTAACTTAAAACACCAGTAATTAGATTAAATGTAATTATTTGACTAGTTGACATAATTTGCTAAGCCGTTACGTTTCGTGCATATCAATTCAACGATAGAGTTTTATTTCTGGATAACATCGACAACGTTGTCGTTTAAATATCAATATATATGTAAGACACAAAAACATGCAATAGCTTAAAAGCTACTTTAAAGCGACAACATTTTATTCAAATAAGCTGGATTATTTGTTATGTCATATATATAAAATAAAAGAGAGTCTGACAATGTTCTGTAGAAAATAAGGAAATGTGGCTGAATTAAACTAGATTTATCATTTTCCAGTGAAAGCTGTATTCCAGGAAATTATGAGTACATTGTAGCATGTGCCATTTGATATCACCACGCGTATAATTGCTCGATTCTGTCATTTACCACACTTTTTGTTGTACAATTGTCTCGATTTATACAGTAATATAGATACTAAATGGGCTTTCAGCAATTGTTTTTCAACAATGTGCCTCCGTAGCTCAGTGGTTAGTGCGCTTGCCGTCTAATCTGGCGACCCGGGTTCAAATCCGGGTGGAGGTACATATATATGCCTGCCATGTTTCAGTAGAAATAAAGCAAATAAAGGCTATGCTCGGCATAATGCTCGGCCATCACTCCAAGACATACTTTTACAATTAAGATTCATCCTTAGAAAGATAAGTGTATCATGTAGAAGAAAACATGAATATTTAATTATGCTTTACTGACTAACGAATAAAACATTTATATTGCAGAAACGAAAGAAGTGAACTATTTCATATAATCATTTTTTCCTTTCAGTCATAAAATTCACTCCTTAAATAAACATAACTAAACATAAAATTATTTTACAGTCACACACCAAACGAACCCAAAAACTGACAAAATGTGAGGAAATCAGTCAGGGAAGGCGGCACACAACTTAACAAACCGAGCACAGAAAACAGTAACATAACAACACAACCACACCTAGCAATGTCCACCCAAAACCCAAAGAAATGATTCCCTAACCCTCAAAAGGCATGTTTTGCTGGAAACTATGACCAAGGTTCACAAGTAAAAAGAATGACCACAAATTAAAAGAAACTATACTGATGAACCGAATTCTCAAAAGCGACATTTATCTGTAAACTGTTCGAATATACATTGTTTTAAATTGTATTTCATAAACGGTTTCTCATGCCACCAAATTGTACTCCAAACGTCACGGAATACAATTGACATGAGATAGCTTCTGTAGAACAAAGTAATCTTCTTTAAAGCTATGTAACACAACATTTTCTTACCATTTGACAATGCTCATTCTTCATTCGATTCAGTGTCTTTAATAATACAAAGTGCATTCGAAATTTGTCTTAAACAAGTCCGTACGCGCAGTGAGTAATTGGTATTTTTACGAGTTTGCAGTTTGGTTTATTTACCGAGGCCTCAGTGTTTTCTGAGGCGCTTACATTGAGAAATAATAAAACATGTTCCTAGCAACTACACTGAGCAATGTCATTACATAAGTCGAAAAAGTCCCCGCCGATAAAATGCAGGATGACCCACTTTCACAAAGAAATTATATAAAAGCGGTTATTGCCGAATGAAACGCAATATCGACCAATTTCCCTAAGGCCCCACTGCACAGCGAACCAACCGCATAAACCTGTGCCAAAACAGCGACCATATGAGGCACAACCACCCCTTGACCTAGTTTAGAACACTAGTGCCAGTGACCTAACGTTAATACGTCTTAAAGAGGCATTTTTGCGACTTGGCCGAGTTTAAAGTAATGGGCAAAAAGAGGGCGCAGCGATTGAATTTCATTTTCTTATTTTGTATCTGTAATTGGCATAATTTGCTTGATTATCGTCTGTATTATTTCTTTATTCTGTGCTCAGCTGTTTCTGTTTAAGGCATACTAAAAGAAAACTTTTTAATCTGTTTTTTTTTCATTTTCTCCAGTGATATTGGTTACCAGCATGTATTTTTCATTACATCTCCGGGAAATGTCGAGCTGCATTAAGTAAAGCAAATCTGTCCTAATCTGTAGTTCCAGACTAGTTCGGGACTAAAGTGTGCAATTTGACAAAAATGCAATGGAATGCTGACAGAAAGACGAAACTTATCTTCTGATTTTGATAGACAGTATCCAGTACACCCACTTTGTCAGAATATGAATTCAGCAATGGGACGCCTAAAGATAATGTATCTATGATTAATGATGTCGACTTGATGCGTTGTCTATGTGATCAAACGTAACTTATATTATTGAACAAATTCTGTAACGATGATTTATTACAACTCCTCTGTATTAATGGTGATAAATCGTTTGCAAAGGCAACTTCATAGCATCATAATGAGACAGAATTGCAGATTTGTAGACACACACTATTTGTTTTTAGCCATTTTTATAATGATCTTGTTATTCGTGATACATTTGATATATGTTTGACGGTAGCAGACATGGTACAATTGTAACATTTAGAATATGTTTGATGGTAGTAAACATGGTACCATTGTAACATTTAGAATATTTTGACGGTAGCAAACATGGAACCATGGTAACATTTAGAATATGTTTGACGGTGGCAGACATGGTACCATGGTAACATTTAGAATATGTTTGACGGTAGCAGACATGGTACCATGGTAACATTTAGAATATGTTTGACGGTAGCAGACATGGTACCATGGTAACATTTAGAATATGTTTGACGGTAGCAGACATGGTACCATGGTAACATTTAGAATATGTTTGACGGTAGCAGACATGGTACCATGGTAACATTTAGAATATGTTTGACGGTAGCAGACATGATACCATGGTAACATTTAGAATATGTTTGACGGTAGCAGACATGGTACCATGGTAACATTTAGAATATGATTGACGGTAGCAGACATGGTACCATGGTAACATTTAGAATATGTTTGACGGTAGCAGACATGGTACCATGGTAACATTTAGAATATGTTTGATGGTAGCAGACATTGTACCATGGTAACATTTAGAATATGTTTGACGGTAGCCGACATGGTACCACGGTAATATTTAGAATATGTTTGATTGTAGCAGACATGGTACCATGTTAACATTTAGAATATGTTTGACGGTAGCAGACATGGTACCATGGTAACATTTAGAATATGTTTTACGGTAGCAGACATGGTACCATGGTAACATTTAGAATATGTTTTACGGTAGCAGACATGGTACCATGGTAACATTTAGAACATGTTTGACGGTAGCAGACATGGTACCATGGTAACATTTAGAACATGTTTGACGGTAGCAGACATGGTACCATGGTAACATTTAGAATATGTTTTACGGTAGCAGACATGGTACCATGGTAACATTTAGAATATGTTTGACGGTAGCAGACATGGTACCATGGTAACATTTAGAATATGTTTGATGGTAGCAGTCATGGTACCATGGTAACATTTAGAATATATTTAGCGGTTGACTTTCCTGCTGTTTGTGGTCGTTCGTATTTTCGTGAACAAGTCATATTCATCTTTTTATTTATCTTAGTTATGTGCATAATCATGAGTAGGTGTGTCAATTACAACAGCAGCTTTTCTGCCAGTATACCGTATTGAAAAAGTGATTTTCCTGGTAATGATCACGTGATTTGTTATAGCATCAACCACGTGGTACTCAAAGACATATAAACAGTTTAAAAGTCTGTGAAAACCATATATAGTTAATAGATAAAATCGTATAGAGTTAGGTAAAAAATATATAGAGTTAGGTTAACCATAAAGAGACCAAAACTTGTCCTGAAATCAATATACGTTAAGTTGATAATTCAGTTAAAACACCATTAATTAGATTAGATAGACTTATTTGACTAGTTGACCTAATTTTATAAACTCGTTTCGTGCATATCAATTCGACGATATAATTATATTTATGGATAACACCGACAACGTTGTCGTTTTAACATCAATCTATATGTAAGACACAAGTGCATGCGATAGCTTTAAACTACTTTAAATGACAACTTTTCAGTAAAATAAGCTCAACTATCTGTTATATCATATGCGTACATGTATATAAAATAAAAAATGAGTGGGAAAATGTTCCGCAGATAATAAGGAAGTGCAACTGAAATAAAACTAGATTTATCATTTTCCAGTGAAAGCTGCATTCCTGGAAATTATGAGTAGCATGTGCCATTGTATATCACCACGCGTATAATGGCTCGATTCTGTCATTTACCATACTGTTTGTTGTACAATTGTCTCGATTTATACAGTAATCTATACAGTAATCTAGATACTAAATGGGCTTTCAGCAATTTTTTTCAACAATGTATGCCATCACTCCAGTACATATGCTCAGTACATCTAGAAATGCAACGTTTTCATCCTTGGTTTTTTCTTACTTCCATTGCTCATACATTTTTTAATTTTGTGTAATGATATTGAATAATCGTGTAGTAACTTGGCTATTGTCCAAATTTTATCGATCGGGTAACGTTACTCCCGTGCGTCAAGAAAATGCGAAAACGCACAAATTCTACGAGCACCATTTATGCATGATAAAATTTGGTGTAAAATGTTTCGAATCCTTTGTAAGGTTTGCCAATGGAAAGAAAATCATATAAGAAAAGTTCTAGACTTCAGAATAAAAATTTGAGGAAAAGCCGAACATGGACCTTATTAAGCGATTCGGATGCCTATGACGGAGACATCAACCGGGAGGTTTTACTTTGGCTAAATTGCCACGAGCCGACAATGTTTCATCTGGAGACACTCTACTAGCACTTTGGCACCGCTTACAACCACCCATATCCAGGTCATCCTTGTGAAAAAACTCTCCGACAGGACCAGTAACCCCACATGTACCATCTTTAGGCAAAGTTCACAACTGGTTTAAACACTTTAATCAATTTGTTTGACGTCATGCATATGTAATCAATCAATAATTAATCAAAATTTTATCTTTTCACTTAGAACAACGATTCTGAAAAAAATGGGATTTTACCAATTCCGTTCCGTTAATTTTTAACCACACTATACACATAAGTGTTGTTCGATTGCATCGATAGCACTGTATGAAAACAATGTTACAGTTGCATTGTTCATGAAATAAAATGTCATTAAGTAAGTACAGTTTGGTTGCCAATCATACAAAGTTTGAAAAGTGTTGAAAGAAACCACAGTGTTGCGTTTCTAGATGTACTCAATATACTTTTACAATTAAGATTCATCTTTAGAAATATAAGTGTATCATGAAAACATGAATATTTAATTATGCTTTACTGACTAACAAATGAAATAGTTATATTGCAGAACAGATAGAGGTGAACTATTTCACGTACATCACTGGTTTTAACAATCAGTCATAACATTAACTCCTTAAATAAACATAACTAAACATTAAACAAATTAACAGTCACAAACCAAACGAACCCCTGTACTGACAAACTGTGAGGAAATCAGACAGGGACGGTTGCACACAACTTTACCAACCGAGCACCGAATACAGTAACAACACAACTCAACCACACCTAGCAATGTCCACCCACAACCCTAAGAAATGAACCCCTAACCCTCAAAAGGCATGTTTTGCTGGAAACTATGACCAAGGTTCACAAGTTAAAAGAATGACCACAAATTAAAGGAAACTATACTGATGAACCGAATTCTCAAAAGCGACATTTATCTGTTGCTTTATATTGTAATTCACAAACTGTTTGTCATGCCACCAAAGTGTACTCCAAACGTCACGGAATACAAATTGTCATGAGATTCTTTAAAGCTAAGTTACACAACAAGTTCTAACCATTTGTCAATACACGTTCTTCCTTCGATTAAGTGTCTTTAATAATACAACGAGCATTCGTCATTTGTCTTAAACAAGTACGTACGTGCAATGAGTAATTGGTATTTTAATGAGTTTGCAGTTTTGTCTTATTTACCAATACCTCATTGTTTTCTGCTGCGCTTACATCGACGTTTAAATTGCTGAAATACGTTAAGAGTCAAATGTATTGAACAAACCTTCGTGTAGATTCCTCACGATACAATTATCAAATGGTCTCTAAAATTCATATAAAAGTGAATGATGTTTATTTTACGTTATATCTCAGCCATTGGGGTGCTGCCCAAAGTAATTACCTCATTAAGTTTTTTTCGTGCTCTTCATATAATACATTTATAAATCTACAGGTGACCTTTTTGAACAACATGCGATGTATGTAAACCATCCATACATATGTTGGGCCTATTCGTTTCAATGCACAGGAACATAATAAACACGACAATACCCAGACACATGAATTAGAATTAACGAAAGTTGAAGAGAGAATAATTATTCTACGTTTATAATTTCTGAAATAAATTAATTACATGACATTATAACATACGCTCATTGTTATGTCAATCTCAGAATAATATATCAAATGATTACTCGCAATTCTCATTATAAAAATAACGACAAAGCATCTCCGTGCATCATAACATCGTCATCATTATCATTTGATAACTAGACAAAACAAGAATGTCGTAATTTAAATTAACAGTTTTGGAAATACTTTGTCTGAAAAATCTACAAAATAAACCATTTTGAAGCTACGTGTGGTGTCTATCTGCGATAGAAATAAGTAGCAAAACTTATCTGAGTTAAATAATTATGAACACTTATAATTTAACTAATGTAAATGGGTGCAAGTATTGTACACACTATTAATGAAAGTGTTAGAACATCTTCATAGTCCATTTAGTGCACATGAGAGGCAATACGTTCATTGTGATTCTTAGATCGTTAAGAACATTTTGACATCGGTAACTAAGACTTGCAGCGATTGACTTTCATTTTCTCATTTTGTTTCTGTAATTGCTATTTTTGCTTGATTACGGTCTGTATTATTGCTTTATTCTGTGCTCAGCTGTTTCTGTTAAAGGCTCGCTTTCCCTTGCCAGAAAACGTTTTATCTGTTTTCGTTTCATTTTCTCCAGTGACATTGGCTACAATCGTGTATGTTGTATTATATCTTCGGGAAATGGTGAGCTGCATTAAGTAAAGCAAATCTGTCATAATTAGTTCCAGACACTTTCGAAACTAAAGTGTGCAATTTGCAATTTGACAAAAACGCAATGGAATGCTGACAGAAAGACGAAACTTATCTTCTGGTTTTGATAGACAGTTATCGAGATACTGTATCCAGTACACTAACTTTGTCAGAATATAAATTCAGCAATGAGACGCACAAAGATAATGTATCTATGATTAATGATGTCGACTTGATGCGTTGTCTATGTGATCAAACGTAACTTATACTATTTAACAAATTCTGAAACGATGATTTATTACAACTCCTTTGTATTAATGGTGCTAAATCGTTTGCAGAGGCAACTTCATAGCATCATAATGAGACACAATTGCAGATTTGTAGACACGCAATATTTGTTTTACGCCATTTTTATAATGGTCTTGCTATTCGTGATACATTTGATACGTGTTTGACGGTAGCAGATATGGTAATATGGTAACATTAGAATATGTTTAGCCGTTGACTTTCCGGCTGCTTTGTGGTTGTTCTTATTTACGTTAACAAATTATTTTGATCTTTTTATATTATCTTTGTTATGTGCATAGTCATGAGTAGGTGTGTCAATTACAACAGCAGCTCTTTTGCCAGTATACCGTATTGAAAAGTTATTTCCCTGGTTATGATCACGTGATTTGTCATCGCATCAACCACGTGGTACTCTAATACATATAAACAGTGAATAAATCAGTGGAAACCATATATACTTAGGTAAAATCGTATAGAGTTAAGTAAAACCATATAGAATTAGGTAAAAATATATAGAGATAGGTAAACCATATAGATTAGGTAAAACCATACAGAGTTAGGTAGACCTGTATATAGTAAATTAAAACCACATGAAGTTAGTGGAAGACGTACATTTTTGTAGATTTTTACACTTATGAAAAGAAAAACAAAATAGTGAAGCAACAACATGATAATGGTAAATCAGTTTAGATCTATATACTTGTATATTTCATACATTATGCAGTGTTTAGTATCAGGCAGTGTTATAAATGTTTATCAAATGTACAAACAGTTCATTAATTAAATCGTTGATATTTCGTTTTCTGATGCTATGTTTTCTAGTACTTGTTTAATCGAATTCATGTCGTAAATAAGTTTAAATAAGGCATAAATAAGGTTTGTTTATGTGTGTTTATTTTTTATTTTCAGAAAATGAAGTTGTAGTTGTGTCATGTAGAGAAAATCTGTGATGTAAAACTTCGTAAAATTTGAATTCTGATAAAAGATATGTTCGAGCGTATGCATTAATTTGATGTTTCTTGGGGCTTTAAACATGCACGTGGTGATGCATGTATCTTTCTTGTTATTTTCTTAGAATTTCAATCCAATGCATATCATTATTGGTCATTAACATAAAAACTCTTGAAGCAATTTCTATGGTTCACGAAATATGTGGCACGTATATCGGCGCGAAATCGAGGGATGGTATTCTCTTAAATATCACATATAACAGTCGTTGTGTTGAAACATTTACCGAAGGTGATTTCCATTAGATGGAGAATTAATTGACTGAATAACTGTCTGCTATTACATTCATAGTACCCAATGGCTAGAGTTAAGTAACGTGCAGCTTAAAATCAGCTAGAATATTATATAAACTATTTATAAAAGTGTATAAATGATGTTGTTGCAGCTTTGAGAGACGTCTGCATCAATTGTTTGGTTAATATATATAACGTATTGTTCTTATGTTGTTAATTGGTGTTGTGTAACTTGTAGTCTTGGTGAAGCACAGTTTTCTTGTACGGTCACTAGAAACGAAATGTTTTATTTGTTGAAAACCGGCTTTGACAATAGACCGTATCCTTCTATATCGGCATAATGTTTAATGTGCGTAATTTCATTATAACAAACACAGTGCCTTATCATTAAAACTGCCGCAAAATACCAAGCTGAACAAACAGTCATCAACTTATACACGCTCGTACGTAAATAGTAAATCTTGGCCGATCAAAACTTTCTCTAAGATACAGCATTGCATCATCAGAGGAAAAACATTTTTTTCACGTAATGTCCCTTTGATGCATTTATAAACTACACTACCTTTGGCTGCGATGCATGTGTTTCTTGGAGTTCTATGTAGGAAACCGGTAACCACGGAGTTATGCATCGGACCAAAACCAGACTCAAAAAGTCCGATAAAAATACTCGACTGGACTTTTGGGTAAGTCTTGACAAATCTATACCAGAATAATAAAAATAGGTTTATTTTTGAATGCATGTACAAAATGTATTGGATGAGGTGAAATTGTTATATACAGAAATAATTGGCACTCTGGCTTTAATATGAGCGTGACAGTGGGGTTTGGGCTAACATACTTTGAGTCAATCCGTATGCATGAGAAAGCTGGATGCTATTTCTATAGATTGGTATATTTTGAGAGGGACCGATTTACAAAAACTTGTCATTTTTGTTGACTGACATTGGGCACCTTACATTGAATTAAACAGCAATTCTATTTGGTGGTTTTTAAACTGAAGTAGAAATCGTATGTTTTTATAAATATTGGGTAATGTTTTATCTTGTTTTTTGTACAATGAATTCAAAACTAATGAGATATTTCGGTTGGTTATGCTATTACTTGTTAACTGTACCATGTACTATGTAATTGCGTTTTACATTTTAATATTGTTATCCAAATTACAAAAAATCTCTTCCAATATGTCTATTGATTTATCTGTATCAGTCAATGATCTGACTTAATTGCCACGTACTTTAGAAAATTAGAAATGTGGCAGATATATCTACACTCAAAACAGAAATTCTCGACAATCAGAAACATCACAAATAATCTCGAATGAAGCAATTTATATGCAAAATCTGTCCTGAAATCAATTACAAATCTAATATATCAACATACGTGAGAATAATAATTAAGTTAAAGCACGAGTAAGTAGATTATAATTTTTTTAAAAGGCTAGCTGGCCTAATTTTTTATACAATACTTTCCGTGCATATTAATTGGACTCAATAATTATCTTTCTGGATAAAAACGACGTTACGAGCATTGGCGATCTACATAACATACACCAGGGCATGTGATATTGTTCAAACTACTTAAAAAGATTGACACAGTGTACCCAAATAAACTGAATTGTCTCTCTTCTATCAAGAACAACTCTGAAAATTTGTCATTGCAGATAGATATATTATTTTCCGGTGAAAGCTTCGATTTTCGAAATTCTAAATAGTAGGGCACACAGCTACGTCAGCAGCGCCTAGCCACAAACTCAAGAGTCATACATAGTACAATCCATCCACATCCCCAAATAATGGATGCTATAAGCGAGCCTTGTATGCTCACTCCGTAATGAATGACACACTGTGAACTTTGAATTTTGTGCATAATTAGCCATAAAGGGAGGTAATTATAAGTGATAACTACACTGGAGTGTACGGGGCGACTTTTTACAGCCGCCACACAGCACTAACACCTACTATAGTGATAAGTAAAAAGTATCTAAGTATCATATGCTTTTTGATATCACTACGCGTATAAAGTATCGATTATGTCATTTTGTACCATTGTTTATCGTACAATTTGGTGAATTTATACTGTAATCTAGTCCGTGAATGAGTTTCCGATGCTTTAACATATGATGAAAATATATTTCGGAAAGACACGATCAAAGAGTACAAGAGCAAAATGCATTGCTTAAGGAGGTATACACCATGATTATTTCCCAAATGATAAAATAATATATCAAGGAAGTAAGTATTTACATTTTAGCTGTATCGTTAATGTGATGAGTGTGTACACTATAAGAGAAATGTTTATCATATAAAACGGATTGCATCTACGTATTAGTATCCATCTTCCAGACACGTACATATACAAGGATCTTTTTTATGTTGTTATTTATTTTTATTCCAGCAAATCACTGGTGTTTACGAGTGTCTACGAACAGACGTTTTAATATATGTGTTACATGCACTAGGTGAACTTGTAGAGATATGTTTCTATAACAGAAACGTACGAGATCCCAGTATCGACGTCATCATTAATGTTATTTGAGCGAGTAATGTGTGTGTCTTTTGAACAACAACAACAACATACATGGGAGGACATGCAGCGTTTGACAACAGTAACACACATTACGACAAATGGACACAAAGCAAACTAAAAGTAGCAAAGATATCCACCAGTAAGAAAGAAATTGTGAGCATGAATAGAATGTGCTAATAGGTCGCTGTACTTAGTAGTAGTCAGTATACGCACTGTAAAACACTGCGAAGCTGTTCGTCTTGTAAACAACATGTTCTCCAATTGTATCGTCTTATGAACGGCAGATATATTGTAATGAGATGGCTTCTGCCAGACTGTACAAGTATTCCTTATAAAATATAAATCTTCTTTAAACACGGCGGGGAATCACGTGGTTTCGATGGTAGGAGCCACCACAATGATGGCGGCCAAATAGCGTTGACTTAATCCATATTTTGAGGTAAATATATAACATCGAGACTCGTTTATTTGTGGACACCCCGGCCAGCACGCAATGGCTTCTCCACTGAATCTTTTGGCACCCTACTTTCCACGATTGATCCCGTAGTTTCCTCAAACACTTCGATATTGTTCCGTAAATAACAAAACACTAGCGGGGTAGACCTCACGATAATGACAATTTTGACCAAATTATGACCATAATTTTTATTATCTCCTTTATATCATCCGTATTTCATGCGATTACAATTTGCGAACATTTCGCCAAGATTTTCCAACAAAATTACAACCAGAATATCATATATTTTGGTATTCTGAAAAATAAAACAGTCAATTTGCATGAAATATAGGATCCACGCTAAGGGTAGGATGCACGATTGAAGCTTGGTAGTGCACATTCATCAGTGCGGTCGGCAGTTTTCTACGGTTCTATCGATCGAAATATGCGGAACGGGCACACAGTGTTCATTTATACAAGTCAGGAAGCTATAAGTTCAGTATATACGGTCCATGTACAAGTGCATGTATGCAATTAGTATGCTTACTGGCATATTTTGTTTATAATTGAATTCTATAAGCTCACACAACACAGTTGTAGGGTGTATACTGTCTGTCCTTCAGTCAGTCTGTTCGAAAGACGAATTCTAGTGAACACAACTCGACCTACAGTAACTGTTGTTGCTGGAGTTCCCTAAAACTTTCTCTTATGAACAACCTTGACATTTAGAAATAATAAGTGATGGATTGATTTTGCAAATACAAATGTAATGTGGTCCTTTGTCGACGGGGTATGATAGTCTGACAGCTATTTTTTAAACAAATAATGTTGATGCATAAACAATACACGTAATTCGTGTATGTGTGTCGATCAATGTCTTGCAGAAATATGTTTTTAATGATAGAACTGTTTGGTATAAATAAGCCCGTGTGAAATAGCTTGACTCTCCAGTTAATCGCATATAAATCGGTTATATATTTTAACACATATTGTCTAATATTCTATGTAATAGGTCATCACGTTGATTTTTTTCTTTCACTTCTTCCAGAGCAATGCGTTGAAAAAGTCGCACCTTAGCTTAAAGTCCCACAAAGTTTCAGAAACAGCAATATTTTACAACCTACTAAGACTATGAACATTGATAAGTTATACACTACCCACAAGTTCTAACCCGCCACCTTACATATTTCGCCATAACTTTTTAATTAAAGTATGTACCCGCATGAAATTGTGCATACCAATACTTGAATACAAGCTGAAACTAATTATGAATTTATTTTGGACAACAAACAGTCACAGGCGTGTTACGTAATGAGGTATGTTTTACCAATTCACAAAAATACCCAAACTGTTTATGGAATCGCGCATTAATCAGCGCATGGAAAGCACTTTTTAATAAACATTTTGACATAACAAATCCCTGCCATATACGAAAAAACTCGTTGCATGCCGTGATTCACTCCAGACGAACTCGGTTGAAGAGTAACACTCTTTGAACAAAATAAGAAAAAGGCTTTGTCAACAATGTTGATTTTGAAAAAATCACGATTGTATGTAAATAATCACAAACCGAAGTTTAATAAACGAAGATAACCACTGAAACTGCAAAATCAAACAAAAACAATAAAATAATATGCTTGTGAAATTAACAGAAACAAGGGTCGCAACTCTACCAGATCTCATAACATTCCAACATGTGTGTCGTGTTCTTTATATAAGTGGCGGGTTAGCACTTTTGGGTAGTGTAGATCTCCCTAAATGGCATAGAATCAGCATACATATTAGATCTATTTTTACTTTCATCCTTTGTTTACAATCTGAAATCGAAGGGTCGTTCCGAGAACAGTTCGTAAAGTTCTATTATAAAGCGAGCACGCATATATTGATGACCAATTTATGCGAGTATATACGTGTAACTAAAAGCTAAATACCGGTATCCTCCTGTACCGATAATCGCCGGTATCCTAATGAACTATATTGTATGATTCCCGAATCCGAAATCCTCTCTAGTCCGAAATTTTTGGGCAGTCCAGAGGGAGTTCGGATTAGGGAGTTTCTACTGTATACTATTTCACGGGGGAATTGAAGGCTAAGTTGTTTCCATTCGGTTATAATATATGTACAGTATGAATACATTGAGACAGAATTAAAGTGTAGATGTAATAATGCTTTAGACCTGCCGTCCACTTAGACCCCGATGCTATGCGAAAGGGATGCCGATTATAGACTGCTCGTTTCGGAAAACCTTCGGGATCATTTATTAATAAAAATGGGCGGAGGTTTGTCATCGTGGTTGTTCGGCGAGTATTCGCGGATCGGTATACAAATTGAATTGTTGTGGTATGCACGCAGTATGCATGCCGAAGCCTATCCGAAATAGCCGAATGGTAGATCCGATCGTAAGGAAAGCCGGGTTGCGGCTAGACCTGCCGTCCACTATACTCGATGCTACGTGGAGGGGATGCCGGTTAGAATGTGCTCGTATCGGGAACCCTTCGGGATCATGTATCAATCAAAATATGCGGAGCCGTGTCATCGTGCTTGTTCGGGAAGTACGATATTCGCAGTTCGGGGTAAGAATGGTTGCTGTATACATGTACACACAGTATAAATGCCGAAGCCTATCCAAAGTAGCCGAACGTACCGCGACTAAATGTCGTCAGTTCAGGAGTTAGTCCCGAATGTTCCCCCCGACCGCGTGATATGCGGAAGGGTTTACGAATCGATGCCGATAGGTTGCCGAAATGTTGTCGATGTATAGGCGATGCCGAACTACTAGCTCGACCTAGAGGCAAACTGACGGCATCGCTTCAGCTGTCATTCGGGATATACAACTGGGATAATGTCGCGTAAATTTACGCATATTATATATATCTACCTTACGCAAATTCGTAAGTTAGTTTTACTATAGATAAACCGCAATCACTCGGGCGTAAATATACTTTTTTACATTGGAGAATGTTTTATGATGTAGTGCGCATAGCGCAGTTGGCTAAGCTACTATGAATACGAGTTCTTCAGAACTTTACGAATGAGTTCGATTCCCATTCTGGTATTTTTTCGCTCAGCAAGCATTTTTCGTGTTTGTTTAATTACACAGAGATGTATATAAACGTTATGGCGTGTAAAAAGTACATTAGAAATATGTCTAAGCTGGTGCACATATATAGAGACGACGCAAGAAATCTCATCGGAAACGTATATAGGATTTGTATGGAGGAGAAGGGAATAGAATTGAAGTTTTCGCTTGTCAGTGCGTGAGGGATGGTTGTCGGACTGACAGGAGCTAAGCAAATAGAATGCATATAAGATTATCTCAGAGTTGTAACTTGTAACTCAATGGATACTTACACCGAATCTGATACTTTGTATAATTATGCAAAAACTAAAAATGAAATGAGAATATAGAAAAAATGAATAAATTAAATATGATGATATGTGGTCATATCGTAATCATATAAAACAATGAATACATATAACATAAGAATAAGTTTATTAGATAAAAAGAAACTGTTCGTTAGTGGGTTCGAACTTACACTGGAAATAAAAGATAGTCGGTTGAAAGCGATAACCACTGTACCACTGCACCACACAGTCAAGTTCATAACATGATCGGCATAGTTTCCGTGTGTTAAACTCATCACTTCGCCGTTTTCGGTGAGCGTTCGGCATCGATTCGGCTTTCCATCTAGAACCATTCGGGATGGCTAATGAATACGGAACCTCACAGAAGGCGTCCCGAAGATGCGGAGTGAATGCTGATGGTTTACTGAAACTCTCCCGAAGCACTTCCAAGCAAGACCTTCGGTGTCCATTTTTTTAAAATTTAAAACGAAGATTTTCTGTCCCGAAGGGTACCAGGGCACTGTTTTATCAACGAACTTACGGAAATCGTAAACTTACGGTCAACTTTAATTTCTTTATAATACCTTTACATCTATAAAATGTGGTAAATGGAGCTGGTGTACTAATCAAGGTTTATTTAATGAATTTCCAAAAACAGTATATGTCCCCAATGTGTAGTTGTTAAATGGTTATACTGAATCTAAATCTGAACGTAAGTTTACGATTTCCGTAAGTACGTTGATAAAACGGCACCCAGAGGCGGAATTATACGGAAGGATTCCATAACATCGCGATGGCATGCCGAACAATCTCGATCTGGTGAATTTCTGCTTCGAGAACCCATCGGGGTCCTAGTGGACGTCAGGTCTTATAAATATATAAATATTTTATCTATATTTTATTTCTGCCAATATTGTTTAAAATCTGTCGGAAAGAAGCGTTGGCTTTAAGAGATGTGAAATTGTGTCGCCCTTTGTAACTATTAATGAGTTCTAATGGGCTGAAAAGTAGACTCTTTAAATCCTGGATTCCGAGTAGTAAATGTTGCTTAAAGAGAAAAGACTGAATTCAAGGCGTCAGTTATAGCAAACTACATCGCACAGCTAGCAGCAGCTTTCCACAACATTCCAATATTACAGAATTATAACTTCCCACATTCCCACTTTTAGCCGTCCAGCGACAATGCCGTCCAGCGGCAATGCAAAGACAATTTGGTTAAAATAATGGTACCATAAATATATAATTTTTCAATTATAATAAAATATTACCAAATATCCCACAGCGAACATTGATAGATCTAAACGATAAATTACGACTGGACTAGCTGTTCAATTTCACACATATGAATGTTCATGCTATTTGTCTGGTCCGCATCGTTATTAAATTCTTCGTGTAATACCTAATTAGATATCTTAATTATAATCTGACTTGTTTGTAGATGAATTAGTACAGATAGAGTAGGCCGTCATCTCACGGTTACAGTCAACAAAGTGAACTGATCGGTAAGCATTCAATGCGATCGATAGAAGCGTAGAAAGCTGTCGACTAATAGCATACTTATATAAAAGAACATTATGTGTCCGTTCCGCATATTCCGATCAATAGAACCGTAGAAAACTACCGACCGCAATGATGGATGCGCTCTGCTCAGGTTCAATCGTGCGTCCTACCCATAGCGTGGATCCTATCTTTCATGCAAATTGACTGTTAATTTTTCAGTAAACCAAAATTCTGGTGGTTATTGTGTTGGAACATGTTGGCGAAATGTTCGCACATTGGAATCGCTTGAAATACGGATGCTATAAAGGAGATATGGTCATATTATGGTCTAAATCGTCATTATCGTGAGGTCTACCCCGCTAGTGTTTTGTTATTTACGGAACAATATCGAAGTGTTTGAGGAAACTACGGGATCAATCGTGGAAAGAAGGGTACCAAAAGATTCAGTGGAGAAGCCATTGCGTGCTGGCCGGGATGTCCATAAATAAACGAGTCTTGATGTTATATATTTATCGTGGCATACATAGATGCAATAAAATATTTGTTAGACAATGGAAGGGAAACACAAAAGGTGTATTTGTAATAACAAGCCAGTGTCATGTATTTAGTTCAAGAAAACAAAAGGAACATGTTGCTATTTTACGAGCCAAGTTGAAATGTGTAATTGACAAATTATGTACTTCCAATTAGTTGATAGAAAAATAAATTGATACACATGCTTATGCAGAGTGTCTCTATGTCAGCTCTTTAGTTATTGAACACTAAAATAATGCTAAACTTAATGTAAATTACCATTGTCGTTATCAGTAATGCAATTGTGACATTTCAATGACCTATATATCGCTGGCTTACAATGAGAAGGTCGTAAATACGACCTTATAAGAATGATACATATTTAAATTCAGCACCAGAATGCGCTTCTCATTAGCATATTCATGACAATCGGAACTTGCAATATTAGCCAAACTGCAGTTCAAACAGGTTGTTTTACCATAAGTAAAGAGTATTTTCGGACAGTTTTTTTTCGCATTACTAGTATATCAAAATATCGATTTTGCACCTTACGACCTTCCCAATCTACGCCAGTGATATATGATATTAACCTATCATAATATGCCTGAGATCATTTCATACACGAGTACAGCTATGTTCGAGATTATATGCATTATTAATGTTGTGGGAAAAAATTATGGTGTATCTCGAGCCTTTATATATGCACATAAAACTACCTGCAAAGGTTGTATTTACGTAAATTCCTGATTTAATGCACATTATTAGGGGATTTAAATAGCCCCGCGCAGCGGGGCTTTTGAAAATACCCAGACCGTTAACAGGCGAACGTGCATATTTTCGTTGAGTTTCTGCCGGTACTAATGCTTTCAAAAAAAGTTATTTCCGGTCAAAAATTTCAGGCAGTTTTCCGAGGTGAATAGTCCTTGGAATATAAAAAAATAGTAACCTGTAAACGGTTGAGCCTATCGTTCTCTTTCGATTAAATATCATTTTTTAAAAATGTGTAATAAATAAAAAAACTATTTTTTAAAAAACAAAGGGAAGTAAGAAATACGCTACTGTAGATACTCCACTTTACGTGTCACTAGCCAATTGATTACAAGCGTTTGCGAGATTTGCATGCGCCCATTAGACATGGAAGATGTTTTAAGAATCATCAAAACCCAAAAAATAAAGGTGAAACTTTCATTTCAATAGCCGATTTATCATGACAGTACTCGATCTCCGAGGAAATTGGTCTTTAATAGACATTTTTATGTAGTTTTACAATGATATCAACACTCAGATCATACCAGATGCTTGAACGTAAGTAGGCTACAATTCGTTCCATGTCAACAATGCAAATCAACAATTCTATGTCTCAATGTATAGCTTGTCAAAGCAATGTTTATGAGATTATTTTGTTACTGTCAGTGTGTATAAGACTTATGTACCAGTTAGTTAGGTGCTCCGGGATTTTGAGTTGTCAAAATCAACAGCCCTTCTATGGCCTACGGGGAAGCTGATGGTAAATCTCCCGCATTTCTTCTGACATCTACCGGTAAATATTGTCTCTAGGCTGTTGGTTTTCGCAGAAAAAATCCTAAATTTCCCCTGCCTTGCGGGGGTAGCTGGATGGTAAAAACATGGCCTATCCGCCATGGATCCCTATGGTCGGGAGGAACTGTGGATGCAACTGACTGGTGCATTAATTTTATCTGTGGTGGACAAACTTGTGTACTAGCAGGGTCCATACGTTGTCGCTTATATAATATCTTCGATTTTCCAAGCGGATAAGGACGAAAGACAAACATAGGAGGCTGTAAATTATCTATATTCGGAATATAAATAAACCATCTTATAGTAGGCCTACAATACTACAGTACAGTAAAACAAGGTACGTCTTTGATTTTATTGAATTGGAATCAAATTATGACAATTTGATTGATTGACTTGTGTGCTGTATAAAGATTACAATTCACAATGATTGGATGCATTTGTTATCTCCCTTGGATAATGCATAGCAACTGTGGCCCGTGGTCTATATCTATAAATATAGCCTAGCGGTTATCTAATATTTATTAAATCCCCATTATAGGCAATGCCTTAGTTCATATTATTGGTCATAGAAAATCAAATTATAAGGTTCGCGCATTATGTGTCACATGTTTTGGTGTACAATCATGGGATTGCCTTCACTTATCGTATCTGCCTTACTTTATGTTTCAATTGATGTACTGAAAGTAACTTCCGATAGAGAACACTTGTATGCCATTATATAACCCAATTACTAGTGTAAATACATTTTCAGTTTAAGTACCACTATATAAATATCACATAAGCAATAGCATTATTTCGATATAAAATGAACAAAGCACAGGTTTTGTTCTATCATGTATCGTGTACTTATCTAACAGATTAATCTTACACAAATTCATGCAAACATTCTCCAATTTCAAAAGTTTATAGTTCTTTATATTCACATCTCTGCGCGCAATATATTGAAATAAAACAAATGATAAAGTAGACATTTCCCCATTACAGTTTTTCCCATTACTTGAAATTGCTGTTATAAATGCTTCGCTCACTTCTAATTTTGGTTTAGAAATAATAGTGTATTAAAACTACGAGTATATGAATTAATCGGTTGATTCACATTGTACGTGATGTATCAATCCATTGGTTTCTAGAACTAAAGCTGTAGTTTGTTTTGATTTAGATTTTAATCACTTTTATCCAAAGGGTTTATTGGTTTCGGCGCATTAATCACAGAACCATATTTATTGCTGCATGCACGTACAAAACTAAAGAAATATCTCATTTGATAAACAAAATTACTTGAACATACTTTGGTTTTATGTAATGTTGTTTCAATTAATAGTTTAATTTATTTTATAAAATGTAATGTTCAACAAATCAAACATTTCTCAAATAACAGGTTTTTTGGTTTCACAGATCATAGTTTTATCTATATTGCAACATACGTTAGAAAATTAGAAATGTGGCAGCTATATCTACAATCCAAGCAGAAGTGCTCTACAATCAGATTCGTCACAAATGTTCTCGAAATAAGCAATTTATATGCAAAACTTGTCTTAAAATCAATTACAGACCAAATAAATCAACATCCATCTGTTAGAATGATAATTCAATTAAAGCACGAGTAATGTAATTAGATTAGATGGATATAATGTCAATACTTGAAATAATTTAGTAGCCCTAATTTTCTAAACCTTGCATTCCCTGAAAAATAATTGGACTCTAGAATTATCTTTCTAGATAAAAACGACATTTCGAGCAAAAGTGTTGCCTAAATAGCGATCTACATATAAAAACCGTCATGTGCATCCGATAGATTAAAGGTACTATAAATCGACAACATTGCACCCAAACAAACTGGTTTATCTGTTTTGTCTAAAATCTGGAACAAATCTGAAAATGTATAAACTTGCCGTGCAGAAAAGCGGAAGATTTATTATTTCCCGGCAAAAGCTTGTTTCTTGGAAATTATAAGTATCATATGCTTTTGATACCTCTATGCGTATAAAGTCTCGATGCTGTCCTTTGCAACATTGTTTATCGTACAATTGGGTGGATTTATACGATGCTTAAAGATATGGTGTAAATATATTTCTGAAAGACACGATCCAGGATTACTATTATCAAGAACAAAAAACATTGCTTAAGAAGGTGAGTATGTCTAAAACAACAATGCATGTATTATATACTGAGGAAGTAAGTAGTTATATTTTAGCTTCATCATTAATTTTATGAACGTGTACACTATAACATACTATATTGATTGTGTAAAAAGGATTGGATGTACGTATTTGTAATCATCTTCCAAACACTTACATCTATAAGGATCTATGTGATGCTGTTAGTAATTTTTATTCCAGCAAATCACTGGTGTTTACGAGTAGTGTCTACGAACAGACGTATTGATGTATGTGTTACATGCACGAGGTGAACTTGTAGAGCTATGTTTCTATAACAGAAACGTACGAGAACCCAGTATCGACGTCATCATTAATACTATTTGGGCGATTTATGTGTGTGTCTTTCGCAAAAGAACAAAAACATACATGTAGTGTTTAACAACAGTATCACACATTACGACAAATAGACATTTACAAAGCAAACCAAAAGTTGCAAAGATATCCGCCAGTAAGAAAGAAATAGTGAGCAATGAATAGATTGTGCTACATGTAATAGGTCGCTGTAAGTAGTAGAAGTCAGTATATGCACTGTAAAACACTGCGAATCTGTTCGTCTAGTAAACAACATGTTCTCCAATTGTATCGTCTTGTGAACTTAACATATATATGGTAATGAGATGGCTTCTGTCAGACAGTAGAAGTATTCCTTAACAAACATAAATCTTATCTTAGGCCATGTAACACACCGGATTCTAACTATTTGACATAACTCGTTCCTCATTAGATTAAGACACGTCTACGTCTTCAATGATACTTGAATGCGTCAATTATTAACACCATATACGCAGTGAGTATAAAAGTCATAAACGTCGGGTGGCTTTTGGTCATCTTTTAAATCGTTGTAATATTTTATTGATATTATCATTTAAAGAGGCGCTCCCTATAACTTTGATCGTTTATATCAATTCAGGAATATAATAAATTGCATGAGAATCATTATTGCGTAAAATCCTCAAATTTTCAAATATAAGCTCCCACTAATTTCCGAGAAATGAATGAAAACATATTTCCGAACGAGCCAAAATAGTCACGAGTTGTTTCTCTTTGATCACATAATAATAAATCGCTGGAAGCGATTAATTATTATTGGAGATTTAAATATACTTTTAACATTATATAGAGATATTTGCGCACACTTTCTTCTGATAAATTGATAGTGCTTTGTACATTTAGTTCATTTAATTGGACAGTAGAGAAAATATGCTAGTTAAAGGGAATGCCTCTTTAATCAACGACTGCATTTCGCAACACAACTACAACGTACGGGTACATGAGAAGATATGCCGCACTTGTACAATGCGTCCTATCAGCAGCATGCTTTACAGGTTTCCCGTCGTGCGAACTATATATAGATTGTCATAAGGTATCTATATATCAATACAAGAAATCCGTTGTAAAACCATTTATCACAATGTCTTCTATTCGTTTCTCAACACTCGTTTTTCATCAGCTTTAGAAGTGCCTTTGATAATACTTTAATATTGTTTATACTTCTATTATTCCCCACAAACGCTGTGAGTTATTTGTATTTTAACGATTAAGCAGTTTTGTCTTATTTAGCGATGCGGCTGTCTCATTGCTAACATTCACGTTCAACGGGCAGAAAAAGATTAATGGCCCTTCATTTCGATGTATATTTCGCACCACATAATTCATCCTTACTTCACTAAATAAACTGAGAGACAATCTTTTAATATGCAAATACTGTTTAAATATCTTCACCAATCGGACATAAACACAAAGGGTACATCAATAGACAGTGTTAGTAAGAAGTTATTTCAAGTTTACAATTAAAAAAATATTTTTGAATTATTTGCAGAACTTTTGACGGTCGGTATTTTGATCCAAGTACACGATACAATTGAACAAAACTCGTATATTAGGATATTAGCATCGTTAAACAAGTCAAAACGGACCGATTTTAGACCACCTAATGGTCGTTTCCTAAAAGTGGAGTAAATTGTCTTAAGGCTTGTTTATAGGACAATGTGGCAATAAATCACCTGACCCTGAACTCTAGTTCAGTTATCTTCTAATTGTATTTTGGGTAATTTCTAAATAATGCAAAAAACGCCAGATTTATATACGGGCTCGTATAATGTTTCCTGAATCTTAACATGGACTTCGAAAGTTATGAATGGATATCCACCAACATTGGTAGCTGCTGACGTCTGGAACAGAGACAAAAAACCTTTACGTAATTAAAAGGAAAATGCAACTGTGTCTATGTAAGACATGATAATTCTTTTAAATTAAAATCCGGCAGAAAGTGTATTCAGTTGAAACCATATAAAGTCAGTCAAAGCCATCTCATTAACGGACATAGCAGACATAGATGAAATCAAATATTAGTGAGACATAGGAAACGAAAACGCAAGAACATTTGTAGTGGTAACTTCACTTTTTGACGTTCAATACAAAAGACAGAACATGTTGCTAATTTACGAGCCAAGTTGAAACATAAGATAGGGATTTGTAATTGACGAAGTACGTACTTCCAATTAGATGAAAGATAAATAATTAATTTATATATATATATATATATCCTCAGTAATTGTACTGTTACTAATGTTAATGCACAGTGTCTCTCTGCCAGGTCTGTATTTATTAAACACTTAAAAAAATGTTAAACTTAATGTTCACCGGCTTACAACGAGAAGGTCGTAAGTACGACATTGTAAGACTGATTTATGTACATACTTAAATTCAGAATCACAATAAGCTTCTTATGAGCATATTTTCATGAAAATCGGAACTTGCCATGTTAGTCAAACTGCAGTTCAAAAAGCCTGTTTTACCCTAAGTAATGAGTATTTTCGGACAGTTTTTTTCTTCTTTTCTCAAAATATCGATTTTGTACTTACGACCTTCTCAAGTATATGATGTCAATCTATCATAATATGCCTGAGTACATTTCATACACGATTTCAGCTATGTTCGAGATTCGTTCGATTATTAATGTTGTAATAAAACGTATGGTGTATCTTGCGGCTTTATACGTGCACAAAATGACGTCTGCAACGGTAGTATTTTCGTAAAATCCTGATTTAATGCACATTATTTTTTGGTCATAGAAAATCTTTCAAATAATTTGTAAGGTTCCGTATTATGTGCCATATGTTTTGTTGTACAATCGTGGGATTGCCGTCACTTATCTTGAATGCATTAAAAGCTACTTTAAATCGATAATATTGCACCTAACAATGGTGTGTCTGATATCAAGAACTGACAAACATGAGACACAGTTGAAAAATGTTTTAGCCTAAGTACAAAATGTATGTTTCTATAAAAAATAAAAGGACCCAGTATCGACATCTTATTGAAAAAGTGTTTATCGATGTATCATCTGCACGAGTGAATTTTGCAAGAAAAAAACGACATACGAGTACATGGGACGATATGCCGCTCTTACCAAATGTGTCTTGACAACAAAATGTTCTCCAGGTTTTCCGTCGTGCGAACAGTATATAACTTGTCATGATATGGCTTCTATATATCAATACAAGTATTATATTTGAAAAGGTAATCTTTTGTAAAGCCATGAAACACATGTTTTCCATTCATTTGACAACACTCGTTTTTCATCAGATTTGGAAGTGCCTGTAATAATACTTTAACATGGTTTATACGTCAAGTATTCCCCACACATGCTGTGAGTTATTTGTATTTTAACGAGTTTGCAGTTATGTCTTATTTACCGATGTCTCATTGCTAACATTCACGTTCAACATGCAGCTTTCCATTCGTTTGACAACACTCGTTTTTCATCAGATTTAGATGTGCATTTAAGAATACTTTGTCTTATTTACCGATGTCTCATCGCTAACATTCACGTTCAAAATGCAGAAAAAGATTTATTGCCCAAAGTTTCCATGTGGATTTCTTACCACATAATAACTCCTTACTTCAATTGATAAACTGAAAGAGAATAGTTTAATATGCGAAGACTGTTTAAATATCTCCAACAATTGGACGCATTGTAATTTAGTTCCGTGTTATTTTTGTATTCTTCATTTCATATACGAGTCTCGTTGCAGGAGCCCTTCTATTCAGAACATGACACAGCGTACGTGGCACAATTTCGCGGAATCCTCAAGTTTTAAGCCATATGTACTTTAATGACTGGATTGACTAATTAATATCGTTAGTTGGAAGCTCAACCATGTCATTCTTGACACTTCGTGTACTTCTCCCTTAATTAAATGTTCGACCAAGTGTATGGGGATTGACTGATAAATACCGTTAGTTTGAACCTCAACAGTAATCACTGACAGTTTGCTATTAATTAAACGTTCGAAAAGGTGTATAGAGCATCTTAAAATACAACACACTTTTCAATTATTCAACACTCGCACACGTTCTTAATACCAGTAAGTCTTTCCTTTCTCTAACTCATCTGAGAAAACAGATTGAACCATTGATGTTAAAGTACATGTACACGGATTAGTATAAATTGTTGGTGATGTTTGTGTTTGTTTTGTACTTACGCGGCTGAAATAGAAGTAAACTATACATTGAGTGACATATGAATTACATCCCTTCCAAAACGCTGCTCGGGTTTGACCAAGTAGGACAAGATATCAACTAACTGAAGCTCTGTAACTTTACATCACAATCTTCTTTCTAATATAGACACCAGTGCGGTGGCCTCCGTAGCTCAGTAGTTAGCGCGCTTGCCGCCTAATCCGGCGACCCGGGTTCAAAACCGGGCGGAGGCACACACATGCCTGCCATATTCAGCAGAAAGCTGACTGGCAGATAAAGGCAATGCTCGGCATTTTTTAAGATAGGAAAAGTGTCGCTACTTACAGTGTTAGGATAATCATATTATAATCGTGATGGCCTTAGTGAGGATTACGTACATGTAGGTACTCGTACATGTTTGTCAAAGTATACAAACATTCTAAGACACACCAACGCCAGTATAAGCAGGGGACCTGAACTCGTAAAATTTACCAAAGGCCATTTGGTATACCACAGTCTTACCAACACCAAGTATAAAAGAAATACATATGCAGACCAGTGCATTTTTTGATACCCACCGTGTATGACGGCTTTCCGACATGTCATTTGGTCCTAAGCCATGTTGAGAGATTGCTGTTCATCTGAAGTAAATAAAGCGAGACAACTACTGTTTATATTCTGCATTATTTGGAATCAAGAGCACGTGAACTTTTCATAGATTAACAGTTGCGTGGTTTATATTGTCAAACATAATGAACATTCTAAGTGATTATGTATGTACGTGGGTGAATCAAAAAGTTCGTAGAAAAATATCATAACTCACAAACCACAGCTTCAAACGCTTTCAAATTTTAATATAATGTGATCATAAGTATAGCAAAACGATTTGTCAAATTTCATTGAATTAGTCAAAATTACACGATTTTTACATTAAAACACACACATGCTGTGACAGCATACCGGAGCACGTCAGTAGCATTTGATGAACGACGTCAAACTAACACCGCGTTAGTCAATACTTACGTTAACGTTTTGACTCGTTTTCGCTTCTCGAGTGACTAATATGTAGGTACTTTTGGATAACCATCGTGATAATACTTTCTGCTTTTTCAATTCGTTGTTTAATATCGCGTACGCTGTCCCAGAAGATTGATCTAAGTGTTTTGCTATATCGGCTATTATATAGCGCTGGTCCTCTTCGACGACGTTGCGAACCAACGTCACCAATATCGGGTGTATTTAATTTGGTTGTCAAAATCCGTCGGCCTACACGAAATCACAAATTCCATTTATAAATCGATGTATTTATTTCAGGATATATACCTGCACGTTTCAAACCATATATTGTCTCTGATGCCGTACGTATATTCCAGTTTCATGCTGATTTTGATAGCCGTCCGCGGTTCCGTAAATTCCGGTAGACCCGTTTTACGCGGGTATTTTTATGTAGTGCGATTATGTTAATGTTGATTAAAGCATCATTTATAAGAGATGACGTCTGAAATTTTGACAGACTTTATAAATGACATCATGCATAACATTTTGACGATTTTTGGAGGTACTGCAATTGAGATATTTTAGAAAATTTAATAAAATGTGTTTCACATTATCCGTGTGCTCCGGTATACGTAATCGCCCTTATTTAAGATATTAATGTTTTTAAAACGGTAATCATTAGATCGCTACAAATATGTGTATGTAATTCATTCAGTATAAATATGACGACAAATAAAAAAGTTATGGCAAAATTCTACGAACTTTTTGATTCACCCACGTATTTTTACCAAACGTATCATGTTAAATTAAATTTTTCCAGATAGCCAATAATTAAAATACCATTTTTGTCTATGTGAACATTTAAAAAATAGTTTTGGTGATTATATAACATTGGTAAAACCTCGCATAATTAGAAAAATGAATTGAAAACCTAACTGAAAATATCTGGTTATCTTTTATTATTGCGTGACAAAGCACCAATAATTCATAAAAACGTTCTTATTGATCACATAAAAAATTTGTCTTGTAATCATGCGAAATGGAGAGATATTTACAGCTGCCGAATACACATACTGCAAAGGTCATCCAATTTAGTTCGTCTACAAACTGCTTTATAAGGATCAATAACATGTACTTTTATGGTATGATACATTTTACGAACATCGATGTCAATTCCAGTATCATCAACAAATATCATTAAGAGAAGCAGCAGCGTTTGTTTGTCCCAAATGATTTCAAAAAGGTTCCGGAATAAATTGAAGTAAGGACTGAATGACCTTTACAAATTGTATACATAAAGTACCAGTCTTCTATCCCGTGTTCTGTATTTATGTTTTTCCAATTATTTGCAATTATTATTTTTACCCTGGGATCATCATGTCCTCTATACGTTGCAGTAGATACCCGAGTCAAATTCTATTGACCATGTGGTGATTAAATGGAATTATTTATTATTTGTAAATAGAAATCGCTATTGCAGGAAAGCGTATTTGGACTGTAATGAAAACTTTCAATCAATGGATTGAAGCTACCTAGCACGTAGGCTACAATCCCCTACGGGACATTCTGTGAACTGAGTACTGGTGAATATGACTTCAGTAAAAATACATGTTCATCAGGGGCCTTATTCACAAACAGTGTTAGTCTAACACTCAGACTTAGCCTTTACATTTCCATATGTTCTATTTGATCTAGTGGTGTTATAACTTATAAGTGTATCGATTTTGAAATAAATGGGTATGCGTGTTCAGTGGGTAACAATAAATATTCAGATTAAATGTCACATGGTTAAATCTGATTGCAAAGAAATGGCAGTGCATATAAATGTTGTCCATGATAAGTCTAAGTCTGACTTTCAATCTAACAATGTTGAGGAATAAGGCTCAGTTGTTTTAGTAGTAGATTGTGCATAATTGGCGGCGGTCGTGCCAGATGCGTTTGACAGCTTATCTTTTGTTACAATACATTTGTTCGCTAGCATATTTCCATAATGTTGATGAATTTGTTGCAACTAACAGTTTACGTGTCACATAATATTAATATCCAGACCAATTAGTAATTGTATAAAGCTAATATGCATTACGCTCGAATATACCGTAAGTATTCGTAACATTTCAAGCGCATTATATGTTGCGGTTCTGTATTGACATTTCATTTCTCGATTTCGACAACTTAACCATTCCGTCATCAATGATGCTTATGGACATTTTTGCTACAGACAAATAGTCTTTATCAATGATACAGTTACCTGTGTTAACTGATCGCTATTACAGAAATAGCATAAAAAACATCGTGCTGACATCATTATCGATTAGTAGATGAATGAATTTTACACACAAAAGAAGATGTTTGCATTTTATTCCATTTCAAATAGTTCAATACCCCGTGGTCTCAAACGGAGAATCTTGCAAAGGAATACATGTCGAATGGGTTTAGGAGCTGTGCATTTGAAAAGAAACACACACGGAATGCATTGTTCAATTTGTGTTTTTCTTTAATTGTGTTGGACTGAGACACCTGTTGATTTTGAACATGTCATATCCGGTCAATTCAGGACAAAAACAATCAAACTTGGAATCGTAATTAATTGCCTACCATTGTACGAGGTATGTTCCAGAAATAATAGGACTTTTCTTCTAACTTCTTACTCAGCACTTACATTTTAATGAAATTTGTCTCATATGCTCAGCAATGTATGCTCTATATACTGTGATTGAAAGACTACGTCATAATAACGTCATGGTGCGACCCGCCTCCTTGATACATAGCATATTTAATGTTTAATATATTTCTTATTTTTCATCCAATGACTTTGATATTTCGCATGCTTGTCAGTGAAAGATCAAAATATTATTATATACAATTAGTTGTCTTAATTTCTGATTTTCCGTGCTGCTATGAAAAAAGTCCTATTAATTGTGAAACATCCCACGTATATCATTTTGTTTCTAAGTGGTTATATTCAATGGAACCCCATGATCTTAAATGTTAATTGATTAATCGTTTTTATTTGAATCCTGGCCTATAAGAACAAAGATAGTGAAATATCGGACAGGGTATGCAGTACTCAACAGAACCGCTCACCGGGAAGGTAACACAAAGCGTCTTTAGAAAATTTAAATGCACGACAAAAATGTTGTCATACTATAATTACGTTTAAGGATTGTTTGCACGACCACTTTAGGGTAATGATTATTTACCATACACATACCTTTTGGCAGCTACTGTATATACTGAGTATGGTGTCATCGTGTCATTGTCCAAGGTGGCATTAGGAGCAATTATTCTGTAAAAGTAATTCCTATCCAGCAGGTTCCAGTAATTAGATACGCCTCAAAATTTCTTTGCTCACGTATGTATTCTGTCTCAAATTAAATTTTAATATTAAGCATGACCAATAATACTTTCGACCAGTCAGTTCTTCTTAAGACTCCAAACAATCTTGAACGTCTTATTTTTGAAATGTTGAATTTAAAATATGGTATAGAAATGTCTAGAAAACAAAGGTTATTAAGCGAGTCCTTTTACATAGAACGATTGCTGTATACAGTACAAGGTATATAAGGTTAAAAGACAATCAATGAGAAATACAAAAATTCATGTATACACAAAACTACGACCATCACCAACCTCTACAAGCAATTTTATCATAACACATACAAGCAAAACATGCACAATTGTACAGAAATGTAATACTATCACTTAAGTTTGTTTTACAATTTATAAAAGCCACTTGAAAAGGTGTTCTGTGTAACTAACTAGTAGACACTGTATAGTATATCGCAAAACCTTAAATAAATGAGAACATCTGAAGGGTAAGGCAGCACTCAAATAAACCAGCAGAGCAAAGAAAACATTACACAAATACACAACATAATACCCACACATACCCCAAAGGAGCTAATGGAATGACCAAGTCCAGGTTGTCAATAAGCTAAGTAATCTAAAGTTTCATAAAGATATGACAAATCGGTGACCTCGAGTAACAAACGATGTATTGTTATGGCTTGACCTAGTTACTGATCAAGGATGACGGAAAATACCGAAGACATGGCATGCAATGGACTAATAGTTGTTTCAAATGAAGTTATGACTCCATATCGTTAAATATCCTATTTTAATAGACTAATTTTACGTTACACATTCTGTTTACAGTCTTTACGAACGGTCCAGCGTTAGCAAAATTGAAAGCAAAACGTATTGCACCATTTTAAAAAATGCATTTATCAAAGCGTCCTTGCATTGTTTTAACACGCATACATCATTCACAATCCGGTTACAGTGTATGCATTTTCAAAATGATTCAACATGACGGCCATACAGAGAACCGTAAGCGTGGTGACAAGAAACAAGTAAATATACATCGTCACTTTATCTAACATTAGCGCGATTTCATTCCACGAGTATTCTACATTGGCGTCATCGTTGACGTCATCAGCCCATGCTTCTACACTTGTTCGGCCAGATTCAGTTGCAATATCCGGTTCGTCATGAAGTGTTCGTTTCTTCATAGTATAATCGTAAAGTTCTTCGCCAGCGTTGTCGTCTTCTTTCTGTGGTTCAATTTTGGAGCTTCTTGTTTTGTTACAACTAGCACATGTGAGCCGTGCTAGAAAACATTGGGCAGCGAGTTGCAGCCATTTTGGAACTGGTTTAGATTCCGGTGCAAAGTAAATGTCCAGATAGATGACGGTAAGCAGGACAGCCAGCGTTTGTAGAAACAATGTAGACGCCAGGTAGGACGCTGAAATAAAAACATCAAATCAATTTTAAATGGCATATTTGTTAGTTAGCGCTTTATTAAAAGAAAAGGTTATGGTTATGAGATACGAGCTTTCTCCCACCTTCACTTCCCTTACCATAGATACATGTGCGAAACAATATAAGTAACCTAACGAAATAACATAGATGGTAGTTAAATATCAATGAAACCTACACTCAAACCAAGTTACAAACCGCCAGCAGGAATGTTATATACTTACATAGAAGACTTGCTGACATGGATATTTGTGGAATGTTATATACTTACATAGAAGACTTGCTGACATGGATGTTTGTGGAATGTTATATACTTACATAGAAGACTTGCTGACATGGATGTTTGTGGAATGTTATATATTTACATAGAAGACTTGCTGACATGGATATTTGTGGAATGTTATATACTTACATAGAAGACTTGCTGACATGGATGTTTGTGGAATGTTATATACTTACATAGAAGACTTGCTGACATGGATGTTTGTGGAATGTTATATATTTACATAGAAGACTTGCTGACATGGATATTTGTGGAATGTTATATACTTACATAGAAGACTTGCTGACATGGATGTTTGTGGAATGTTATATACTTACATAGAACACTTGCTGACATGGATATTTGTGGAATGTTATATACTTACATAGAACACTTGCTGACATGGATATTTGTGGAATGTTATATACTTACATAGAACACTTGCTGACATGGATATTTGTGGAGTGTTATATACTTACATAGAAGACTTGCTGACATGGATATTTGTGGAATGTTATATACTTACATAGAAGACTTGCTGACATGGATGTTTGTGGAATGTTATATACTTACATAGAAGACTTGCTGACATGGATGTTTGTGGAGTGTTATATACTTACATAGAAGACTTGCTGACATGGATGTTTGTGGAGTGTTATATACTTACATAGAAGACTTGCTGACATGGATGTTTGTGGAGTGTTATATACTTACATAGAATTCTTGCTGACATGGATGTTTGTGGAATGTTATATACTTACATAGAATTCTTGCTGACATGGATGTTTGTGGAGTGTTATATACTTACATTGAACACTTGCTGACATGGATGTTTGTGGAGTGTTATATACTTACATTGAACACTTGTTGACATGGATGTTTGTGGAGTGTTATATACTTACATAGAAGACTTGCGGACATGGATGTTTGTGGAGTGCTATATACTTACACAGAAGACTAGCTGGTATGGATGTTTGTGGAATGTTATATACTTACATAGAAGACTTCCCGGCATGGATGTTTGTGGAGTGTTATATACTTACATAGAAGACTTGCTGACATGGATGTTTGTGGAATGTTATATACTTACATAGAAGACTTGCTGACATGGATGTTTGTGGAATGTTATATATTTACATAGAAGACTTGCCGACATGGATGTTTGTGGAGTGTTATATACTTATATAGAAGACTTGCCAACATGGATGTTTGTGGAGTGTTATAAACTTACATAGAGGACTTGCCGACATGGATGTTTGTGGGATGTTATATACGTACATAGAAGACTTGCCGACATGGATGTTTGTGGAATGTTATATACTTACATAGAAGACTTGCCGACATGGATGTTTGTGGAATGTTATATACTTACATAGAAGACTTGCCGACATGGATGTTTGTGGAATGTTATATACTTACATAGAAGACTTGCCGACATGGATGTTTGTGGAGTGTTATATACTTACCCAGAAGACTTGCTGACATGGATGTTTGTGGAGTGTTATATACTTACATAGAAGACTTGCCGACATGGATGTTTGTGGAATGTTATATACTTACATAAAAGACTTGCCGACATGGATGTTTGTGGAATGTTCTCAGAGATCAGACTGAGGTATACAGCATACGCTAACAATATGGTAAGTGCTAACCCCACCCTCTCACCGGATTCAGGACTTAACTTGAAGATAGCAACCTGTCAACAAGATGTATGTGTCTTAGTATGTACGTAAACAAAGATTATATCTTAAAACGATCCAAATTTACCATATAGCAGATCAAGAACATTATTGTAAAATCAAATACATGTGACATACGCTTACACTAAATTGTGACAAGTATATGCCTTTTTATTATTCCTTTGTTAGCATAAATATCAAAACAGCTGTAAATGACAGAGTGCATTGTGTTGATCAACAACAATACATGTTATACATTGCACTCGTCATGCATGAAAGCACGTGTAATGACAATAACCGTTTGTTGAATAAAATTGAAAGAGGAAATGATTTTCAATTTGACTCATCAGTGGCTGAGTAGTTAAAATGTTCAACCCGATAACGGAACTGCAGCATATAAACCGTATTAAGAATGGTACTGATCTGATAGTTCTCCCTCGTTTGATTTTCAGCATTTGAAATTAGTTCCGGAAAAGTATTGGTCGGATGGTTGGATTAGTGACTTTGTTGTCTTCATATTACTGATATATTATTGATCAGTTGATAAGTTTAACAATATGTCAAAACGAAAGAAATGCACACATATAGTACAGCATTTGTTTAAACTTACAGTGAGAAAGCCCATCAGTACAACAGGAAACAGCGTGTTCAGCATATGAAATAATGGTCGACGTCGGAAAGTGAACGAAAACACCAAACGACTGAACGATTCTTGTTCCCTTTCTGTCGTCACCATACGATGAGTAGTATTTAGAAGTTCCCATTCTCCATTGTCTATAATTACAAAAGTAAAATAACGAAATCAATCTTACTGATGTAAGAATGTCTCAGGGGATAACTTTAGCATTGTTTATAATAAGACAATGGATAATAACGTCACTGCAAGGCCGACTGGTCACTTGTTGTCAGTGTAGATTAAAAGAATACATGTTGTCAAAGTTACAATTCACAAGATTGAACAAAAATGGCATCCATCATGCATTTTATTTCCGTTTTACAAGTAAACAAAGGCTATTTTTATCACCGTTGGTCATATAGATCGAAACAGAGTATTGATTTGTATCAGTTATAATATAATGAATATCCTGAGGTCATTGATCAGAGGTTAGATTCTACCGATATAGTACCTTGCAGTGTTTACTTCGTGTCTAAACGCTATTGTAAACATTGTAAATGAATTCTAATTAATTGATTTCCTCTCATCTATGTTTACTTTTTGTTTTGCCTTGTAAATGTATATACACAACTCATCAGACACACGCAAAATTAAAGCCTGGCACCAAACACCTTGTTCTGAACATTTCTGAACATGATACGATGTCGACATAAATGGGTGATTTCATTAAGCTTTTGATTGAGTCCCCAACGGAAATAAAATAACTATGTGTTTGTTTTATTTTTTGAATTGACAAGTAAAGGACTGGACATATAGTGTGTTTATATTTCCTGACAACGTTCATTTATAAAATAGATCAAAGGATGTTGAATGTGTATTCAACGCGTGTTGTTAACAAATACAAACGAATACTAATTAATTTATAATCGATAATATTATCAGACAGATAAGTCAGCAACTACAAACAATTACAATTATTCATTCGGTAACGATAGAAGAGATATAGAGGATCTATCACGAGTTGTCAATTGATATAAATTTATGTTAAACGAGTTTTGGAAATTTTATTAAGCGAGCCTCTGGTGAGCTTAATAATATTTCCTGAACGAGTTTAATATAAATATATCAATTGACTACGAGTGATAGATTCTTTTTATCATATGACACTAAAAACGCAAAATAAGCATTGATTTATTGGAAAAAATCAATATCTTATACTACACGTGGTACGTATAGCTTTATACGTACTGGCTATACTAACCTGGATACAAGGAAAGTCATGTGATAAAAACGCAATATTAACAGTCGATCAATAATTCGTTCGCTTAGAATGAAAATGTCTAAGTACCAAATCGATCTTTTAAGAAACAAAGAATAAAACTGTCATAAAATTATTATTCACTTAATTTGGTAAAACAAGCAGTTTTATAACTTCAGTTAGGTCAACATGATAAGTTCCTATTTTCATGACAATGGGCTCATAAGAAGCGAATTCAGATGCTGTCTTCAAATATGTACCAGTCTTATATGCAGTTCTTACGACGTTCTCATTTTATTCCAGCGGATTATCGTTTCTCCGCAATCAGCACTTGGCGGACATTGCTCGGTTAAATTAATAATCGCTATTTCTGTACTCTGTAAAGTTCTTATATGGCTAGATGAGCAAACAGTTTTCATTTAAATTCCATCCTATTCGATACCAATAAAGCTCACATTCGTAATATAATTTAATGAAAATGTAACTGAAAATATTCATCAAGAATCACTGGGTGATATAACTTTAATAAATGAAAACAAGTCAATGTATCTTTGATAAATTCATTTCATTGTACTTGTTAATAAGCTTTATTATCCTGTGAGAAATATGTGCTGTGTTATCACGGGTTCAAATACGGATGGAGGCAGAAAGGTGGCTGGCAAGATAAAACGGGTATGCTCGCAATGATATTCTACGTGAAAACACAGTTACATATCTAACATACAGAAAGAGAACGCAAACGCGATGTCACATAGGGTGTGACTAAATATTATACATACTGTACATTGTGCTCACTGACCAATTACAATTACAATAACACGTAGTGAATTTAAAAATTGTAGACCCTAGTAGTTTTTAAGCAAGAACAACAGGGACTATTGTATGGTTAAACTATGAACAATGGTATATGAGTATACTTCAGTGCAGGAAAATATCATCATACATTGTAGTTATTTCATTCTTTTGAAAATAAAAGACATACCTCATCGTCCGACTATCATTTAATTAAGCGACACCCCTTCAGTAAACGTCACATAGCTATGATATTAGCCTTAATTAAATTTAAAGTTATTGTTGTAGTTTAAAAAAATAAACGGGCTGACATTGGTCGTCTCCAAAGAATACTAAACAGAAGTCTTCATTAAATACCTTGATAAAACGTCATAACAATGCCCTCGTCGTCATCATCAAACAACAGTTCCACTTCGTTGCCAGTGTATCCCCATGAACTAAGGATGATATCACATTGCTGTGTATCCAGCGGCCAATACGTGATATAACTCTCACAGTGGGTGGTGAATATACCAGCTGTTGGAGAAAAATTGCATGTCATTGAGAAAATATATAGAGGTTCTATTATAAGTTGTCAATTGATATAAATTTATATTAAACGGGTTTTGGAAATTTTATTAAGCGAGCCTCTGGCGATCTTAATAATATTTCCTGAACGAGTTTGATATGAATATATCAATGGACAACGAGTCATAGATTCTTTATATTATATGACACTAAAAACGCAAAATACGCATTGATTTATTGGAAACACTCAATAGTTTATACTACACGTGGTATGTATAATTTTATACGTACTGGCTATACTAACCTGGATACAAGGAAATTCATGTGATATAATTATATACGTTTTTGCCGTCACATTGGATTTTTTTAGATATTTATTTTAAAAAATAACTTGACAGTAGGCGTATTTTTTTAGTTTTGGCTCACTTTTAGATTAAAAGTGTAGATTAACAAATGAAATATTAGCAAAACTTTAAAAGGCAATTTTGATCGCGTTTTATCAAAGTGGTGACCTTGGTAACCCTTATTCATTCACTCAACGCAATACAAGATGCAACATTAAATCGCAGATAGCTTCTAGTTTCCAACGGTGCCAAAACGGATAATAATACCAACATTATTTTTAAAAAGTAACCATCCTCCGTAATATGATTAATTCAGATAGTCTGTATCGTTTAACGATGAGATATAAGTGGACCCTTTACGAGGTTTTTTTTATCTCATTTGTCGTACTTGACATATAATTTTATATAATTGCAACTCAAGGTTTATTTGACTCATAATGAACAAAACCTTATCATCCTTTAGTAGATACAACGGCGAAATAGGTACATTTTGAAAAGAAAATATTCGTGTAGCTGGATGTATTACCATTATATATAAACTAAAAGAGATAAAGATAGAAATGTCTTACCTGGAAACCAGGTCACTCTTCCCGCGCTGTTAATCCTCATTGGAACCGCTGGTTTTGATATAACATCTATATTGTCCACTCTGAAATAGACCAAATATAACAAAATTCAAATCATTTTCATTTGTGACGCCGTTATTGACGTCATCAGGACATGGTTATTTTTTCAATTGGCACGAGTTTGTCGCAGTATCTGTTTAAGTGTACGTTATGTTCAATATAATTATAGTCTTGTGTATTTAACAATATTTTCGTTGACCAGACTCTTCAACGAAATCAATATCCAATGCCAGTTTAAGCCAATGTCACTTACAGTGACCGGTGAGACTTTCAACTTAGTCACCACCGGTGTTGTTGTGCCTCATTTGGTCGCCATTTTGGCATGGATTTTTGTGGGCATTGCTCAGGGTAGTTGTGTCGTGGTGTTTCTGATTGCTGTTATCCGTTGTTTAGGTTGAGTGCTACCTTCCCCGTCGGATTTTCTCATACCTTTTTGCCAGGTTCAGCACAAAAGACAGAACTAACTTGCTCGTTCATTATAAAGAATATGATACATTAATTAATGGTGAGTCGGCTATGGCATCCGTTACAAAGAATAAGCATGTTGTAAAATATATTAACGGTACAAAATAGTACTTTACAATCTACTAACGAGTTTTCCACAATAAGAGAGGGTGTCCATAAAAATCTTTCCGATGAGAACATAAACCGGATGTTGTCGTATGTCTCATTGTTCCTCCAAAGCAGTCTGCTGTCAGTCCAAGCCTGTAAATAAACATACATGTACACATGTAAACATATCTGAAACTTAAAATTTCAGTAGTTCAGTGGCATTATCTTGTTAAAGTGTATAGAGCTATATTCTTACAGTCATTCAATGTTGAAATAATTACTTGCATCGTTTTAAGTATGATTCTACACTACCTTAATTGCAAATTTAAACTTTGGATAGGTTCCGTGTACTTGGATTCATTCGTCGCAAATAGACGATTCTTAAAGTTTCATAGGGTGTTCTAGAACACTTTCGTATGAAAATGGACAGTTTGCATGTCCAATAAATCACAGAGAGAGTTTCTGTTAAAACTGAATTGAAAAATAATCTAATGGATATGAAAGCATAATTGTTTTTCAGTTTTTGAAACTTTTTTTAAAAATATGTTCCAATATAGCTATATACACTTTAAGTAATGTATTGGGCATTTTGTCTCGCGGTTGAGGTCTATTTTCTATCCTTGACTGTTACATTCGACTGTTGTCTTTACTGTCAGAGTAGTATTAAATTGTGTTTTATTTATCATTTACAATAATAATAAGTTAATGTGTTACTGTTTTCAGTGTAACCTTTCATTGAAAGCACAAGGATATATATCGAGTGGCCATGACGTCTAACAAGCTTGTGCAATTTCGCCGAATACGAGTAATCGATTCATTTGAAAGGAAAACGACCCGATAGCTTTAGACATATTTTTTTTATTTCAATTGTCTTCATATAATACAACATTAATTAAAAGGTACAGTATGCACGCTTGTAACTTCGATAATTAATTAATTGGAATACCAGAATGTTCTTGTAAAAAGAGAGACAATGAGACAATTACTCGCCAGGTTAGCATTCAATTTGGTTCTTTGAATGTTATGCTGGAGTAAAATATTTGAACTAGACCGGGGTTTGTACTACTCAATGCCAGTATATTTGTTCAATAAAAACAAATGTTCTATATCAAATTACAATCATCGGCAAAAGTAGAAATAAGAAATTAATTAATGTTGAGCTTGGTTTCAGTTCAACATAACATTTTGCTTTAGAAATATTTGAATAGTTAAAAATAAAACTGTTTCGTTAGTTTTGTTTGAAGTGTCAACCTAGTCAATCAGAAAAATAATGAATATATCAATCAATTAATGATCAAACATGCGCCATATGACCTTCAGACTTTCGAAAATTATCAATGCACCAGTAGACCTGAGTTTTTAAAAATGGAGCGCAACAAGCAGAGTACGTAAACATATTTTGAAAAAAGTAGTGATATGTTCGTATATATTATAATGTCAATGCATTATCTACTAATTAAAACCTTAAAGGAAAACATAAAAAGGGGGCTACTCACAAAATGGAAATACGCCGTCACTGAAAGTTGTTGCTCCTTAATATCCTGAAATAATCAACATAATTTTATAAAAAAGGATACGTCAGAAGGGAATTCTGGGTTATCATTATTGATTTGTTTGCTTGTGTCCGGTTCGTTGATTGTTTCTGTTACATGTTGCTCTGGATTGCCTCGTGATTCCTTCTTTTTATGCCCCGTCATATACTGATTTCCTGTCCGTTCGTACGTCGTTTCGTTCGTTTTTTCCGTTAGATCTTTAACTCAAATATGTATATAGTCCATCAATGCATTTCTATCAAACTTGGTATACTTGTTAATCATCATAAACACGTTACATTATCAGAGCCATTTAACACTATCAAACATTCCAATAGAATTATGGTTGTAGTTATTCAGTTTCATTGTTTTCTGTTCATTGCAGGAACTATCTAAACCCTGAGATAGTTCCTGGCTCATCGTTGGGTTTGTCAAGACAATTTCAAAACCAACGTTTGTCGCTGTTAGTCAGCATTATTTAAGAAGTCATACACACTGTTTTCGTTGTGGTGTGTGGTCCGTCTTGTGCTTTGTTCTTGTATGCTGTGTCTTATTCCGGTTATATATATGTCACTTCGCTTTGTGTGCCGTCCTTGTGAATGGTAGTTTTATGTTGTCTGTAGCTACAGATTGGCTTAGGCGATAGGCTGCCCGAGTAGATTGTAGGCTTGTTGTGGTGTTACCTGTCGTTTAAATTGGTTTCTTTTGTAGTTGTCTTGTGACGCTCGTGCTGCTGATCACTATATGTCTTTCCGTTGTGCTCTACTTGCGGTATTCGTATCTGTGTTTGTAGTTGTCCTAAGTTATTTTCTTATGCATCGATAAATACGTTAACTTTGTATTTTAGAAAGAATAACTAGAGGTTGGTTAGACTATAAGCTTTAAAACCATCAATAGTATCATTATCGAATACGTATAATCTATTAAACAATATCCTTAGAAGATATGTTCCAATAAATGTTGTTCCAATATTTCGAGCGTTAACATCTTCATTATTTAGTGTTTTATGTAAATCTAGACGAATAATGATGATCAATTAAGTAGGAGTCTCTGTGAATGGCTTAATTCGTGCTAAAACTATTTATGTATCGCATTCATAGCACGTTTCAATTACATGCAACTATATACAGTCTATGGAACAAAACATGACCCTTTATGATACACTTGTAATAAAAAATATAATGGTGATGTGCTGGTGGTGAACACTTAAGAGGAAGTCAGATCTGGATGTATGTGCAAGTACGTGTTGGCTACGTCAAAAACGCAAGTAACACATAGGAATGTATCCGTACATGGCCAGTTCCACCTTCGTGCTATGTAGTTTCTAATTCGTGTTAATTGTTGTGTTACCTGTCTGGTTTGTTATTTTTTCAAAAGTAAGAAATTGAAAATGAGGTAAGATGAGGATCGGGAACATTGAATATGTTCATTCCTTTGAATGTTTGTGCCAACTTTATAAATGAGTAACTACGGGGGTCACAACAGGAAAGCGATTGGCGTATTTCTCTCAGCTTGTCAATAAACCTACACATTACCTAGTTAGCCCGTGTATTCTTCAAGAATGTTTCAATAGCATTGAAGTTTAATCGACTGGAATTAACTCTGACGATCTTTAAACTCCTTACATACACTGTTTTAGTTACAAGACAAACATATTTATTCAAAAGTCACGAGCTGTAACTTTTAAAGGCGATTGGACAGGTGTATCTAAACGTGTCATTGTTCGCGACAAGCCCTTAAGTACCTACTCTAGCTCCTTATTGCTCCTTGAATGTTTACAATATATATAGTACATTAGTAGTTTATTTAATATTGATAGGTCACAAGTCATTTATCTTTGCATTACAACATAGACTGTGGATTAAGTTCCACTTGAGCCTTGCTCGTTTCATTATTCTACTGTGTGTTGTTTGCTTAATAAAACAGACGGTTACGATAAGAATCGAAATGACAAATGCATTAATATAATTGCACATG
Organism: Spisula subtruncata; assembly: GCA_963678985.1. Lineage (NCBI taxonomy): Eukaryota > Metazoa > Mollusca > Bivalvia > Venerida > Mactridae > Spisula > Spisula subtruncata. The sequence goes on along the minus strand of OY787678.1, from coordinate 25,311,820 downwards.
TATACACTATAAGGTTAATGATTCTCTTGGTCATAGTATAAATTTATGACATAATTGTTGACAGGTTCAAATTTCTCTTTTCGGGTTCCATTAATGAATTATGATACTGTTTTTCACTATGTATACACTATGTATATTTATTTTATTTGTGTTTATAATATAATTCGAAGCCCACAATGTAAATTTGTCGTACGTTGTCATCATTCGACCCGTACCAGCTATAAGATTGGCTAAAATATTAATTATATTTGTTATATTCTAATTTCAAACTGTTTAGATCTATATCAATGTTATTTTAATCGCAAATAACACCTATATGAACTATGAATAGTTAAATTAATTATTTTAAAACCAATTTAAACATCTTACCAGATAGTTTAATGACAACAGATTCAGCGCTGTCCGAACAGATACTCTTTTCTGGGGACGTTGCATGATGGCGTAATCTTGAAACAACACTTCTCTTAGTTCGGTTTCTAGTTCTTTACTGTAATCCGGCGGTCCCCGCGGTGGACCGCCTGGTGGACACACCACAACATTTAATGCCACCACTGAAAGCACAAAAAGTTGATATGATGAAATTAACAAAAGTGTAAACAATTTTGTAAGCAATTATGAATATAAATGATGCATTTAACCAATCAAGGGTCATATAAAAGTATACGATAATCAATAAACTATATCACATATTGGCAAGTTTCAACAAAGTAGACATAAATGCATTTTCCAGTGACTCGTGTGTAAAACCATGCACAATTCGGGTAGAACACTTACTACATCACATCTTCAATATCTCTAACAAGATAGTTTTTGTGTTCCGATTACACAGTCTGTGCCATTCAGTTTCATATGATTTATAATGATACACCTATAATGAAAAATAACATTGGCAGGACATCTCTAAAATGGACGGGAAAATAACCAGAGGAAGACCGAAAGAAACATTGTCAAGGACGATAAATAATGAAATAAAGACGATGGGAAACCACTTGGAGAAATAGAAAAGATTGCTAAGGGCCGACAGAAATGGAGAGACATGGCTGCAGCCTCATGTGCCAGCGGGCACGACGAGGATAGGTAGGTAGAAATCAATATTGACAATAAGATATATTTATAATTAGTAAATCATAATGATAAGCAATATATAAAAAGAATATATTTACCTAGTAAAATTGGACAAGTAAAAAAAGACAGAACATAAATGAGTTAACAGGCGAGTTACTATTGTGTAAGGTAATACGTGTATTTTTTTGCAAATGTCTAAAATTAACGTTTTTCGGGGTATTATTTACATACTTCGGTCGATTCACAAGACGATTTTTCTGTCACATATTCATATTTCTTCACTGGTAGGTAGAATAAAATGTGACACGTCCGACAAAAATACGTCAATACCAAAAATGCCAATAATATCTTTTTGAATAGCGCAATAAAAAACGATTTTCCTTGTGCATTAGAATATATTTTGATTCTACAGACGAAGCAAGAAATGATCCATCCAACGCATTAATTATTGGCAAAGAATTGCTGAATTGGGTGGGTTATTAATCTATTTTTCCCTTCCAAAAACGAGAAAGCTTAACTCCATCTTAATGGTTTCATTGCACAATACATTTTTTTCGTTCTACCGAGACATTCTTTACATCGACCGATGTCTATTATGACAGTCATCATTTTATAGCATTTTTCTGTAATACAATATTAGAAATTGTATCTTCATTCGAAATTAATCCAGAGGTTATTATAAATACGTATTGATGTAAGCATACATTTTAGGTACGCATGATTTAAAACAGTTCGTACTTAGTAATAAAAAACAAGTAGATGAGGCATAATAAGTGATCTAACAAAACATATAATTGTAGGTCAATGTTTTGTGCTAAGTACAACATGAGGGCAGAAAAATACCAATATATGAAATTAACTTTAATGCACCTAGCGTTTAAAAGAAATTAGAGAACTACCATGTCGAGTTACGAAACAAATATGATAGACAAAATGCATATTTGTAATATTTGTATAATAAGATATTGCTGGATTATAATGAGAATACTTGCGACCTTATAAGATTGATACATAATTTTTTTATTAAAAATCAACATCATAAGGCGTTTTATGAGCCTATTTTTCATAAAAATTGGAGCTTGGCGTATTGACCAAACCGAAGTTGAAATTTACTATCTTACCATATGTAAAGAACAATTTTCGCATAGCTTTTTCTTATTTTCTCAAAATATCGATTTTGCACTCATGACCTTCTCATTCTAAGCCATCAATATATATTTAGTTTGACAGTTCATTAGATGCTTGAATGTTGTTGCATAGTTTAAGATATATTTTTAATTAATAAATAACAAAAATGATATTTATAGAATCTACTAAGAAAGAATATCAACATAAAAATAATATATTTACCTAATAAAATAACAATTTTTGGAACTTGAGTAATATCCACATGCATGTTTAATATGCCCGTTTCTAATTCTCCTAATAGATATGCACGTTCTATAAAATAATTGCTTATGCAAGCATCACAGCTTTTACTGATCCGTTGTTAAATAATAACATACATAACCAATTATAAGACGCCGTTCCAATCGACCGTGCAAACAACCATGTTAGCGATCTATTGATTCCGTAATTCTTGATCCAAGGCAGGACAAACGTACGGCCAATTAATCACCGGATAATATTAATACAAATATTGTATGAAAATAACTTTTTCAAATATTTCTAAATACTCGATCATTTCTGTTCAAATTTTATGAGCCGTAGATGAACAATCAATTGTAATCCACGCTTCCTTTAAGTTCAAAAATATTTACTTACAACATTAACGTTTTTGAGATCATTAATCCGTTATGGCCCACGTCGGGACAAATAGGAAAGATAGTATTGTTTACACTATAGACTATACGGTGCATTAAGTAGTATAAGTTGAAAGTCAATTGATTATCAAAGTATTTAAATATTTAAAAACACTTGTCTATTTAATAATGTTATTAACCAATGACTGCAGGTGACTGTGTTTCGGGATTTGTGTAGGGGAACAGCAGGAAAACATATTGACTAGTTTTAACCAAATCATTAGGAAACAGTTAATAGTTAATGTCTAGTCTAGCCTAGTGTAGGTGAACGCAAAGAATATTAGGGTACAATTGGAAATACATCCATGAATGATTTTGTTGTAAAGTCAGGCTTTCGGGAACTACCAGAGGTACTACATGGGTCAGATTTCCGTAGGACGCCTCATGTATAACACGTTAGCAATATGCTATACATATTCTTCTTAAATTAAACGAACAAGCAAAACATTAATGTTGGAACAATTACCAAACCCAAAACAATGTTGATAAAGGAGTACACTTCGTAGCTTTAATACTGTATCAAATGCGGACTGATTCGAATGAAAATACATTAGGGGACCACATGTACAATATGCCTTAAAGAAGGAGAAATAATTATACTATAGTAAACTAGGTGTAATATAAGGAATAAAATTCAACCGTTTAATTATTTCTTTAATACATGAATTATTAATTCAACTAGTACACAATTACAACTGTGGTCATATCCGATACGTCGTATAGTCTCACATTTCGTATCACACACAAGCTTCACGAACTATGACAGATCTATGAACATGTTAATATTTAATACGAAGGCAAAAATTGACTTGGTCCTGTCTTCGCTGCGTTTCATTCGGCCTCATGGAATCACCGCTATTCTATAAATTCGATGCATTTTTCGGCTGGGACTTGGCATTTTAATTGTTTCTTTGGCTCATGTGTGGACATTGCTCAATGCAATTGTGTTACTGATTTCTATGCTTGACTGATTGGGTTGAGTACTGTATTCCCTATACGATTTCCTCATGCTTTTATGTAAATTGTAGTTAGGAAAGCATTCTTATGGGTCAGTAGTTTCTTTTTTATTTGTATTACATTCGTTTATCTCCATAGGAATGAACGATCGATTTTAATGACTTTCTAACAATGTGATGTAATATTCGATAGACGGGCATTACTTTGTCTATAAACAAGACTCTACTCGGTCTTAGCACAGGGAAAGCATCACACAAGCAGAATAAGTACATGTAACTAAATGATACAAACAACAACAATAACCCACCAACAAAAAAGCAAACAAGCACAATAAGCCTGTAAAAACACAACCGATAATTAGACAGTCGCAAAGAATTTAATGTAGAGAGACAAAATTCCGAAATTTAAAGCCGACAGCCTCCTTATGCTTTCAATGACGAACAATAAACACCTACAGACAGCAACAAATCAAACGGGAAACCAACAAAATAATTGCCCAGCGCTACTTCCATTGTCAGATGTGTTATGATGGTTTATAGTATCAATTGTTGTATCTTCGTGAACTTATTTCACGCTTGGAAACTTCAATAAAACGAATTGAATTGGCGCAGATGATTTACAGTGGAACTCACTTATAGCGAACTCGCTTATAACGAAAACTCGGTTATAGCGTAAGGGAAAAAAATCCCCGACTTCGTCCCTTCTTTATTTCAATGTAATACCACTCGCTTATAACGTAATCGGATATAATGAAAAATCGGTTATAACGTAATGATTTTTAGGTCCCGATGTAACATTTTGTGTGCAATACTGCTCGCTTATAACAAAGGCGATAATTGCGTGAAAAAAATGTGAAAAAAATCTTAAGAGGTGTTATAAGTAGTTGCGCCTCGGGCATTTATCAGTGCAAATTAACTGACATATTACCAATAATTATATAATTATACACCTTAACTTCGTTGACTTAACAAGATTATTAACTTTTGTAAATGGTTTATTTCAAAAACAGTAGCTTAAACTATTTAACGAAATATTAGAAAACGAAATATTAGGATGAAATACGTGGGGCCATCATCAACCAAGTCGCAATCGCCATCGTTACTTACTACATGTAAATTGTATTAATGGTTTAACGGCTAGTGCTTAAATGGCCTTATAATATAAGAATATCCTGTCAAACTGCTCAAACAATGCCTTACTTCGCACAGAATAAGGATTGATATACTCCAAGAAAGATATAGAATAGAACTCATTCATTACATTTTTTGATCAGTTAATAGTATCAAAAAATTGATCGGCATCGTCTATGCTGTTTCTTTAAACATTCCGAAGCATTATGTACATGCTGTACTTATAAATGACAAACACAATGATTTTAATATACAATGTATAACGAAATACGTTATATCCAATCTCACATAACGAAATTTCGTTGTACTGATATAGCGAAAATCGGATATAGCGAAAGGAATTGCTAGGTCCCCAGGATTTCGTTATAACCGAGTTCCACTGTATGATGATAATCGCTCGTAGTGGTCCAGTTGTTTCTTTGTACATTTACATGTGTTATAGCATTGATACATTCATTCCCTTTACTCAATGTCCATTTAGTGAAAGGAAACATTATAATGTGGAAGCCCTGAAGTGAACTTTTGACTTGTGTCTAATGACTTTTGACTTATGATTTGAAAAGTGTTGTTGTGGGCTGATTGCCAAAATCAATACATCTGTTGTCATTGTAATTAAACTGTGACTCTACGAGGCCCTGGAAATAGAGACTTCCGTTATCAGTAGTAAAACATCTGATAATGTGAGCATTTGTTTGGTGTGAATTGGCTGGTAAATATCTATGATGCTCCGTCTGAAAACGGGTAATAACAATTAGATCTACTCCGGATCTCCACTAATCTGCAGGTGCAAATCTATTTTTACCGTTATAATCCTTGTGATACTTGAATATTCATATCTGGACAAAAGAGTTGGGGTTAGTGGTATTTGCATATGAATACAAAGTTAGTCTAAATATGCCATATTTGTTTGTACCTACATGTAAATTAAGGGGAAAACTACATTGTACAGAATTCCAGTTATCAACTATTAAACCGGACGACCCTTTTTATTTATTACTTGAAATGCAAAATCCACGAATCAACGTCCCATTGAAACCGTCTTTTTTACCAAAACCACGAAATTTCGTCCCATCGAAATTAAACGACTTTACAGTCTCAGGTCAATTTATGTCCCTTTATGCAAACGCATGAAAGGCAAACAAGGCAAGTTCAACGTGCCATAAGAAATAGCTATATAAATCATTATAGTTCAATTTTGAACCCTGAGCCTAGTCTAGTTGGGCGGGTAACCCGTGATTTATTCAATAGTCATAATAGTTCGATTTCGAGCATTGAGCCGTGACTGCACTTTTAAAGTTTAATCGATTTGCCGATACATGGAGGATCTATCACTCGTTGTCAATTGATATAAATTTATATTAAACGAGTTTTGGAAATTTTATTAAGCGAGCCTCTGGCGAGCTTAATAATATTTCCTGAACGAGTTTAATATAAATATATCAATTGACAACGAGTGATAGATTCTTTATATCATATGACACTAAAAACGCAAAATACGCATTGATTCATTGGAAAAATCACTCATGCATTTAAAATTTATACTACCCGTGTTATGTATAACTTTATACGTACTCGCTATACTAACCTGGATACAAGGAAAGTTATGTGATATAGCTTGTTACGGCATTGACTAACTGTGTTAAATTGCTAATTGATAAATTACACATATTAGTAAGTATCATATATTTAAACCATGAGTATTGAAATCAATAAATCACGGGTTACCCGCCCAAATAGAATCGTCTTTAGAAAAGGTCATGGCTCAGGGTTCAAAATTGAACTATATTTAAGTTATGCTACTTACTACTGTGTGTAATGTATCGATTTACAACTTATATCGGCGAATGGATTAAACTTTAAAAGTGCCGTCACAGCTCAAAGCTCGAAATCGAACTATAGCACTTTCACATGGTAGTGTAAATGTCACATGGTACACTACCAACTGTTCCAAAATGCGAATGCTTTGATTGTTAACCAAAATGACATGTACATATAAACACATTGACCTTGTCCGGTAAATAACACGTGTAAACTTTTTGTTTCTATTTTATTCAATCCTATGATAATGATTAAGCTATAACAATAAAATTGCATTCCTTAATGTTGACATGATAGGTCAAATAGAGTTTTCCGGTGAATGACCTTTCTTACACAAGTCCAAAACAAATTCACTTGATTAACAGATTAATCAATTGACTGAACAATAATTGTTAAATATACTTAATAATTGGATTCACATTTTGTATCAGCCAGTCTCCAGGAAAACTTGCTATTTTAACTTTAACTTTAACTTTAAGAATTCTGATTTTGCGACATTCCGTAGAAGCAAAATACTAAAGAGTTTTTGTTAATATCTTGACTTTTAATGAAGTTAGAAATGTTTGGTATGGGTCATGTCCATGGCCTGTTTGTTTGCCTTTGCGAACCTCATGCCGTCACTGTAAAAACTATTTCATAAGTACAGTATTTGACCAATGCTTGACACAAACAATTCAAAAGTGTATCATACTGTAGCATTATGTTTTATCTTTTATATGTAACGAGGGTCATTCAATATGTTCGAAGATCAATATTCTCATTTGGTTATAATTGTGTTGAAATTATAATTTGGTATATCAAAATTAACAAAACTTATTATCTACATTTAATACAAATTTAGGTTCATTAATACAAATCACTAGCATACTCTCAGCCATTTTATTACCATAGGATTGTGCTACCATCTCGGCCGTCGTAACGTATCCTTTGCATTAGTTGAACTAGTTATCAATTTCGAATTAATTAACTTATATTTCCATATTGTTACCATAAAATTATAAAATATCAAGTATTTTAGACGTTAGTGCTTGAAGTTAAGACTATTTGATCAAGGCGAGTCAGATTGTCATTAACGTCAAAACGTCTATGACTATTTTGTTCTAAATTTTGAGCTTTCAAAACTTTGTTCTACTAATTAATATCATAATGTCAAAGTAGCAAGTTTTCCTGGAGAACGGCTCATATTTGATTAATTTTTATAGCTTTATTGTGTAAACTATAGTTAACGGCTTTAAAAACGCGACACTGAGATAAGTCTATTTTACCCGAAATGTTAAATAATATAGTAAGATAAATAACTATGACTCGTATACGACTTTATACGATTCCAAGTTATATATCGTATTATATACTAGTTTCCTATGAGAGATAAGCAATATTTATATTAACTATTATAGTTTATCATTATATAATATCTTGAATGTCAACTAAATGCCGACATTTTGATACCAAAATATCTGAAATTGAATAAGTAATAATGAAATTATTATAGGAATAGCTCAGAAAATGAAAACCACAGATTAACTGAGAAAATTGGAACCACGCTAAATATGATCACTTTGTCTTCAAGTAGTCCGAATAGTTTTGTAGGAAATGTGAAATAAATAATTTTACCACAATTGCAATGGTAACTTTGTAAAGTAGATGGCTTATCACGTGATTACATTGTCACAGTAACAAAATAAAGTAACGGAACTTCTTCGCATTAGGACGAAATCAACACCACTTTGTTAAATTGTTCTACGCTAGCAATTTCCAATTTTATTCAATACTGGTCGTGGTCCCAAAATGTCGACATTAAGTCCACCTTTACGTTGATGCAAAACGACATAAGACATAATTTTGTTCTCCATGAAAAACATTCACATAACCCCACTGTCGCGTTTTTAAATTCGTTAAGTATATAACGATATGATCTAAAACGAAGTATTTAGCCAACCTGGCACAAAACAGTTTATGGGTACGTAATATTAGTGTATTAAATTATTGATGTATATATTATTGAATTAATCGCATTATAACGCTTCACTGTGAATCAATGGGTCATTCAATTTGAATAGATGTTGACTATTATTATAATATATTATATTTAATATTTTAATTCTTGTTTTCGCATGATATTGTGAATAATATTATCAAAACGATTAAAGTGATTAAATTGTCGTCTCCTATTTGATCTTGAACACAAATCATTAAATCGCTGATGTTTGTTTACTCAGTCGATTTTTATGACGCTTGATAATTGGATACTATTTCTTGTTTAGTAATGATGACCTTATTATAAGATGGTTTATTCATTGTTTTAATTTAGTTAAGAACAGTTGTGTTATTTATTGGGTGATTAAAATGCATATGGAAATAATGCCCGGAGTGAAAATCATTTTCTTCTTTGGTAAATATGTTAGTTTCAATAGTATTAGTGTTATTAATATAGTAATGTTATTAACTATTTGGCATAAAACCTATGTTGTTACCGTCATTATAACTTTTTAATGTATATGTTTTTATCACAGATAACCAAATCATTGAAAAAGAATAAACAAAATAAAAAAAATGTTTGTGTTAAATGTGTTTATCTCATAGCTAAATTTCTGCAAAAACAAACTTTTTAATGATACATTTGCCGGTGCAATGCAGTACATGCGCGTGTCAAACTTTATAAAATTGCATTTATAAGTACACAAATGTATACAGATAAACAAATATCAGTTTGATCGCCAAGTTGGTATTAATTATAAGCGTTATTTCAATGCCTGTCTGATACTTAACTTTAAGTTTGTTACTTTATAATGACCTCGATAGTAATGTCCTGGTGCACTTAGTCGAGCCTCAGCATAACAATATTACAAACTTTACAAAGGTCGATCCTTGTAAACCTCATATTGCAAGACAATGGAATTGTTATATCTTCGTTAACGTTCAGCGATAACATACTAGTATACGGATTGAGCAAGGCCGGTATTCCAAGTACACGGGTCCGTAATCTGCTTCCGCGCGTCCGCATCCGCCAAAAATCGAACTGCTTGAAATATGTAGGGTATATTCCATGTCTCCGTGGTCCGAGCACATACGTCGCCCGCAATGCACATCCGTAATGAATCGCTAAGTGAGCGATTTTTGACGTATGCGGATATATTTCACGGATAGCATATCAAGCTAAAGGGGGGAAATTTGGCATTAACAATCATTATACTGTATTTTAAAAGTTACTGATTTGATTGGTATATAGACAAGCAAGGTAACATAAATTGTATTACCCAGAGCGACCCTATCTTGAACAACCCATCTTAAGCAACTTAATTATTTTGTTCCAGAAGTGACATTTGTTAATAATTGTATTTGTTCACAGCAACAACTTTAGTTTAACAGCGACTTTTGTGTTCCTGGTGTTTCAAAACTAATAGTCACTAAAAGACATTGTAATGCTACTTAGACAATATTTGGTACAGTACGCCAACGTTTCTATATCTATATCAATTAGCGGACACATGGAAAATGGTATCCGTGTCCGTATGGGAAACGCGGATACGGAACTCGCACGTGGACCACGGAAGGGTGTACATGGAATACCGTGATCCGCATCCGCGTGTCTGTGTCCGTCGTTGTTTGGCGGACGCGGACACGCGGAAGCGGCACACGGACGCGTGCACATGGAATGCCGGCCTAACTCATCGATATGTAGAAGTTGCTTCATTAACAGCACACTAAGTACTGCTGTCACAATCCTCGGCTTCAGCTCTACATTTGTATGGATTCTATGTGAGCATTTGATGTTGATCGAGCACCTAAGAGAGTCAAATAAAGACATGGAGTATTGTTTATTCAACAGAGATCAAATTAGATACAGATTTATGTAAAATCGATAGAGACTTGAAAGAATAATATGTCTTGTGTGACAGGCGTGGGACGATTAATGTCGCCTGCCAATATATAATTTGGTACTTCTATGTCATAGTGACCACAAAACAAATATGTATCAAAACAAGAAAAATAGAATTACTCATGTATACTAATGGGCAAAAGTCTTGTCTATTCGTTCTTTTCAGTTATTGCAATAAACATAGAAGTGTGTCAACCATGGACACCTCCTGTATACAGTATAGAACTAGAATCTGAACTCAGAGAGGGGTTGTTCAGCGGGTACAATGTAATGCAACGTCCAGAGAAACGGGTACCTGTTCGGACAGCTCTTAATCTTTTGTCCTTAAATTATCTGGTAAGTTCTTAAAAAATCATATAACAATATAATATAGTTTATGTCATGTTTCGTATATTATGATAATAACATTTACTGTTCACACCTTTTAATATTGAGGTATTGGCTTCGTTTCATTCGGCAATTACCGCTATTATATAAGTTCCTTGTGAAGTGGGTTATCCTTCATTTTATCGGCGGGGACTTGGATCTTTGGTTGTTTTTCGGCTTTTGAGTGAGCATTGCTCATTGTAGTTGCTATTCCTCCCCATTCCTACCTTGCCCATATTTTAACTAGGTCAAGTCGTAGTTGTGCCTCTTTATGTCGCATAAAGTTTGGTCACAGTCCTTAGTGTTTTAACCTAGGTCACGCACCGGGGTTGTTGTGTCTCATTTGGTCGCCGTTTTATTATGGGTTTCTGTGGGCACTGCTCATGGTAGTTGTGTCGTGGTGTTTCTTATTTCTGTGCTCTGCTGGTTGGGTTGAGTGCTACCTTCCTTGTCGGATTTTCTCATACTTTTTGCCTTATATTATATTTATCAACAGTGCATAGTTTACCATCAGTACATAGTTAAAGTGTGTTGCATATTTAAGGATCTGGTATTTAGAATACTCATTGTCGGATTTTTTGTCATTGTGATGTCGTATTGGGTAAATATATTTAAGTACTTTGAGTTGTAACTGTGTTCCAATCCTGCCCAAAGAACAGAAGTGTTACGTTATGTGATATACTAGTAATGGTATAAGTAGCTATTTAAGTATAAGGTTAACATGGACAAAATGACGTAAATGATAGTCCAGTTACCGCTCATGTGTAGTAAATACGATTAAATCATAACATATGATTCAATTAATTCACATGACACGGACTTGAATAATAACTCTAGACAAATAAATAAGGTAGGCGTCATATTGATTATGTCAAAGGGTCAATATACCGTGAATCTAAAACTGATTATTGATACGAGCACGTGGAAGATTTCTACGCCGACGACATTTGATCTTGAAAATGGAGACATTGCTAATAGTGCAACATACACGCCTAGTGCTGAAACCCTGAATCAAATTCAACGAGTGTTCTCGTAATCTGTTCAACTTGTGAAACTAAACTCACTTGTAACGTTAGTAAAAATCAATGCGCAAATGATAGGCAATGTCACGTTTCAATGTAGTGGATGTAAGACATATATAATCAAGAAAAATAGGTACTTACCGAGGCTGAATGTCCGCCATTATACGTGCTTCAGGCTAGACTAAGTCACAATATTACCACCCGTGTGTGTCTTGTCCTATTGAGAATCGTCAAGGTTGCTGTTGGTTTGTTCTAATAGACATTTACCGATTTGTGTTTAGACTTATAGTCCTTACTTGGAAAGTAACACTAGGATAGTTCAGGACAATATTATAAATAATATTAAACTCTCAGATTGAGATGTTTCGAAACATCGGGGCTTCTGTATGGTGCCATAGTCTAGCAATTTGAAATATGAACGCATTTGACCACTTGAAAATCGTAAAAAAATTATACAAACATATTTCGCAAAGAATCAGTAAGAATTCGGCCACTCGTTCGTCGGCGGTGAAACTTTGACCTGAAATATAGTGTACCTCTCACACTTTTAATATTTCATGACATTTTGCCAACGATAGTGTTATTTTGTATTGTGTAATAACATAATTGTCCCTACAATTGTTTTTCGATCATCCTTTACACACAATGAATTTTGGGACTATTAGGCTGTTTCTTACCTATTGACCAATACCCGACGATAGAAAGTTGACTGTTTTTGTCGAAATAGTCGAGCAATATCGTATTTAGCAAATTGTATGGTGAACAAAATACTCATCTTGCAAGAGTTTAAATCATGCGTTTATTGTTTACAAATTGTCATTTTGTCAACATACCATCTGGAAGTTTTATTACATTTCCTTCCATCGTATGGTGCTTTCCACATTTGTGGATCAACAAAAGTGCTCAAGTTGCATCATTCGGCAGAGAGGTTACAACGTTATAACTGATTAAAATAGCATTTTAAGACGTCATGTGACTTTAATAGCTGATGAATGTTGTATCTTTCAGGATATTCGGGCACAGCAACTATCCGTGACGGCATATTTTCATTTTGTAAGTATTTCTTTTATTTTTTACAAAATATAAACTTATGCAAATCATAGACTAGATGTATTGTGAAGACCATGTTTTGGGGGTACATATGTTTTAGGAAACGCTATTGACAAAGCTGTATTGTATTGTATCCAAATATATCAGCAAACTTGTTCATTTCAGTATTTTATCACATAACCTGCGGTGTGGGAGTGCATTAAAGCCGTGCCGGAAATATCATAATGCACTCTTAGCTTATTCATTAAACATTTAAATTAGCTTGCCGTTAGTTGGTTGGTTGAGTCACGGTGACGTAACGTAAGCCAATCCATGCCTTGAATCGAGCCGTGACGTCAGTATAATACAGACGTCGTCATGACGTCGCTTGCATTGTAACGCTAAATTTTGAATGGAACATATGTAGCGTACATCAGCGTTTTGAACGTAAACGAGCGTTCTCTAAGGTTATGTGATAAATAGAATCTTACATTCGTGCTAACTACATAAGAGTCTAATTAAACTCGTCGACAAAAACAATATGATACTCGGCAAAGCCTCGTGTCATATAGTTTGTCCACTCGTTTTATAAAACTCGTATGTAATGATCACTTATGCAAGATCCTCAGTCTATTTATTCATGCTAAGTTTTATTGTTTATACTGTAATTCACAACAATGCGTGCATAGTCCACACGCCACTCACGTAAAAGACCGACACTGAACACCCATATCAAACTAAACAATATACACAAAGTAAGCATATATATCACATGACTTTCCTTGTATCCGAGTACGAATAATCTTATACGTAACATGTGCAGTATTAAGTTATACTACATGGGTGTCTTTCTCCAATAAAACGGTGCATAATTTGCGTTTTTAGTTTCATATGATATAAAGAATCTATCACTCGCCAGAGGCTCGCTTAATAAAATTCCAAACCTCGTTTAATATAAATTTAATATATCAATTGACAACTCGTGATAGATCCTCTTTATACTGTCGATATGGCATGGCTTTTGAAGTGCGCGTAATTAAGTGGTATCTTTTGCTATTTTGTAGTCTTGGATGGACTCTAGACTGGAATGGATAAGCAATTCAACATTCAATAATATCCGGTACATGTTTTCTACGGAAAAGGATTTATGGACACCTGCTCTTATAGTGGAAAACTCGTAAGTAAAAACATAGTGTGTCCCTCTAATACACATGCTTTAATAGAACAGTAAGACCATAATCCAATTTGTATCACTGCATGGCGTTGATCCTCATTTGCAGTTGAACTCCACGAGGGACAACTTCGAACGCAAAGGTGACGTCACCGGAACAGAACGAAAAAACACATTCCGTCAACCGCAAGATGTATGTACTTGCAATCATATGAAATAATCGGTACTAATTACTATGCGGACTAAAAGACAACGATACGGTGTCAGATATTCTAGATATTATAGCTAAATCGCTGGCTTAGAATAACATGCATATTTGAAATCTACATAATAAGGCGTTTCTTGTGAGCCTAATTTTATGACAATCGGAACTTTTCAAGTTGACCAAACTGAAGTTGAAAATGTGTGTTTTATCATAAGTAAATAATGGTTGTCAGACAGTTTTTCTTGTTTTCTCAAAATAATGACTTTGTTGTTGCGACCTTCTCATTCTAAGCTAGCGGTTTATGGTATTCTATTTGCTGACGTGTCTAATGAGTACGTATTCATTTCTTGTATGACCCTTTTCAGAGTAGACAATATAGATGTAATATCCAAACCGGCGGTTCCATTGAGGATTGATAATAGAGGGATAGTCACGTGGTTTCCAGGTTCGTTGTTTTGTTTCCTATATAAGTCCGAGTATGTACATTTATTAAGAAAATTTATTTTATACATTTATTACAATTTGACGATGGTTACATTTGTCCAATATAAACTTCTTGAACATAGGAAAACATTGCTGTTTTGTACATTAAGAATTATTTTCTATAGAATTTAAAGAAGGCGTTTTAAAATTACTGTGACCATTTATGTAAGTCCAACAATATATTGTAACTAATATTATCCGCCAATCTCCTAAAGTTCAAACACGCCTTCCTAAGCGTAAACGTCAACATTCGACGGAGCTGCCACAATGAGGTCAATTTCAATGAAATGAATGACTTTCTGATAAAATTAGTATACTTGTCCTGTCCGCCCGATCAGGCAGGGTTGATATTGATGTCACTTGAGGAGCTTGGTCGGATCATAGGTGCGTTTCATTCGGTCTCTTTGGATCATCGCTATTTTGTAATTTCTTTGTGGAATTGGGTTATTCCTGCGGCGGGACTTGGGCTTTTAACAATTTCTCCAGGTTGTTTTGGGGCATTGCTCCGTATAGTTGTGTTGTGAAGTTTTGCTTTCTATGTTCGGCTGGTTAATTTGAGTGCTGCATGCCCTGTCAGATTTCCTCATATCATTTTATGTAACTTGTTTCATATTTTTACTAATTTCATACACATACCGGTACCCTGGTTTTGATAATAGAACTTAAGTCTCTCTTCAACGTTTCTTTCTATATCAGCTGGTATATTTACGACACATTGTGAGAGTGACGTCACTTACTGGCCATTGGACACTCAGACATGTGATATAACGCTTAGCTCATGGAGTTACACTGGCAATGAGGTGGAGCTGTTGTTCGATTTTCAAGACACTGGAATTGTAATGGAATTTTATCAAGGTAATGCAATACAATTTAACAGATTTTAATGAACTTATGATTCCATGGGAGTAACTAAAC
Source organism: Spisula subtruncata (assembly GCA_963678985.1). Taxonomy (NCBI): domain Eukaryota; kingdom Metazoa; phylum Mollusca; class Bivalvia; order Venerida; family Mactridae; genus Spisula; species Spisula subtruncata. The sequence goes on along the minus strand of OY787678.1, from coordinate 25,295,977 downwards.
ATATTATGTAACACTTAAACATATAGAAATAGTACATGCAAACATTTTATGTAGTCGAATGCGTTCTTTTTTACTAGATTAAGTTAATGTAGAAAAAATGCAGGTTTCTTATGACTCGTTAGCCTTTAGCAATCGTATTTAAAACAATATACATACAGTGCCCACCAAAAATATTAATACAGAGAGTTTTCCCCCATTTACTTGCCTGTATAACACTACTTGCAGAACAGAGAAGCAACAATGTTTTTGAAAACCAGGAATCTTTTTTTTTATTTAGTGTAAAGACAATACATTGATTGGTACCCTAGATGGAAAATATTAGGTTTCTTTGCCAGCTTTGAACGACAACATGATCATATAATATGGCAAATTTAGCCCCTTGAACCCCATAGTTTATTTTAAATCAGAAAATGTTCATCTTTCTATCTGTCACATTTTTTACTCCTTCATTAACTGTTTTTTTTTTCAGAAATAGCAAACATTGTTACTGTCTGACCAAACTATATGGAATAATTAAACCAATTATAATTCTGCATCTGTCAAAAAGTGTATCCATATTTTTGGTGGGCACTGTATATCAAAATTATATAAAGTTTAACACGCATTTCTTATTATTGGGCTATCATGGGACTGACATAGACATTTTACAATGGTCTCTTCTTTATCGTTGAATTCTAGGTAACGGTGAATGGGAACTATTGAGCAATACACACAAGATGGTAGAGACAGAAAGGCAACAAGAATCGTTCAGTCGTTTGGTGTTTTCGTTCACTTTCCGACGTCGACCATTGTTTCATATGCTGAACACGCTGTTTCCTGTTGTACTGATGGGATTTCTCACTGTAAGTTATTATAATTACTTGACTTCATGCATTTTGTTCGGCTGAGTACCGTAAAAAAACTTAAGAGAAATCTTAGGATTTTTTTGAAAGCATAAGAATTATTCTTCAATTTATACATTATATAATTATGCTCGGTACAATGGTTGATGATTAATCGAAATATTTAAGCTTTTCGCTAAAAGGCTTTGTGAAAAACAACTCTGGTGAATAATATGCCAATCATATGAAGACGATGCAGGTATGATATTATGGCACCCAGCTCTTACCTAGTATAAACTTCCAGCAATAATTATTTTTTCTGTGAACTTGATTTATTTCAACAGGTAAGGAATTGCAGTGGTAAATAAAGGTTCACTTTTCTTTTCATAACACTTGGGTATACTAGTTGGTATTAGTTTTCTAGTAGATATGTACATTAACCTATGTTGATATTTAAATATCAGCCTAACTAATATCTTCCCATATCAGTACGGCTGTTTATAATGGTACAATAATAGTACATATCGCTGGCTTAGAATGAGACGGTCGTAAGTACCTTATAATACTATGACATATTTGAAATCTACATCATAAGGCGCTTCTTATGAGCCTAATGTTATGAAAATCGGAACTTTCATGAAGACCAAACTGAAGTTGAAAGGCTTGTTTTACCATAGTAAAGACTGGTTGTCAGACAGTTTTCTTGTTTTCTCAAACTATTGGTTTTGTAGTTACGACATTCTCATTACAAGCCAGCGATATATAGTCTCGTATCATTCTAAATGGCTTTACATCTAGAATTCACCCTCAGTATGTCTTATTCAATTAAAGAGTCCAAATATTAAGCATGTTCAATGTGTTGGGAAAACTAACAAATTATCTACTTACCAAGAACGAAAAGGTTTAAACTCACAGAGTAGTTTAGAAAACTATCTAACATGGGAAAATGAGTATACAAATAAGTATAAACATAATAATTATTATACACATTATGCGCAGTATCCAGGAAAAAAGCTAAATTGACAAATTGACTATATAATTTCAATTATGTAACAAGGGTTTCTGAAAACAGAAACACTATTTATTAGAATATGAAACAATACAGATCTATAGATTGTTTAAGTAACTTGCCCATGACTGTAGTGTTATATTTTAGCTTTACAAATCACCATGAGTTATGTCAAAATTAATTATTCCGTGCGGCATTTAAACGCATGGACACATTGTCCAATGTATCTACGAAATAAGCTGTTAAACAGTTTAGACTACAGTAGTAGACTTTATCTGAATACCAGCAATTTCGAATTGTGTTCTTTCATATATTTTAAACCTTAAAACATAATTATAAAATTTTATACTATTTTATACAGTTTATTTCAATAATTAATCAATTATTGTAATTATTATTGAGGGAGATTGAGAAATCAATTATGTAGCCCGGTTAAATAAAAACAGTACTTACCTAAAACACAATGCGTGATCAAATGAGTATTAAAGCCTACTAAAAATATCACAATAATGTGCTCTTTATTGTTGTAAATAAGGATTTTTATACCCCCCGTAAGTTCACTTGCTGTCAAATCAGGCGACGCGGTTTTAAACCCGCCGAATGCTATTATACGCCCGACATGTGTCAGCAGAAGTACTAGTATTTTACCTAGATCCACGCTATTTCATGCGTATATATTTTATTAAGTTATATGTTTTTCGTTGACAGGTTGCAATCTTCAAGTTAAGTCCTGAGTCCGGTGAGAGGGTTGGGTTAGCACTTACCATATTGCTAGCGTATGCTGTATACCTCGGTCTAATCTCAGAAAACATTCCACAAACATCCATGTCAGCAAGTCTTCTATGTAAGTATATAACATTCCACAAACACCCATGTCAGCAAGTTATCTATGTAAGTACATAACATTCCACAAACATCCATGTCAGCAAGTCTTCTATGTAAATATATAACATTCCACAAACATCCATGTCAGCAAGTCTTCTATGTAAGTATAATATTATAACACTCCACAAACATCCATGTCGGCAAATCTTCTATGTAAGTACATAACACTCCACAAACATCCATGTCGGCAAGTCTTCTATGTAAGTATATAACATTCCACAAACATCCATGTCGGCAAGTCTTCTATGTAAGTATATAACATACCACAAACTTCCATGTCAGCAAGTCTTCTATGTAAGTATATAACATTCCACAAACATCCATGTCAGCAAGTCTTCTGTGTAAGTATATAACATTCAACAAACATCCAAGTCAGCAAGTCTTCCATGTAAGTATATAACATTCTACAAACATCCACGTCAGCAAGTCTTCTATGTAAGTATATAACATTCCACAAACCTCCATGTCAGCAAGTATGCCATGTACGTTTATGACATTCCACAAACATCCATGTCAGCAAGTCTTCTATGTAAGTATATAACATCCATGTCAGCAAGTCTTCTATGTAAGTATATAACATTCCACAAACACCCATGTCAGCAAGTCATCTATGTAAGTATATAACACTCCACACATCCATGTCAGCAAGTCTTCTATGTAAGTATATAACACTCCACAAACCTCCATGTCAGCAAGTATGCCATGTACGTTTATGACATTCCACAAACATCCATGTCAGCAAGTCTTCTATGTAAGTATATAACATCCATGTCAGCAAGTCTTCTATGTAAGTATATAACATCCATGTCAGCAAGTCTTCTATGTAAGTATATAACATTCCACAAACATCCATGTCAGCAAGTCTTCTATGTAAGTATATAGCATTCCACAAACACCCATGTCGACAAGTCTTCTATGTAAGTATGCAACACTCCACAAACATCCATGTCGGTAAGTCTTCGATGTAAGTATATAACATTCCACTAACATCGAAGTCTTCTATGAAGGTATTTTATATCGTGTATTGAACTGATATAGTAAATATAAAATGTGCCTTGTATATCCTTCTCAATATGTGTGTATGAATATACTATTTCATTTAACAAAGTTACGAAAGTATATACAACACAGTTCCCATAAATATAATCTACCTGGATACCATCTGCAAATTAATATAACACGTAATGTGTTACTTCCATTAAAGTATTGTTGTGCGAGTCAACAAAATGGAAATAAATCAGTAATGTGTCTGTTTAGATGTTACTCTGACCGGTAAAAAACAATGACACATGAATTACGGTATCTCCTGGGATGAAGATGACGTAATATTGTATTTATAGAATCTATATATGCTTTATTACTATGCACATTTTTTGTAATGTTACGCTGATTATATAAAAAAAATTCAAATCAGTAACTTATACTTTTATTGTGTAATACTGGTAATTAGCTTAGTATCCATTTCTATGCACTTTGTTTTGGGACAACAAAGCCGCTAAATAGATTCAATATATTCTATAATTTTTAAATTGTGTATTTCAGCGTCCTACCTGGCGTCTACATTGTTCCTGCAAACGCTTGCAGTTCTGCTCACAGTCATCTATCTGGACATCTACTTCACACCGGAAACCAAACCAGTTCCAAAATGGCTGCAAATCACTGCCCAGAGTTGTCTAGCTCGGGTCGCGTGTATGAAATGCAACTGTCCTACTACAAAAGGCTCAAGAATTGACCCAAAGAAAACAGACGACGATGCTATGGAATGTGTAGTGACTTCGAAAGATACACTAAAAGAAGGACCAGATATTTCAACTGAATCTGGTCGACCAAGTAAAGAAGTGTGGGCTGATAACGTCAAGGATGACGTAACTAATGACTATTCGTGGAAGGATGACGTTACTAAAGAATATTCGTGGAAGGATGACGTCACTAAAGAATATTCGTGGAAGGAAATCGCGCTAATGTTAGATAGAGTGACCATGTATATTTACTTAGTGTTTGTAACAACATTGACTGTTGTTTGGATGATTGTAATGCTTAATCACTATGCTAGCAATCTGTAGAAACGTTTGGAAGGTAAACACAATTCTATGACTAGATCTACATAGAGAATATTTGTAAATTTTGGTGTACATGTAAGAACGAATTTTATTTCACTGAGTGAACACAGAAATCAGTATTTTCACGAGTGAAATAAAATATGATATTTCAACAAAAATCAACATGTTTTTTGTTTATTGTTCAGATATATTTCATTTTTCGTGTAAAACGGTACAGTGGTTGGACTAAATAGAAATATACGTTGTATTACGATGAAATTAGAAGGCCACACCGTGACAATTATGACATCATAATGACGTAAAGCTTTTTTGAGACCCGGGGCTGTTGATGTTGTGTTTCTTTTTCTGCACGATACTGGAACCAGCTCCAAACATTGAAAACAACAAAATGATAATTTCACTTTTATTTGTCACTGATATTTTCGCTGAAAATAACGGTAATCCATTTAAAGCAAATCAAAAAAGGGAATTATCTTCGGAAAATATATCCCAGTAACTTTTTATGAACCATCCCCGATGCTGGGTTTTTTTCTATGCCCTAAATATATCTTGATACTGAAAATGCGACGCAACAATTAAATCAATAGATGTTTTGCATAGGTTGAAAGAAAATGGATTCTGGGGCAATCTCCGTCATTGTTACGACATGTTCTGAACGTATAACAAACCATCATTATGTTTGTTTGGGTTTTTATTATAATTATTTATATTTACCTATTATCAGTTTACAGTTTACAGTTTTATTGGTATAATCGGCATGAGAAACGCGTGATCGAAATTTGGCCGTAGAATAATACATACAGGAAACTAAACAAATGTTTTGTTTTGGTCGGCTAGTGTCAACTTTATACGACTGAAATACACAATGGGAAATAACGAGTGAGATATCAATTTCAATGCAGTTTCCATCTGCAGTTTAACCTCCCTTTATAAGTTTATATGGTTACATTTGTATATGCAAATTTTACTTCGCCTTGCAGTTGGTCAGGCTATGTGTGAGAGGCAGCATATATATGTTCTGAAAATATTCAATTCTATGTATGTGGATGGTACGTTCATATCTATATGATTGTTCCGATTATCCACCGACCTCATCACTTGTTGTTTTTGTATAATGAGCGATCATAACAGCAGATATAATAATAGTCAATAGAAACAGGAATATTATATAGATGAACATCGTCACGCGGTCCAACATCCGGGATATCTCTTTCCACGTGAATTTATGTATTTGATCCTCGTCACCAATAATACTGTCCGCATTTTCAAACAGTTTCTCTTTCTTAGTATCCGCGTCTTTAACGCTCATGACGTCGATAGTATCTTTGTCTGCATGTTTTTCTGGTTTAACTTTGTTATTACATGTATCGGCGAGTGATATTTTTCCTAGACACGTGGTCGCTTTCTGTAACCAATCAGGGACCGGCTTTTCGTCTGGAGTGAAGTATAAATCCAGGTAGAGAACCGTCAGGAGAACGGACAATGTTTGTAATAGAAGAATCGTTGCCAGGTACATAGCTGAAATAAAAATATACTTGAGTTAAAATAAAAAAATATAGATCTAATATTGACATGTTTTCTCACAAAACCATTCCAAAAGTCACAAAAATCTCTTTAATTACGTCATTTGACCGAGACCATTCCTATGTTGCGAACGCAGTTTTGTTTGTGATGTGTGTGCTCCGTTGTTTTTGTCTTACTGTTGCCGTCCTTGTCGGAAATATTAAATCTAGATATCAACATGGAAAAGACAAAGTTTTATTATGTTGTTACGCAGATATATCATGGGTAGTTGACATTAAATAAATACCCTTTAAATAAACTGTAACGGTACAATATAATCACATGGCCCAATGTATTAACTCAAAAACCTTCTCCAAACAACTTTCGACCAACAGTCAAGTGGAACGATATCTGATCTGGCATAATGTCAATTTGATGGAGACTGGTGTACATGTATTTCATTCGTGTCCGACTCACATGGTAAAATGCATAGTTACTTCCCTTAGATTCTAAAAACACTTGCACTATGTTCCTTGGGCCTTATTCACAAACATGGTAAGTCTAAAACGTAGACCTTACATTGTCAAATATTCTATTCGCTCTAATGTGGTCTCAATATAAATGGGTATACATGCTCAGTGTGTAATAACAAATAATCAAGTAAAAGTTCACGTCGTTAAATTTATTAGCGAAGAAATGGCGGTGATTATAAGTGTTGTCCATAGTGGGCACGGTGTATACTCACACAATAAGCTGGCTGACAACGACGTCTGAGGAATACTTTCTGATATGAGACCTAGATACACAGAGTATGCCAGTAGTATAGTCAGAGACAATCCTACACGCTCACCAGATTCTGGGTTCAGTTTAAACACAACAATCTGAAATGGTCATAAGACAAACCGCTGGCATAGAATGAGAAGGTCGTGACTACTAATTCAATATTGTGAGAAAGCATGAAAAACTGTCTGACAATTACTTTTTAATTATGGTAAATCAAGCTTTTTCAACTTCAGTTTGGTCAACATGGCAAGTTCCGAATTTCACGAAAATAGGCTAATAAGAAGCGCCTTATATGTAGATAGCAAATATGCATTAGTCCTATAATGTCGGCACTTACGACCTTCTCATTCTACGCCAGCGAAGTAACCCTGCGACATGTGTGTTAGAATAGCCACGTTACACATTGCCCGAGTATGATCATCAACTCGTGGCTAGTCTGGTAGGCGATAGGAAGTCTTTATGCGCATGTGTGTGATCGAACGTACTTTTATCGGTACCATACCGCCCCACGATTACTTCCGTCAGCGCAGACATGGTAAAAGGGAGGTAACTACGTTATGAATATGAGTTCATCCTGATAACAGTTGTCTCCCGTTGTACCACTTGTACAATGGATTGATTTACCATCAATACACATGATTAAATTCGTTTGCTTCAAATTATATCCTAATTCTTTTGAGACAACCCCTTGCTTTTTAATGCTTAAACTTTACAGATGTCCATATAAGTTATTTTAACACAATTTTAAAGAAAACTTGAAGCTAATTTACTTAAATGTGACATCAAAGGACACGAGGTTTTTCTCATTTTAACAATTTTTAATCTTATTGCATAATTACAATGCAATGTCAATAAGCCCGGTTTTCCTGGAGAACAGCTCAACTATATGAACGTAATAGCTTAAGAGCTGAGGGTGATTTACTCAAAAAAATTAATTGTCCAAATCTTAAACCTTTATCAAAGTTAGTCATATGATCGACCGTTCAGAAAATCCATAAATTTTCAGATTGGACAAAAAATGAATAAATTTCCCTCAGCTCTTAATTAGGCTATAAAGTTATACATACCGTAAGAAAGCCGAACAAGATGACAGGTACTAAAGTATTTAGTGTATGGAAGAGATGACGTCTACGGAACGTTAATGTGAACATAAGGCGACGATATGGTGCACCTTCTCGGAGTACATCATCAAACCTGTTTGACTTGCTGACCAGATCCCATTCACCGTATTCTGTAAATAACAATATGTAACATCATGTTTCTATCGCTTTTGTACAGTACCGCATTGCACCGCTACGCACAGCACCGCAACGCACATATTAGTATTGCACCGCAACGTACAGATTAGTATTGCACCGCAACGTACATAATAGTATTGCACCGCTACGTACAAAACAGTACTGCACCGCAACGCACAGATTTGTATTGCACCGCAACGTACAGAACAGTATTGCACCGCAACACACAGATTAGTATTACACCGCAACGTACAGAACAGAATTGCACCGCAACACACAGAACAGTATTACACCGCAACGTACAGAACAGTATTGCACCGCAACGCACAGAACAGCACTGAAACCACAACGCACAGAACAGCACTGCACCGCAAGGCACAAAACAGTATTGCACCGCAACGCACAGAACAGTATTGCACCGCAACGCACAGAACAGCACTGAAACCACAACGCACAGAACAGTATTGCACCGCAACGCACAGAACAGTATTGCACCGCAACGCACAGAACAGCACTGAAACCACAACGCACAGAACAGTATTGCACCGCAACGCACAGAACAGTATTGCACCGCAACGCACAGATAAGTATTGCACCGCAACGCACAGATAAGTATTCCACCGCAACACACAGAACAGCACTGCAACGCAACGCACAGAACAGTACTGCAACGCAACACACAGAACAGAACAGTACTGCACCTCAACGCACAGAACAGTACTGCACCGCAACGCACAGAACAGTACTGCAACGCAACGCACAGAAGAGTACTGCACCGCACAGAACAGTATTGCACCGCAACGCACAGATAAGTATTGCACCGCAACGCACAGATAAGTATTGCACCGCAACGCACAGAACAGCACTGCAACGCAACGCACAGAACAGTACTGCACCGCAACGCACAGAAAAGCATTGCACCGCAACGCACAGATAAGTATTGCACCGCAACGCACACAACAGTATTCCACCGCAACACACAAAACAGTATTGCACCGCAACGCACAGATAAGTATTGCACCGCAACGTACAGAACAGTATTGCACCGCAACACACAAAACAGTATTGCACCGCAACGCACAGATAAGTATTGCACCGCAACGTACAGAACAGCATTGCACCGCAACGCAACTACATTTTATTTTATTCGGTTCAATATACCGCCGTAAATAAAAACAAATACTGACCACAGCACACAGTTCAAAGGAACTGAAGGTTGAACTTAGTTGTATTGTAGTTTTATAGTGAAAATTGGATCACAGGTACCTGTATCATTGATAAAAAATACTCTCTGTATCAATCAGTTACCTGTGGTTTTAATTACATTATACTAATGATTTTACTATTGTGCAAAAACATAAAGAGCTTACCTTCGTACGAATCAGACACCATAACTTGATCCCCGAAGTTTAGAATAAGTTCGTCACTTGTAATACCCCATGTACTAATGGTCACCTGACATGTCTGTGTATCTAGGGGCCAGTATGTCACCTGACTATCACAGTGTGTCGTGTAGATACCCGCTGAAAACAGTAGTGACAAGATCAAACAGAGGTCAGTTTTAGTTACCCCCTGTGCGCAACGTAAAACACTAAAATGTTAAATTTAGAACACAAACCTTCGCTAATAAAACCAATGGTGGATGTCTCAACCCCTTCATGAACGCAAAACTATCATAACTGTGTGTGACCTAGTTTGGGTACTCGAAGATATACATGTATAAGTATGAATATGGTTCTCACAACATGTAAACCTAAATAGTGTATTATTGAGAGATAATATAAGTAAGCGTGGTCATTGCAAGCCAAAAAGCATGTACTACAACTTCCGATCCGGTAGACTATATGATTCAACGTATAAGACATATTGCGAGCACAAGTAACTGACAACCACAGTAAATAATGTGATTAGTCTACTATACAATTCCACCAGTATGACTTATTGCAATAACCGGAAGTTTACTCGTGTATACAGTGTGATAACTAAGACTGATAACCTAATGTAATTATTTAAACCTTTCTGTCAAGGATAACTCATGAAAGTGCAAGCACTTATTTCCAATGGGGTCCAGTGTTTTGCTGAAGGGACAACAGGTGGAAGAGACAGTGGTTTGATACAAGGTATCCGGGCGCGATGCCCTAGCTCTTTCCGAAGAGACACCTTGATTCTTTAACGTGCCCAGTGTATAGCACCGATACACGCGAGACTACCTCTGGGTTGCTAACCAGTTCATCTCTAGTTGGGTGGGAAACACAACAAAGCGTTTCAGAAATGATCAAGTGCCCCGGCCGAGGATCGAACCCGGGACCTCTCGAACAGCAGTCAAACAGGCTATTCGCTCGACCACCGAACCACCATATCAAAACCAACAAAGGAACGTACCTGGGATCCAATACACCATACCCAAATTATTGACCCGGAGAGGCATGTTCGGTCGTGTTATAACGTCAATATCATCTACTCTAAAATGAAAACAAGCATGGAATTGGAAGTATTAGAATAAAAGTTGTCTCACATATCTGGTACATTTAACAAAGGAATAAAATTAATAGCGGCACGTGTATACACAGGCATGTTCAATGGTTATTGTTCTTCTCTGAGTAAACTTACAACTTATATGGTTACAACTGATATATCACATGACTTTCCTTGTATCCAGGTTAGTTACCACGTATAGTAGAAGGTATTGAGTTTTTCCAATAAATTAATGCGTATTTTGCGTTTTTAGTGACATGTCATATAAAAAATCTATCACTCGTTGTGAATTGATATAAAGTTATATTAAACTCGTTCAGAGGCTCGCTTAATAAAATTTCAAAACTCGTTTAATATAAATTTATATCAATTGACAACTCGGGATAGATCCTCTATGTACGTATTTGTAGAATAATTTAATTTGATATATAACACTATTATCGATTGTGAACAATAAAAAAAATGCACCATTGTTAAAATGTGTTCTTATTTTGTAACCCCGTTATTTATTTATTGTCAATATTAGCAATTAGATATAGTACACGTGTTTTGTATTTTAATTATGAATTCCACCCACATCCTGACAGCTCCCTCTATTATTTAGGTTTCATCTTTAGACATTTATGTCAACACTTGACGCACATAGGTTTCAAATTTACTTGTAGTCACGACCCTTTACAATAAACGTAAACCGTTTCAGACAGTCACCACACTGCTTTCTTTAATAAGTTTGTAATTTGCATGTCCATAGTGTCAGCATTGTAAGTCACAGATTAATTTTGTATCAATAAAATATGATATATTTGATGGTAAAAACACAACAAATACAGAGATAATTATTTGGTCCCGTATCTTTAAATGATGAGTTCAATAATACTAAATCGTGGTACATTTGCTAATCAGTGCTTATCAATAAATGAATAGTTGCTGATCAAATCTGAGATTTATCCAACACATTTTCTCCACAGTCATTGGCTAGGTACTGATATATCGCTGGCTTAGAATGAGAAGGTCGTTAGTGCCACTTACGACATTATAAGACTGATACATATTTTAAATCTGCATCATAAGGCCCTTCTTATAAGCCTATTTTCATGAAAATCAGAACTTGTCCTTTGGCCAAACTGAAGTTGAAAAGCTGGTTTTCCCATAAGTAAAGAGAGGTTGTCAGACGGTCTTTCTTGTTTACTGAAAATATTGATGTTGTAGTTACGACCCTTTCATTCTAAGCCAGCGATATATACATGTAGTAATATATAATGCTCTAAATACTTTTACGTGAAAACACGTGTTTGGTCATGACATGCTTTTATATATATGTAAAATAATAGTGGACAACTGCATCAAAATAAGCAAACTCCGAAACAACATACCAGCAAATGAGTAAACTTCCCCTTCTGGTATGAGTATGTCATTGATCGCGTCATTGATTGCGTCATAATTTTGTAAGCTATTGATCTGTGATCGGTGCTCTTATTGTTGCACTAATAGGCCTCTATTTTCCTGTTGTGACGACTGTTTGTATGAAGGCAATGATATCTATATAAATATTGAAAGATGTAATCTCTGTTTGTGGCCATTGTCCTAAATACGTCAGGTAGAATAGTACAAGTCTAAACACCTCCGGGGTGTTCATCAATAATTCAAAATTTATCTGTTATCATGGAACAACACGGCCCCCAGCTCAACACATAGGCTTGTATTACTAGGATTTCTTTTTAATGAATATTAGTCAATCAAATTGTGTACAGTTGATGTTTCCCACTGTTAGCAATGTATACTGGTATACTGTAAAATCATTAATTTTCGTGGGGGTTAAATTTCGACCTCCAGCCATGAAATCAAATTCCATCGAACTATACTTTTCACACTTGTATTTATTACCTGAAATGCAGAATCCACGAATTAAGGTCGCATTAAAGTCGCATTAAAATGATATTTTTTAATAAAACCACGAAATTTTTCCCATCTAAATCAAATGATTTTGCAGTATATTTTACCAGGGCCCCCTTAGTTTCTGAATATGAAGGGTCAGTTTAATATTTTTCACATTATTTTATAGGCACGCAAAAACTTACGATTTTAAGAGGAAATGGCCATTCAGTCCAAAACCTTGATGGTTAAAGTTTGAACTTTTTGGAAATTTCAAGGGTGAAATCCCCTGCTCAAATAGACCATCTTGTGTTAGCATGGTTATACGTACGAATTTTCTATAATGATCGGTGGTGTCCATATTGCGTCCTCTTTACTGAACACGGATCTCACAGAAAGAAAGTCAATATAATCTTGATTTGTGAGCCATTCTAGTCGTGGGTCATGCCATGCTGAAGAAAGAGTCGAGGTAAAAAACAACATGAAAATAACTAAGCAACACTATTTTGACTTGATGTACGTTTTTTAAAAAAATAGTTTTAAAACAGAGGTATTTCGATCGTATAAGCATAACCATCATCTTTTCTTTCCCCCAATTCAATTTCTCACGAAGCAAAGTTTTTTCTCTATGATGTCTTAATGCATCAAAATTGCAACTGTTATAGGCAAAATCATGACACGCTCGACCATGTGCCAAAGGGGGGCAAATAAAAACGAATCAGAGTCAAAATTGGTCGAAGAAAAAAACTATAGCCCAGAGTTAGCCCTGGGCCAGCTGCTCAGACCTGACTCATTCATTGCATTCAAAAATTGACTTCATAAGTGAAGTTACACTTAATAATTATTGTAGTTGAATACCTGTCTTTATCGACTCCAATATGGAATGTCGGATATCAAGTACATGTCGATGGCTTAGAACCAGAAGGTCATAACTACCACTTACGACCTTATAAGACTCCTACATATTTGAAATCTGCTTCACAATGCGCTTCTTATGAGCCTATTTTCATAAAAATCTGAAATTATCATGTTGACCAAAATGAATTTTAAAAACGTGTTTTCCCATAGGTAAAGAGTAAATTACAGATATTTTCTCTTGTTTCCTCAATATATCGAATTGAAGTTACGACCTTCTGGTTCTAAGCCAGCAATGTTTATACAAATAAAATACTTACGAAAAAGAAATAAGCCGCAATCGACAGACGCTGTTGCTTTATGTCCTGTCAATGTAAGAATTATTTTTGATTTAACATAATATTGGGTGAAACACTTATCTTAATTGCATTGTTATACAGTCTAAAGCGAATTCCGTTTGATACGTTTTTATAAAAAAGATCTAAGAAAGTCGGATAGGGATAGCGGCACTCAACTTAAATAGTCGTACACAGAACACATAAAAACACCACATATCACATTTACACAACACAATCCCCAACACACAACTCAACAAGAAGAATGTGAATTGGTCGTTAAACAAAGGGGAACTTACCAGTGAATTCAACGAGAGGAGATTTAAGGAGGCTGAGACGTTTACAGGCATGTCGGGTATATCATGTGGGTCGTAACCACCAAACAATAAACGTCGTAAGTCGTTCGTGGTTGAATTGTCAGCAGCTCTGGTTGAAGCAACATGGTGAAGCAACACCATTAACAATGCCGCTGAAATATATGTGAATACAAGTTCGAACTACAGTATACAAGTTGACACATCGGCAAAGACAAATATACGCGTCCGGTATTCCTTAATTAGTTATCGTTTCATATTTTTTCAGCGGACCGTAAATGCCGTCCGGAATCCGAAATTCTGGGAGTCCGGTATTGCGGAAGCTTTTTAAGTTGAGTTTATAAAAAGAAATTACGGGACCTAAGAAATCGTCCGGTTTTATGGGCATTCCGGTTTTGAGGGAGTCCGGTTTTGAGGGAGTCTACTGTATTATGTACCGCATCCCGTACCTAGGGAACAAGCAAGTACAATTCAAGTATAATGCACCACTGCTGAAACACCATTCTTTAGTCTACCAATTCCATTGAATTCTGCAAACAAAGAAGTTAGAATTCCAAGGAATTGTCAGCAATGTTATCATCGAACAATGTAAACATCATCGTCATAGTCAAGGACATGTGGTGCATATTCGTATTAGGACTGTGGTTTGATGATTTAAGCATGAAACTTTGCATGATGATAGTTGTATGGAGCATAGTTTACAAGATAATGACCCATTTTCTAAAAATATTCCAATATTGCCAATATTTAAAAAAAAATATCGTATGTTTTTAAAAATAGGTTCAATGAGAGACGGCGTTATTGGATTAGTTGGTATTCTCAAAGTCCAAAAAATTCAATGCTCATATAAAAAGTTGTTGGTTTTGCTTCTTGTTAAATACCAATTATAAAAAGCATTGAGAACTTACGTTACTTGATACCTTACAATAAACACAGGTTAATAAAAGTGAATCGTGTTAGCATGAAACTATCAAATGTCCAAAATATTTTTGTGAATATCACTGGGACAACTGTCTACTATTTTGAGCAAAGATGTGTCTGGTTTTCGTGACAATTCTTTCAATCTTTTCTTTCAAATTCAAATTAAATCGTCACGTTATTTAGTTTATCGTTTAGGCTTAATTGGCTTTGAATTAATCCTATAGTACGTCTACGTGTTTTATTGCACAATAAGTCATACTGATAAATAGGAGTATAACGACGGTGCCGAAACAAAACCCCTTAACTCAATTTTGGCGCGAAAACGTTTTTGCAGCATCCGCATCTATTAGACGTCCCGCGCATTTCTGTCGCGTCGCCATTTGAAATAGCCAATTGCGTTACTTATATGGCGACAAGACAGAAATGCGTGGGGCGTCTAGTAGATGCGGATGCTGCAAAAAAAGTTTTCGCGCCAAAATTGAGTTACGGGGTTTTGGTTCGGCACCGTCGAAAATTAAATATCGGTTTTGGTTAGTACGAGGGCTGTTCACTTTGTACGGCGGTTGTTTAGTTAGTGCGAGGGCTGATTAAAAAGTACTTCCCTACATATAATATCCATTATGTTAAAATTATGTTCACGTTTTCTGGTAATAGTTTGCACTAATCATATTTTGAGATGCACATTTCTGGGTAAATGTTGCCATTTGTCACACATTTAGGAGACGTATGTATAAAATCGGGGAAAAAATAATCACATTTTGAGAAGTACATGTATATATCAGGGTAAATGGTTCATGTTCATTCATTTTTAGCTGATGTACAATATTAATTCTATTACTACAGAAAATTGATATCGGTCAATAATAATTTTCAGTAATAACATGGACATTTCTTATCATACTTTTATTAAAACACTATTTGTATAATTAATGTATGCTTAAACGGGTTTAAAAATCGTAAATAAACTAGTCTAATTAGTCCGTGTTTAAATATATAGACTGCTTTATTGATTAAATGTTTCTATAACGGAATAAAAATACAAAAGTAAAAGTATTGAGATTACTTTGTACCGCACAATGCTATAAATAACCTATAATTATGTCAAGTTTTACAATGCTTTAATCGGGGTAAATACAAAATCAACAAGTGATTAAAGGAAAATGTATTCCTATAAATCACACAATAATATTTTAGCCAATACCCCAATTCAGAATAAATACCAAAGTCTTTGTTTCACTTAGAAAATTACAAAAGTAATGTCAAGGCTTTAAATTGCGTTATATTTTGTCCTATTCTCTTTATACGTAATTTTGTTCACCCTGTTTAACCAAAGATCCAATTTAGTTTCTGTTGATGAAAGGTTCGGCAAGCATTTTGTTTTTCAAATTCAAATTAAATTATGAAAAAAAAATGTAAGACATAACTTACCTTTAAGCATCATACGCGTTGGTTGAAAATTCCGGAAAATTACGTCCAGCATTTTGTCTCAATATATACCCTCTCTCCACAATGGAGTGAAATTTGATGCCATAAAATGTTAAACGGCGTTATATTACCTCCCTATCAATAGTACTGTCAACACAATGCGTTTGTCTGTGAATTATATTTCGCGAGCTAGAATTTGCAAAGTGTGTGTGTTAGTTCTAATTAACAGTAGAAAGGTTTATTTTGCGTAAATGTACATAGCAAATGCGCATTAGGCCTACAATTAGGTCAGATATGTCCCATAGGCATTAACTGGTCCACATAGAACATTATTAATTAATTAATCTGGTTACTAATCTTAAATACTATGGTATTGTGTAAAGCATTTCCAATTCAAATCACCTGAAATGTTTGCATGGTCGGATTTATAAACTCTCACCACCGGGATAACCCAGATGTGCGAACAAGACACATGTTTATGCATTTTTTATTTAGTATAGGAAATCGTGAATAACACGGTGTAGCAATACCACTCGTCCCTGTTGCCACGAAAGGCATCACAGTTTAATCTAAGACGATTAAAGACAATTTGTCAACAGTGGCAAACGAAAAGAGGCGCAAATCATAACTTTTTTCAATTTTAGCTAGATTTTATTCAGGGCTAGGTTATCTTTTTTGAGGGTGCTAAGGGATATACTTTCATGAGTAAATAGTTGATTAAGAAGTTGTCTTTGTAAACATATGGTACGTTAGACAGACTATCCGAGTATATATGCATACCATTCTGAGGTTTTCACGGGTGTTGAATAAACTGATCCATGTTCTGAAAGAGATCCTATATTTCGTTGAATGCACATGTTGTTTCGCTATCTTAAATAGTGACTTAAAAACAACAGAAAAAAGTTATTTCTCAATTAAAAACAAAATTGCGAAACTTAAACTTCAGTATAAAAAATGTTTGACCCCGCGACAATGTCTACTTTTACAAAAACTGAATTTCCCTTATTAATCAATATCTATAACAAATTGAGTGGTTATTGGAATAGTTTAATTATAGGTTTATGGGGTTTTTATTGTGACTGAACAAGGGACTTTAACTATTCGTGATAAGTGTTTAATACGCCCCAATTATAGCTTAATGGAAATATTGTGTGTGTGGTTTGGGTGACATTGTCAGCGAAAACAAAAACATTTTTTTAGATCACGTTTATGGTATTTTGCTCAAAACTGTATTTATTCATCTAATTACGCGTAAGTTCGTAATGGACTCATGTATCTCTGTGGTTAATTTAGTACATGTAGCTGACTTTAAACGAGAAGGTCGTAAGTACAAAATTGATATTTTATGAAAGCAAGAAAAAACTGTCTGAAATTTACTCTTTACTTATGGTAAAATCAAGCTTTTACAACTTTATTTTTATCAATATGACAAGTTATGTTTTTCATGAAAATAGGCTCATAAGAAGTACCTTATAATACGTATTACAAATATGTATCAGTCTTACAAGGTCGTAAGTAGTAGTTACGACTTTCTCATTCTAAGCCAGCGATGTATTCGACTATCATTGATTCTTACAATAATACGAATTGTCCCCTTTAAAATATGACCATTATGATAAAAGTCCATTAACGCATTGTATTGGTATTTAATTACATTGGTGTCAATATCACTTTCACGATTGGTAATTATTTTATTTTTCAAACAATTAGCAAACTCATTGAATGGGGTGGAGATGTATTCATTTGAACGATTTTTAAATTGAAGGAAAACTAAGTGTACGGAAAAATGAACTCCAAAAGGTAATAACAGATAAGGCAGGGAATGTAACACTCAAACCAATCAACAGAGCGCGAAACGTTCATTATTAAACATGAAGGGTAAGCTATATTTAGAAAGATACTGGACGATCGGTCACTGGAAGCAGCACTCAACAAAAACTGTCCAGCACAAAAACAGAAATAACCCACACCCATACCACAAGTACGCGGCACAATATTCAACATAAACCTGAACGAGTAATTGATACTCAACTACTGCAAATGTGGACTCCGTGGCTAAGTGGTTAGTACGCTTGCCGCCCAGAATCCGACGACCTTAATTGGTTCACATCCGGGTGGATGGAGGCAAACATATGCCTGCCATATTCAGCTAAAAGCTAACTGGCAAATAAATGCTATGCTCGGCACTAGATGCAGCTGATATTGTAAATAGTATTAACCTGCCTCCACCCAAAAATTAGATGGTTTCTAACAAAAACCAAGTTAGTAAATATGGATGAAGTACATATTGTTCTAGGACCTTTGGTACCACAAAAAGCCTCTATCAGATTGATCAGGAAACTGGTCAGAAAACTGGCCTTTGCTATTTAATGTTCGGCTGTTGAACATTAGTTTAATATTAATTGATAATGCATTCATTGAAAACTGATGTAGCACGTATCTTACCCTAGTACTAGACTACCTGTATCTTGTCGTTCCAGCTCGTCCATAAAGATGTTTTTATTAAAGCTTGTTAACGGATGTCTACCGGTGGATATGCGTGTCTCTTCCAACGGAATAAGAACCTGTCAATGGCGTGTGTATCTCCCATACAGTCGGAACATTCCATAACCATACTGGATCGATCAACGGGTCAATATATTGATGGTTTAGTATAAGTACTACATACGACCTTATAAGACTGATAAATATTTGAATTCTGCATCGTAAGGACGTAACGCACTGAACTCGAACCATCCCGTAAAGATCGACTGTTGCCGTTAATCAAATCAATACGGAATAATATCCGACGGTGCTAAGGCGTTTCTTATTAGCCTATAATCATGAAAATCGGAACTGTTCATGTTGGCCAAACTGAAGTTGAAACAGTTTGTTTTACCATAGGTAAAGAATACTTTTCAGACAGTAACTGTTGTTTCCTGTTTTCTCAAAATATCGATTTTGTACTGGCGGCCTTCTCATTCAAAGCCAGCGATATATTATGGGTAAATTGTTGAAAAGGTCGTTAAGCACGATTTTAAAAGTAAATCGCAAGCCGGCAGAAAATCCCCATATTCAAGGGAGACTAGTGTAAATATAAGATTAACATTACATTCAAATTTGTTTCCCTTCGCACGAAACAATTTACTACATAACAAATACGAGGGGCGTTTAAAATATTATAATGTCTTTTGGTCACAAATTAGATAATCTTTTGATATTTTTTTTAATCTTCAACACTACCGCTTTTATCTATGATAATATGTTTTAATATCATTAAAATTTAATTACTGGAATGGTGTTTCTGTTGTTGTTAACGTGGGCCAGTAATAGGCACTAAGGCTTTTTGAAACGAATTGTCCACTAAAATTGCATTTATATTAGGGAAATAATCTTATTCGACATTGAGCTGTGAATTACGCGAATGACTTCCATAAAAAATCATTTGATGTATTTGATTTACCATTTATTTTGACAAAATAATAGCTTTTTAAAGTCGCGAAAATAGATGTCAAAACTAACCTAAAAGCATGAAAGAATATTTTTTAGATAGTTTTATTGGTTGGAATTTGGCATATGACACATAAAACTATTCCATGGCCCGTCAACATAAACTTCTGGAACCAGTTTGCGAACAAAATAGAATCGATAAGAAGTTATTTATGCGTGAAACAACAAGCTTCATTTGGTACGAACAAAACTTGTCTCCGTTGTTTTGGCCGTCTTATTCGAAGAAAATAAATAATTTCGTGTTGATATAAAGTTCTGGTGGATGCATAAGGATTCAGTTTTACACATATCGCAAGTTGCAGTTAAATGACAATTACTTTTCTAAACCACTACTGCACAGATGACACAAATTGTGCTTAAAATGATAGTAAGACCAGTGGACTAGAGTGAACCCTTTTCAAAGTTTGATACATTACTTAATTCTTGACACAAGACTATGAAATTTACCAGACATTTAGAAGAAACCTGTACGTTTCCGTCATAATTGGTAGAGTTGTCCTTTATCCTAACATAGAAAATGCAAGATACATGGACATTATATATACAACGCACCTCGTATGTGAACTATTCATATTATCACATGTGTCGCTTGTACAGCAAGTGTTTAATTGTTCCCTAATTCAATTATCACTTTTTTTAATTATTTGTAACAACGTATCTCCACATACTTGACTTACGTGCTCATCCGCCATGTAGGTATAAGTCTGGTAAACGTCATGTAAGTAAGCAAGTTTCATGTTTCATACGCTCTAAAAGTAACACCGCCATCATACATTTATCGCTGGCTTAGAAAAAGAATATCGTAAGTGTTTCATACAACCTTGTAACAGGCTGATACACATGTACAATCGGCATCACAGGGCGCTGTTTATGAACCTATTTGCATGAAAATCGGAAATGGTCATGTTGACCAAAATGAAGTTGAAAAATCTTGTTTTACCAAAGGTAAAGATAAATTTTCTGACAGATTTATGTTCTTACGGCCTTCACATTCTAAGCCAGCGATATAAGTCAAGTTAAAATTGACATGAAATACATAATAAAATGGCATATGCTATACGTTTACAGTCTTCAAGTTGTATTATGTAATAGTATTATGTAATAGACTTTTAGGCCATTATCTTGCTATAAATCTCCTCTGCCCTCCTTAGGTCATTGTGCTGTTTGAACACTATGGTAAATGTTTTGGCATATACATTTTCGTACATGTAGCTAGATATACGGGTAGGCTATAATGTTACCCCTTTTACTGGTGCGTTTGACCTGTTTGCTGGGAGAGCAACTTTTTAAAATTAGGTCACTATGCGATTATGCCTTATTTGGTCGCTGGGGTCACCTCGATTGCATATTATGAAGCAATATGCATCTAGAAATATATAAAGTTATTTCCTGCCCCTTTCCTTCCTTGTCGATTATTTTAAACTAGGTCAAGTCGTAGCTGTGCCTCTTTATGTCGCATTGACGTTATGTCACTGTCCTTGGTGTTTTAAACTAGGTCACGGGGTGGTTATGTCTCATTTTGTCGCCATTTTGGCATGTGTTTGTGCGGTTAGGTCGCCGTGCAGCGGTGCCTTGGTCGGGTCTTGGCTGCGTTTCATTCGGTCCCATGGAATCACCGCTATTATATAATTTCTTTGTGAAATTTGGTCATCCTGCATTTCTTCGTCAGGGACTTGGACTTTTAATTGTTCCTTTGACTTACGAGTGTAGTTGTGTTGTGGTGTTACTGATTTCTGTGTGCGGCTGGTTAGGTCGAGTGCTGCCTTCCCTGTCCGATTTCCTCATCACGTTTTTATTAAACAATATTTTGTCGTTCTGGTGCATTAGTGTCTTCAACCATCCAGACAAACGGCTTTTGCGGTGAAGTATTGCGCTTTAAAAGTCTAAACCATTATTCAATAACCAGTATACCACGTGCAAGGTTTTGTAGTTTACTACTCAAGCTTCGTACAGTGTCAACAAATCTATATCCATGTATGTGATATATTAACTGAACAAAATCAATGAAGAAAATGCTGTGCACACGTATCTTTTGATACGTATGTTGTTTTTGCATGCATTCGTCTTATTTGACAGCTCGGAGTTGGCCAGTTCGTTTTCTCGCTCAGTTATGTGTTGAGGCATTATGCTGCGTTATAAATACCGGCATCATATTTTGAATCAAGCTTTATAATACCACAGTCAGATGTGTCTTGAAATTTCATCAGTCCATGTTATTCAAATCCATTTTCGAGTTTTAAGTAATATATTATTGTCTTTCTTAAAGTCACACAACTTTGTTCCGATCATCCATTACATACAATGAATAATGGAACCATTAGACTGTTTCTTAACAAATCACCAAACTCGACGATGGAATGTTGACTATTTTTGTCGAAATAGTAGAGCAAATAACATATTTAGCAAATTGTATGGTGAACAAAATACTCATTTTGCAAGAGTTGCTTCCCTTCGACTTTAAATCATGCATTTATTGTTTACAAATTGTCATTTTATCAACAAACTATCTGGATGTTTTATTACATTTTCTTCCATTTTATGGTGTTTTCCACCATTGGGAATCAACTAAAGTGCTAAGTTGGCATCATTCTTAAGAGAGATTATCAAGTTAGAGCTTATTACAATATCAGTTTAAGACTTAATGGGACTTTAATTATATCAATTGTCGGTTTAGGCCCCTACCGGTTTTCAATTGAAAGGGACTATACGTTTGCCCGCCGTCCGTCCAAGAAAATATGGATCTCAATCATTTTCAAGCTACGTTTATTAAACTTGGTATGTGGGTAAGGACCATGGCAACAGATACAAAACATGGAAAACAGATATTACTTCTGTATTGCTTGCAATTCCCAATTACTTGTTATTTATGCCATCACCATAAAAGATCGAACCGAACGGCCATGTGACATTCGTCCTTAACCATGTCGTTCTTTGAACCGAGGAATATCATAGAAGCAACAATTGTCAGTAGTTACGTGATGTGAACCAGAGTTATGACGTCATGTTTCATAATGCGTGACGTCATCTATAATACAATATGACGTCATGGACCAAATTGTATGACGTAATCTACCAGCATGTATGACGTCATATATACAGGGTGTATAAATAAAGCTATCCTATATAATCATAATGAAAACACTGAATGGCAAAAGAAACTTTATACATGAACATGATTCAAACTTTATTATGAAAATTTTTGTTTTTTTATAGTATAACATATAACAAAGTTGGTACAATTAAAACAAAATGAAAAATTCCTCATTTCGTTTTGTTTACAAAAAAAACATTTCATTCAAAGATGCTGAACCCTTGACGACAAAATTTAAAAATTGTATTCTATATAAAATATTTTATAACGCAAAGCAAATACCTTGCAAAAGAATTTCATTAAAAGTACTGGTTGAAACATTTTAAAGTTTGTACTTTAATGGCCAATATGATACGCCGAGAAAAGTATTCACGAAAGTAGATCTGTCTTAAAAGATAACTTAGAACGTTCTGCAAGGTTTTTAGTGTGTCAGTTAAACAGGAAACCCAGGATTATCATTGTTTACACAATTTCGAATAATTATGTAAAGAACTACACTAAGCACAAAGAAAAAAAGCTATTTCACTTATGCCAAAATGTTTAAGTTTTCCCTTAAGATGCTTTGTGAATTAGAAATCTATTTTTTGCACCACGATTTTCAAACCATTTTCCATGCCACTTATAAATGTACCTGACAGGGGATCAGTACCATGCTGATCAAATAAAATTATTTAGCATTTCCAATTTGGTTATCTTTTATAAAGTTAAATATTACTGTCTGAGGGTCAGCACCTGCCATGTGTGTATTTCTGCAATATTCTAATGTCTCAAAAATGAAAACTGTCGCACGTACAGATGCTTACATTCTGTTGGACGACATTAATATGTATAATGCGTTTAATTAGGTCTGTCATCTGTATACACACGTAAAACTACAGACCAGTAAGGTTATTTTGCGAGTGGCTTAGTCGTTGATGTGTACCCAAAAGATTACAACCATTGCCCGAACAGGTAGAGTTTATTTTAGCATTGAAATAATCGAACACGTTTTACCCTAACTAGACTATATGGCAATTTCTGTTGGGTTTTTTTTCATTTCACAAGTCATGTTTGTATACTGGACAACCATCTTGTACACATAAACTATGGACATAAACATTGAGATTTTTACTTAATTATTCCTTTATTTTACATATCATTTTATGCGCAAATATGTGGTTTAGTTGATAATAAAATACTAGTTTTTTATGTGTTTTTATCCGATTGAAATGTTACAAACAATCAAATGCTATGTTTGGATACAAGTGAATACAAGTGACAAACCTAAATAAACGCATCGTTCATACGCAGTAAACGTGGAATTATTGTAGAAATGTAAACTCTCATTTAAATCAGACATAAACTACATTCCACTACTTTACATTGATATAGGATCTGACCACACTCTGTTTGAGGTCATGTTCATGTGAACTTTACATCTTGTAGCTTTCACAAATGTGAAAGTACTGAACAGAGGGAGATATGTATTTCAACCTTTAAGTTTTACCTAGTGTTTTCAGCTAGACTGACTTCAATTTACATTCTTATACACAGTAAACGTGCAACGTTGTGGTCATTTGAGCGTGACCTCTTAAATAAAGTTGTCAGATCCTAATAGCGCAAAGAAATGGACATCTGAATTTAATGAGATTTAGAAATATTTAAATAGACTATTCAGGAAAGTCACTTGTTTATGCATTGGTCCCACTGAGACTTTTGTCTCATCGGTGATGTACTCCCGATTTACTAAATGGGTATCGGAAGGCATCAGGAAAAGTGTCCTCGAGGTTTAGGGAAAGCCTCGGGGTAGTCATAAGAGGCTGTATGATATCCATGTCCACATGCCATGACTGCAAGTAGAGCAAATGTTGTATTTAGCAAATTGTATGGTGAACAAAATACTCATTTTGCAAGAGTTGCCCCCCTTAGACTTTAAATCATGCACTAACTGTTTACAAAGTGACAATTTTATAAACAAATCATCTGGATGTTTTATTACATTTTCTTCCATCTTATGGGTTTTTCCAACTTTGGGAAACAACTAAAGTGCTCAAGTTGCATCATTCTGCAGAGAGTGTACCAAGTTATAGCTTATTAAAATACGTGTAGCAGTTTAAGACTTAATGTGACTTTAAAACCATATAAAATACAACGTCATTGTGTTGCAATATTCGCATACAAGTGACCAGCCTGAATAAACCGGCAAGTCAAGTCCATGGCTGTATCTTTATATGTGTCGTACTTTCCCATCAATTCTACGTTATTTTGGACAACCCACGTATACATATAGATACATGTATATTTTGCTTGTTTTGGCGAACGATTTCTACACTATGACAGAAAATATTAATTAATTTACATATATATTTTTAATCATTTATTTATTCAATCGACGTATTTGATCCCGGTGAAAATATTAGTTAAAGCTTTGTTTGTAGAAATGTTATTTTATAAATAAAAAGATATTAATCAATCAAATTAATTAATTGTCTTATATTCTATAAGTTGATGAAATGTGAAAAAAAAATGAAAATAGGTTGTTTTCGACAACATCAGAAAAAAGAGTTATAAGCATACAATTGAACGAACCCACACTATCAGAATTTAAAATGCAGTGTACGTTCTATTGTCAAAGAGCTAAAGCCTCGAATCAAAACTTTTCAAATGCTCGTAACATTGATTCTCGAGATAATGCAATAAATTCATGTACAATATAGAGCAAATTTGCCGGGACTTTGAAATTTGCTCGACATAAGCCGTGTGTTCGTCTTATCGATGCTCGTCTTAACGAAGTTTTACTGTATAAGATTGATCGAGCAAATGCAACCGAGAAGAAAAGAAACGTCATATGTATTTATATGAATTGAGGGTGAAAATTCATGCAAATAAAAGATTGGCCTCTTTATAGTAATATAGTACTTTACTCAATGGTGCAGATACTAGT
Source organism: Spisula subtruncata (assembly GCA_963678985.1). Lineage (NCBI taxonomy): Eukaryota > Metazoa > Mollusca > Bivalvia > Venerida > Mactridae > Spisula > Spisula subtruncata. Next base: position 25,269,978 of record OY787678.1, on the reverse strand, counting down.
ATTTACATATAAGAGTATGTCTATATTTAGAACACAGACAGAATGAAGATTTTGGTATAAATGATAGTAATCATAGTTTCCACACCAGTCAAAGATACCTCCCTTGTTTTAAGGTGAAAGTATGTGATCAATTCCATTTTGTTCGAACTTCAATTATCATTTTAATGATAAATTCATTTTGCGACGTCAAGACTATACAATACACAGCATAAGGTATAAACTTCAACAATCGACTTAAAGACTCTTCTAGAATAGATTGTGCTATTCAAGAGGCATTACCTACACATAACTACTACTTACATAATATTATCTTTTCTCTAATATCGCATTTAATGAGCAAAATGCACCAAAAAACTTTCAATTATCATAATCTGTTTGACGATATTGTGTGAAAATACGTCTTTACGATCACAAATATGTATTAAAATTACATATGATAATTAATCGATGCCAGTCATTTATTATTATGTGGTCAAAGGGAAACAACTCATAACTATTTTGGCTTGTAACGGCAATATATTTTCATCTTTTTTCGGTAACTATTATTTTGAAATATTTTAGCCATTATAATTTTTATTTAATGTCTAATATTTCTTAATCAATCGAACTTATAGGCAATGTCCTTTAAAATGTCATTCCAGACGTTTCATTATAGATGATGAAATGCTGAGTATGAAAGCATTAGAAAATTCTATTATACCTGCAAACCCGACATGTGGTTACATAGATAGCCAGCACCATAGTTACTTCTTCACACCACTTCGGTAATGTGTTGATATGAATATTAATATTTTTGATAATAAATTTTAGTACTAGTTTGTTACCACAGCATATTCTCAAACCTTGTTGCGCTTATAGTCTTCGAGTTGTGTTCGATTCATATGAGCCGTTCTCCATGAAAACCTGATATTTTGACAAAAATACTAATTTTGAGATTTTTCATCATGATGTTCTTAATAACCACATATTTTATTTCTTTCTTAATAAGATAACAGATAATCGGACATGGAAGACCACACCCAACTTAACAGCAACACACAGAAAACACAAAAACGTCACTGTATACTACTATTATAAAAAATACATTCACAATTGCCTCAATCCGTTCACATAAATCAGTGGTTAGTCAAGTCCCCAGACATCATGTATATTATATTTTAGTACGAGAATGCCACAAATCAAGGGATCTAAATTTTGTAGATGCGGAAACTATGCATTAGTTGAAGGTATAGAAATATATAACTTTTGTAAATAATATCTGACTTTGGCACAGCAAGTATCTAGAATGTTCAATAAAAAAAAAAGCGTCTTTATGACTCAAAATATACAAAAATGTCATTTTAGTACTAGTGTAAATGTATATATATTACGGATATGATAAAAATGCTAATCGTGAAAGTATGTAATTGTTTTGAATCATAGAAATAAAAGCAATATATTTTATAAGAAATATGAGATCTAAACATGAATAAACGCTACAGCGATCGAATATTACTGTCCTCAATCCTACTGTGATTAAACAGTTAAGTTAGGCAGCCAACTAAGTAGGCCAAATGATCAATTAAGAACACACCAAGAACAATTAAATAGCATTTTGCTACTTCCCTTAAAGACGCAATATCAACCACTATTCTAGCCCTTCATAGAGAGTTGTTTCTGAATACTAAAGGAGAGATATTATTAGGATATAAACGATTAAAACCGCATTATATCGGCTATTATACTACAGTTTGAAATTCTGACTCGTAGGAAATCAACAGGAATGTCGTATGCCTGATTTGTTAATAATAATCCATCAGAACGACAAACAATTGCATAATACTATACAATGCACCAATTTGATATTTAATAAGACATTGTAAAATTAATTTAGTTTATAATCAAAAGCTAAAATTAACATGTGACAGATACAGAGATTCTAACAATGTGTGAAGATTCCTGGCTGAATGAAAAAGTAGGTACATGTCGCTCGGTAGAGTATCCAGTATACAGATAGAATAAATCTGGACACACGGTTAACAACATTCACTTTAATTGATGATAGAAAAAATATTTCGATAATAAAATAGCGAAATAAATAACACTGAAAAAGACATACATTTACGCTTCATTTTCATTTTGTCCAAGTGGTTCAGTATAATTCGAATACTACGGCATAAAACATCTTGGAGATGCACAAGGGTCGCCAAGAGTTTGACATTTGGTTTCGTATTCCGATGTCAAAAGGAAGTCTTGTTTTCCTTACTGTTCATCATTTTCTGATGCATGTTTGTATTTTATTATCACATCACCTTTAAACCTTTCCTTCATGCTGCTTGTTTATTTAACAAAGTAAATTAGCAGCATTTCTCATACTATTATGGCACTGGATAAGTACAATTTTTGGAATCGTTTATGTTTTATTTTATTTAATGGATGTACTAACATTTATAATAATACTTAAAAAACCCGAAATGATTTCATGACAAATTTGATACGCGATGCCATGACTTAATAATGCTAAATTCTCATGGTCACATAGCTCGTGTACACAGTAATGATATAAAATTCCCTAAACAAATTCCCAAGCTACATCCTAAATGAAAAGTATGAATTTAGATAATATTATATTGAAACGAATAGCGTATAGCATACACTCATTATAAACGATGCATCACTTGTTCGGCAATAACACTCTAAAACAAGAGAATTCTTCCTCGAACGTAGCACATACTCCTTCCCAGCAGTTGATTTAAAAGTCTGGTCTCAGAAAGTTGATGAATTATGTTCGTCATCGTTTATAATGAAATTCGACTTCCAACAAAACATTGAAATTATGTTGGTATTAAAATTCTATAAACATTGCTTTGCAAGCAAAATCCTTAACACTGCACATGTATCCTGAAGAACTTGGTATTATTTAACAGTAAATATTGTTCTGTCATATGATGTACTAAGGATATAATACCATCGAATAGTTAATCATATATAAATACACATATAAACACACTCAGATGTTACACTTCTCTATAAACAGAGGATACAATCAAAAATATCCTGGACATCACATCAGCTATCTTATTCACCAATCCCGGAATATGGCGCAACGTACAAAGTTGTCATAACACGACAACAGCGTATCTATTCACATTCCAATACTCACAACATACTTACACTTGCTAGCCCAAAGCGGTTTTCCGGACTGCATTTGCAGTTCAACAACAGACCATCTCGACTAAACAGGCGCTTTTAATATCTTCAAAAAATTCTAAAAGAAAGAACAATCGGAGGATCCAACTCCTTAGTAGGAAGAAATGCTAAAAGGTCCCTATATCCATCTGAACAATCATTTGTGTGGATGATGCATCTTAAATGAAACGCTACACGTCGGTTTATTTTCGTTCATTTCTTCACATTTCGTAACACTCATTTCTATCGGCATTGGTAAACCTTCGGCGGAATTCGTACTTTCTTCAGGTGTCCTTGACATTTCATGTTCGTGCTCATGGTCGCTATGGTGATGCCGATGCTTATGATGGAATGCTTGAAGAGAAAATCGTCTATGTGTTTGTTTTCGTCCACCTCGTCTTTTAGAGATATGGGGATTATCTTTTCTCATAGTGCGAGTTTTGTACACTTGTAATTGTGTATATAAACGCTTCAATTCCGCCTAGAATAAAAAGATAAAAACTATTATAACAATAATGACTTTATGTAGATTCTTAAGTATTTGGCTTATTTGGTTCTAGATCAATTTCCAATATGGTAAACAGAACAATTAATTAATTTGAAATGTTTTTCTACAATGTGTGTATGTCACAAGGGTTAGCTTTCAATCATAAAATTGATGGGTTTATTCGGTATATATCCTATTGAAAAGTTCGAACTTTCATACAGTTTTATCTAAAGAAGATTATGAAAAATAAGATAAGGATAAGCTAATTATTCCGCTTTGATACAACGACGTCGCGAATCAATGACGTCACGACCAAATGACGACATGATAGTCATAAAGATGTCACAAATGACGTTATACTGATAATAAACAACAGCATATCATACCCTTATATCTTCTGGATCCATGTCAGCTAAACTGACGTCACCAACATCTACATCGCCATTAGAAGAGATGCCTACATTTAGTTTCATTACTTCCGGTGCCATATTATCAGGTACATCAGAAGAAGAATACGCCCTATTTCTAATTTGACGTTCATCTGGCGGCCGGTGTGCATACCACAACTGAAAAAATGTAACTTCATCTTTAAAGAGTCCTAAAATAATTTTTTTCTCTGAAAATGTCTAAAAATTATAATTAGTTTGTTTAAAAGATCATGAACATTTATCTAAAATATTTTTAGATTCTATAGAAAAATTATATTTTCTAAAACTCTTAAATATGTTGTTTTATCTTGAAAAAAGTCTAGATACTATAATTTTTTCTTAAAAATTGCGATTGAATATTAATGTATACACTGCATATATCAATTGCAAGTGCATTTTCTTATTGAAACAAAACACAAGAACGTAACGTTGTTCGTAGATTGTATCGTTCTAAACTGAAATCTTTTTAACATATTTAAAAAGGTATGGACTGGCGAGGTTACATAAAATTACAATATATAAAATTGACGAGACGGTCAAAATCACTTTATATTGGTAACAATGTACGATAGCATAATATGACAAAGAAGCAGAATCGATGAACGTAGCATAGATCGAAAAGAGGAAATACATACGAAGATATTATAATCTCATTAAAATCATATCCTTACACTTGTTCCATTCCTTTACATATACACAAATGTATTAGCATCAAATAGTGCGGCGTAATAGGGGTTTAAGTTTAATGAGAGTGTTCGGTATAATATAAAGAAGGGAGTATATATACATATAGAGGATCTGTCACGAGTTGTCAATTGATATAGACTTATATTAAACGAGTTTGGGAAATTTTATTAAGCGAGCCTTTAATAATGTTTCCTTAGCGAGTTTAATATAAGTTTATATCAGTTGACAACGAGTATTAGATTTTATTATATCACAGGACTCTAATTACATGGAAAATCGCACCTTTCAGCTAAAAAAAAGACTCCGCTATATAAACGACGCTAAACGCGACGTCATTTTCGGCACAAAATGACGTCATTTGGGAGATAAAATGACGTCATTTGGGAGATAAAATGACGTCATTTAAACGTTATACTACACTCGTTCCGTATAGCGTTATACGTACTGGTTATACTAACCCGGCTACAAGGAAATTCATGTGATATAAAGGAATACATATATTTTGGATGGAAATATTAAAGTTAAGTGTGAATGAAGTTAGTATGGTGGTACATACCTTAGGACCAAATACTAAGACTAGAGTAACACTGACAGTTAACTGACATCGTAGAAAGTACATCAAAAATATGTAATCAGGATGAATACTAAACCAATATATATGCCTGAAATATATGAACACAAATATTAAAAAATAGCATATGCCTGAATGTTTTACATTGATGTTGTCAACCTTAGGGCAGAATGTCAAATGAAGTGTATCATGCACATCAATTTTATGATCTATCGTACATTTGTAGCATAACGGCAAAGAATGAACGCGAAAATATGCATATTCTAAGCTTCATAACGTTTGGTGTTTCTTTCATAATGTGTATTAGTGTTTTAAGACCTCATACACATAGAACAATCACTTAAATATAAACTAAATCGTGGAAATTTCTATTCCTGTTTCGTACAGTAAACATGTACCTGAATTGTATATGCACTCAGTCACCGATTCGCTGGCTAAATGAGAATGTCGTCAATACAAAATCAATATTTAAAAAATAAAACAGGAACAAAGTGTCTGCAAATTACTCTTTACTAATGGAAAAAAACAATACTTTGGACTTTAGTTTGGTCAACATGACAAGTTCCGATTTTCATGAAAATAGACTGATAAAAAGCGCATTGTAGTGAATATTTTAAATATGAATGAGTCGCATACGATCGTAAGTATGACCGTCACGACCTTCCAATTCTAAACCAGGAAATTGTTTTCATATAACCAATTGGACTTCGTTTTAATGTTCTTCGTTTTATACTGACAGACTGAACATTGATTCCTAGCAAATTATGGAATATGTTAAACTAATGTAAGGTTTTATTACAAAAGGGAGTAATCTGTAGAAAGAACACAATGTTTTTCCTAACATTTGCCCTAGTGAGCTATTTTTCAATCCGGTTATTTTAGAAAAAATATTCAGATTGACATATTTTGTCCATCAAGGAATTGACTATGAATTACAGTAATGGTCTAAATAGAATACCATAATACACTTACCTTAAAACATAAAACGTTGTGGATATGCAACACTCAAAACAAATAGTTGCTGAGACGTATGTCCCCTCTCTATATTCACACGGTGCAGCTCGTACTCTATAACACAGGTACAAACCGAACACCAGATACATTATCTCAGCTGAAATACAAAAATAAATAGTATCCAGTAAGACTTCGTTTTGGCGTGCATTACTATTATAAGCATCCGACCTATGTCGAGCACGTTCCAAAGTCCAAACATGTTTGCCCTATGTTGTGCAATACTTGAAACCATTATGTCGGTCATCATTATAACGAGTACATTGTACCCGTTCTATGTCGAGCAATATTTAGTGAATGATATTGTGAGAATGCCGCTGTCGTTAATGTGCATACAGCATTTAACAACTATTGACAGAACAGGTAAAGCGATTTTCGTTTAGCATTGGAAGTACGTATGTACGTATGTATGTATTGGCCTTTATACCGTAATTGGTCTTGACCATTGCGCCGCTCTATCCAAACCATAACTGGACAATACTGACACAAAATATGTGTTTTGAGAAAAAGTCGATCTCATTACTATCGTTATTAATATTACACAGCTGCATGGTTTCAAAAAAGCATGTTTTTGAAGACACTGAATTCTTATAAGCGGAACATTTCTGTATAACAAGAGCAGAACAAGGAGAAATATTTTAGTAAAAAGTATTTTTATCTGAAATGCTGAAGTTGCAAGGCATTAATGAAGTTCATGTACATGCAGGTCAAAGTGAAAAAGAAGATTTCATTAATGAAAACAGACAATAAAGTGATTGTTTAATGAGAGACCAGAGAGAGAGAAAACTACTTCTCTTGTTCAAAAACGTTTTAAACCGCTGATAATGTTTGCATATTGATCAAAAAGATTTACTCAAAGCGATCTACAAAAGACATACTGATTACGTACAAAGAAACGACTGCGTCTGATGTACCTTTTAAGTAACGAACGATACAAAACACTTCATTCACACTCAGGTAACGAGTTGAGCAACACTTTCATTTTCTAATGTGCAGCAACACTTGTATTGGCTAACTATGCAGCAACACTTATTAGCTAGTGTGCTACCCCCATTTCATTGGATAATGTGATAACCCATTTGATTAGTAAGACATTTTGTTTGGATAAACAGGTCACGTGCGTATGCAATCGTACCTTGGACTGGTTAATGAGACCATATGGGTGTTCCAAATCACATTTAGATTAGATCATATTGTCACGTGACAGTTCTCGATATCGCATTTGATTTGATATATACAGGTCGCAAGTCAGTTAGGTATCCCATTTTCTTGGATAAACAGGTGACATGTTAGTTCGACGTCGCATTTAATTGGATAAACATGTCACGTGAAATCTCGACATCGCATTTGATTGGATGAACAGGTCACGTTTCAGCAGAAAAACATCCATGTAGTTAATGGGTTAATGAGCTCACGCAAAAATAAAACACATTTGTTTGAATAATGAGTTGAAAGTTACCTATTTCCGTCGAATAGTCCCACCAACCAGATCGACAAATGAAATAACTTAGTTCTGGGTCGGTCGTCTCTCCCGTGTCTATCAACGTTGCCCCGTCTTGAACCTGAAAAAACACACACAAAAACATATATTTTATTTGACAGAGACAAATAATTAGTTTCAACGGATTGAAAACAATTAAAACTTGGATGTAAGTTAAACGTTTCGGTAAAAGCATTCATACGTTAGTATAGTTTAAACGGAACATAAACAATTGCAACTTGGATGTAAGTTAAACGTTTCGGTAAAAGGCTTCATTGGCGACTCGCTTCAGCGAGTCGTCTTATTGGTGAGCTTTTTTTTTTTTGCCAATGGAGCATTCGGAATGCTTTTGTTCAGATACGTTATAAAATCCGTTCATACCGTTATCATATTTTGTAGTGATTATCTCCCTTAAGAATTAGGTCTGAATGCAATTAAATGCATTTGAATGATGCAGAATATTGACTAATGCGTAAAAATTAATGGACACAATATAATAAATAAAAAAGATTTTACATTTGTATTGTTTAAATTATAGATTAATACATTATTATTATTTATTCGTAAGTAAATTCCCGTCGAGAGCCCCGATAGTTAGATATTAGCCGGTCCAGTACCGGAATGAATCATTGTCGTTAATATTGACTAATGCGTAAAAATTAATTGCCACAATATAATAAATAAAAAAGATTTTACATTTGTATTGTTTAAATTATAGATTAATACATTATTATTATTTATTTGTAAATAAATTCCCGTCGAGAGCCCCAATTAGCCCGTCCAGCCGGAATGAATCATTGTCGTTAACAGTAAGTAGTGCGCTGTTTGTTCACGATGCACATTTTTAATAGATAAAACGATGTCATGGTAGTTAATGTTGTTAATTGAAAATCATTTTTATAAACATTTTAATAGTAAATGAACTTCATAATTAGTGTCAATTAATTAGTGCGTATTTACTATCGTAGTAGCGTATTAATTTTCCATATGTTTGTTTACATGCGAATCGTTGATTTGATTGGCTAGTTTTAACCACGTGATCGTGAGACGCTATCGCTGATTGGCCTGCAGTACGTAAATAACGCAGAAGAATTTGTGGACGCCATATTGTTGAATCACGTTTCCAGAATGGTAAGAGGTTTTTTAGGGAATATGCATCAAGGATGTCCAGTTTTTTTCCATTTAGTGGGAATCAGTGTAGTGCTATGGCCCTGATTGCTTTGTTAGCATTTTTTCAATGTTCGCACGATATTAACCATGTGTTTTTAGGTCGGGATATTGATCGAATCTTGCACGAGGGAAATCGTCTTTATGGGCAAGTCAGTGGAAATGTGGGCCAGATCCGTTATCTGGGTCACTCAGATTTACCAAATGAAGCGTCATTTAGAGGTCAAACATACAATGTACAGTATTTACGTGATGTTTATTATGGTTTTGTTAATCGTACTGTCAATTCTACATTCGGACAAACATGTTTTTTTGAAGCATTATCAAACGCAAGCAGATTGACTCCATATCATTTGTTGACACTAAATGAAACAACTATTTCGTTGTTTGTAAGTTCTACCAACAATCAGTATTATGTATTTGATTCACATGCATGTGATGCCAATGGCCAACGTAGTGATGGTAGAGGTGCAGCTGTCATTCTTAGATTTGATTCACTGGATGAGTTGGTATATTTTATTTTTACCAAGTATTCAGGTCTTTTATATGATTTGACACCTGTGTATGTACATGTGCCTAATGATGATGCCAGTGTATCACAATATTTTCCTTTAGCACAAACGGTTTGCGAAAACAATGCATGTTCCACCACATCAACTGAATGTTTCAGTTCTGCACGTAATGCTGGTACTTCTTATGATACCAGGGTATTTGACAGTGTATCAGAATATTTGCCTTCAACCCATGTAATTCCAGAAAATGTCCGTGAAAATATGTCATGTACAACTACATCAACAGAATGCCTTAGTGCTGTACCCATTGATGTTCATGGTATGGAATGTTGTAGTACTGATACAATTTCACATAACGCATCAACAGAATGCCTTAGTGCTGTACCCATCGATGTTCATGGTATGGAATGTTGTAGTACTGATACAATTTCACAAAACGCATCAACAGAATGCCTTAGTGCTGTACCCATTGATGTTCATGGTATGGAATGTTGTAGTACTGATACAATTTCACAAAACGCATCAACAGAATGCCTTAGTGCTGTACCCATTGATGTTCATGGTATGGAATGTTGTAGTACTGATACAATTTCACAAAACGCATCAACAGAATGCCTTAGTGCTGTACCCATTGATGTTCTTGGTGTTGAATGTTGTAGTACTGATACAATTTCACAAATGGTTTCATTTAATTGTACTGATACAGCAGCCGCATGTTCTGCTGCACAGCTGTCTCATGGTATGAATGTTGTGGAGAAAAGTGTTGCATATAATTCTCATCAACAACTGCATTTGCTACAACATTCTTATTCGATGTCCTCATGCAAAAAAAGAAAAGAAAAAATAGGTCATATAAACTTCCCGTCATGTATGATGGTGTAATGAATGATTCTCATGACCTGTCACATGCTCATAAGCAGGCAGAAGATCACATGGAGATTATGCTCGATGTTGGACACGTTTGTGAAATAAATACATCAACATCTTTAGACTACATTGATTATTCTGTTCATAGTAAACATATTCATTCTTATGAAGCATATATACGCCAAAAACAAGTGCGTCATTGTGCTGTTTGTCATCGAGTTTTGTTCTCAAACCAAACAACCAACATTCGTAAATGCAATTCAGTCATTAATGAATTACAATTAAGTGTGCCTTTTATTGCATGTTCAACTTGCGGTCTACACATTCGTCAAGGCCGAGTACCTAGTATTGAGTATTGTTACTCAAATTTTATTGCAAACACTCTAGACATCACAGTTTTGATTTTATGTACACAATTTGTCTAAATAACATCTATGTCAGTGTGACAACTGTGTCATTAGTCTAAATTAAATTACCAGGTTATATTACAGAACATTTTTTGTTAAAGAGGCAGTCCCTATAATTTCTATTGTTTAAAATAAGTTGAAAATTTCATACTAACAGTTACTGATTAAAGGCTACAAACTATAATGACTGAATTTATGGCTGCAGCAATTTATTACAATAATGTATTTGTAGCTTTAATATATTTTTATGTGATCATGGAGACATATTTGCATACATTAATTTTTTTATAGTTTTTGTACAATAACTCAATGTGCAAGTGGTGAATAATATGCTAGGTGTAGGGAGTGCCTCTTTACTGTTAGGTCACTTATATCATAACGAAACATAAAACATAATGGTTTACAATTTTGTTGCCATATACATGGAATTGATAATTGTTGTTTCAATGAAATCTTGGCCCGGTTTAAAAATGGGTGATGTAGTGTCAAGAACTAGGTCATCATGTCAAAGAAACAACTTCTTCAAATGTTGTAAAATATTATTGAATTTGTAACATGTAAGACAGGCTTGAAAGTTATGGTTTGAAGATAAGTATTTTAAAGAAACATAACAATTACAACATTTGTTTATATTCATAAATTATGACCTGTTTTGTAATTTTAAATGGTGCTATCAAAGTGTTCCAATGTGTTTTCTTGCAATACATATGTTGTGTACAGTTTTCTTACTTGTTAATAAAACATAGTTTATTTATCCACGTTTTATTGGTTTCTTATGCCCTTCACTTTCTGGAAAGTTTTTACAATTCCTTCATTAATGACACGTTGTAGTCATGTTGTTGACTTTACATACATACAAACACACATACACACATACACACATACATACATACAAGTGGCGTTTTAACATTAATGATATTTGGCTGGTATTATAGTATACATGTGTTACATACATCTATTGTTATGCATTAAATATAATCATAATGGTATTGGCAAATAAAAAATCTTATTGAAGCAGTGCAACTAATTAGTTATAAGATAACTTATATAATCTAAATGCAATTTCCTTGTAGTGAGGTAATTAATATTTCATACATTTGAAATATTTCAAATTGATGGTATGACAAGTAAACAATTTGTTATCATATTGCTATCACACTAATTTGAGTCGCCCTTTGATGCTTTGCATCAATGGTTTTCTTGTAAGATAGTATAGTTTAAACGGATAATAAACAATTACAACTTAGATGTAAGTTAAAACTTTCGGTAAAAGCATTCATAAGATAGTATAGTTTAAACGGATTTTAAACAATTACAAATTAGATGTAAGTTAAACGTTTCGGTAAAAAGCATTAATAAGATAGTATATAGCATAGATATTGATACTCCGACACGCCTAATGGGTTTGTCCTTACAAAACTGTACTATAACCCTTGTTAGAAGACACTTTTGATCAAAAACATGTACTGTATATTGCACTTAGTTGGCGAACATAACAAGCGATCGATAAATCTGACTAAGCTCTAAGATTTGAATATGTTTGGGTAAGGTTTGTGATTAATTGAAGCAGAATAACCAACGATCGAAAACTACAAGCATGTCTATCAAGAATGAAAACTAGCATTTATGAAATGTACGCTATAATACAACGGCATCCAACAACAAATGTCATTTATTAACTGATCGTTATTGTTATTTGTGCATTTATTACTCAATAGTAGCTTAGGTTTTTGTTCTCATCACCCTGTTTTTCCTGACTTCCTTGCAATTAAAGAGCCGTGATCATCTTACAATTATACCACTTGGGTTAATACGACACAACGCTGACATTTGTTTTCCGAGTGATCAGAATACTCGTATTAAACAAAAGCAATGATTAGGACTGACCTAAAACTGTCGTATTAACCTACATTTGTGTGATAATGGTTGTCTGAAACGGATATTGTGCTGTCATAACAGTAACGTGAATAGCCGATAAAAATGACACACATTCCAGGCCAATATGCTGTAGTGACAATCTACAACACATCCATTATATCGACTGATAGCACTATCGTGGCTCCAGGCAATGTTATGTAATATGTAAGGCCTAAACTGAAATAATGTTTGCTTCCATTACCGCAATCTAATCGACGCTGAAACCGATTAATACTGTACCCGAATTGCTTAATCAGAACCAAGCCCGGTGATTAAAAACATTGGAGTACGTACATGGAGTACATGCTCCAACTCATACTCCGTACTCCAATTGGAGCATTTCGTAGTTACAAAAACTGCTGTAACGTCTTTATTACTGAAGGGAAACATATGATATGGGGGGGGGTTCATTTTCTTAATTGGATCATTTGCTACAAGTTGGTGTTGGTTTTGATGCAAATTCTAAAAAAGGCGCTTTTTCAAGTTGGAGCACGGAGTTTGGAGTTTGAGTATGAGAATGAGAAGTGTTTATAATCACCGGGCCAGAGGGTCCGGATGGGTCATTGAACGCTCATCTGAGCAATTGTTTGGAACAATATATTTATGAAATTCTTAGGGAACACATTTAATTCCATAAGAATAGTTTACTACATACCGATATGTACGATATTGGTTCAGTTTTCACTTTTAAGATCAAATTCAGCTCTTGTAATCTAATAAATGGTTAAACCGGCACCATTTAAAATATTTCGAACGGGGATCACTTCAGGACAATGCATGTGACTTTTGTGTTTATTGCTATCAGTTGGTTTGCCCATATTGCAGAATGACTATTAAAATTAGGTCACGGCGCAATGCGTTTGTTAATTAATTTTGGTCGCAGTTATAGCTAATTTGATGGCTTGTGTCACCGTTTCGGCATATATTTGCGAAAGATGAGGAAGTAGGTCGGATCTAAGCTGTGTTTCATTCGGTCACCGGGATCACCGTTGTTTTGTTATTTCTTTGTGAAAATTGGGTCATCTGGAGCCTTTGGCTTTAATCATTATTTGTGTATGCACATTGATCCGTGTAGTTGACTTGTGTTGTTAATGTTTTCTGTGCTCGGCTGGTTCAGGTATAAAGAAGTCACGTAAAGGACTTGTTGATGGACAACGACGGACGGCGTTAACCTCTAAAAGCTCATGAGTCAGCACTTCGTGATCAGTGTTGCTAAAAATAGTGGGACGACATTAACGACAGTGAATCAGAAAAAGGCAGTTCATGTTTATTTTAACTTCTGTAAATATATTACCCATTCTACCCTTTCCTAAATGAAACGGGCAAGGGATGGGAAAACAAAACATTATTTTGTGTTCGGCCTAGGTGCCTTAGAGACCGCATGTGATGTATAACCGATGTAGTCTGGATTGCACACCAAATAAAACAGAGCTCATTACATTATATCTGTGTATATTATTCACAGACGATAAATATTACATGAAAAGCCAGGTCCCATATTGACCTTATTCAGTTGATAGTGTTAATGTCACACGTTATCGTGTCGTTAATGGTAGCAGAGAACTAATTATCGACCATGTTATTTCAGTCATTGTTTGCAGTTCTCTTCAATATTCACACACGCACTTGCAAACTAATGCACTTTTCGTTGAGTTTTAACATTATTTTTAAACATCGATTTTCAATATTCACACACGCACTTGCAAACTAATGCACGTTTCGTTGCTTTTTCGTTATTTTTAAACATCGATTTTCAATATTCACACACGCACTTCCAAACTAATGCACGTTTCGTTGTTTTTTCGTGATTTTTAAACATCGATTTTACATACCTCTATTTAGGTACAACCAGGTATACCTGAGCTAATGGTATTCACCGCTATTCTTTCGAATGATACAGTTAGTATAGCTTGGCTATATTGACCTGAGCCTGACCTTTATGCAAGAATATATTACAAGATTCTTGCTTTGAATATGTCAATATCGTGCAATATCGGCATTTAAGATTTGTGTTTGTATTACATCTCGAGCGTCATCGTGATACTCCCCGATTATGAAAACATACAATCGGTGTTATAAACGTATGCAATATATAGACTGTTAAATTATGCTAATCAAAGATCACGCTCATGTCAATGTGGCCAAGCTATATTTCTTATTGAATTGACTATACATCGAGTTTTGCATGACTAGGTACTATTTTGTTTTATCAATAAACAATGGTGTGTGCGTCGTTATTTAGATAGAATCTAAGCTCTGAGTTGTAACCTTATGGTTCTCACTATACAAAGTCTACTGCTAAAAGTGCAGTCACAGCTCAACACTCAATGCCGTTTTACATAAATGAATGCAAAGCTCGAATACAATTTAACTTGTTGTGATTGTTAGAAATGCGTGACCTGTCCTCGATGGTCAAGTCGCTTGCTTAGAACAAGAAGGTCGTAACTACCAAATCGATATATTGAGAAAACAAAAGAAAACTGTCTGTAATTTACTCTTTACCTATGGGAAAACACGTTTTTAAAACTTCATTTTGGTCAACATGACAATTTCTGATTTTCATGAAAATAGGCTCGTAAGAAGCGCCTTGTGAAGCAGATTTCAAATATATATGAGTTACGACCTTCTGGTTCTAAGCCATCGAAGTGTCTTTTCAATGTAAATTGACCCGAGAGAGCATCTGCATGTACCCACTAAGACCATTCTCCGCTCTTTACATGGGTGTTTTATACGGATTAAATATTGTAAGGTTACGCATTGAGAATATGCCAATATAATTTTTTTAATATTTGTTATACGACATCCTTTAGATCACCACTCGTAAAATATTTTGGGACTCTATTCCAAGCACTTTTTATCACACTTCCTAAAGAAATCATAGCAATTGTCCTTGCATTTTATGATCGCTCCAAAGATGTCCACGCACTTTTAAAATCTTAAAGCACTTTTTTGACAGTTTTGGAATATGAGTAAAGTAATAAACATTTCAGAGCACATTCCCTGGAATCCCTCTCTATAAGATTGTTGAACACTTTCCATGATACCATTTTGATCAACCCTCGTACTAGAGTACTATAATTATATCGATCGCTTAGAACCAGAAGATCGTAACTACCACTTACGACCTTATAAGACTCATAAATATTTGAAATCTGCTTCACAAGGCGCTTCTTATGAGCCTATTTTCATGAAAATCTGAAATTGTCATGTTGACCAAAATGAAGTTTTAAAAACGTGTTTTCCCATAGATTAAGAGTATATTACAGACAGTTTTCTCTTGTTTTCTCAATATATCGATTTGGTAGTTACGAACTTCTGGTTCTAAGCCAGCGATATCTGATATATGATTACCTCGATCAATGCTACCATGCAACCAATTAACACAATGACTATACATATGAGCGTTTTAAATCAATTATTTTAAAGCATTTTGCCGGGAACTATTTATTACCCCTCTCCTACATTTGTAATAAGTAACTTCCTGACCAGTCCTCTAGTTAAGATTTTTAACTTTCTCTGATAGCATTTTGATCACCCCTCATACCTGATCTATGATTACAGCGGTCCATGCTGCCATGTAACCTATCACCACAATGACTATACAGAGGAGGTATTTTAGTAAGTCCTTGTCCCTGACATGTACACGATGGGCTTTCCTTGATTGAAAATCAGCCAGCAGTCTAAAAAATATGAAAACATAAATTACACATTTCTTGAAATGTCTTATACGTGCCGCTGAAACTCTATTGTTAACACGATTGTCCTCCGACCTGACGTGTTACGACATCTCCCAATCTGTTTTGTAAATATTTCATTTTTGAGGCAATTTTAGAAAAAATACTACATTTTGCAATGTTATTACATAACAGCTTCTAACAAAGCTACCTGTATCAACCTCATAAAAAGCCATCAAATTAACATTTAAACAAATTGACAGAATGCTCAAACTTGCTATACATCCACCAAAAGGTCGCCAACTATCTGTCGATCGCTATTAATAAGTGCATCAAAATATTTAGCACACAGACGGGAAGGCGACTTATTGCAAACCAAACGACCAACCAGAGGTCAAGCAGTCTCTGATCAGTATCCATTGTATTGCTTATCTACCTCAAATATGTCACCACAGTAATATTTCAACGACCCAAGAGACTTCATTCGCTTAAACGTCCCACTACGTCAGCTGGGGCGACTAATCGGCGAATAGACAAATACTCATTTGAGATCAAACAATATCTACAGAACATGACTGAATATGTTTTATGCACACATCTAGTGACCTTTATCAAAATGTTCGCATACCCTTAGGACTGTGTTGCGTTGGACATTGTAATTGATGTACAGAAGTCATTTCATAACTGACACCAGCTTAATTTTCACGGTAAATTATAATCACATTATGCAATGGATCAATTTGAAAACCTTCGTCAAGCAACCTTCGACAAACAATAAGGTGGAGTGACTTCTGCTCTGACGTGAAGTTAACTGTTCATGAAGTACTCGCGAAAATGAACATAATTATATACTATCGGTGTAAAAGATATGGTCGACCAGGGGTGGTATTCACAAAGAATCTTAAGTAAAAACTTATAATTTTCTGAAAATCTTAAATATTCCTTAAGTGTACCAGTTGAATAGGAAAATCAAGATTAATAATTGTTTACATTGTTAAGAAGCATTATGTACAGACATGGGGTATGCTTCATTTCTTGGGAATAATAAGCAGCTCAATATTTTAACTTAAGTGAAAAATATTTAAGTTTTTGCTCAAGATGCTTTGAGAATACCAGCCCTGGCCAATAAATTTAAATTATATATTAATTACACCTTACCTGTATATTTTAAGCACAAGTGCTCCGTAAAGTATGGCAAAACCTAGTTCCCTCAACCATGGTACGATGAGGCAAGTCGTTGTTGACGGTTCAAAATATTGGACAACTACCTGAAAATGTTAAATAGTTATGCATTATTGTTATGCACAACCCACAATTTGTCCAATTAAGGTGATTCACTAGACAGTGCTGCAGCACTTATATCGGCATGTTCGACACGGTTGACCCACAAGGGCTGTTAAGACTTAGAACACGAACAAGTATGGCAAACGTAGAGACACACAGATTGATGATTTACGGACGTTAACATAGACACTTCAAGACGTCAGTACGGATAATTTTCGGACATATAAACGAACATATTTTTAGACGTGTAGTTGGACAATTCGGACATTTAAAGACGTTTAGGTTGACAGTTTAGGGACATTGTAGTGGACTATTCATAAAAGATCATATGGATGGTTTAAAGACGTCAATATGGACTTCAAGAGGCGGCATTATGAAATATCTTAGGAAGTCAAATTGACTTTGAGAGTTTTCCATGTAGACATTTTTTCATAGACCACAAAATGAACTTTAAGAAAAAATGAATACTCTTAAAATAATGCCCGAGGTTTGCATTATGCCACACTGAAAAGAAATAACGCACCGACAAATACAAACTTACCGTTGTGTATAGAAATAACGCACCGAAAAATATTAATTTACCATAGCGAATAGAATTAAAGCACCGAGAAATATAAACTTATCGTAGCTTATAGAAATAACGCACCGAGAAATATAAACTTACTGTAGCGTATAGAAATAAAGCACCGAGAAATATAAACTTACTGTAGCGTATAGAAATAAAGCATCGAGAAATATAAACTTATCGAATTTTATTGTAATAATGCACCGAGAAATATAAACTTACCGAAGCGTATAGAAATAAAGCACCGAGAAATAAAAACTTATCGTAGCGTATAGAAATAACGCACCAAGAAATATAAACTTACTGTACCGTGGAGAAATAAAGCACCGAGAAATATAAACTTATCGAATTTTATTGTAATAATGCACCGAGAAATATAAACTTACCGAAGCGTATAGAAATAAAGCACCGAGAAATAAAAACTTATCGTAGCTTATAGAAATAACGCACCAAGAAATATAAACTTACTGTACCGTGGAGAAATAAAGCACCGAGAAATATAAACTTACCGTAGCGTATAGAAATAAAGCACCGAGAAATATAAACTTATCGTAGCTTATAGAAATAACGCACCAAGAAGTGTAAACGTACTGTAGCGTATATAAATAAAGCACCGAGAAATATAAACTTACCGTAGCGTATAGAAATAAAGCACCGAGAAGTATAATTTCCAATAAGCACCACATTCCTATGACCATTACCTGAAACAGAATTAAACATGGATTTACATTCATTTTAATGTCATAATTACACTCGGTCTATGTCGCAGACCTACGCCAACTTAATAAAGCACAAGTCCAGCTCAATTTCGTTAAAGTGCATTACCTTGTGCCTGCAAGTACAAAAAATGTATAGTGCCTCATAAGTATACCATATCACTCAAATTATGCAGCAATTACAAGATGCAGTTAACTTGAAGTGCCGTATTGTATATATTTAGTTTTTGTGTTTATTATGCCAAGAACTATATTACTCAGCTAAGAATATATTTTAATGTGATCTATCGGACAAGCAGATGTATTATTAAATTTCACCGCTTTGGTTTTCTCAGGCTTTGTGTATTATAAAAAATCAGGTTATACAATTTATCAATTGTTGATATTTTTTATTAAACTGGAAGTCAATCCAGGGAGAAGAATTTAATAAGACCAAGTGTCTTTCGTTCTTATCACTTTTTTCCTTACGTTTATGTTATTTTGTACTGTAAATTGTACGCATACTGTAATATATTTGGGAAAATAAACATGCTTAAATTAAACAATGTATCAAAATAATAAGTATTGTACTAGCCCAGTCGTACAACGTCGGTCTGTTATAAAAACTGTTCATTTTGTCAAATTTGTAGGACATATTTAATTTAAACATAATTGATGAAGAATGCAATTTTGAAGCGCAAATAAAGTTTGATGCATATTTCATGTAATTTGAAGCTGTAAAGTGAATACACAAATATCCAATGGTATGTGTGGAATTTTGTTCTCTTGTTTTACAGATAAACAGCAGGCTCGGCACGAAATGTCGAAATTTTAGCACTAATTGTTCATAAATATATATAAGTACGATTCTCTATGATTTTATCAATACAGTATGAAGTTCACACATGTTGGTGTTAATGTGTGTATCTTTTTGGTGTGTTATAAAAATCCCTGGCTTAGAATGAGAAGGTCGTAAGTACAAAACCAATATTTTGAAGACAAAAACAAGAAAAAACAGTCTGAAATTTACTCCTTAGTTATGGAAAAACAAGCTTTACAGATTCAGTTAGGTCAACATGACAAGTTCAGATTTTCATAAAAGTAGACTAATAAGAAGCTCCTTATGACGTACATTTCAAATATGGCACTTAATTGGCACTTACGACCTTCTGATTCTAAGCAAGCGATATGTTGGTTTTAATGTATGTATCTTTTTTATGGGTTATTATTGAAATATTATTACAAATGTTACAAATGTAGTATGCGGGACTAGCTGGCTTATCACATCACAATAATTTTATTAGAACTGGACCGATCTCCCTCAACATCTCAAACTGGTCTAAATATCAGCACAAATTTTACTATGTGTTATTCCAGATACGTTCCTTGTGAGGTTGGACTTCAAATGTGTATCACAAAACACAAATGACTTTTCTCAATAGTTAATAATACTAAATTTTAAAAACAAAAGCTTTTTCTCTTTTTTGCTTGGGGTAGAACGATTGCCAGTAATATACATAATGCATAATTATTATGAATTTCCCAAAAGGTATTAAAAACCACGATGCTATCAATTAAATGTCTAAAATTTCCGAATACTGACACGAATAGACTGGTGTCACATTTAAGTCTAATTTCCGACACCGTCTACAATGCTTTGGTTGTAGAACATTGGTACCCGTTAGTACCAGGTGTCCGTTGCCTCAGCAAAGCGCTACTGAGCGCACTCATTCAGTTACCTCGGAGTACCGTTCTATTAAATATAGAAGACATGGGTTACCTCTAATGGAGAGCGCTATGGTGTGTTTTGCTTAGGCAACGGATACCTGTCTAGTAGAATGAATATAGAATACAGTGAGCTAATTGGTCTATGTAAGGCTTTATCAGGCAGTAGATGTGTTGAATAAGTCATTTAATGTTCGCATTCAATGAAAATTTGATATTATGTCACGTGATGTAGTAGAGTTCTAATGCCGACAGTTATAGACAATAAAATCGAGCATATAGCACGCTAAGGTTAGGTACATATGTACCTAAGGGGTAGCAGTGAACAATAGAATACTGGGGTGATCTTACTTGTTTTAAGGATATTGTCAACCAATCAGTTTATATCATATTAAACTATTGATCAGTAACACGAGATATGAATGGTTATCCATATTCTTAAATCATATAAGATCAATATCGAATACCAACCCTGGTCATCAAGTAAATAATCAATAAGGCCACCATTGTCATCCATGAAATTTGTTTTGGTTTTTTTTGTTGGGTCTTCTTATGTGAATTGGGTGGATATCAAAATCAGCGGTGAATGGAATTGAAATGAACGTTCTTAACATATTTATAATATAAGTTCGTACTGGGAATATGTCAATATGTCTCGAACCATCTTATAGAGTCACACAAACGTGAGTGTTACCATTAAAGCATATGGGCTACTCATCATTTTTTGCTTCGGCGGTGTACTCTCGATTTAAATAAATTAGCTTCGGGATTCATCAGGAACAGGGATTTTACAAATTTTCTGATGACTTCACTGCAGCTTCTCTTAGCCCACGAAGGCCCTTTTCCCTATGTCTTCCGATGCCCATTTATTTATATAATCGTGAGTACATCGCCGATGTAAAAATGCTCAGTGTGACCTAGGCATAAGAATTGACGTATTGGCGTATTGGCACAATTTCTAGAAGCATACTTCCGCAGATTATTGCGCACTGAACGAACTACTTTTTTCAAACAAACTAGCTACATGTGCGTTTTATTGAAATTAAAATATAGATAACGATTTGTTATTGACGTTTTCCGAGTAAATGTCTATTATTTATTGTGTGGCATTATGTAATCAACAGACAGCTGGGCGTTAGAGTGGATCAATGGTTGTAGCATTGTATCGCAATTCATTTCCTAACAAGGCTATTAATTATGCAATAAAATTAATTACTGTGTGTCGTGGATTTTAGTAGGTGGACACAGTATAAGTCAACATTCTCTGTATTGGATGGTATAGATTATTTCATTAAAAACGGAACTACTTTATATTGCTTATTAGTAATACCAAAGCGCTGAAGGCATTGCAGAATTCAGATTTACTTAATAAACAATTTACGTGCAAATGTCGATATGTCTAAAAGAAAAATTAATATCGAACTCAAACTCAATCATATTTACATTATTTAGTTACAGATTATTACAAAATGTTATATTCGTTATACTGGCTGGTGGTTTTTATCAATGGAAACATCATTTTGATACAGAATCGTTGTGAACACGTCACATGTATTTCGTAGCGTACAAGAAAATAACGTACCTTGCATTTTCGTACCCTGAGCACAACAATACCCAGTACTAGCGTTATGGTCATACAGAAACTCTGGATTCCTAGAGGTATTCCCCTCATGAGAATGTTATATTCCACCATACAAGGCCCGTCGTCCTCACAATCAACACACCCTTGTTGGCAAGGAAGACACTGGAATTCGCTCGTGGAAAAATTCACTTCACTGCGCATACTCTGTAGAACGTATCGTTCAAGTTGTGTTCCAGAGTAGAATTTTTGTGTAGCATTAAGAACCGGGTAATAAAAGCCTGATTTACACTGGCATTGATATTGTCCTGCTTCAAACCCGCCTCCTGCTCGATATTTGCACTGAAAATTAAAACAAAAACGAATATTTTATCATTCTAATAGACATAGTAATACAAGTTTATCATAGGGACTTTCTCATAATTATACCAAGACGCATAGTAACTAGGTTAGTGAAAATTCTACGTGTATCCATGGTTATGACATATCTGAATTTAGGAATACAAAATGTATAGCTTGTGACCTGCCGTCCACTAGGACCCGGAGGGGTTCCCGAAGCTGAAATTCACCGGATCTGAAAGGATTAGGAAACCTGAAAGTGTCATTTAGCCAATATACATTTTAGTAAATTGAAGGTGCATAATCGATACGGCTGTTTTAGAATTGACCGTTCCATTATTTAAAAGTTTACGTCAACTACTCAAGTTGGATGCCGTATTACAAGGACCGGGTGGTATTCACAAAGCATCTTAAGTGAAATCTTATAATTTTCTAAAAGATTCAAAATTTCCTTAAGTGTATCAGCTTAACAGGACAATAAAGATTAACAAATGTTTACTTTTTTAGAAGCATTATGTATCGATCTACAGTAGTCACATAGAAAAAATAGGTTATTCTTCGTTGCATAGGAAATATGTTCAGCCCAATATCATAACTTAAGTTAAAATATTTAAGTTTTCATTTAAGATGCTTTGTGAATACCACCCCATGGGTGTTATTCAATAATAAATCTTAATGTGATAATAAGGATAGCCAATCGTATTGCCTGTTGCCGACCAAGGGTTTGATATAGTGATATCTGATTGGTTCTCCTTATCCTGAAGTAAGTAAGATTATTATTGAATACCCATAAACTCCTGGAATGCAAATATGTCGTGTTCACTATTGTCTTGTGTGTAAAGAATCATGATAAAATAATAGATTTATGGACCATTATCAAATTGTTCATCTTTTGCAGTATCTTGTTTATTGCATATATTCAATTATGGAGGAATAAAAGTAAAAACTGATGATGATATTCTTATTTATAGACAGACAAAATATCCATTTATTATGTTCTATGATTGTTAGATAATGCAACAAGGTACCTAGTCTGGCCACCCGACTAGATAATATATTAATATATTTTATCAATCAAATAGCATAACTTTTTTCAATTTTCGCTAGATTTTATTTTGGGCTTGATTATCTATGTTTGAGGGTGCAAAGGGAATTACTTTCATGGGAAAAGAGTAGATGTATGATATGTCTGTCTAAACATAGGGTATGTTCGACAAACTACAAGGTATCGTTTATTAAGCAGGAATTTCTTGTTTGTCCTTACAAAACTATCCTAAAACGCTTGTAAGAGGACACTTGTGATCAAAAACTAGTATTGTATCTATTGCATATTCTTATTTATAGACACATAAATCCATTTATTAAATGATTGTTAGACAATACAACAAGGCACCATTTAGTATGCAGGAATATGTCATAACTGGGTAATGTAAAAACGAGATACTGAGACAAGCGAGATAAGTGTGTATAATATTTTAGTTGCCGTGTAACAAATTGCAGAGAATGCCAATATGGCACAGACAATTCATTATCAAAGACTGTCAAACTTTTTAAAAAAATGCTAAGTATAATTTCGTGAGTACAGTAAATGAAAATGAATGGCATATGTTTAATATGTCGAATTCGACATTTAACTTAATCATGTTTGAATGTCGAAATGAATGCCGAAAGTCGAATTCCATGCAAACTTCACACATAGAGTCTAGATAAAGACATCGGTTTTAAAATGAATGTGTATCAAATATGTAGATAAAATTCCATTGGTTGAGATTCAATTGAAAAGTAAATTCTCGCCAATTTATTTTTTATCTCAAAATTTCGTTTAAGTCGGACTTTCATAATAATTCATTGATTTGAAAGAAATTCACTTGAGCTAGACCCTGATCCTGCAAACCAAAGCTTTGAAAACACATGGTCTGAATATCTGTATCTGTAACACAATGGTCACGATAATACACGCATGTGTAAATGTCACTTACAGACGAACAATATAAACAAACACAGGAAGAAAAGTGCACACTTATCAATAGTATTCAAAGACTTAGTTGATAAGTCAGCACGATACTATTACACTATGTACATAACGAAACGCACTGTTCAACCAGTCTGGCTACCAGACAAGATAATATATTTTATCAAACATATAGCATAACTGTTTTTCAATATTAGCTATATTTTATTCTGGATTTGATTGTCCATGTTTGATGGTGCAGAGGCCAAAAACTTCATGAGAAAAGAGAAGATTTAGGAGGTTTCTTTATAAACATAGGATATGCTAGACAGGCTATTTTCACACTTTCTGCATAGAGTTGATTATTAAACCGGTCATTTTGGACAGTCTGTTAGTTTCTACCTGTGCTATGTTTGAGTATTACATAACAGACAGTTTTGTATCTACTTGTTTCAATGTACATTTTTTTTGTATCTCTGATTTAGTTCTGCGACAATTATTTCTATATTTACATTTGACTTTTACCAGTATTCGAAAGTTGTTAAATAACAGTTATTAAATAGCGTTTACCATGAAATAACGCATTCAGTAATTTGTGTTCCTGGAATTCTTTGCTGACAAGGTAATTTTTGGAAACAGACTACTAAAATAACTTTAATGTGTTTACTAGCATAACACGCCCAACATTGTGTTCTGTTTTGTCCTTTCAATTTTATTCATTTATAAATACTTTTAAAGTAATGTCATACATTATAAACATATAAACAAATAGTTTAATAAATTAATGGATTTATGAATTATTTTCTGAGAGAGGGGGGGGGGAAGAGAGAAACATTAAATTAGAATTTCTTAATTTGATAAACATGTATTATAAAATCACTCCATTTGTTCTCAAACATTTCACTTTGATCTTTGATTACTGATATTACTGATATTATTTTCACTATTTTTCCAATGCATTGTTCTGCGTGGCATTTGAAGAAAGCTATATTCTAACATGAGACCCTATGTGCGTTTCTTTCTTTACTCATTATACATAGACAGAATCTGGCATCTGACTCGTAGCATTTCGGTATACACTATCTAAAGTCTATCACTTAAAGTACAGTCACGACTCAACACTACTTTTCGATATATACCTGTCATAAACAATGTGTTTACAAAACTAAAATAGCCTAATATATACTATTTCATGTACGAAGTATATAAGGTCATGGCCTATTAGTAAAGGTTTAGATCAGGACTTTGACATTTTAAGAGAAAGTAGTGCAATGTATAGTGGGTAACTTTTCACATTTATGCACTGCCTTGTGCGAATTCCTGTTCCAATCGTCCGAGAATATGTTCTAAAATATTACAAAACAATTGCATATAGACTTTAGTTGTATATATGAAACTGAACGAACCACCTAGGGTACGAATAGCTCGAACGAATCGGATAGGGGCGAATATAGAATGCGAATACAATAGATAGTTTCGATGGGGGTGCAATTGACAACGTATACTTCATGGCATTTGATTGAATATGTAACTAAGTTTTTAAAAAATGACAGTTTTTGTTTTGGACCTTAACTCAAATTTAGCACAGTGTTCTAGTAACTCATATAGAAATACGAAACTAATGGCAGTATTAGATCCCGGCAGAAACAGCAAGAAACGGGAGGCACATACAATGACCTAAAATACATATAACCGTACAAGAAACAGGTACAATTAAGGAAATGCGTTTCGAATAAAAAAGTAGTTCAGTTGTGAACGAGTATCGTTATATCATTAAATGCAGAATAATGGCTAGAAACAAACTAATACTTAGGCAATGGTGTTTAACATTAATAATTATAATAAATTAAAATTACGTATTTGATTGCGAACATGAAATCATTCGTGCTATATTCTAACGTTATTACTCGATTTAATAAATCAAAACCGAACGTCATCCTCATAAATCAGTGGTTAGTCAAATCAAATACGCTGGTTGAACGAGAATGCCGAACGTGTGACAATACAACAACTGGTCCATGCGTACGTGTATTTATTACAATGAATACTAGCATCTCAATTAAAGACCAATGCCACATGTCACATACAAGTTTTATTCAAGAATAGCACGTTTGGCAGATCTATATTAGTGTACCTACGTGCATAGGTGGCAGTATCAGTGTTTGGAAAAAAATTGAAAAAATCGTCACTGAGATAATACACTACATGGCCCGTATATATATCAATTGTGTATCTAACTACATGTACACCTTGATAGTATACTATAAGCTCAGTAACGGATTTTTTTTATATTTTTATATTTTATTTTTTTAGTCGTTTGCGGACCAAACACTGATACTGCCACCTGTCCCTACGTGAGGGTTCCATCGTAGTTGAGAAACTAGA
This sequence comes from Spisula subtruncata, assembly GCA_963678985.1. Lineage (NCBI taxonomy): Eukaryota > Metazoa > Mollusca > Bivalvia > Venerida > Mactridae > Spisula > Spisula subtruncata. The sequence continues at coordinate 25,243,079 of OY787678.1, read as the reverse complement.
CTGAGTACTAACTAGTACATGATCGTGAAGAATTGACTTTGAAGTTGGAGTTGTTGCTATATTGTTTCAGAAATGGCTAAAGTAATAAGAACTCATACATATGTAATATCGATGATAAATGACAGTTTGAAACCTGACATAAATATTCGAAACCAAGCGTTAAATAGCGAATTTCAAGCATCGCGAAGCGCTGCTAAAATTCGCAAGAAGGCAACGCGTCTAATTTCACGTTAGATATACTAAAATAGGATTTAAGCGTTGTTCACTCTAATAACGATTCAGTGGACTAGTATGTAAGACAAGAATGACGGTGGTGCTGGAAATCACTGATAATCTTTTTAAAGAAGCGTTCCCTATAACTTTGATCGTTTAAATTAATTCATGAATATTATTTATTAAATGAGAATCATTATTGCTTAAAATCCTCAAATTTTCAAATATAAGCTCCCACTAATTACCGAGAAATGAATAAAAACATATTTCCGAACATTTCTGATCATAGCTCATTTAATTTAATAGTAGAAAAAATGCTAGTTATAGGGAATGCTTCTTTAATAACGATGGGTACAGAGTGATTTTCAATACTATAATTGTATTATGCCAGTTCCTTATAACAGTTAATGAAATACCAACATGTTCGATGCCTAGTTTCTTCATTATATCAATTAAACAATCAAACAACCAAATAATCATGGAAGAAATACACCGTTGTGTCAATAGTTCGATAAATAAAGTTGAAACCAACTATCCAATCAATTATTCATAGCATCAATCAATAAATAATTATTCAAATGATATAAAATAACTCAACCAAATTTAAATCAAACATTCATTCATTCGAGAAATAATTATAAAAAAAAAATATCAATCGATCAATCAATAAAAATCAATCATTCATTCTTTCTTTCTTTCGATAAATAAATAAATCTCAAGCTATCAATCATTCATTTATTCAATCATTCATTCATTCGTTTATTCGAGAAAGAAATAAACCAATCAATCATTCAATCAATCATTCATTCATTCGTTCGATAAACAAATATTTCAAAAAATTATCAATAATTCAGTCAATAAAAATAATCAATAATAAAACAAATCAACATAAATAATCAAACATTTAATGAATAAATAAATAAATAAATAAGTAAATAAATAAATAAATAAATAAATAAATAAATAAATAAATAAATAAATAAATAAATAAAATCAATCAATCAATCAATCAATCAATCAATCAATCAATCAATCAATCAATCAATTATACAAATGTATGAGAATACTTACATGTGTGGTTTCAGGTCTACATTTATGAGATCCAGAGAATAGGGTGTCTGACTTCTCACATTGGTTGACAGAGGTTTTATCTAGGTCAATATCTAGCACGACCACACCCCTGAAACAAAAAGAAACAAAATATAACTGAAATGACAATACATGGTCATATTTCATAGTATCACACTATTTAACGCAGGTTTTATCAAGGTCAAAATCTAGCTAAACCACACCCCTGCAACAAACGAAACAAAATACAATAATTCTTAGGTTCAAAGTATATCACATATATTTTGTTCAGGTTAACATACAGGACAACCAAACCCGAAAAATATAAACAAAACACAATTGTAATAACAATACACTAATTAACATATCATTTGTCGGGTGGTATTTAATATTGTTCTTTTTTAATTGGAGAATAAGGATAGCCAATCATACCCTTACGTAAAATAAAATCAATACTAAATTCATACCATCCCTGGTCAATAGCTAGGACAACCAAATCTCTGGAAACGATAAACAAACGAAATGACAATACTGTGTCATATTCCAACTACAATTTCAAATCATGAAATGCGATAACAACACATGGTCACCTTTCCTACTACATGTATTAACAATGGTCAATAACGTTATAATGATTTTAGAGCAACCACATCCCTGGAAAAAGGAGAACAAAAAACACGATTGTAATGACAATACTTAGTCATATGTCACACCATCAGCTAGAGTGTCAGTGATATAATGGCTTGACAATTGAAACAATTAACCTGAAAATATGGCCTGGAAAATGAACTGGAAAATGGTCTCGAAAATGACCTGGGAATTGGGCCGTGAAAATGGTATGTAAAACGAATTGACCTGGAAATGGCCTGGAAAATGATATGGATAATGGTCTGGAAAATGACATGGAAAATGACCTTGAAAATGGCCTGGAACAAAAATGGCCTGAAAAATGGTCTGGATAATGGGATAGGAAATGACCTGGAAATTGTCTGGAAAATGGCCTGGAAAACGACCTGGTTTTCCTGTTAAGCTGATACACTAAAGGAAAATTTGAAATTAAAAGAACATTCTAAGTTTTCACTTAAGATGCTTTATAAATACCGGTCATGGAAATTGACCTGGAAAGTGGACATGGACTTTGTGGTGGTGGGGTTTATAAGCTGTTGTTGTGAACACCATGCAACATGGACCTTTCTAAAATATATGAGGAAATCGAACAAGTAGGTAGCACTCAACTTAACCAGCCGAGCACAGAAAACAGTAACAACACAACACAACTAGTCAAGTTTTGACATACGTCGACTTATTTCAGGTCGATTGTGAAACAGTTTTTTTTCGACTCCATACTATTAAACTCAAGACACCCCATTCCTTACGGAATCTATCACTACGATGTTTAGATGACATCTTCTCTTTCTTAGTCCGAGTGTACAGAAAGGGAATCACTGGTACCATTTAATTTCAGGTCTGTGAGTAGACAGGGAAGAGTAAAGGGTGTGAAATTTACGGATGAGAAAGGAACATGCGTGAACAGAAAGGGTTTGAAAGGCAGGGATAGAAAGGATTGAACGAGTTGGACAGACGGGACAGAAAGGGTTTGAAAGGCAGAGATAGAAAGGATTGAACGAGTGGGACAGACGTGGACAGAAAGGGTTTGAAAGGCAGAGATAGAAAGGATTGAACGAGTGGGACAGACGTGGACAGAAAGGGTTTGAAAGGCAGGATAGAAAGGATTGAACGAGTGGGACAGACGGAACAAAGACCGAGCATAGGTAACTGGGTCATTAATAAAGACTAAAACAAAAATAAATGTGGGTTTTTTGTAAAATTTATATTTTTTACTGTTGTCAATGATACAGATACCTGTTAGACAGAAGGGGCAGAGAGGAATGTAGGGGTATAGGTAGATATAGAAAGGGAAGTCAGTCGGCGTGAAAAAGGGGAATAAAAGAGTGAAAGGACATATCACAAATCCCTTCTTTATAAATATGCCTGCTTCTTCGACAACAAGTGAGCATAAATGAAAATATTCAATACATAAGAAAAGTCGAGAGAGAGAGAATGAGAGAATTGCCTAGTCAGTCTGGTCTGGTAATCTCAACGTTCAGTTTTCTTATAGAATGGTATTGATCGAAAGCAAGGAATCGGCTAGAAATGTAGGATGTATAGAAGGAGCGATGGCTTTATACATAGACCGCTAGCTCGTATTGATTTGGTACAACAACTTCATAAGACGAAACTATCGTCGATGTGAATTCATAAGTCTCGTGATATAGCAGTGGTTCACAACTAGATATATCTATATATCGCTATATGTATCGTATACTGCTGTGGTAAAGTATTTAGTCATTAACAAGGAAGTGTTTACCAATATACATGAGTCAAGATCTTAAAAAAGGGCCTTTGGTAATTGTTTTGGAATTTTATGATTTTAAATAATCAGTAGAATCTATCTTTTCTGCACACAAGAAAAAAATATTTTTGTAAAAACAGTTAATTTTAAAGTTTAAAGTTATGACCTTCCAAAGGAACCAATGACATAAGTGGGGTCTTTTTGGTAGAATAGAACAGAATAATATTTATTTCCAATTATGGGTCATATTATATGACATGTAAATTACAATATTTAAACATAATAGTACAAATAATAACAGACACAGCCAAGATCATAAGATAAATAAAGCTTGATTCTGATTTTGAAACACAAATAAATAAGTCTTTTAAGGGTCAAATTCCAATATATTTCTTAGAATAGAATTGAATGTTACATGATCCACGATCTGAGAAAATGGCCCTTAATGATTTTTTGGAATTTTATGTTTTTGCATTTTCTGTAGCATTAATATTTCCTGTATACATGAAAGAAATACTTTTTGTAAAAGAGCTATGACCTTCCATTTTACGTATTTTCATTTCCTGTAGAATCAATCTTTTCTGTATCAACAAGAAAGACATTATTTTGTAAAAAAATCAAATTTTAACAAAGTTATTACCTTTCAACGGAACCATTGACATGAATGTTTTTGGCAAATACCGGGTACAATTATCTCAACATGGACCTAATTTGTTACTGTTCGTGTTTTAATGACTTTTTCTCACTCATATTAACCTTCTAAGATTGCATTTATTATTTGAATAAGAATTCTTATCGGTGAGATATAACATGTCATGTATTACAAGGTGTATGCGTCAAATCATGATGAACAGTGGACATAAGCGGGGTATTGAAGCTTATTAGTGGTATGTCCATCTTTGATTTATAAATAGTATAGTGATGTCTAGTACTGGCATGCGAGTAATCACCCTTGTTACCCAGATAATCCTGAACGGTACGGATAAGCCTGAACGACACAAACATGGCGGAAGCATGTTCACTAATTTTCGCACATTTTCACCGTTTGTATCAATTTAGACAGATTTGTCAACGTTCTGGTGCTACGTGAAGATAAATTAGTTGGTTGTTTTCATGAAAGTGCAACTATTTTACTGTATTATTGTAAATATGAAGCACAATATGGCAAACAGTTACAAGAATCAATGCTTTATTTTTTGGAAAGCGAATTACACATATTTCTAGTTACTTGTTTTGGCTGAAATTAAAGGTTTATAAGGCTTTACCTTCTCACTATCTGACTTAATTCATAGAAAGTTGTTTACACGTGTTGTTTTTACTTGAGAACTATTTGTAGTGACACAGGTAGGAAAAATGGATAATTTACATAATGGTCATGGATAAATCACTGAATTGGTTCTATTTTAAAGTGGATAAATCACTGAATTGGTTCTATGTCAAACTGTGCACCAAGCACTTTTGCTGTGTGGTTGAAAAACACGATGAGTAGTACAGGTTAATAACTTGTATACTGGTTTCACAAACACAGCTTATCATTTGCATACTCACATAAAATGCACACACTCGCATAATTGTAAATAATAAATAAGCTCGCGAATAAATTGGCATTTTATGTTGCAACTCTGAATTATAGACTGACAGATTTTGAAACCTCAGACACTGTTTTTATCGAGGAACAGACAAACTATTTTAAGTTAAATGATAAATATGTGAACGAAAACTCCAGACATATTCAACAAAGAACGGATGCCTGGATGAGACTCAGAGAAGATGCATTAGTGACAGGAAGTACCTGCAACAAGGCACTTGGTTTAGGCAAACTGAAAGAGCAACACTCTCATTATGACCAGGTAATTCTAAAGAAAAACAGACCTCAAATATCTGAAGAAATCGAAGAGAGAATGAAATATGGAACAAAAAATGAAGAAGATGCCATAGCAACTGTTTGTGCTAAAGTTATTCCTTCCTTGTTTCCAAACATTAATATGTACGAAGAAGGTTGTGTTACCATCAGGTATAAAGATTTGGAGAGATTTATGGTTGTGAGTCCAGATGGATCATTGAAACATAACGCTGAATCAAGGACGACTATTTCATTCGAAAACAAATGTAAATTCCCAACTCCATATTCTCCACACGCATATTACGTTATACCTAACTATAATATTCCCCAACTTTTAAGTGAGATGAACGCTTGTACGAGGGTTGTCCCAGTAAATCGTGTACTTTGCTTATTACACAAAAAGTATTTAAAACATCTGTTTCAATTTTTCATTGATGATTAATGAATATGTTCTTAAAAGGTATCCAGAATTTCATGAAAATATATCAAGAAATAAATTGTCCGTTAACATTACTAATACACATGGTATGCAAGTGCGGCGCACAGTGACGTCAAAGTAAGAACGTCATACCGCGGAACCATTTTTCTCTATATCTTAAGCTCATGTTCCTGTTTTCAATTGTTTACGATGGAATTAAACTTTTTTCTGATACGCATTTGCGAACCAATCACAATCGAATGCACTAAAGAAAAGCTGTTTGATCAAAACAACCAACTCTCATGGTGGGATAAAAACCAGCCCGAACATATCCCTTCTCCTGCGAGAAGAGTAAAAGCCCTGTGGTGCATGTCACATTTGATAAGGGTGAAATACAGCCCGTTGATGTCCCAAACATAATAAAATATTCATAGTCATTCATGCATACGTGTTCTAGTAACATTACTTTATATCGTCTAGTATTAGGTGAGAGTCTTAAACTATTTTTCGACGGCATAGCAACCAAAAATATAAAGTGTACTATGATTCTACAGATGTTTTTTTCTTCTGACGTCACAATTCTCGCACGTTTTAATTTTTAGTGTTGCTATTCAACCATGCGTATTTTTCGCACAAATAAAATTGATTTGAACATTACTGTGATGAAATAAAACAGACAGCCCTTAATGCCGAAATGAAAATTATGCGCAATAACTTTTTGAAAATATGAGAATTACAACTTTATTGAACATACATTGAATGAATCACGGCGCGTTTTAAGGGTTGCGCCGCATTTGCGTACATGGGGTTGGTTAATCACCGATAATATGCAGCATACACATATCTGTTCAGTTTTTTCACTTGATTTAGATCAACAATAAATTCATCAAGGTAATAACAAAAAATCATAATCATGTGACGCCAAATAAGAAAATTATTATTAAGTACACGATTTACTGGGACAACCCTCGTAATTGTGACAAATTACTATTCCCTTGCTGGTCAGAGGAATCAATGCACAATATTTGAAGTACAGAACGACATAACCCTATGGAAGAAATGTTGGGATGGACTCACTACTGTATATGCTAGTAAAAACAGGAGTAGACCAAAACATTTTTCACAAAGTAAGAAAGCGTTGCAAGAAGATATTAAAACTTTTCAAAACACGCATACGAAGCTGATTGGTGAGTTTCCGTCAGCAAAGATAGCCATCACAAGTGGGACACACACATCGACTGAAGATATGGCGATTCATATTCAAACATATTAACTTAAACATTTTCTGACTGATCACCATTTCATTTTATTCTGTATTTTGATTATTTGTTACTTTAATACATTATTTTCAGTTTTAATGAGTTATATTCAGGAACATGTGGCATTGAATGGGTGTTTTTGTTTTACATTGGGTATGCTTATAAATGTGTTGCCAAAATTCATGAGCTGATTTCGTCTGTGTTTATTCATTTGGTGCATGGAATAACACATCAGCAAGATTTCAGTTTACCATTCGGGTAATTATCCGATACCATTCCGGAGATTATCCATATATTTTCCAGTCCTATTCAGATTATTATCCATAAAATACTGAGCATGTTTACATTATTGTTTTTGAGCGTTAATTGGTCCAAAATAAAAACTTGTCTTTATGTCAAAAGCGAAGTTTATACAATAGCCGATGCTTCTGAAATTGTTTTCAATGCATAAAGCCCATAAAATGAGTTTGGCAACGCTTTAAAACACAAAAACAATTCCCAAACGCAAAATGTACATATTCTTTAAGGCATTTCATAGTGAAAATGATTACCTCGATACAAATTGTTTAGTGCAATGGGTGTAGTTATGTTATACATTAAATCTGTTATATGACAATAAACAATCGGGATTGTTTATATAGAAAACATTGCAAAAACAATGTACTAACCACTTTTTTCATGTCCGCCATGTTTGGTTCGTTCAGGCTTATCCGTACCGTTCAGGATTATCTGGGTAACAAGGGTGGTAATTATCGGACAGAAATGACGTAAAATACTTCGTGTGAACTTAAAAATCGATTAGTAGATATTAAAAATTTACTCACAAAAATGTTTGCATTTATTGTATTTGCAATTGTAAAGTGCCCTGTGGTCTAAAAGGGTATTCGTGCAAATAAATACATGTCAAATGGGTTAAGGAGCTGATGATTTGAATAGAAACACACAAGGGATGCATTGTTCATTTGTGTATTTCTTTATTTGTGTTGGACTGAGACAGCTGTTTCTACAGTCTGGTTGACCGATCACTTCCGACTTAGAGGGGAAATAATGTGTACATTCATATTGGTGTGCATGACCTCCTGCCAAAAACAGTCGCAAAAAGTAATACACATTGAATAGTAGAGTCTCGTCATAAGGCATACAGCCAAACATTGATCGGACTTAAATGTTGTTTTGCTCACAATAAGTCATACAAGTTGAATTGTATAGTCTCCCAAATAATTTGTATAAAATGATCGGAAATAAAGGATTTAATTGCTCACAATAAGTCGTACAAGTTGGATAGTATAGTCTCCCAATAATTCATATAAAATGATCGGAAATAAAGGATTTAATTGCTCACAATAAGTCATACAAGTCGGATTACATACTATAAGTCATACAGTGTTTTGGTTTATACGATATGATACAGGTTCATGTACCAGTTAACAGATATAGTCCAGTTAGGGTAAGGTGACAGTGACGCAGAGGTAGAATCCACTAGTACGGTGTAAAACCAATTATAAAGGCTTATACAAACAGGTTTGTGTTATTTTAAAGCTACATTAAACTCTACCTGCTCTGGCAATGGTTGCAATCTTTTGGGTACACATAAACAGCTACGTCATTGGCTAAATATCCTAACTGGACTGTACATCATCACATGGTATGTTAACAATAAACAGTTGTTAATCATAAACTTGTAAAAGCAATTCCGACCATCATCACCTTACTGTGCTTATTGTAGCGCTCCATACAATGAATAAATCATAAAGTTAATACATTTGTACCTATATTCACCTGCACAAACAGAGGTCATTTCACGTACAACAGTTCCTAGTAATTTAGTCTGTGAAAACGGTATCTCCTAAATTAACCTAGCGTTCATATTTATTACTGCAGACATCAGAAGACGTCATCACGTCTATGAATGAGGCAGCATGTGTACAACGCCCGTTTGACGTCAAACAGAGCTTGATTTATTAATAAAACTTCAGCATCAGCACTAAGTGCATTGGATCTCATAAGTAATAGACAAGACAATTAAGATGTATGTCATATTCATTTGGACATACTATAGTTTAATAGAAAACTATTAAGGTGTGTCATATTTTTTTGACGAATTTTAAGTCAATATTATGTATGTAATATTTATTCAGATAAAACTTGTAGTTTCAGTAATACTTAGTATGTCATTAAACCATTGCACTTGATATTTGAATCATTCAGACAGTATGCCTAAAATATATAATATTTGTTTCCTGCCTGTAGCATGCTTACTAAAGATTGAGCGATAAAGTCCGAAGTCATCCCGCGGAATACGCAAATTCATCTATTTTTAGCACGCAGTCTTAACCGTGAATTTTTATCGCCTGCACTGAACGACTCGCTAACGCTCCAATGCATGAGAGCATTTTCTCAATAAAGATATGGCCTCCTTCGAAAATATATAAAAGTCAGTCTTCCTAGCTTCAAGTCGAACTGTTTCCAGATAAGCGTTGTTTGGTTTGTGTAATGACTTCTTCATATAGAACAATGTAACATTAATTGAAGAACAAACAAGTAACGTTACTCTCGAGTCTAAACAGGTTTGTCTAGTTATGCTCATGTCAAACAGTAAACACTAATTACCAGTTTTGCTTTGTGTATCAGTTAGGCCAGTTTTTCTAATCTTGTTTCTAACGTTCAGGCTTAAGGGATATTTTTTTGCAAATATGGATGCCAGGAGAAAAGATAAGAAAAGGGGCTACAAGGTAACTTTGGTGTATCAGCGATATAAGTTCACACACAGATCTGATATGCTGTCCATATTGAAGAGCTCCTGGTTCACAGTATTGCTTTGTGTGGGTATTTGTTGGTGTACTTTTAAATTTGCGGGAAACCTTTGAAAATGTGAGTGTCAGAAAAAGGGACAAAAAATACCAAGAGGATCGAAAAAAACACCAGAAATGAGAACGACCTATATCCTGACCCCCAAAACTGTATTTTCACTATGTTGTTCTTTAAGTGTTCACTGCCCCATCAATAACATTCTCACTAACTTACAGTAAACACACAAAGCAGTTATGTAGTGATATTACTGTTTTCTGTGATCGACTGGCTTAGTTGAGTGCTACCTTCCCTGTCCAATGTCTTCATTTATTTTATACAAACAATAAAACCACCGGCCTTAACGTCCGCCAACCTGTAATGATTATGATTGGAAAAGATGCTCTAACAGACAATATGCATGTACTACGAGACTAAGTATCGTTCCATGAGAACAGCTGGAATGTTCAACATTTTGTATCTTAAACTTCAGAATTACAAACCCATTATCGCATTTGCTGACATAAAACAATACTACATATATCGATTCTAATCGGAAGTCTGCGTCTGGTAGTTCTCCTCAATCCCCACTACAGTCTTCCGTTCTATTGTTCTAACCATTTAACTTGACAAATGCAACATCGACCTACGTACAAAATATTCGATTTGTTTTATAGAATCTAGTTGACAAAGCCTGATTTCATAGACTTAATTACTACTCACCACTCCAAAGCATTGCTCAACGTCTTTGCGACAGCCGAGCATGTCGAGCATAGCCATTTTTGCCAGTCAACTTTACGTTGAAATAAGGCCGGTATATGAGTGCATTCATCCGTATTTGAACCCGAATCGCCAAAAATTCAAATGATTAAGGTCCATTTTCGCTCACATAGAGTCCATATTTCTAAGAACTGCGCTAATTTGCAGGATTTGAAGATTCCTATAAATAGTTGCCTATATTGAGGGCCGTCTATGAAACCCCTAACCTGCCCTTACATGGAGACTTCACGTATGAATTGAACCCACGATACACGGTGCCATCGCCTAGCAACGTGAACAAATCGGTTATCACAACAACCGCTTGGACCCTCAAAAATGTTTTCACGAATAATCAGTTTAACACTCGTCAGTTCATTATTTCAATTCCACTGGGTACACAGTCTATTTTTAGAGCTGGAAAACACGTTACTTGGGACGGGTCATTATCAGGTAAATAGTGATTTTCTATCCTGATCCATAAACTTCAACAAGCGCAGTGTATGTCTCAAGTGTTGCCATGTTTAGATTTTCATCAATTTCTTTGAAAAGATTCCCAAATTAAATAAAAAAAATAGCCGTTACAAAATTTTAATTTTCAAATAAAAAAAATGGTATCGGCTATTTTATCTAATTTGAGAATAGTTTCGAAGAAAATGATGACAACATGTACGTGGCAACCCTTAAGGCATACGGTGCGCTAGTTGAGGTCTATTGGTCATAAGTTGTTAGATAGAAAATCAGATATTTACATCGTCCAAACAGAAAGTCATCCGTCCCGAGTAACGGTTTTTCCAGTTTTAAAGATAGAGGCTGTACCCAATGAATTCACCATTCGTGACTCTTATTTCCGGCTTCCTATTCAAATTCCCTGAATTATTAAAATGATAGAGATTAGAAAATACATGTATATAATAGCAAAGTTTCATAAAAGCAAAAGCATGCTCAGTAGCTAAATTAAAAAGACGTGTAAGAACCCGGAAGCATCAGGTGGAGTGCCCTAGTTTTTGTTGTTGTATTTCTTGGAATTAAATGTGATTTAATAGTACATGTAACCTACTTTAAATGTCAAGTCGATAGCGCTACATCATCATGAGTACAGAAAGAAGCAATATTTCTACCGGAAGTAGGTAAAACATTAATTTTAATTAGAATCTAGTTTTCGAACATTAACGGTTAGTCAAAAGTCATGTAATCGCATAATTTATCATTTTCAACGGGTTCGTGTGTATGCACATCTTGCAATTTACACTCACAATTGCGTGATCTCCTAATGTCTGGTTCACAGGTGCTTGGCATGTTGAAATGAACCATGATCCCCTTTACAACCCAGCCAAATATATAACAAATGATTTTCCAGAGTGCTTTATATTCTTTTGATAGAGTGTATGTACGTGTATAATAATATTAATCTGAAAACGTCGTGTTTATTGTTGAGTTGCATAGGTGACAAAGTGTGTCATGTCCACATACCATGCACATGTGATCTGACTTGTTATGTTTCTCAATTACATTGATGTTCCTCTGATAAGACCAGTCAAAAAGGTGGTCTAAATAGCGAATCGGTCGTATAAGCGGACCTTTTTGTTCTAAATTTAATACTTTGGGACCTTAAAATGGCAAAAGTCTGCATGTTTTCAAAATAACCAAAATGGTCTTATAAGCGGAACTGTACTAGACTTTAGTCCAGCTAGGGTCATCTGACAGTGACGTTCGTTAATGTGTACCCAAAAGATAAAAACTATTGCTTAAACAGGTAGAGTTTAGTTTGGTATTGCACTGTTGGTTAGAGCGTTTATACTTCTTTTCACACCGTACTCAGCAGATTGTTCCAATGCGTCACTTTTTATCCTAACTCGACTGAAAGTATCGGATAAATTATCTCTATTTTCATTTCCTAAATCATATACTGGAGTCAGTGAAAGTGTTCCAGTTCCAGTATTATATACATCAACAAACGTAGTGTAAGAGTACACTATAAACGAGTACAGTTCTACCTTTCCGTCTGACTCTCTCGAGAGAAATTCTTCACAACCAAAATATTCTTTAAAACAGTACAGGTGTGTATGATTATGTGTATGTATGTTATGTATCCAATAAATCAGTGAAAGCTACTCTAACCGGCAACAGTGTAGGAACTATAACGTATTTCCTGCTGCATTAGTGTAACAGATCATTTTCAAACGGTATAAAAATTACTTTAAGCACTTGCAGATTTTCAAAACCCATGGCAGGGAAATAACTTGATAGGCTATACTTTAAGGAGGTTAATTTTCGAGAAGGCTTAAAGAGGCATTCCAAATAATTGGCAAAGTTATAGGGAACGCCTCTTTAATATTCGTAGACTTTTCGTAGATGAGCTTTATAACCAAACATAGCTAGTTTTCTTAATCAAAGTGAACAATCACCTCGGACCTGGAGGGACGAGAATATACCTGGGTGTGATACCTTAGCTTCTTTCACGTACCCGGTGTACGGAAACCATACACGCGGTACTAGCTCTGTGTATCTTAAGTGATGTTGGAAAACACAAAGAAGCGTTTCAAAAATGACCCCAAAACTAGACTAGAATTATGAGAGATCACTTATATAAACTATTAAAAATTACTATTTTACAAGATTCATTGAAATCTATCTATGGGAGACCTGCTGTAACTGTAAACCTTAGAAACAAACGAACAATAAACAGGTTATTAGTTTAAACATTAAAAGACAAACAACCAATAACAGTATACACGTTTAAACCATAATTAATAAATAAAACACCAAAAAGGCAAATGAACAAAAAACGGAGTGCAAGTGTAACCCTTAACAATAAACGTTTAACTGGAACAAAACAAACAACAATCAAAAAATAAACAGGTTGTACCGTAATCAATTAACGACTTGTACATTGTAATACATGTTTGCCAACATTTTGTTCAAATTCTAGGAATTGTTCTAGTCAGACGTAAATACACACCAGCCTAATTCTCTCCACACACTGACTGAGTGTATACCTGCCAACAGCATACAACAACAACAACAACAACAACCAGGAAACCATTTCAAGAACAACATCATTATACTTGTATCAGATAGAGGTCAGTTATCTGCCAACAGTTAATGAGATATCGCTGGCTTAGAATGGGAAAGCCGTAAGTATAAAATTAATATATTGAGAAAACAAGAACAAACTGTCTGAAATTTACTCTTTACTTATGGGTAAAACAAGATGCTTCAACTTCAGTTTGGTCAACATGACAACTTCCGATTTTCATGGAAATAACCTCATAAGAAGCGCCTTACAATGTAGACTTCAAATATGCATTAGTCTTATAAGGTCGTAAGTGGCAATTGTGACCTTCTCATTCTAAGCCAGCAACAACAACAACAAGAACTTGTAAAATCAGGAGAATCAAACGTTATCCTCATATGAAAGAATAATAGAACACTACTTTAACTAACACACACATCAAATAGTGATCTTTAGATCGAAAATTTATGAGTAATAAACCCAGATTTATCTATACATGTATTATGTTAGCACTAGATTGATTTCGACGCATGGTCTAATATTTAAGGTTATGTTTGTAACAACAGACAGTACAACATTAAATAGAGGGTTTCGCTTACGTGGGGTGACCAACGCGAACACATACGCAGAAAAAAACGCCCTGAATACTTTCTGTCATTGAAGTGTTATCATGTATTATATCCACGCAGGGCAAACACCAGCATCAGCACAAAATCTGTTCAAATGTCAAAAACCACGCATGCTTACTAAAGGCGGTCGACGTCTTTTGATCCTATTGGGTAAGCAAGCACTAAATACATATTAAGCGACCCAAATTACTAAAAAAGCCCTGAAAGAAACATTGAATTGTCTGGAAATGGTGGTATGCATTGACATATCTGCAGTAAAATAATTACATTTGGTTTAATGTCTTTGTGCACATGTATGTGATGTAGTAAAAGTGTTTAATCTTGAATATTTTGACATTTTGACCTGCAAAGGAAATTGAAAATAGAGTGGGGCTATAATTTAAGCGGTCTTTGATTAATCCGCGCGATAGCAAAACTATATTCTACATCTTTGATGAGCAAATTGTTCTTAGAAGATGCATGACCCCTTTCATTGTATTATTTTGAAGCCAACATACTTATGCCCTGTGATATGTGTTTGTCAGGTGACCATATACTAAATCTTATTGAAATCGAGTGCCATTCGTTGTCACTTTACATTGAACTAAGAATAAATCTATGGTGGTTTCTAACCTAATAATAGTCGCAAGCTATAATAAAATCACTGCAAACGAACACCAAGGTACCGAGGTTCATATGGCCATAAAAATATGAACTATATTAGTTTTTAAAACCAAATGTTTTTAAAGCGCTTGAAAATGTAGCTTTTATCATTAAAAAAAACCATTACGTGTTACGTACTAGCATATATTTCTCATTAAAATTATTGTATGCATGCATGCATTTTGCATTCGTTATTTGTGCATTTACCGTATTTTTCAAGCTTTCTCGTTATTTATTTTTTTACCTGGATAATATATTGGTAATATTTTACAAATTCTCTCTGGCTTTCTGGAGTAAATATACATTTTGTACCAACGATTTTCTACAAACATCAAGTGTAGCTTCCAGGTGCATGCATCCCTATCCACCAATCAATTTAGAAAAGCCAAGAACACAAAATGCTAAATAGCTTACTGAAACAATTGGCTTCCTGTGTTTTTTTTTCTAGAAAATTTTAGAAAAGTTAAAATGATGTATAGCGTTATCATCTTCAGGCCAAGAAAACGTTTTGTGTTGTTCATGTAATATAATGTAACATAATGAAAATGTTTTTTTCTGACCAAGATGACATGATGTCGGGATAGGAACATAAGTAACTGTATCATTGATAAAACTAAATCGAAACAATGGTAAACTTTATTAAAAGAAAAATACAAATTTTACAAAGAAATATATTCATTTCGTTATCAATTGAATAAAATATATTATGTATAATTGAAAACACTAAATCGAAAAAAATGTATAAAGTATGATATAAATAAAAAAAAATATGTATTTTGTTTCGTTTTCAATAAATACAGTTACCTATGGATAGGCAGCCATGTCTGTTTATAGCGGTTCAGTTTGATAGTTTTCGTGGAGGTCACACAGAAATAAATTCCGGCACGTCTCAATTGTCGAAGAAATAAAAAAGAAACAGAAATAAAACATATCACTTTCAGACCAAACTCGCAAAATATTGTTGCCCACAGAAATTACCCACTATCCGTAATGCGGTGAATAAAGCCTCACAACCTTAAATATATCTTAGTTTAGCCTACAATGTATATAGTGTACATGTTTATTCTCAAGTGGTAAGTTGCTTCTCCTAGGGTGCATTCGTAGCGTCTGCTCTGGAACACTTGGAACAGTGTTCCTTCTGTTCCTGTTCCAGCATCTTACGAACAAAATAAAACTGTTCTGAACAGTGTTCCGAATGTTCCACTCCAAGTACCTTACGAACAAAATGGAACAGGGACAGAACAGGAAGTAACAATAAAATAAATAAATAAATGTAGAAAATAAAACTTTTAAGGTTGACGATATTGTCAGTTGCAGCCGTTATATTTGTTGAAGAAATATGACACAAGAAAATTTCCAAACATAAAAGTTCGGTGATTTCCGTTTTTCTCCGTTAACATACTATTGCCAAGGTGATCTGAATAACACATTTCGTGAAGTTTCCGGTTGTCTCGTTTTCGTTGAAATCACGTGACCTGTTCTGCCTGCACCACCTTTTATTTGGGAACAGATAGAACATGTCCGGAACACTGTTCCGGGCTGTTCGTAAGACTGTTCTCTGTTCCATCTGTTCCGGAACAGAGAGAACTGACGTTTCGAATGCACCCCTAATTACGTTAAATGTTTATAGTCTATTATAGATAACGCCCGTTCATAACAAGAAGCATCGCCGAAATTGTCGGTATATCTGTATATATGTAAACATGAATTAGCCGCATGCAATCATGTACATGTCTACAGTGCAATATTTCGTATACTAGTACTTTAGTTTTTGTTTTTGAACATGGCGTGTAAGCACATCAAAATCTGGCCCGGTGATGATAAACATTTCTCATTCTCATACTCCAAGCTCAAACATGAAAAACAGCTTATTTAAGAATTTTGCTTCAAAACCAACACCAACTTGTAACAAATGGTCTAACTAAGAAAATGAGCCCTCATTTGATATGCTTCCATTCATTAATAAAGAAGTTACAGCAAATTTTGTTACTAAGAAATGCTCCAATTGGAGTATGCCTACGGAGTATGAGTTTAAGCATGGAGTACTTACTCCAAAGTTTATAATCACTGGGCCTGTTCTTGGTACACGTAATTCCAAAAAAAAAAACAATAGATCAAGTAGTCACTCACGGTGATAACTTCAGACTTTAGCGCCTTGCAGTACTTTCAATTGATAAATGGGTCAAAATTCATAAGCAGCTCCCTATTTATAAAGGACGTATTACTCATTAAATCTGCATCAAGCAGAATACGTCGAATACTATCACGAATAGAACTACAAATGTTCTAGTATTGCTAAAGTTAATACAGTGGCGATCGTTAAGTGGGGAACCTGTCTAATTAGCGCAATATCAGACTGTACACTCGTAATCGTATCGAAATATCGCAAATGACGTCAACTTTATTTGCGTAGTAAGAAACTGTATACGATGTACTACAAGTCATGTATTACTTATTTAAGTATTACAAGACAACCTTAAAAGCATGTATGTGATACGGTACAGAGTGAGTGAAAATGTGACGGACAGACCGCCTGGATGGATGGATGGATGGATGGACGGACGGACGGGCGGTCGGGCGCCAGCGGGCGGCCGGGAGATTCGGGCGGGTGGACGGGCAAAAAATGGAGAACATATTAAGTTTTGGACCGAACTTTATAAAAAAA
This sequence comes from Spisula subtruncata, assembly GCA_963678985.1. Classification (NCBI taxonomy): domain Eukaryota; kingdom Metazoa; phylum Mollusca; class Bivalvia; order Venerida; family Mactridae; genus Spisula; species Spisula subtruncata. Next base: position 25,225,430 of record OY787678.1, on the reverse strand, counting down.
ACTTCAGATTAAAAATGACAATATGACGGATGCCAGTCTAACATTTATGTAGGTCCATGACCTATTTGGCAGACAAATGTGTACTATTATGTCAATATTTACAAAGGTATCCCCAGTCACGAATCGATACGTTTATTTACCGAAGTTATTTAACACTGGAGATTCTAGGTTGAATTGTGGTATAACAAGACCCATTAAAGGATTACGGTAATGGGATATCATAGTAAAAGTCAAAGTAACGTTACTAACAAATCGACCAGTGTTGCCTGTGTACAAACGAGCCGATTTCCGACAATAGTTGATATCCGGAACTCTGTGCAAGGTGGTTTTCCCATTAATGTACATGTAGGTACAAACAAATCTGGCCTAGTTAGGCTGGTTTTGTATTCATATGCAAACACAACTGACCCGAAATATATTGTCCAGATATGAATATTCATACGTTAAAAGGATTATAACGGTAAAAAAATGTACCTACAGATTAAATTAGCGGAGAACCGGAGTAGGTCTATTGCAATAAGAAATACATGTTAAAATAAATAGTACATTTTGAACGACAATAAGGAGTACAGTTTGACGATTTCATTGCAAATATGATAGGTTTCCTAATTGCAAACGTTGAGATATAACATGTATTCCGCGTATTTGCCGACCACACGTGCATTGTGACGTCATGTCATGGTCTCACCTACTGACGTTTACGTACTCCATCAAAACTAATTTTCAAGGACCCCAAAACGCTGTCTTGCTATTGGCGTTTAGCTATACCATTGCAAGCAGAATATACAGGTTTTCTAAGGACAAACACTGCGGTATTCCGAAAATTCCGTATATTGGCCGACCACACGTGCATTGTGACGTCATGTCATTGTATCCAGGACTGACGTTAATTACTCCCATCTACGTGATGATAAGCCAATCACAATCATACGTCCAATTAGTTCAGACAAGGTACAGGTATAAACACAATATCTAATCTATGATCTTTGGAGCTCTGCAAGTCATGCTGCCATAAATATGTTATGAAAAGTTCATTCGCCACCGACCTAATCTAAATTTATCGAAATATAACACCGCCCACTTAATGGACTTATTCCATTGTTTAAGCAGAACTCACGTGACTGTTTTCGTGCAGTGCACTAGTCAGTTGCATCCACGGTCCCACCCCTCGGGGACGGGCCGGGTTTTTTACTTTTGGTTTGTCGAAACTCCCGCCCTTCCACGGTTTACATGGGGGATTACGACGGTCAATACATACAGTCCGTTAAAATTTAAATGGTAACGGTTATAAACATTGGCTCGTCGGTCAGGTAAACTAAACTAGGTTTAACTGGGTATAACTAAGCTGATCTAACTGTAAGTCTCGCTTTTCTTTCGAATGAAATAGTTCCCTTATTGGTATTACTTATTGAATCAACACTGTCGACAGTACCCCATATGTCTATAGGAGAAAAATATAATCACCCTACTCTTTTTCCTGACATTATTCCCTTTGGGCCCTCAAGCATATAGATAATCGAGCCCCAAAAATGAAAATTAGCTAAATTTGTAGAGTTGTGATCAACTTGATTGATAACTTATATTATCTATTCTAGTAGCCAGACCAGACCTACATAGACTAGGACATGTACACATAAACAGTTTTTTACTCTAGTTTACGGACATCATTATTTTCTGCATCCCTAGCGACAGGCGCGAATATCTTTGGATTTCAGAGTAACATCTGACCCCAAGTTCACCAAGGATCAATTGATCTGGATCAACTTTGATCCTAAAACTAAGTTTACATGTTAAAGATAGTCAGACCACCATTTTTCTGTTGCAAATGTGAATTGTTGTACTTGACACTGAAAGTGGTCCTGAAAAAAAGGAGAATCGATTTGTAAAAACCAGGAACAAATCTTGTATTGTTAGTATTTGTATAACTGACAATAAAATCTTATTGTATTGTCTTTGAAATTGAAGGAGGTATGATTTTGTACCCACAAACCTAAACATATCTACTGAATTTTAAATATTGGTCCAATATTTTCAATATTCGATAGGGTACCAGTCGCAGAAATCGTGAAAGCTCGGCTATTTCCGATTGTCTCCGGTAAATGCACATGTACACGTATTGCAATGCATAAAGTCAGAAAATATCTAAATGGAGTCAAACCTTTCCTTCATTTAATTATCGCCCGTAATCTTTGCTTAATCATAATTTTCATCATTTATTAACATGAAGTGAGAACGTTTGAGGAACACGCGTGTTAATGACCTACCTGATCAAATATTCATGACCTACCTGATTAATTATTCATGAGATAACGAACTGCTGAATATTCAATGACCTTCTCATGATTCCGAATATACATTTTAACGTGTGCTTATCTGGCGACGAGGGCAATTAACCATATCGCTCTTAACGATTATATCACATGGGGTTGCCTTGGCCTTTAAAATGAGAGTTTGAACCCAGGTATAAGACCAAAGGGTACTTATATACAGTGCATAAAGGTAGGTACATCGGTACTTTGGAGAAAGGCTGTTGCAATAAAATTGTGCTGTAAAGTATACTGGGTTGTTTTTTCCTTCAAAACAATGACTAAAAGTAATGAAAATCCAGGTGCCTGTTGCCTAAACACAGCGCTAGGTACCGAGCGCGACTTCATTCAGCTAAAGCCGGAAGAGCTAAAGATCGAAGAGAGAAAGAGACGTGGCGAATCAATAATGAGATAAAGACCATGGAAAAGTTGAAAAAGTTGAAAGTTGCGAAAAAAACAGGAAGCACACTGGAAGCAGCCTTATGTGCCAGCCAACACGGAGCTGATAGGTAGGTGACTAGTCTGGCCACCCGACTAGATATTATATTTTATCAATCAAATAGCATAACATTTTTTCAATTTTCGCTAGATTTTATTTTGGGCTTGATAATCTATATTTGAGGGTTCAAAGGGAAATAATTTCATGAGAAAAGAGTAGATTGAGGAGTTATCTTTCTAAACAGTGGGTATGTTAGACAGTCAAGTAGGTGACATGAATACGGTGCTTAGCTAAGATAAGAAACGTCTGCCATATTGTTGTGTTTACGAAGCTATGAATGTCTAAACATTGTGTACATGGAACGATTTTAATCAGCTGCGCATATCAAACACAAATTTTCCGAAGGAATGTTCATTTTCTCCATAGACTAGATCATATGGTGAGTACAGATAGTTCTTAGAAATTTATCGAACCACTGATAATCAGTCACCACACCTGTGTGTAGGTTGATCCAAATTAGTCTGGCTACCCGACTAGATAATATATTTTTTCAATCAAATTAACATTTGTCTTTGAAATTGAAGGATGTATCATTATGTACCCACAAACCTAAACATATCTACTCAATTTTAAAGAATATTATTATATATTGTCTTGGTCCTGATCCTGAAAACTAATACTTTGTGAACTTGGGCCAGTGGGTACTGTTTTAACAACGTACGTACGGAAAGTGTTAACTTACGTTCACATTTAAATTGTTTGTAAGAGTTCATTAACTGAATCTTGATAATAGGTCTAACAGCTCCATTTACCACATTTAATAGTTGTAAACGTATTATAAAGAATTTAAATTTGATCGTAATTTTAAGATTTCCGTAAATTTTTTGATAAAACCGTACCCCAGAAATATAAGACCAAAGGGTATTTTATATACAGTGCATAAAGGTAGGTACCGGTATTTTGGAGAAAAGCTATTGCGATACAATTGTGCTGTATTACATATGTAGTATACTGGGATTTATTTTTTCAAACCAATGACTAAAAGTAATGAAACTCCAGTTGTCCGTTGCCAAAGCACAGCGCTACCGAGTGTCTTCATTCAACTTAAATTGACAAGAGGAAGACAGAAAGAGACGCGGCGAAGGACCACCAATAAGGAGATAAAGACCATTGAAAGGTTGAAAAAAGAAAAATGCGAAAAAAAACAGGAAGCACACTGGAAGCAGCCTTCTGTGCCAGCCGACACGGAGCTGACAGTCAGGTAGGTAGGTAAGGTGACATGAATAAGGTGCTTAGCCAAGATAAGAAACGTCTGCCATATTGTTGTGTTTCCGAAGCTATGAATGTCTAAACATTGTGTACATGGAACGATTTTAATCAGCTACGCATATCAAACACAAAATTTCCAAAGGAATGTTCATTTTCTCCATAGACTAGATCATATGGTGAGTACAGATAGTTCTCAGAAATTTATCGAACCACTGATAAGCAGTCACCACACCTGTGTGTAGGTTGATCAAAGTTAGTCTGGCTACCCGACTAGATGATATATTTTTTCAATCAAATAACATACTTTTTCAATTTTAGCTAGATTTTATTCTGGGTTTGAGTATCTATGTTTGAGAGTACAAAGGGGAATAATTTCATGAGAAAAGAGTACGTAGATTGAGGAGTTGTTTTTATAAATATATGGTGTTTTAGGCAGAATAAATCAAATTATACCCGGTAAGACTGGTAGTTATACAATGTAGGCAGTGAGGCTTTAACGAGTTAGTAATATATTTCAGAAGTCCGAACAAGATCTTTAGATTTTTTAACAGAATACGTATACAGTATATAATATGATACGTAGTATTCTGTTCTATGTTATGCAGTTTTAATTAATAGTGTATTTATTTGAGAAATAAGAAGGAACAAATACAATACACGTAAGGCAGGCAGAAATAGGCAGTGAGACATAAAGGCAGCAAGGAATACATAGAAAATAAGTTATTAGTATTTGAGTCCTTGAAACGTTTCGTTTGTAGAGAAACATAGGAACAAATCAAAACAAAGTACTAAAGTATAGGCAGATATATGCTGTGAAACTTTCCTTTAAAAAGTAGGTAATGAAATATTTGAGAACGCCGTACTAAAATCTAGACCAGACACTCACTGAATACGTGACACACTCACAAATTACCAGACACTCAATTAATACGTGACTCACACACATATTACCAGACACTCAGTGAATACGTGACCCATACACAAATTACCGGACACTCAGTGACTACGTGACCCAAACACAAATTACCAGATACTCACTGAATACGTGACTCACACACAAATTACCAGAAACTCAGTGAATACGTGACCCATAAACTAATTACCGGACACTCACTGAATACGTGACCCATACACAAATTACCGGACACTCACTGAATACGTGACCCATACACAAATTTCCATACACTCACTGAATACGCGACTCACACACACAAATTACCAGACACTCACAGAATACGTGACTCACACACACAAATTACCAGACACTCACTGAATATGTTACTCACTCACACATAAATTACAAGACACTCACAGAATACGTGACTCACACACTAATTGCTAGACACATACTGAATACGTGACCCATACACAAATTACCGGACACTCACTGAATACGTGACCCATACATAAATTACCGGACATTCACAGAATACGTGACTCACACACAGGTTACCAGATACTCACAGAATACGTGACTCTCACACACCAATTACCAGAAACTCACACAATACGTAACTCACGCACAAATTACCAGACAATTACTGAATACGTGACTCACAAACATAAATTACCAGACACTCACTGAATACGTGACTCACTCACTCACAAATGACCAGACACTCACAGAATACGTGACTCACACACATAACCAGACACTTACTTAATACGTGACTCACTCACACACAAATTACAAGACACTCACTGAATACGTGGCTTACACACAATTACCAGACACTCAATAAATACGTGACTTTCTCACAAATTACCTGACACTCACTGAATATGTGACTCACACACAAATTACCATACACTCACTGAATACGTGACTCACACACAGACAAATTACCAGACATTCACTGAATACGTGACTTACTCACAAATTACCAGATACTCACTGAATATGTGGCTTACACACAAATTACCAGACACACACTGAATACGCGACTCACACACAAATTACCAGACACTCACTGAATCCGTGACTCACTCACAAATTACCAGACACACACTGAATACATGACTCACGCACAAATTACCAGACACTCACAGAATACGTGACTCACACACACAAATTACCAGACACTCACTGAATACGTGACTCACTCACAAATTACAAGACACACACTGAACACATAAATTACAAGACACTCACAGAATACGTGACTCACTCACAAATTACAAGACACACACTGAATACGTGACTCACGCACAAATTACCAGACACTCACTGAATACGTGACTCATACACAAATTACCAGATACTCACTGAGTACGTGACTCATACACACACACACAAATTTCCAGACACTAACTGAATACGTGAATCATACACAAATTACCACACACTCACTGAATACGTGACTCATACACAAATTACCAGACACTCACTGAATACGTGACCCATGCACAAATTACCAGACACTCACTGAATACGTGACTCACTCACACACAAATTACCAGACACTCACTGAATACGTGACTCATTCACACACAAATTACCAGACATTCACTGAATACGTGACTCACTCACACAAATTACCAGACACTCACTGAATATGTGACTCACACACACATTACCAGACACTGAATACGTGACTCGCTCACAAAATATCCTACCATAACTCAAACAGTTTTTAAGCTAGGTATATGACACTTGGTATGTGGATGGGTACTAATAAGGAGATTATACACGTCAAATTATTATTCGCTTTGGACAAAATTGTGGTTACCATGGCAACCGAAACATTGACAACCTGGTAGGGGACTCCAGTATTGCTTGCAATTCATAATTACTTGTTGTATTGACTATGGACTCAGTTTGTTTTAAACTATGTCTTCCAGTCTTAGGACAGAGTTAGGTATTTTCGATTTTGCGGTGGTTAGTTCATTTTCTATTTTAATTCCGTGTTTTTGCATAGTTTAGTTTTGCGAGTGTGGTATGTTGTGTTTTTTTATGATTACTAAGCTCGACTGTTTGGGTTGAGTACTGCCCTCCCTGTACAATGATCTATTTTCTGTTATTACTGGACGTCAATCGGAACTCCTCGGCGGTGTATTTCTCAGTTACGGAAATGGCGGAATAGTTACGATTGACTGGACGTATGACTGAGCCTCGTGTTGCTGCTTCTATTTGCTGCTGGTTTAGGGTAAACGGCCTACGAGTAGTAGTGTTTGGTAGACGGCCTTTGGCGTAAAGGATCGCAGTTTTAAGCTTTTATGTTTCGTTTCTCTTGCTTATTTTTATTAGGGTCGTTGTGGCATGTGCTTACAGGTTTCTATTCATGCGTGATTTAGGTATTTCGTGTTCTGTTCAGATTTGTTTTCCTTCACAGAAATGCTATTATATTTTACTTACCAGTATTCGCACCTATTGCATGGTTTGAAGGCTTTGGTTCAACCTGAACTGACACATGGTAGGGTTTACAAAATCATGCTTGTCCCTGGCTGAGAATGAGGAGGTCGTAAGTACAAAATCGATATTTTAAGAAAACAAGAAATAACTGTCTGAAAACTACTCTTTACTTATGGAAACCCAACTCTTTGGGCTTCAATTTGGTCAACATGGCTAGTTCCGATTTTTATGAAAATAGGTTCATAAGAAGCGCTTTGTAGTGCAGTTTTCTGTACTTACAACATTCTCATTCTAAGCCTGCGAAGTATGTACATCAACAATTCAGTATGCACAGGCACAATATCAAACTTACTTAAACTCCAGGAGTTTCTTCTTCGTGCGTCCATAAAAGGGCATGGTGATTGCGACGATCCATTTTTTATGCTTCAAACAATCGAAGTATGGTTGCCCATAGTATCCATCCTCTGGTGTTATGGTAGGCGAGTCCACCTGTGGTTTTCTAGCATGATAGGCAAAATCATCAATATTGGTGAAATTCTCGTACGTTTTCCCTAAATCCTCGGCAGGTTTAAGAGAACCGTCCTCCATTTTGAATATGTATGGAAAAAGTTTATCCTTAAAAGCTACTCCGCACCCAGCCAGATGTTTGTCATCATTCAGAATAATCCTTAAGAACGGATTGACCTGTTTGGTAAAATTACTGAAAGACAGTGGCTTGGCTGTATCTACACCATCCGCGGTAAACATATCAGTTAGATATTTCGCTATTAATATCGCACTTCGTGTTTGATTCTTATAATTCCTATACGACGATCTTGTAAAAGTATATGAAAAGTTTTCTAACGTTATGGATTGTTGACGTCGTGACATGTTGCAATAAGACGTTCTTTTCGTACTGTTAGTCCGTATGGTTTCTATAAATTCTAGAATCTTACTCTGTTCCATGGATTGCTGATCAATGTTCGATCTTTCATGAAAATCATGTGAGTTTGACTTAGAACGTAACTTCCGGCCGTTTGGTTTTCGTTCTGGACGTGGATGTGAGAATTTATGCGGAATTTCTTTAATGCAAACAGCAGTTGTCACCATGACTTCAAGAACAAAAATAACGCCACACAATAAGCGGAGCATTAATAGATTCAGATCCATGGTGGTGTGGTTATATGTCGATGAAAAACACGTAGTTTTATCAGTTGTTTATCAGTGACACCAGCTTTTCAACAACAACATTAAAAAATATGATTCGATAAAAATATGGCATGAATGAAACGTAACCGTTAGTCTGCATGATTTGAAAAATGGTGTTTCCAGAGGAATATTTATGTTAGCTCATATCCGGGTCTAAATAGCACAACACCAATCAATCAACCACTCAATTAATCAATCAATCATTCATTCAACGTACATAAAGTTTGACACAATGTATTGATTGAATACAATTATCCTGTACTTGATGATTTCGCACGTTCTGAGACCTACACTTGAATGTAAGCACGCGCGAAACTACTCATGGTTTGCCGCCATTTTGATTTTGACAGCTTTTACTTTGACTTCCGGTTTAATCAGCCGGTTGTTGGTGAACGAGTTTCAATAGCATGCATTGTTATTGTAACAGCTATCGATCGGAGAATAATAGCAAATATTCACCTTTACGGAACAAAAACATGGCCAATGACAGCACGCGTGTGTTTAGCTTTAAGAACTAGGAAACACACAATGCCGTACACGCAGTCCACATAATCAAGAGAGTACAATTGCTTTTAAAGCATCTTTTCTTCGATCGATACTTCTACCAGAATGAGCCGAAGAGAAACCTGGCAGTTCAAACGTATCTAAGAATCATTCTGAGTGTTTCGTTATATCGATAAAACATTTTACCCTTCTCAGACCTACCAACATTTTGCAATTTCTTTTCTCACTCTCTCGAAGAAATTTATGTAAAATATTTCAAAACAGACGTTTCCGTTCTATGGGTACGGTATAATATATTATCCGCAGTCTCAGACTCTGTCAATATCGTCATCGTCATCAATGTCCTCTAGCCTACATCGTGTCCTTTTATCCAAGTGTCTGCCGCTCGATCAATAGCAAACGAAGGTTTACAGCTTTTCGTGTTGAGTATATTGATAAAATCTCCTACTGCCTACCCATACAATGGTACGCTAGACTTTTTCTAGCAAATGGCGTTAGAAGAGTGTGGAAATACCGAGAAATGAAGAATAATTTATTCAATTTTGACCCACATTGCCAATAATTGTATTAAGAAATATTGAAAAGTGAGAGGCGTGTGCATATCGATTCCTGATGTCGTATAGAAACAAGCGTCTGTATATTCACGTTGGTCCGAGGAAGTGGGAAAGTGTGTACTTCAATAATGAACAGTTCGGGGAGCGCGTGTGTATGCTATATTGCTAGAAATTCAATTATTTAGTAATTACATAAAGGTATTCCAGGTAATTGAGCCCTATTATGCCATCAACAGATTCAGTGTTATAAGTTATTACATTAACCCATGAATTGCATGATTTGATATGCAGTAAAACATGATATCCACTATACAAATGTATTCTGTACGGATTGATGATTTATCCGAACACTGGATTTGACCGTGTGATTCAGCATTGGTTTTAACATTTACGCTTTAACAAATCGTATGTTTCAGCAGATATTCAAACGATTTCAAACACAGCACATATTCTCGCTCCTTCCTCACCGACGAGCTATTGAACACTGAATACTGAAAACGATCCGCACTATGTATCCTTCCTACAGCCTTTCCTCGGTCTCCATTAAAACACAAAAACGAACACATCCATTTTCTTAACACTCGGTGAATAGACACACATTCAAACTGAATATAAAATCTTGCTTTTTTCCATTGGTAGATGGATCAGGAATAGATAATAATACTATGTCTGTATAGCTGCTATACGGAACTCCAATCCTTGATATTTCTTAACGTATTTCTGAACACTGAAGTTCTCCGCTCGATAGAGTTTCCAATCAACGAGTAGAATTCCTTAGAACTGATCGATTTTTAGCCATTTTAACTCACATAAACCAAGAGTATGGGAATATTCTGCCGTTTCTACACATGGATACTGGATGAGCATATCCTTCCTGACGTGTAATTCACACAAAACTTCAACATGTATGCACTCATCAACATAATAATCCAAGTAATATATTTTGCAAGCGTTTCTTCCGATACCAACCGTTGTATGTAGCGGCTTGAATGGAATGCTCCGTGTTCAGGCGAGTTCCATTTTCCAGCGCGGGGAAATAAGTGCTTGATGGTTTTCCGATACACATAAATTACATTAATTTTCTTGTTAGTGTTTGGAGTCGCCGGGAGGGGAAAGATAGAACGCAAGCGGAAATAGAACGCATGATACGCGGGAAAATTCACGCGCTACGAGTTGGACGAGAAAAAATGGCGGTGAAACGTTTTTTGGAATGCACGTGTCCGGAACTTGACGTGCAGCTTCTTTTGAGAATAATAAGATATTAGCATGGCCATGTTTTATGGGTTTAATTTATTAACAGAGTATCTAATTCATATCGTCTCTAATTTTCTACCCATCACCGACAAAGTCTAACGATTATATGAACAAGTTAAAACATGGACTTGTAGACTAGCAGTTTATTCATAATGTATAGATACTCATCATTAATAGTAGTACTGGGTGAGTTTTTAGTATCTACTTTGAATAGGATCTGTCATGGGCGTATACTAATTTAACCTCGGAGGCACGAGCGTCTGTGTTATACTTTTTAACAAAGTCAATAAATAAAATCTGAATGCAGGTGAGACTGAAATTATTCAAAGCAATATTTTTGTACATGGAATTCAAACTGGGACCCTAGCAACTCAGAATACTTTTATACATTGTACAGCCATGAGCCCATGTTTTGGAGTGTTGATTCATCGGTTAACCAAGTACTCATCGGTATTACTGGAATCGTCCCTTTAACTGCAACTCGTGTACTTGTCAGTATTACTGGAATCGTCCCTTTAGCTGCAACTCGTGTACTTGTCAGTATTACTGGAATCGTCCCTTTAACTGCAACTCGTGTACTTGTCAGTATTACTGGAATCGTCCCTTTAGCTGCAACTCGTGTACTTGTCAGTATTACTGGAATCGTCCCTTTAGCTGCAACTCGTGTACTTGTCAGTATTACTGGAATCGTCCCTTTAGCTGCAACTCGTGTACTTGTCAGTATTACTGGAATCGTCCCTTTAACTGCAACTCGTGTACTTGTCAGTATTACTGGAATCGTCCCTTTAACTGCAACTCGTGTACCCGTCAATGTTTCTGTTGGCTACACTTTAACTGTAACTCGTGTACCCGTCCATGTTTCTGGTGACGTCACATTAACTGCAGCTCGTGTACCTAGCCATGTTTCTTGTGACGTCACTTTAACTGCAACTCGGTTACCCGTCCATGTTTCTTGTGACGTCACTTTAACTGCAACTCGTGTACCCGTCCATGTTTCTGGTGACGTCACATTAACTGTAACTCGTGTACCCGTTCATGTTCTGGTGGCGTCACTTGAACTGTAACTCGTGTACCCGCCCATGTTTCTGATGACGTCACTTTAACGGTAACTCGTTTACACGTCTATGTTTCTGGTGTCCTCACTTTAACTGTATATCGTGTACCCGTTCATGTTTCTGGTGAAGTCACTTTAACTGTAACTCGTGTACACGTCCATGTTTCTGGTGGCTCAACTTTAACGGTAACTCGTTTACACGTCTATGTTTCTGGTGACGTCACTTTAACTGTAACTGGAGTACCAGTCAATGTTTCTGGTGACGTCACTTCAACTGTAACTGGTGTACCCGTCCATGTTTCTAGTGGCGTCACTTTAACTGCAACTCGTTTACCCGTCCTTGTTTCTGGTGGAGTCACTTTAACTGTAACTCGTGTACCCGTCCATGTTTCTGGTGGCGTCACTTTAACTGTAACTGGTGTACCCGTCCATGTTTCTGGTGACGTCACTTAAATGTAACTCGTGTATCCGTCCATTTTTCTGGTGGCGCCATTTTAACTGCAACAGTTACTATCATACCTCTCCATTTGTGACGGATGCGGCTAAGCGGTATTGATACAGCTGTGTACAACGTGTAAAGTAATCATAAGTTCAGGCCCGTTGAGCGCAAATGTCGTAGATTTATAAAAATATAATACTACACTGTAGTATCCAGGGTGTAGCTTGAGCCCTCGACATCCCACTTGCAAGTCATATGCCATGAGGCATGACAGTCCTGTGCATTACAATAGGGCAGGTTCATTGCATCTTTACTTCACTAGATACCGGCCTGTGCTTCACTAGTTAATGGAAAATACTGTGTGTGTGTAATTATTTAAACCATTCGGTCAAGGATAGCCCATAAAAGTGCAAGCACTTATTTCCAATGGGCTTCTGTGTTTTTGCCGCAGAGAAAACGCGTAGAGGAGACAGTTGGGCGATACAAGGTATCTGGGCTCGCTGCCCTAGCTCGTTCCGAACAGACACCTTGGTTCTTTAACGTGCTCGATGAACAGCACCGATACACGCGAGACTACCTCTGCGTTTCCAACCAGTTCATCTCTAATTGGATGGGAAACACTGAAAAGTGTTTCCGAAATGATCAAGTGTCTTGGCCAAGGATCCTACCAGGGACTTCTCGATCAGCACTCAATTGTATCAAGTGGGCTATCCGCTCGACCACCGGTGTGCCACCCAATACTAAACTATTTTATAGAAATAAGCAGGTGTCCAAGCAGGGAATCGAACAATGGACTCCTCTATCTTCCAGAGCGTTACCCCCGAATCCACCTTTATGACCCATTTATGTAATAAATTATGGTATTATCAGATGAACGATACCGATACGTTAATAAGTGTGATAATACAATCGGGACCCCAGGACATTACTACGCACCAATCTTCCGGATTCATCACGGAAATACATAAGTAGTTACAATTGTGTGACAGTGTTGTCGGATTTGTCTCCCTTGTTTTGGTTGTTTCTTTATTCCAGTATCAAATATAACAGCTCAAATATAAGAGATCATTAGCCTGACTACCCGACTAGAGAATATATTTTACCAATCAAATAACATAACTGTTTTAAATTTAAGCTAGCTTGATTATTCTGTTAGTGAATTCAAAGGGAAATAATTTCATGAGTCTAAGACAGAGAAAAAAGTAGATTCAGAGGTTGTATTTATAAACATAGGGTATGTTACACAGACTGCATTTACATTAAGTATACAGTCGACTGCAACTGCTTGAAGTTTTTGTATAATTCTAGTAATTAATTAAATGATCTTCAATATTGAAGGTTGGTCAATTCAAGAGTGTTGAACATTTTGGTTAGCTGACAATTTGCTGAATGAAGGTTATTTGTCATTGATACCAGATGGTGGAGCAGTATTTGAATTGTTGTCGAACTTGTTAAGCTTTTTATTGTTAATTTTGATATAACGTTTTGCTTAATGAAGCGGAGTGGGGAAGTTGATTTAGAGGTAATATTATCAATCTGTTTGGACCAGTACGAATCTGTTGAAATGGTAACTGCTAAATACGGATTATAACCTAGATTCGTGATAAGTTTAAAGTCTGGTGTTGCGAAAATACTTAGTGTCGTGCATAGCCTTTATTTGCTTTATTTCTACGGAAATATGGCGGGTATATATAATAAAGTATGTGCCTCCAACCGGATATGAACCGGGGGCCAGATTAGATGACAAGCGCGCTAAACACTGAGCTACGGAGGCACATGCTAGAACTAGTTTTGTTTAAATACTTTCTTGCATTCTGGAGTATTTCGCATTAAAAAATCATCTTCTTCCATGCTTCTAGATTGGTGTGACCATAGTAAAACATGACAATTTCCGATTTTCACGACACTAGGCTCATAAGAAGCGCCTGCTGATGCAGATTTCAAATATTGATTAGTCTTAGAAGGTCGTAAGTGAGACTTACGACCTACCTGCCACTTACGACCTTCTCATTCTGAGCCAGCGTATTGTACGTCTAAGTCATCGATCATTGATAAACGCCGAAGCATCTACAGAAAGTATAATAAGGGAGGTTACTGCCAAAATTTGGTTTGGTTTTGTATTGAGTTTGTCTCCCTTGGATAAATTTAGATTTATTTTTTTCTGCATCTTTATTGAGTTTGTGAATTAATTAAACAATATCATTAATAATCTTACGCATCTGTAGCTGACTAGGTCAAAAACGAAAAATGCAAATTCAAATTATATTTAATGAAGTTTCGGTAAAATTCGCCAATCGTGAAATGTAAAATCCGCGTGCAGTCGACCTTTTGACCTAAAATAACTAATCAAGTGTGACAGGTGCGATTCAATTGCGCATGCGTGGCTTAAATTGAATGCTCGCCATCTTGGAATTTTGAACAGGTCGATATTCATTTTCGCAAAGATATTGCCTAATTTTAGCAGTTTCGAAAACATTTTTACTCTGAGAAAGGTAGCTTATGGTTCGCCCAAGCATCTGCTTACGGTAAGTGAACACTTTTAGTCAGTTAATCCGTTGAATTATCACCAAACCTTGGCATTTTGAACCGGGTGGCCTTTGTCTCGCTAAAATACTCGGCGACTGGAAAGATGAATCATTTCTTTACCTGTTGAATGAAAGTTTTTCATGCATTTTTCTGTTTTGTGTGGGTTTAATCTTTTGCCTTTTTTGTTGAAGAAGTTGCAATTAAGTTTCTGCAATGCGCATTGTAATTGTGTCGCGGAAATGAGTGATTTTTCTGGAGGTGAGCAAATTCTTTCGTCCATGAATGTTTGTTTTGAACAGAAACCAAGCGGAGAGACGTTCTTTATACTGTTCAATACTGGGAGATGGTCTTATTCATTGCTAAAAACACTCTGAAAATGTTATATTTTTTATTCTGTACATGTTTTAGTCGTTGTAATTTTGTTGTCGAAGTTTTGAGTAATTTGACACATGAGTAATCAAGTATTTGTTTGTTACGACTTTCAATTAAGGAGTGGTCACATAGAAATTGTTAGTCAATTTGACATTTTGAATGAGCAGAGATAATGGACATGTTTCAGACTATAAACTAGGACAACATTGATGTCAACTAAGGAAAGTGTTAGGTCTTCTAAAAGAAATTTCATTTGCGATAATGCCCCAGAGCGAGCCCTGCAAATTACTTGGAAGAAGAAGAAAAAGAAATTGCTGCATTATATTGAATCCTCATCATAAGATTCACAAAGAAGAAATGGTTCACAAGAAGAGCATCACATTTCACAACATAAGCAGTGTCAGCGACATGTTATCTGACCTGAAACGAGAAACCCTAGAATCACGCCGCCAAAAGATACAACTGACCAACCAGGTTGAAATTGATTCCGGTCCAGACTTTCCGATGGTTGGCGATCATCTGACAATAGATCTGAAAGCGTTTGGTGAACAAATTGATTATTGACCAAAAAATATGTCAAAAGACAGGGTAACATACCCAGTTATTGATGCAAACATACCATCACTATTACAAACCATCAAGCATGCAGTTTGACGGAAAGGCGAGTTGCTGCTGACCGCAGTCTTACTTGTCAGACTGTTCATTTTGAACGACTATCGGGAAGTCTGCCGGTCCCTATTTGAAACCCACCTGGCACCAGAAGCAGACCATTATCACTGCACAACGCCAAATTCCTGCCCTATTCTACTTCTGGCATCTTTAATTTTTGCTTCTTCTCTCGTTGTGTCCCTCTGTGGAACAACCTTCTGGCATCTATTGCTGAGGCTCATGAATTCTTTTGCATCCTTAAAGAATGAGCTCTCTGACCTGGCGCACTGAGAGGGTTTTCATGCCAAGTTACAAAGTAACTCCTAAGGATAGGACCGGTCTGGGGCTATGTGACTATGTCAGCGATGTTTTGTAACCTGGTATGGTCACAGAAGCTAGTTTGGTATTGCCTTGGTAGCCGAAAGTAATTGTGTAAGACTTTCTATTACTTCTATCTTAATCTGTATTTGCAAATATATGCCTATGTCTATTTATCTGTCTTTCCTATTAAGGCTATTTGTCCTTCACTTTGCATACATCGTTAAAACATTGTCAATTTTAATGACAATTTTACATATTAATGTAAGGGTCAACTTCACATTCGCTACACGGTACCGCTCATACCCTAGTGGCGATGGATAAAGCAGGGGTCCTGCAATTCCGACATAATCTGGAAATCCAGATTTGCTGCATTAAGAAGAATAAACTTTCCTGCACAAAATTATAGTTATTTGAATTTTGATGAACTAATTCCAAGAATTGTCAAAGTAATGGTCATTTGAAGTTCTATAATCTTAACTTCTAACAATAAAACACTGTTCAAAGTCTTGAAGGTGTTGGGATGTGTGCTAATCATTATCTCAGGCAGGATTGTGGAAATCCTCAATCTTTTCACTTGTCCATGGGCAAGTTGGACTGAAAATTCCACTTGCCTGAAGACTTATTCTACTTAGCACACGAAAATACAAACAGCAAAAAAAATTTTCAGTAATTTACTGTGTACTTTAATAAGCCTTCATGCTATTTTCTCATGAAAATTGTGCACTTGCCCGCAGGCCAAAAAGCCCAAGTCAGACCCCTGGCTAAGGTATCTGAAACAGACTTGTGTTGTTGAAAAGTAAAGACATGCATTGAAAATTTATCAGTTATTTGCTTTTAAGAATTCTGAACATAGTTTATGATGAATGATTTATAGCCAGTGCACTAACTAGACTTTGGGGACTGGGGCCCTCGAGTAAGGGAATTTAGCAGTCAAATTAAACAAAATAGAGTGGGACCCATATCATTTAAGATGATCAGAACCCATAGGAGGGGAGAACTTACAGTATGGACACGTATTTTCCCTTTCTATATATATGTCTAGTTTGATTAATTTATAAACAGTGGTATTTTGCATTGAATTTGAATGCAAGTTTTGCTCCAATCTGCAAACTGCTCCCTTTGGCCTCTGTTGATTAATGCAAGCTTATATCATGGATTTGAGGAAAAATAGGGCAAGTCTCTAGGGGATAATTTTAGGGAGAAATATATGTAGCCACAGTCAGTGAAATTTGTAGAATTAGATAGTTTCCCTTTATACTCCATACAAAATTGCTTCAAATGTTATTTGCCCTTGTACAAAAGATAGTTGCCAGAATCAACAATCACTTGTCCCTTCGCACACTGATGGGCAAGAAAGGGGGTTAAATCTATTGAATATCTCCATTTATTTTTAGAGAGAGAAAAAAACATGAATTTACAAACACATAAAGTGACGTATCCTTCATAGGTAACTATCCCCTATTTCTAAAAACTGTCATGGCATATAATGCCAATTAAATTGATTATATTATTACGGATGGCATCTTACAACACGCTTCAGTAACACACACCAATCTCCTATTTTTGACACCGGCATTTTTTGCTGGGTTTAAAGCTATAAAAATATAAGTAATCGCCTGCCAGTGTAGTGACGCTTACCTTTACTATGTGTAATTTTATATATCTGGCCAAAAAAATAAAATTGTGGTTCTGGTAACACAAGTTTTTGCTTCTATCCTAAATGATTTCTAATTTGTTTTTTTCAAGGCTGTCAATTTTAAGGGATTTATCTTGGTTTTAAATTTATCTTAGATTTAAAATGTCCAAAAGCTTAATGTGTAAATTCAGTATTTTTCCGATGTAATGGAATTGACACATTTTTGTGATTGTATGGCGTAGCCATAGATTTCGATGTAAGTCTAGCATGATGAAGACTAGTTATCCGGTACATACAGTAATGTTAGTTAAAAGAAATTAAAAAAGTAATAATTGAAAATAAACGTTTCTCTTCCAAACCTGAAAATTTATCTTTGTAATATACAAGGACCACACTATTATTTTTGTTAAATTGTTTGGCCTTATATTGTATGACATGTCACTGGTGAGATATTTATTCTTGCTTCAAGTATTACAGCTTTGTGGTCTATATAAACCTTATACCACTCTTACACATTCTATACACAGTGTATACAGTGAGTCATTCAATTGGACAGTATTAAAAATTTTAGTGTGGGATTTTTTAGCTATTCATAATTTTTGTGGAGGTTTTGGATTTATGATACTTTGGATAATGGGATATTTGAAGTCTTCAGTTTACCAGGTTTATGAGGTAAGAATGGTGCACTCCTCTAAAGATATTAATATATTTTTAGTTCTACAGTAAGTTAGCTACTTGATGTTCACAATAACATTATTTCAAAACTTCCAAGTTAGACACTAAGTTGACATACTATTTTGGTGATGGTCAGACTCAGTCAATGGTCCGACTGAAAAGAAGCATAAAATTCGTTAACGAAACAGTTACTGGCCCTTCAAGACTTTCACTGCTCCTTGATTTTCACTGGCCTCACAGGGCTTGACACTAACTATTTTCGGTCACTGGTCCCCCAACAAAGAAACGTAAAATTTGTAAATAAAACAGTTACTGGCCCTTCAAGATTTTCACTGGTCCTTCTTAATTTTCACTGGCCTCGGACCAGGGGACCAGTGTTAGTGTCGAGCCCTGTCTCAGCCTGCGGACCAGTATAAGAACTTAGATTATGCCCTGGACAAATAGTGGTTTAAACTGCTAGCATAAATAACAGTTACCAAAAACTGTATTGAAACATTGTTTGACACTGCCCAACTGTGTATATAATGTTGCAATTTGCACACAGTTTATGGAGTATCATGGGAATCACAGGATTCATGCCTCACTATGCAGTTATATTTCTAATCAGCAGATTAACATTCTTCATTGACTTCATACTCATTGTCAACACAAATATGCAGACACTTCTATATTGTGCTCAACTGAATAGTACAAACATGTTGGCAGTCATTGAAATTAGCTTTTGAATATTACCTGCCATTTGGGCGATAGATCCAACATTAAGTGACTATTTCTATGGAAAAGGTTACTTGCTCCAACAGAGCATTAGCCAAAAATTACTCGCTATGGCCTTCGGACGGGTGCTAGTTTCGATGACTGTGTTTGAGACTGTATCTAGCTAATGAGGGACGCATTCAGTCTGCTGCAATATTGTGAGCATGACTACAATGTGGAGTTTCCTCCACATGTGGAGAAGTTGCTGGTTCCTCATGAAAGTTCAGTTGATATTTTCTCTTCCATTGTGGTTGAAGTAGTCCATCTAAGATGGCTGTTGTTCTTAGAGCACCATACCTGTCCTATAATGGAGCATGTCAGTGTACATAATCAATTGAACCTATGGGAATAATAACAAGAACACTAAAGTTTAAACTTAAGGTGAATTAAGCATAACTTTACTATAAATAATACCAAGTCTTATGAGAGCAATTTATTAGGGGTTAATTTTACAACACATTAGTTATTGATGGTTTAAATTATATATAAATAGGCTGGGTTATAAAGAAGACTGAATTAGTATTTTTGTAAGAGAACCTGCCAATCCTAAGTATTTAATACCCCATTATCACCTACTAGGCCCGGTGTATGCAAGTTTTTCACTTCTCTAAACAGGGTGGCCATAAACCTGCCATCCGTAATATGTTGACACTTTGATTGAAATACCGAGTGTATAGAGTGTATAGAGTGTATATCGGGCTTTACTCAGTTAACTGAACCTGTTCTATTTTTAAGCCAATCTGCTTGTTCCAACCTGGTTAAAATCAATGCTACACACATCATGTGACCTGTCAACTTGGGTTATTTGTTTGCACTTACCTGTACCTGTGTGGTATGTTTTGGGAAAATGTTGAGGGAAAGTTAAAAGATAATACTTAAGTCTTTTCATATCCAGTTGACATAAGGACTGTCTTAAGACTCTTTGATTGACAGTTGCATGTATAATGATGATTTCTAATTGTACTCACTCTGTTGAATTCATATCTGTTTAACATCATTTTCGAAAGAATGAAAAGAATGACCCATGACTTTTGTCCTGATCATAAGTGGTATTTGCCTCCTACAAATCATAAGTAAAGATAACCCCAAACCACAAAAGTTAATCACCCCTCAAAGAAAAGGGCTCCAGAACACTGGTCCCCAAAATTGGATTTCTCAAATATTGTTGACATGGCCCCTGGGCCCCATCTGTTTCCCTTGACATTGTTACAAGATAAAAGAAGCCTTCAGAATATCAAGGTAGCCTCTAGGATAAAATTTACTTGAGTGACAAATTGAATTAATGGTTTAAAAAGTGGTGAGACTAATTGAATGATGATCAAGTGAAATGATAAGCGTTGACGTGTTGGCAGGTTTGACCCTGATTGTAAGCAGGGGTGTAGATATGTTTTAATGTAGCCAGTTCACCTTAAATAATGCAATTTTAAGGTTTATATGGCTGGGGTTTCTTCCTATGTAACAAGTTACAAAGAAGGATTTTAACAGTTACCGGCAAGAATGCTCCATTAGTTAAGTTACCAATTCTCAATGGTTGTTTTCAGTTGTACAGCCACACCACTGCCTTTGATATTATAACTTCCCCTGGTCATTTGGGCATCCTAACGAAACCTATGTTTGTGTCTCCCTGGGGAGATTTATTTCTCTGATGTGTATGTGGCAGCCAAAATCTGTGGTGTGTTGCCCAGGAATAGAGAGTGCCCTTCAACTGTACCAATTAACACTTTGGTGGAGTGGAGCAAGTGGATTATTCTTGTCCAGACAAGGGTTAAACCCCGGACCTCTCGATCCCGAAGCGCGCATCCTACTGCTCCCCATGGATATATATAACAGTTATCATTGAGGTTTCAATGTTGCATTTAGAATTTGCAAAAAAGATCAAACCCTGGTTCTAAGGTTGGTTCTTTCAATATAAATTATAATATAATTACTGTGAACTAGGTTAAATCTACTGATGTGTATGTATAACATCAAGCCTGGTGATTTATGATACTGGCTGCACCTGTTCTATTGAAGTCAGGTTAGCCTGTAAATATAAAATGAAACAAGAGTGTTTATGGTGACTGAATGGTACAGTTTGTATGTTTTAGATTTGGGATTAGGAGGTAATAAATTCAACTAGGTCATCTACCTCTGTCGAGACATTTGTTTCTTTTTGTAACAACCATTATAAGTGACACTGTGTGCAACACACTTGCCTACTGAATGAGGGCTCTAGTAAGTATAGCTCTGGTTTGAATCTCAGCCAGGGTGCTTGGTAATTAACCGAACTCAAGGTGAACTGGTTGGTAACTTACATGGCTAACATCTGGGTTCCGTTGCCTAACAGGAAGCGCTACTGAGCGCCTTCATTCAGTTACTTCCCGTTCAATTAAGTATATGTATAGAAGACTTAGGCAACGACACCTGACTAAGACTCAATGTTATTCATCAAGAGATTGAGTATAAGACTTAAATTTCAAACTCAAACTCAAGAACGTTTTGCCGATTCTAAATTTAGACAACCCTGTACTTTTCACAGTACAAGCTGTCTTCAGCATCAACATTTTTGCTATTCTAATCTTAGATGCATTTATATAAACACTAATAAATATGCAAGCATCCATCTTTGAGGTGGATCTATAAAAAGATTTAGTGGTGTTTAGCCTAAAATGAGGCAAGAGTCTCAGAGAAAAAACATAATTTGTTGTGGTTTGGCCTACTAAGTGTAACTTCCAAGAAAACGGTATCTTTGTGTGAACCTGCGACCATATGGTGTGGACTGCAGTATAATTGATAAAACACAAACTCTCGTAGTCGTTGTAACTGTAAATATTTTCTTTTCCACTTTGATGCAATCTGTGTGCTCTGGAGGCTCTCCATTGATCAGATCTGTGTATTCTAGAAGCTCTTAAGGTTATTACATGATTATTCCCAAGGTTGTAAAAAAATGTGGGGTGAGTTTTATGTTTTAGCACTTGAAAGTGGGTATGGTATTTATGTGAATATTTTATGTCTGTTACTTGGTACCATGGTGCGGGGATAGTTCAGCTGTTGTTATGGCTCTGTGGTTGGTTGGCATCATAATGTGTTGTTGATATCAAGTATATATCTAGTACAATTATATTGATTTAATGAAAACAGCCTTTTAACTACATTGGTAATTTACAATCCAATTTGCCTAAAGCAGTCATTGACTCATTTAAGGGATGCTTCAAATGGTTTGAAATAAGGTCCATGTTCTATTCATGTATCTTTAAAAAAAAATCGAAAATGATTCTGCTTAATTGAAATTTAGTTTAGTTGACTGTTCATCACAGGTTCTTGCTTAATTGAATTGACTGTTTTAAACAGGTGCTTGTTTAATTGGAGCCAAATTGACTTACATATGTGTGCTTACTTAATTTGAATTAATTTGATTGTTTAAGATGTGTGCTTGCTTAATAGGAATTTAATTGACTGTTCTAAAACAAGGTGCTGGCTTAATTGAAATTTAATTGACTGTTCTAAAACAAGGTGCTTGCTTAATTGAAATTTAATTGACTGGGTTTTTAAAAAAAAGGTGCTTGCTTAATTGAAATTTAATTGACTGTCTTAAAACAAGTTGCATACTTATTTGAAATTAAATTGACTGTTTTAGACAGGTGCTTGCTTAATTGAAATTGACGGATATTCTTCAAGAAAAGTTGTTGATTGACTCAAACCAACATATTTTAGCAAGGGAGGCCAGGTAGTTTAAGCTGATGTAGTCACATCCAATCTAGTCTAGGTCCCTGCAGGTTTTGGAGCTTGATATCAATGGTATGTAAGGCCTACTACTTTGGATACTAAGAATGAATGGCTCCTGAAAGTGGACCACATAGCCCAGCATCTTACCTAATATTACAATGTTGGAATACACAATCTTCAAATCAATAAATAATATGCAGACCTTTTTCTGGCCTTTTTGGGAAAAAGGCCTCTGCCCAATTTGGGAATTTTGCGTCGCGGATTCTTACAAATTGGGGAAAAAATAAGCGGTTAAATGGCAAAATTGTGATTTTTTCCTTTTAAAATATCTTAAAACCATGGATATATATCCATTTTTATTGGAGGATGGTAAGACTCCGTACCGTTCTGTACTGAACCGGAGCAGTCAATGCATAGTACAGACCGTACTGTGACCAAACAAACTCGATATACCATCCAATAGGCTACAACGGTAAATCCAAAATAAATTAGATATTTGGTATACCGTGTTATATTTAGTAATAAACATTTTTCGCTCTGGAGTAAAAAAAAAAAAAAAAAAAAAAATATTTTTAAAAAAATTTTCAATTGGGATTTTTTTCACCAATTGGGATTTTTTTTCACCAATTGGGAATGGAATTTGAGGCCGAAATTAGGCCTCACACAATACCAAGAAAAAGGTCTGATATGAATACCAATAAGTAATACTAATGAGGGAACTATCCCTTTCGAAAGACTAGCAGGGATTACTGTTTAACTCAGGTATACCCTGTTACACTGAGATAAACATAGTTTACCTGACAGACTATGTTACAAACCGTTCTCATTTGACTTTGAAAGGACTGTGCTTATAATTTTAAACTTCCCTCTTGAAGCCTTGGTGGCCATTAAATGCAAGTTGAATCAAACAAACGTCCTATGATTTAACATATTAAAAGTGTTTCTCCAAAAAAATTAATGTAACTCTAATGATGTACACTTTGTCATTTAATCTTGTTACGCTGGGAAAAAAGTGTAGATTTTCCCCATTGAAGCCCCAGTGTCAGAAATATTTTCTGTTTATTAATGTCTAAACCCACTGGCACACCCCATTATTTAATGACAGGTAAGTTGAAAATGGCAGGTGTCATGATGGAAGAGTCCATTTGTTACTTGTTTGTATAGGGATGTCAGGTTGAATTAATAGTTTATGTAGAACAGTTTGATTTAAATCATATGTGATTCTAATGTGTTGTTTGTTTAAGAAATACTTGTCATAAATAAATATTTCAAATTTTTAATCCACAGTTGGGAGTAGTATGTAACATAGAAATAGTTTTAATCTACACCAAATGAAATCCCCCATGTCAGGTAAAATCTGACCCACTCAGGTTAAATACACATAGTATCAAATTTACTCAGCTCATAAAGGTGTCTAGTGTTTGCAAAGTCTACAAAACACCTTGTCAAGATTTTTTACAAAGATAACTGATATCTAATGACTTGATTTCTTTTCATGCTTTAACATGACATGACTGTAGAAATGTCAGTTCTTTTCAATTAGTATGAAGATTTTTGACAGCGATAAGAAAATAAAGCTTCAAATTTTCAATGTCTATGATAAACTATGGTCGCTGATGTGTGCAAATGTATGTTCGCTTCAAAGATCTGAATGATGTTGTGTATACAGTAATGATATAAAAAAAATACAAATTCTATTGTGGTACACATGTGTGAGTGAGTGTCAGAGTGTGTAAGCTCATTTTTAGAGTAAATCTTGCCCTGTGAAGGTTGTGTGATGGTAGCTTTGAAGCCTGGTGGATAATTTATATGTGAACATAAAGCACTGATTAATTTTGAAGATTTCAAATTTTAATGTGAATTTAGTGATTTTTTGAAGATTTCTGAAGTACTTAATTCAAATGGGAATTTAAAACCTGAACTATGAGTTGACAAATTTGTTGAGGTTTTTCAAGTGATTAAATTCATGAATGGTTATATTTTAAAATTTCATCTTGTAAAATACACATGCTTTAGTTGTTAAAAGTTTTCACGAGAGTGATTTTACCACACATTAAAGGTGTACATTGAAGTGTATGCAATGAGGTGTGAAAATTCTACATGTGTGATAAATATACAGTAGCTGCATTTACTCAAAAAATGTGTGAAACATGAGTAAACAGTGTGGGTCATTGTATGTATGACTGACTAACTGCTACAAATGTAGTAAAATGTTCATATGATTAACTCTAGAAATTTGAGTGAAAACTGTGAAATTATGTGAAACTTAGTATATAAACTGTGTGCTTGTTTAGGCTAGGACAAAACTACCTTTGTTGTGGGTTCAAAGTTGTGTGTGAAATTCAATTGATTTCTTGATAAACTTCGATCTTGGGAAGTTTTTTTGTGAAGAAAACTTGGAAGTGAGGAATATAGAAGTTTTATACTGAAACTGATGATATTTATTGGTATGTAGGTTTGCAAGTTTCTTTCAAAATCCATGATTTTACTATTTAGAGTCACACTAACTAACTTTGCTTGTATGAAAATTAAAATTGTATAATCAATTCATTTACAATGCTTAAGTGGTTTAATTGACGTAATACTAGGTTTAATTGAATGCTTTTAGTAATAATTATAAGAAATGTTAAAATTCATCATTTATTTATAAATTGTATATTTTGTCGTAATGTCTTCTTTGTTCATAATTTAATTGGGCACCTGCATACTAATAAACACCAATGTTTTGGATTTTCGGAACAGGTTATGTGACACTTTTTTAAATGATCATCATTAAATGTTACATTATTGATAGCAGATTGCTATTTCTGTTGACACTTTAATTAAATTAAAATTGTATGATATATTGGCTAGGTATCAATTAAATGATCAACATGTATCTGTCAACAAATTTCCTGTGGCATGGGGAGGGAGGCGGGATAGTGTAGTGTTTTGACAGATTTGATAATTGATAGACATTTAAGATTCTAGGTGCATAATTAGGATATTGGACATGTTGGGTAATTAGTAAGACACAGCCGGCTATGTGTGCTAATGTTAATTGACCTGCACGCATATCTCTCGATCATAACATTGACATGCCATTATTTGTCACATGATCACCGCAAAATCTGACACAACGTGACTGTTGAATGTTTTATTTAGGCAGTACATTTTATGCACAATTATTCTTATATACCCGGTAAACTGGTATCTTAATAGATGTATTATTCTTAGATGTAGCATTGCAAGATGCTTAACTCGGGCTATATTAGGGAACCAAGTTGCATTTTCTGTTCAAGGGGGGGGGGGTAGTGCACCCAGATGCCCTTATATATTCTTGTTACTTCGAAACCCGGGCAATTTCTAAACCGGATGACCATGCACTTACAATAAATTATTGTCAAAACAAACATTGTCAAAGAACAGATCATTTTAGAAAATCTTCAGTTGCATTCAGTAGATTTCAAAAAGGTTTCATTCAAGATAATGATGTTTATAAAACCAAATATATCATCAATTTCCACAATATGCTGCGTGTGCAACAGTTATTTAGTAGCCCCAGAAGTATTATTGCTGTATATTATTGCTATAATCGGTTCACACTCACAATTTGCTTGATTATATTTTTCTTGACTGACATTAAGAACATTGCACACATTGGCAATCAATATGCACGAGTTGACTGGGTGTAACGTTACGCAGTTAAGTGGTCTGCGGAAATAAATTTGTAGCTGCCACTAGAAAAGTATGCAACATTGTACATTGAACTTTGTGTATAATAAGTTATTACCACATATTTTACAAGTTGGGATATTTTTTTGTAACAAGTCTTAATGCATTTTGTTCATAAATTCTTATAATTGATTTGCTTAAGTGGATTTTAAAAAAAAAACTTGGATAAAAAATGTGGAAAAATCAATAGTGGTCGTATTTTTTTATTCAGGAAATTTTTACTGTTTGTTACATCACTTGAGCTACTTGACATAGTTGGATGTGTGAGTCAGAAAAAAAATGTTAGGAAATTCTATTGTGGTATACTTTTAACAACATAGAAATTGGACCATTTACATATATTTATTGATTCAGGGTAAAGGAATTTAATGATTATATTGTAACAATTTTTATACATTCTGTACCAAAAAATACCGCAGCAAATTTTGCAGCTGAAAATTGTGTTTTACAATTGTTTTTCATTTATTGATGAGTTCATGGATGTATGACAAAGCGGTATGACATTGGATGAATATGGACTCCAGTATTATTTATATATATTTTTATGTGAAGTTTTATGGGTTGGTGTGGTTATGACATAAATTACTGAATGACTAGATACGGCAGGTCATTTGGTGCAATTTTTTAATGTGATGTAAATGTAAAATTTATACATAGGATTGGAGACGCTGACTCTTTCTATGCTTGTTTCTCATTATCATATGTCGGAAAGCCAAAGATGTTGATTGTGTAAATTTAATTGTTTCGTATGCATTTCCTCACCCACATTATTTTGTACATGTATGATTAGGGAATAGGGCAAATAGTTGTTTGTCTTCGATGAAATTTTTTTCTGATTTATGTAACTTGCAAATTATCGCTTAAGGTATATTTATATGCTGATTTGCTATGAATAAATAGTAAATGGATGAAATAATAGCATGCAAATAAATGTTACATAAATGCTAGGTGTTGTATAATTAATATTATACAACTTTTAACAGCTTAATTGTTAAATAATAGTTTGTATTAATTGTTATTATAATTATATATTTTCAGAGCCTGTGAGCGAACATTATGAGTACTTACAATATGAACCAACAAGGCTCTACCAGGGGCAGTAAGTAGACACTTAATATATTTACTTAAAAAACGGGTCCCAGGATTGTCATTAGGAGGCAGCAGGAGGCCAATTTGACTGCCTCAAATGATATTTGGGCTGCCTCAAATTTACCCCCAGCTGCCTTCCACCTTCAGTGCTCAGACACCTTTGGCCTCCTCAAACGTACGAAAAGCCTCCTATGTGAAAACTCTGGGTCCAGCCCCTTATATTCCAGACTGAAAAACCTGACTTACATGTAGTTAGTACATCGTGTTTTGATATGTAGAATGAAAATTTATCACTGTGTATAAACAAGTCGATTTTCGGCATTTGCAATAAGGCATACACATTGAATTATGTAGTACAGAAATCAATTATATACATTCAATAGCAATAAATGATACAAGAAATTATATAGTAACCCGGTTTGTCATACAGGGATTTGGTTTATGCGCTTTGTTCATGGAGAATAGAAGCTGCTGTACATCACTAAAATACTGAGAAATGATAACCCAATAATAACAAAGAAATCGTTTTTTATGTACTTTGTGTGTAATGTGAGGAAAAACAGATGGGGGCAATAATTTCTAGCATTACTCTGTTGTCAGTGACACTCTAGTTACCACTCTGCTCTGGAATGTTGCCTTTCAAACACATTTCCATCAAATATTTGTTTGACTGGTGATGAAAAAATTCTGCCTGAAAACTTGAATTTATTTTCCCCTGGATTTTCTTCAGAGTCTTAAAAGTTTGAGACAGAAGTGTAACAAGTTAATCAAAGTGTCAGAAACTCACACACAAATTCTGGAAACTTACTCTGAGGCTCACAGCATATTACTACCTTCAGCTCCTGGCAGATTTTGTAATCTAACCCAATTAACCGACCTAATCTACATGTACACTGTATAAACAAGTTACAAGCCAGTATTACAGTGAGCTGTGAGCTATCGGCAAGCCTGACTGTAGATATATGGCACCAAACAGAAAGGCAGGTAGATAAAAAACAACATGGCACGCAATGCAATGCAGTCTAATTGCCCTGAGCAGGTGCTCTGCTAATTCTCGGGAAATCATTTCTCAGTACTGGTTACTGGTTCATTTATGTTGTAACATGATTTAGATCTAGCCGTGTGAATGTGTCTCAACACAAGTCTAAGCAATAACAGAAATAATACACACGCTCATTTTTTGGCTCATTTTTTGTTCGGACCAAATTTTTAATCGTAAATATACTATCCTGTTGATGTGTTCTGACTTACTGGTTCACTATTACTGGGTGTATCAATCAATTGCCCAATCTCCTGGCAAAGTAATCTATGTCATTATGCTGCAGTTTCATGCTAATTAAATTATAAAAGACTTTGACTTTGAATTTTCTGAAATGAGCAAGAACTGTATTCACAGGGTTTACCTTTGAAGTTTTTACATCAAATGTATTTTAATTATTCTACAAATCTGGAGTCAAAAGGGTATTTGATGAAATAAGATTCTGAATAATAGCCTGCGTGATAGGAGGTACATAAAAGTCAGTACATGCAAGTCTAATTAGGGTTCTACTGGCTTTGATGTAAGGTTTCTCTGATGTAAGATTGAACATATATGCACATGTTTAAGATTGAAAACCTTGTCAAACCATCTGAAATACAGAACAATGTCATGGATCATAGTTCATACTCAAATATAATAGAAACAACTGAAAACAGATATAGCAATGAAAGACATTAGCCTAAAACTGCATGTAGTAATACAGCAAAAAGAACCAAGAGATTCACTCTATGCGTTTATAATTGGTTGAACAATTAATATGATATTATATATTTTGTAATACTTAGTCAAGTGCGCAGCCATGCTGAGGTACACTCAGACGCTTGCCTTGGTGATAAGTATTGTATGATGAAAAAAGGCTCATCTAGATTTGCCTCTTGTTTTTTTTGCCTTTGGATACAGCCCTGTTAGGTATTGTCACTGAAGTCTGATGAAGTGAAATGTGTTGTGTACTGTAATATATAATTTTTGTAACACCATGTATGTATTGTATTATTACAGTGGCCCCTGGCAGCAATATGATGGATCTAGGTGATATGCCGATGGACAACAAACAACAACAAACATTAATGTGGCAGCAGAACCAGTATATGGGAGACTCTGGTATACATTCAGGAACAACAACACAGGTATATATTGTCACCATTATGATTCCATGACAGCATGAGTTTACATGATTCAAATCAAAATTACTTTGTAGCTATTGAAGTTAATACAAAACAAGTAATTGTAAGAATTGAGCATCTGAATCTGCTATGCTTTAAAAATAAAAACTACCAATTTTAAGTTTACTTTGAAACTTCCAAATTTTGATCATCAAGCCCGCTGTTACACAAGGCCCTGTTGCCAAGATGTCAGCCACAGCTTACTGTTTAAATTAATGTAAATCTTCTAAAGTATTGTGAAATGTTATTCTGTACTGGTACCCATTATTATTTCAGGCTCCGTCATTGAGTGGTAAGAGTCATGTTGACGAGATGGAGGAACCGGACCAGAATATGGATACATCCAGGATGATGTTTAACTGGGCAGATCAAGGCATGGCTCCCGGCTTCACACAGGAACAAGTTGATGGTATGTACCAGTAGAACACATACAAAATAAAACATTACAATTTCAAGATAATTTGTTTATAAATCAGACTTTGCATTCCTTTGCTTTATAAGTTGTTTTATTTATTAATAACACACATACACTGACTTGTACAAAACACTTCCACAAAATAAAATAAAATATAATTTTTTGGACAATTTAATTTCATGAACCAAATATTGTTTCATAACACATGTATATGGTTGGTATCAAAACGGGGAAAATGTCCTTATAATGGATCCATTTGTGCAGATTTAGCAAATTATCGGTCATTTTATGTTTCTTTCCTCTTATAGATATGAATCAACAATTGAACCAGACACGCTCTCACCGTGTGAGAGAAGCCATGTTCCCAGAGACCCTAGAGGAAGGATTACAGATCCCCTCTACACAGATCCACCCAGATCAGCCAACTGCTGTACAACGATTGGCTGAACCATCACAGATGTTGAAACATGCCGTAGTTAACCTCATCAACTATCAGGTATGAACTTTGAACCAGGATTCGTATTCCGAGGGGATACATTCCTCATATATATCTTCATGTGTCTATCCTGAAAAAAGCTGTGATTTTTTACCAAAGAAAAGTAGTGTAACAAATCTTGAGCAATAGTTAAGTCGTGGCTTTGTCTGCTCTGAAGGCTTTGAAGCCTGTTAAGTCTATGTAGCTATTTATTCTTCAAAGACATTAGCTTTAATTATCTTCTCCACAGTACTGGTTGTTAATAAATTTGTTGTTAATAAATTAACAGAAAACCTCTAATAGGTCAAATGACTGTACCTGTACTCCATGTGTTGAATTAAAGAGTTAAACATGATACAAACAACAAATTCTTTTTCTTTGTTAAATGTTTAATTGATTGACACATTTACTGAAAACTTTAAAATCTTTTCTTTTATGATTGACAATATTATGTACCCTACATGTAAGTTCAGACACTAATTGTTGTCCACTATCTTCCAGGATGATGCTGATCTTGCCACACGAGCAATCCCCGAGCTGACCAAGCTTCTATGTGATGATGATCAAGTGGTCGTTAGTCAAGCTGCCATGATGGTTCATCAGCTCTCTAAAAAGGAGGCTAGCCGTGCTGCCATCATGAACTCTCCACAAATGGTGGCAGCTTTAGTGCGTGCCATGAGTAACACAAATGATACGGAGACTACACGCTGTGCAGCTGGTACCCTGCACAATCTCTCACATCATAGACAAGGTCTATTAGCCATTTTCAAGTCAGGAGGCATACCTGCCCTTGTCAAGCTTTTGAGGTACGTTACTAAAGTGTATAGATTCTATATGTTCAGAACAAATATTTTAAAATGCAAGTCCTCATAATAAATAAATTTTCTTTGAACACTGAATGTTTTAATGTTTTAAAAGTTAAACTGCCCAACACTATATTAAATGAATATCTCAATACCAGAAAAGTTTACAATGGTATGACTTGTTGTGCTATATTTCACAGACATGTGATTTGTCTTACAGCTCTCCTATGGAATCAGTTCTGTTCTACGCCATAACAACTCTACACAATCTCTTACTGCATCAAGATGGTTCCAAGATGGCCGTCCGACTAGCAGGTGGCTTACAGAAGATGGTTGCCTTGTTACAGAGGAATAACGTCAAATTCCTTGCCATCACTACAGATTGTCTGCAGATTCTCGCTTACGGAAACCAAGAAAGCAAGGTATATATCTGACTAAAGCTGTAGTAACAACCACTGAGCTTGAACTAAATTTTAAACATCTGACTAGACACTCTCTGAAGGGTTGACAAAAATCTAGTATCCCTTCTTACCTTTCAAGAGTGATGAGATAACTTAGTCGTATAATACATCTGCTTTGAGTGCAAGATGTCTCGGGTTTGATGTCAGTCTGCAATGTAAACGAACATTTAAAAATGGTGTGGGTTTATTTCCCTTGCTTGATGCTCAGCATAGTTAGTTCCTTGTAACTATTCAGGATTTATGTAACTTGGTTAGTCCTATAGTTATATAGTAATTATCAATTTTTCGCCAGTGGGACTTACTACAATATTAAATAAAGAAAATGTGTGTAGATTATAAATTAGAAGATTGAATAATTTGTTGTATGACTTGAGTGATCATATGTTATATTGTTATTTTCAGTTAATCATACTTGCCAGTGGAGGCCCCGGAGAACTAGTACGTCTCATGAGGTCATACACATACGAGAAGTTACTTTGGACAACTTCTCGCGTTCTCAAAGTTCTGTCTGTGTGCCCGAGTAACAAACCTGCTGTTGTGGATGCTGGTGGTATGCAAGCATTGGCCAATCATCTAGGACACGGAAGTCAAAGATTGGTACAGAACTGTCTCTGGACATTGAGAAACTTGTCTGACGCTGCAACCAAATGTGTAAGTATTATTACTATTATACCCTGGACTGTACTCTTTAGTTTTTAACTTATGAGTACTTTATACCTTGTAGTTTTAAAATATTAGAAATCAATTATACAGACAAGTGATCCGTCAACGAAAATATGTTTTACAAACCAATGAGAACTTGTTTCATAAAAGGTTGGCCAGTGAAAATTGTTTGACCATTAAGCCTTGAGTACACTATTAATGTATTGTCAAGTTATATTGAATTTTTAGTTATGACAAACATTGTTACCATGTTACATATTTTAATACATTGTATTCAACATACCAAAAGAGACAACTCTGATAGCATTTTGGCTTTGACATGAGGTGTTGATTTACCAATCAAATACATAAACAATTTTATTTTAGATTCTGTCAAACTTTACTGAGGACCAGTTTAATTTAGATGACTCCCCTGACATCATTCAAGTTTACTGAATTGTGATTTTGAATGTAAAGTTGTTTAAAAATAAATTAACAATGATTCTTCTATTTACAGGACACATTGGACGGACTTCTACAAATGTTGGTACAACTGTTGTCGTCGAATGATATCAATGTGGTCACATGTGCTGCAGGTATCCTGTCTAACTTGACATGTAACAATATTCGTAACAAGATGATCGTATGTCAAGTTGGTGGTATTGAAGCTCTAGTGAGAACTATTCTACAGGCCGGTGATCGTGAAGATATCACTGAACCAGCTGTAAGTGACATATTTACTACCTTACATATATGAAAAGTCGTTATCACAGTTATGTCTTGTCTTGTGTATGAAACAGCATATTTACTGCAGAAAAATTTAAAAAATCACAAAAATAAAGAATCAACTAAGTTATCCGTATTTGAAATTTCTTAAGCTCAATGTTAATAAATATAAAAGTAGAGCAATGTTTCAAATGCATTTAAGTTAAGTGATGTGTGCTCATCAGTATTCCGAAACTGGCTTGCATTGTTCCAGGATTTGGCATTGTGCGTCTGTTGGGAGTCTAAGGATCCCTGGTAGGATTGTTATGAAATTGACCTTGTTTAGTAGATTTTATCATGTTTCAATATTGTATTACAGGTTTGTGCATTACGTCACTTGACAGCTCGACACCATGAAGCTGAGATGGCACAGAATGCCGTACGTCTTCATTACGGTCTCCCAGTTCTCGTGAAACTTCTACATCCACCAAGCAGGTGGCCCCTTATCAAGGCTGTTGTGGGGCTTATTCGTAACCTTGCCCTCTGCCCGGCCAACCACGCCCCATTGAGAGAACATGGTGCACTACCAAGAATTGTTCAACTGATGATCAGGGCTCATCAAGACACACAAAGAGTAAGTCAATTTTATCTTCAACCTCATTTAATCACTTCTTCAAATTACCTAAAAATTGAGAATTTAAGAGATCTTCATTTTCCATATAATGTGAATTTAAAATAAAAGACTCATATGTTATATTGGAAACTCCAGTACACAATAATCAAAATTTACCCTTACATTCCATCTACACTGAAACATTGGAGTTTACTGTGTAAATTTACTGTAACATGCTATGTATAATTAAAATATTATCTGTTTCCCAAATTGTTTATAATTTTTCAAAATTATCATAAAGGTGATCACATACTACTGTATATATTTCCATGTCTTAATACCTGTTTCACATAAATTGAGAATTGTATTATTTTATCTTCAATCTTGTCATATTATAATTCTGGTCTACTTTATAGAGAGCATCCATCAGTTCTAATGGACAAGGCAGTGGATATGTAGATGGTGTTCGTATGGAGGAGATTGTCGAGGGTACCGTCGGAGCTCTCCACATTCTGGCCCGTGAAGGACATAACCGTGCCGTCATCCGCGGCCTTAACTGCATTCCTTTGTTTGTTCAGGTAAATATGCTAGAATATTAGATTTTGCTTTGTTAAGCTATTATATAATATTAATGGGAGTGTTCTCCAATGAATTATCTAAATATCAATAAAAATGTCTCGAATAAATTAACATTCAATCTTCAAATAAGTGTTGCTTGCCATGTTGTTGGTTTGAAACCATTTTAATTTATTATTCTGACCAAAGGGAAGTAACTTCGCTCATGTTCTGTTCATAGTTTTCTTTGTTATTGAATTACCTCCCTTAGATTGTATTATAATTTACCTACCATGATGTTGCTGTAGAAGTTATGCTGGTATAAAAATTCTAAATAAATTAATTCAATCCCTATGCCATTTTAACTCAAAATTTAACCTCTGTAGAACAACATCTTCTAGATAACGGCCAATATTTGAAGCTCTCGAAGGTTGTACTGTATGATATTATGTATCGAATATTGTTTGGACATACTGTAATCATTATGTTATTCTCATCTACAGCTCCTGTACTCACCAGTGGAGAACATTCAACGAGTGGCCGCTGGTGTACTCTGTGAACTAGCTTCAGACAAAGAAGGGGCTGAATTGATTGAACAAGAAGGGGCCACTGCACCCCTTACAGATCTGTTACACTCCAGAAATGAGGGAGTTGGTACGTATTGAAATATTTTCCTTCCTATTTAAAGGGCTGTAATGGTCCCTTGTTTCCATAATATTGAAAGCCTAAATCGACTAATTCAGTAAATTAGGGAAAAAAGCTAATTGCCCCTTTTGGCTTTCAAGTTATTTTCTAGAAATTATAATTTATACAATTTCCAGAATTAAAACAAAAATCAATAAACATTTTCCCCCGGCTTCTGGGTTACCATCCAATGCTCCAAAACTTTTTTGTTAACTCAATTTTGAGCTCTTGTAGGCACGGCTTTCCTTGTTAAATTCATATTTGTTTGTATGATTTCAGCTACATACGCTGCTGCAGTATTGTTCAGAATGTCTGAAGATAAACCACAAGATTACAAGAAACGTTTATCTGTTGAACTAACCAGCTCTCTCTTCAGAGGTGATCAAAACATGGCTTGGAATGAGGTACAGTAGTACATGAATTTATATATAACTGATTTCTTTAGAAATTATGAAGTCCCTAATATTCTTACCCGAGATTTGATGAACGTCCAGTTTCAGATTCAATTCCTGGTCATACATGAATATTTGAAAAAAAAATTAATTTTCAATTTCCTCCTTATATGGAGAAATAGTCGGTTCCTTTGTGAATAGTAAGTCAGCACTGGTGGATACAATCCAGCATGGTTGGTTTGGTGAATTTGCAGACATGTATATACATTACCAAACTGTTAAAGAGAAATGACTTTTTAAGTGTACATATTATTTGAATTGTGTGGAGTGTTTTTACAGCAACGTTGTTAAATAACTGACAGTTAACTTGACCATATACTTTGTATATTTACAGCATCCAGGATTTGATGATGTAGGTTTCGGTCAAGATGAATATCGTTCTAACGATCAGATGTATAATCCTGGTAGTCAACAAAATATGAGCGGTTCTCAACATGACATGAGTCGTGGTAAGTAGATTACTTGCTGATCTAAAACATATCGCTGGCTTAGAATAAGAAGGTCGTAACTACAAAATCGATATATTGAGAAAACGAGAGAAAATTGTCTGTAATATACTCTTTACCTATGGGAAAACACGTTTTTTAAAACTTCATTTTGGTCAACATGACAATTTCCGATTTTCTTTAAAATAGGATCATGAGAAGTGCCTTGTGAAGCAGATTTAAATATGTATGAGTCTTATAAGGTTGTAAGTAGTAGTTACGACCTTCTCATTCTAAGCCATCGATATGTCCATACATTTGAAAGACTGTCTCAATTATTTGCAAGCAAAATAACATTTAACTATTGGAATATTTAGTAATTTTAATGCTTTTTGAAGTTCCATTGATAGACAACAAACCAGCCTTCAATAGACTTTTGATAGTATATTCTTCAGACTGCCTGTGCCCTGTGGTCATTTCTTTTTACCAAAGTTTGTCTGTTCTGGGGTCAACTTGGTGTCGTGTATACAAACAATGTCTTTGATTTAGTAAATGAAATTGAAATATCTGCTTGAATAAAAAGTTATGACAAGTGGTTATCTGGATACTGTTTTATCAAAACATTTGCGGAAATCGTAAACTTACGCTCAAATTTGAATTCTTGATCATTCTTCAACTTCTACAAATACTGGTTTATCGATATATGATATCAATACTTAATTAATTCAGTTAATGATATCAAACAATATTTTTTCCCAATTTGAAGATACAAAAAACTTATAATGAATTTAGACTTAAGCGTAAGTTTAAGATTTGCGTAAGTACTTTGATATAACAGTACCCTGGAGTATATTATGTACAAGTTAGTTAATAAGTTGATTTTTTATACTTTCAGGTTATGACAGTCAGCTGCCTATAGACTCTATGCAAGGACTAGACCTTGGTAGTCAAGGTGGTAACCAGTATGGACCAATGGATAATCTCGACATTGGTCCCCATGGTGATCTCAGTTTCGGTAACCTTGACAACAGCAGTATGCCACCACAGGCACAGGGAGACAACCCCGGCGGACTTCCACAACAATGGTTCGATACAGATCTGTAGGACGCGCACAGACGGTTTTATATCAAAAACAAAAACTTATGACACGTAACACAATAAAAACCCCCTGAGAAATACAGCAACTATTGTGTGTGTACTTTTGCTGATTGGAATATAAGACTGATAGATTCAGGTACGGCTATATGCCAATCACTAAGTGCATACATGACTCTGTGGAACTTGGTGAACAGTGGATTCTTGCGTAAATACAAAGTTTAATGTTTCCATGGCGATATATTCAGTAGTTTTTAAAGAAAATATGAATTTTTAATGATCTCTAGGCAGTGATTTTGGATATTTCAGAAAATGTGAATTAAAATTTTCAACTAAAGTGTGAACAGTTTACGACGTTGTAAACTTGTTTAATTGACAGACCTGGTGGATACAGCTGGATATTTTTTGCCTTACTAGAATTATCATACATATCTACGTATATTATAGGAGATAATGTCTGGAAATACATCCTCTACAAGTTCATAACATTTGTGTTACACCATACTGCCTTGTTCTCTATATATGTCATCTACTATCTGGTAGCCACGCCCACTCTTGGACTTAACTCCACCCACTCTATGGACTTAACTCTGCCCATCAGCTCGATGAATTAAGGCTTATTAATTAGCCCAGAATCTTGAATCTTTCAATTCCTGTTGAATAAGTTAATAGCTTACATACAATGTGTTATATTTAGTTGACCCGCTTAAAAATTTGTGTATACGATCTTCATACAAAAAACAAATGCCCAATGATTTGTTATTTTGGCATTATTTTTAAAATTATTAAATAATTTGTAATGATTGTTTTATCTGATGGCCATTTAAACTAAGTTACTTTTAAATTAATATTTAATCCTGAATGGAAAATTTACAATATTATTGCATTTTCAAAGTGGGTGGGGTAATGCTCCATTTTCATAGTGGGTGGGGTAATGGCTACCAGTAAGTGTCATCTAGTGTACATAGTTTTATCATTTATGTAAATGTAACGGGAGCAATATAACAATTTTGTCAAATTTTTCATTTTGTGTACAAACTGATGATTGTTTCAGTTTTTGACTGCATTTATTGATTTATTTGCCCATGTTTACCCACTCCCATCTTTTCACCATTGTCTAAAACCATCTTTGTCTCGGAAACGTCAAAATTTCCGTTTCATTCTTAGAAAGCCATCTTCATATTTAAAAATTTAAAATCTGCATTGCAGTTAACGAAAATTCAAATATTGGCAGGAATCTCACAATTTGTTGTTGAAATATTGACGTTTTTGTATGAATTTAGATACAAAATGGTTGCCAGTCATTTAAGTATTTTTAAAAGTCATCATTTTCATACAGAAAATCCCATTTTAGATTTTGCATTCTTCATTGTCACGACCCCACATTGTAAATATGTTCTTTCTTTGCAAAAGTCAGAATGCAAAATTAATTTGGATGTTTCAAAACAAATTAAAAAAGAGATCTGTCATTCATATAAACATGATCAATATAAGGTGAAAAGATGTTTTGAAATGCCCAACCTGAATACACTTTATTCAGAGGGTAACATGAAAAAAATCATATACCATGTCATTTAATTGTATGTCATTCTATTTCAATTCCTCATTATCAAAATCATTCATTATTTTTAAGATTTGTGGTATAAAAATTCCACATAAGTTCCCTTGTTTTTATGATTATTTTTAACTTTTTTGAAAGAATAAAAACAAACTATTTTTATATTTATCGTAAACTTTATGTATTTATTCCATTTTGTAAATAACAATTCCCCATAATCTTCAGAATTTGGGTCATTTTTTGGGAATTTTGACATGTTTTTAAAAACAAGGTCATTTTGACATGCTTTTAGAAATCTGCTTTACTTTTTGCCCTGAACAAATATTCGGTCAGTTAATGGGTTGGGATGGGGCACTGTTGGGACGGGAGGGGGATGTTTACTCAAGTAAGAATTTACCCTCAGACTTGAGTATATTCAGGCATATGTTAAAATGGTCTATCTCTGTGTATAGCCCCCAAAGTGTATATATATTTTACTTGTGTTCTTAAATGTGAAAGTTTTTAGACTAAAATTTGTGGTAAATCAAAAAATATATAGCATAACACAGAATTGTTTACCCCCTATCATATGCTGTAGATAGTTTATACATTTAAAAAACATTTTTCATAGATCTGAATATAGTAAAAATATAAGGTTTGTTTACATATAAGGTTGTACTTTTTCTTTCGGAAACACATTTTCATGTAGAAATCGGAAAATAAATCTTTAAAAAAGCAATTCTGTGTGATTTATTTAGCTTATACACATGTAATTTTTTATGTAGAAAGTTTTTTTTTGCTAAAAATCATTTATTCAGTATGTAAGCATGGTAACGTGAATCACTTATAATAATGATAAAACAGTGCATTCTGGGTTAGTTCTGTGCTATTATACTTGATTATTTTGTAATATCGTAGAAACATTGTCAAAGTCAATAAATATGTTAGAATATTCTATTTGTTCGTTTTTCCTTTTCTTGAACTTGAAGATTATAAGGATCCAACATGAGCTTCTATGTAGGATAAGGATATCTCACCCGAGGGATCGGATTTTAACCAGGGACGAGGCTTGCCAAGTCCCCTGGTTAAAATTCCGACTCTGAGTGTGAGATTTGCTCATCCTACATAGACCGTCTCATGGTGGATCATTTTTCTTTGACGTAGTTCGTGAAAAATTGAGTTTTTGTCACTATTTAGCGTTCGTTGTGTCATCATAACGTGGCATTTGCCGTACGTTCGCATTCAAAACAATCGACAACATAACGTCGTCAATTAAGCATATGCCTACACTTACAAATGCTCTACCTAAGAAAATGCCCCTTAAATAGTATAGAACCTATTTATATGTTCTTGTTTGCTAAATACCAAGTTTATTTAGATCTACTATGCAGACGTAGTAAAAGTAGACACATAAAGGTCGGAATAAATTCACGCGCAGTTGCTCATGTGAGAAAGATGTTGCTAATGGAAGATTTTCTTCCATTAGCAACGCGCTTATCTTACATTAGCAACGCCGAAGAAATTTTCTTCTGTGACGTTTCAAGTGCAAACTTGATACACATTGAAACCTTTTGGAGATGCAAATATTGGCCATTGTGAAGTGACTGTTGTTCTACAGAGGTGGAATAAGAGTACATAACACAGGTCTATAGGAATTCAAGTAAGTTTGTTGTAGAGAAGTTGTTGCTGCAGATTACGAAAACTAGGGTTTCTGCTATTCCGGATTTGTTGCATTAGAGAATGATTTTTCTTCAAATAATAAAAGTAACTTGATGACAGAATTGTCACAGTTTGGGTGATTTCAAGTTTCAAAGCTGAATTTAGCATTAAGAACAGTTATTGTTGCTTTAGAAGAAACAGTGCTTATGAAGGGCATCTGAAACAGAATATGGCTTATTTTCCTGCTTGACCACACTGCCTCAGTGGGACCCGTGGATGACTAATTCTACAATGAAATGCATAATAACATAAAATACAAACGAGAGAGCCTGATTTGAATTAAGCCAATGCGGTAGCGGCCATTATTAGAAGGGAAGTAACTCATACATTTTAACACATGATTATGCAGATTATTATTCATCGATTGTCTCCTTTGGTTTCAGTCGATGGTGACACTAGCCTTTGTAAAAAGTAAAAAGAAAATTAAATGCGAAGAATAAGGGGAGCTATTGTAAAAAAAGTTACGAAACTACGTTAATTATTTTAGGTATAGCTTGGCTAATTTGACACGAGCCTGACCTATTGATTAGCATAATTTAACAGTCGATATATTGTCTACGTTTACAACACCGAGTCTATGTTTTTATGATCAGGGAGCATCACGAATTCGCTCAAGATGTAATACAAACACAAATCTGGAATACCGATAATGCACTATTTGCTTGCGGAAATTGATATATTCAAAGCAAAAACCTTGTAATATATTCTTGCTG
The DNA here is from genome assembly GCA_963678985.1 of Spisula subtruncata. NCBI lineage: Eukaryota > Metazoa > Mollusca > Bivalvia > Venerida > Mactridae > Spisula > Spisula subtruncata. The sequence goes on along the minus strand of OY787678.1, from coordinate 25,184,136 downwards.
CATAAAGGTCAGACTCAAGTCAAAATAGCCAAGCTATATTGTACCTGTACAACCTCGCATATTTTCAGGGTGTTTAGAAATAATGTTTTTCATACTTGTTCACCATTATGACACCAACCACTTCATTGGATTAGGTAACTGTACCAAGCATGTTTCTCATTGCCCTTTTCGACTTTGAAAGCCTTGTTATAGTTGAAAGACACATAGTGGAAGTCGTAATATAGGTGCCAAGTACCAATTTAAGAAAGTTCAAGTCTGTATTCGAACAAGCGATTCGATACATTCTATTCTGAGTATGTGATAATACGAATTCTGCATTGTTGATGACTGCTTATCTTGAAGAACACTTTTATTCTGAAATTAATTCGAGGGAAAAAATCGAAAAATCAATTGAACACAATTCGTAGGTGTTAATGTTTCTTTTTTAAGATTCTTTTTTAATAATGGATTTATTAGCATGAAATTCACATACAGACGTGTAAAGATGTATTTAAGCCAATTATGTGTTGATTTTTGGCCAATTTGCGGTTGAATTTACCGTGTTAGACCTGTTACGTAATTTAGCATGTTTACACGTGTAAGAAATGCGCAACGAAATGCACGGGTTTATGAACGGTTTTGATAAAAATCATGAATTTTCTACGCAAAAAACAACTTAAATGCTGAGTTTGGCACACAAATAACGCAGCATACCTGGTTATGAGCTCGAGTAGAGTTACGGCCCTTATTTTTTTAATTTCACAATCTCATATTTCATATTTTTGTAAAAAATGTTTTTGTAGTTTTGGAGATTATCTTCGTTTTTTATAAACAGCAAACTTTGGTTTGTGATACAAGAGCGATTTTGCAAAATCAACCTTTTTCTTAATTTGTTCGAAGTTTGTTACTCTTCAACCGAGTTCGTCTGGAGTCAATCACGGCATCTAACGTGTTTTTGTCGAGGCTAGGGATCAGTTAGGCCAAAAATTTTATGACACCGTGCTTTCCATACGTTGACTTCTGCACGATTTCACAAACAGTTTGGGTATTTTTGTGAATTGGAAAAATGCTTCATTACATATTATAAGTTAGACTTAAAGAGGCGTTCTCTATAACTTTGATCGTTTAAATCAATTCAGGAATATAATAAATTAAATGAGAATCATTCCAAATATAAACTCCCACTAATAACCGAGAAATGAATGAATGCATATTTCCGAACGAGCCAAAATATTCACGAGTTGTTTCCCTTTGGTCACTTAATGATAAATTTAAATATATTTTTGACATTATAGAGACAATATTTGCGCACACTTTTTCATTTAGCTCATTTAATTGATAGTAGAGAAAAATATGCTAGTTATAGGGAATGCCTCTTTAACGGAGTACGTAACACAGGAAGAATAAAATTACACGAATATAACTTTATATCAGCAGTGAAAGGAAATTTAGTATAGTTTCCGTTTCACACGTACATGTCAGTGATGGTTATCAAGGCTGGGAATTGGTTGTATATCGTTATCCCATATAAAGCATTCATATGTACATGTATTTAATTATGGAACGTAATTATATCCAGAGGCTAGCGTTGCTTTGAAAAGCGGCGGTCACAACCTGCCTACGTGGAAGTAGGTTCCGTCTACGTGCAAAAACGTAGGCAAATTTAGGAATCCCTTTGTATTTATGAGCACACAGACCCGACTTAGCACTTTTCGTGTTTGAGTGGACTTCGGATTCGCCCCTATACGTGCGACGCGCGTGCTTTTTACTGCATGTACGAGTAAGTATGGCCTCTGCAGGATACACTGATGATCATCGCTCGGGTCGCACTCTATGAGCACACTGTTAGTACGAACAGCTCACTTACATACATGTGCGCAATGTACGATGCAGACAGTCACTCAAGACCATGTCGCAGAGTGGCGAGTTCGCGCTTCGAGTTCTGTACGAGTTGTGGCGAGTTATAACTCGCCTAAATGTGCGCGAGTTGGTCCAGGACGGTTTTCAAGGGGCCATTTGTTCGAGTTCTCTTCGACATTTACACGACATGAGTACGATAATAACACGAGTTTAACCGAGATATAAACGACATCTGTTCGACAATCGGAGACATGTTCTCGAGATTTGTACGAGTATAGACGAGTATGTACGAGTCTGTATGTGTTGTGTCGGGGTGATGGCGTAGACAAGTCTTCCCAACTCGAGTTATGTCGCAGAACGACTTTAGTTCAGCGACATGCTACGACAAAGGGCGACATGTCAACGAGAAGTGTGCGACAGCGCGAGACTGTTACGACAGTTCCTCGACATGTGTACGAGAAGTAAACTTCGACGAGAAGCGGCGAGAATTTTAAACAGTTTAAAATTCTCGCCGCACACTGGCGAGTACTGGCGACATGGGGAGACATCTCTGCGACAGAGAACGACATACGTACGATATTTACGCGGCACTGGGCGAGTTGAGGCGAGTTATAACTCGTGACAACTCGTAGCACCAACTCGCCACTGTGTGACATGGTCTTAACTCGTGTTATGTCGCCAAAAGACTTATTTCGGTGACATGCTACGACAAGGGGCGACTTGTCAACGAGATGTGTGCGACAGTGTGCGAGATTGTTACGACAGTTCCTCGACATGTGTACGAGAAGTAAACTTCGACGAGAAGCGGCGAGAATTTTAAACAGTTTTAAATTCTCGCCGCACACTGGCGAGTACTGGCGACATGGAGAGACATCTCTGCGACAGAGAACGACATACGTACGCTATTTACGCGGCACTGGGCGAGTTGTGGCGAGTTATAACTCGTGACAACTCGTAGTACCAACTCGCCACTGTGTGACATGGTCTTAACTGGTGTTATGTCGCAAAACGACTTATTTCTATGACATGCTACGACAAGGGGCGACTTGTCAACGAGATGTGTGCGACAGTGCGCGAGATTATTACGACAGTTCCTTGACATATGTACGAAAAGTAAACTTCGGCGAGAAGCGGCGAGAATTTTAAACAGTTTTAAATTCTCGCCGCACACTGGCGAGTACTGGCGACACGGGAAGACATATCTTCGACAATGAACGACATACGTACGATATTTACGCGACACAGGGCGAGTTGTGGCGAGTTATAACTCGTGACAACTCGAAGCACCAACTCGCCACTGTGTGACAGGGTCTTTACGGACAAGCCGGGAAATTGTACGTACGACGTGCGTCGACTAACTTTCTCCGTATTCCCATGCCTCATTTTCGAAAAACACGGTACGACCGTATAGCCGCTCAAAAGCACACATATTGGGTTGTGACCAGGACTTAAGTTTTTATAGAGTTATTACTGTATATCATCTTTATGTGTCTATTTCCCTCGAAGCCGAAGTTCATCAGAGGCCATCATTCAATTAAGCATTTAGAAATCGATGACCACGTGCACAAATACATGCACTATATATTGCGGAATATAAATACAAAGTCATACGCGGAATTTAATTACTCACTTTTGTTCATAAAAGTTCAAGTAAAATATGAAAGATAATTATACTTTTACTGAAATTTTAATCAAATGTAAAATTCATCTGCCAGCAACTTTACTCAAGTGATAATTATGTCGTTTTGTACTTCATGTACTATTTGTTTAAAATCTTTGCTCAAATTAAATTATTTCTACACCAAGAACAAGATTTACCCCCTTGAGTAAACATTTTACGTAATTTAGAACTTTCATCACAAATTTGTTTTGTCGATTATACGAGGGGTGGTCAATAAATATCCGAACATATTCTACTTACTTTAGTCCACACTCCAAGTCTATAGAACCATCAGTCGTGAAAGATCGGTCATTTCCGTTTGTCTCCGGTAAATATACTTCAGTGTTCTGCAATGGGAAAACACCGAGGTGATCAGAATGTAGAACTATCACATTTTGTAGTTGCATTTATCTGAAATGGATTCACCACTAAATTAACGTTGTTATTGGCCGAAGTAGGCACATGGTTTCGAATTATCTGATAGTATCCTATACAAAGAGATGGAAGTGCAGAATTCTCACCTCAGTCTTAATACATTGCAAAATACCAGGTATATACAAAATGTATGTATTTATCGGAGACGAACAAAATTGGCCGAGCTTTCACGATTGTTGCCACGTTTTGACACAACGGATATGACGTATTACACACTGGTACCCGTATTTACTGTGTCGACTTGCAACCGGGTACCAGATATCGCAACGCCATATCCGTTGCAGATAAACATGTCAACTGCACTACCTTCTCTGTGCGTTTGGTACTTCAAAGTAAAGAATAAGGTCTTAGCAAACTCTGAAACAATGTGCCTATGGTTTGAATGTTTGCTGTCTTAAAACAACGTTTTTCAATAGTGAGCGACTATTAAATTCTGATTCTCCGACGTTGTTTTTAGAAAACTATAATGTGCCATTTGCAACTAAATGTACATATCTATAACCGTTGTATTGGAAAGATTTTAATTTCTAATATATGGTATATCTAGTTACATGGCTATTTTTAAGAAACGTTGAATGGACCTTGAAATATGCCATCGATGTGTATGCTCACTATTATGTTAATGTGGTCATGATGAGCGTTGGACTGGTGTGGTTCTAATAGTAAATTTACCATTTTAATATCTATGTAACTTCGACCAAATATTTCCATGGATTTAATGAATTTTGTTAAAAATGTGTTGTAGAGCGTCGATCTATTATCTGACTGAAGTTCTCTTCCCCAATATTGGTCACGTTATACAGATTCGAGATCATTTTACCGGGAAGTTTTTGATCGCCCCTCGTACTTCCGTTGAGAATCGTCTAAGTTCGGTTGTTTTTCGGTAATATTCGGTCGACTAGGACAATATTCAAAGAACGTTTCAACTGAATCCTCCGTACACCGTCGGCTCTTATCGTCCTCTGGCATTCAACAAGTAAACATTACAATGTAAACATACTACAGTGGTGCGTACGAACTCGGTATCTTAAACAAAATGGAATCTGTCGGGATAAATTTTAGCCACCATTTCATCCGGTAAGATAGATACATGTTTATATCTAAATATAATATTTATATCGTAACTTTTTGCATTTTCAATATAAAATTTGAGGCAGTTTCTTGCGAATTTAGACCAAACAAACGTACATTCAGTCCAATTATTTTAGGCGATGTTCCAATTAATGCAGGACTATCTTCTGAGTCATCACAAGTACAGAATCTATTCACGAACCTCATAGATACCAAACTATTTGCATCACACTATCATGTGCAGGGAGATAAGTATTTTACACAGTTGACCCCTTTATCCCCGATTTAAACAAAATGAACACACAAACAAAATAATCCTACATCTTTTTCGTGGAATGTTTAAACTTTAAATTCAATTATTCAATTAATTTTCAACTCGTTTAGATACAAAACCATTTTGTCTAGCGCAGAATCTATTAATGCACTTTCAGTTTACACAAATTGTGTCGGGAATTAAAGTACAGCTGACATTTTGAATATTTGTGTTTTGTTTCGAAACTAGCACGAACATGTAGCCACATTTCTTCATGGAATTACTTTCTCTGAAGTTCAAAATAGAAAATACAACCTGATTTCTCATGTTTTTGACATCATGATACATCTTTCAGCGTCACTGCGAAAATTGCCCCCCCCCTGTGCCTTTTCTTAGCTTTCTTTTTAAAAGTGGTTCCGTAATTGTTTTATCCCTCGAATTCGTGTCGTATTGGACTGGGTCCAGTATTGCTCTATGTATTCTGCTCTGCTCTGCTCTGCTCTGCTCTGCTCTGCTCTGCTCTGCTCTGCTCTGCTCTGCTCTGCTCTGCTCTGCTCTGCTCCTCTGATCCTCTGCTCCTCTGCTCCTCTGCTCTGCTCTGCTCCTCTGCTCCTCTGCTCTGCTCTTAATCACATTACTACACTGTTGACTACGAGGGACAGTCAAACAATGAACGCTATCACTTGACCATTTTACCACAGGCATAAGAATGGACGAAATATGGGAAAGTGAAAACTGTAGTTTGTGATATAATTTCTTAGGCCTGTGATTTTACTTACATTGATTTACACTAATATCCGATCGTGTCTTAAACAGGAATATTAACAGAAAACCAGCGAGACGAAAGCGTTAAGTATTTGACGACACTTAAAGAGGCGTTCCCTATAACTTTGATCGATTCAGGAATATAATACATTAAATGAGAATCATTATTGTTTGAACTCCTCAAATCTTCAACAAAAAGCTCCCACCAATTACCGAGAAAAAAATGAAAATATATTTCCGAAACGAGCCAAAAAAGTCACGAGTTGTTTCCCTTTGGCCACATAATAATAAATCGCTCAACGCGATAAATTATTATTGGTGATTTGAATATATTTTTGACATTATAGAGACATATTTGCGCACACTTTCTTCTGACAAATTATGATAATTGATAGTGCTTTGTGCATTTAGCTCATTTAATTTGACAGTAGAGAAATATATACTAGTGATAGGGAATGCCTCTTTAAAAACAAGCAATGTTATTTCATTGTATCACATGAATAATTATAGAAGCAACTTGAAGAATATACTTTCCCTGGAGGATGTGTCAAATTTATGACATATTTGTCAAAGAAAAATCATGTTGATCCAGGGCTGAAGGACACCATGTGAAATAAAATATTGTTATTATCGGTAGTTAAATGTCAAACCATAAATTGCAAATTAATATTTGAATTATCATACTCGTATTGTGCAATATCTAAACCACCAAAAATGAACCGCGTTGTTATCAAATATTCAAGATTGTATGGGACATTAACAACACTCACCGAATGTTTTACATACTTAATTGTCGTACAGGCCTATATTAAGAACGGACAAACGAAAGTGAAAGTTTTTCAACCCAAGACTTTGTAAGTGTTGTCATAAAATTATATGAGTAGCGTAAACTTTAGGATGAGCTTCATTTGTCGGGTGATATTAATGTATTTATATTAATGTCTGGTCGTGTACATTGTTTGTATTTGGTTGGTAAGTGGCCTCAACCGCGTGTTTATCTTTCATTATATGTCATTTGGTCAGAATAACTCAAACGCTTGACCGTCTGTATATACATAGTTACTCTCAATGTAGAAAATGTCATTAAAGTATCTAATTGAGGGTGTTTACAGTACATATTGAGTATTCATCTTGACCTATAAAAATTACCCATTTTCAAGGGTTGTTTTTAGCTGTTCAGCTTTTCAACCGTTTGACATTTTAACTCCGCCGTATCATTCAACTACCTAAGGAAACATACACTCGAGTCTGCCGTGGCATTAGCACCATTTTTTTCTGTTATATAATTATATATATAGAAGATCTTGCATGAGTGCTCATTACATACGAGTTTTATTAAACGAGTGGAAAAAAACAATATGACACGAGGCTTCGTTATATAATTATGTCTTTTTTCTTTTCTTTTTTTTTCTTTTGTATGCAATGTTTATATCATGTATGTAAGGCTATAAGCTATGTATGCTTTGTCTTAAATAAACTTTCTGTTCTGTTCTGTTCTGTTCTGTTCTGTTCTGTTCTGTTCTGTTCTGTTCTGTTCTGTTCTGTTCTGTTCGGTTCTGTTCGGTTCGGTTCTGTTATGTTATGTTATGTTATGTTATGCTAAAACATGTAATAGGGACAACGTGAACGAACTTCTTGCTTGTATTCCAACTTACGTTACAATAAAACCTCTAAGATAATATCACCATTTGGACACATACTCTTGTTCGACTATAATATTGCTGGCTTATAATGAGAACAAGCCTACCGAAGAGGCGATTTGATGTAATGAACACCACTCAAATCGTAGTCATTTCTCAGAGTAAGAGGTTTACATACAAGCAACCATTGGACATAAATCTGAAACATTATTTATTATTGATGTGGTCAGTGATTGAGGATTTACTGTAGACAACAAAATTCTAAAATTACGATATTTCGAAAAAACATAATTATACAAATTTTTACTTATTTGATGACTGTGCATATTTTTGACTAAAAACCTGTAGGACTGGATATTGAAGTCGTTCATTGCATGTGATGGTGCGGTGGTCGAGTAGATAACAGGACCCTGTTTCGATCCTCGTCCGGAGTACTTGGTCATTTCAAAAACGCTTTTAAGTGTATGCCACCCAACTAGAGATGAACTGGTTGGAAACCCAGGGATAGTCTCGCGTGTACACCGACAGAACCAAGGAATCTATTCGAAACGAGTTAGGGTATCGCACCCGGATTCCTTGTATATCAATTCTGTTTCTTCATTGATCGTTTATGTCTGCCCTTTTCAGACTCTGCAAATAATACTCGAAAAGATGCATTCGGCAGTATAAATAAATGGATAGATGTTTGGAACATTTGATGAGCGTTATTTTCGTAATATTGAGGAATTTTCTTTTTCCCCATGAAGTACGTAATAAGTATAATTCAATATTAGTTTAGCTAGTTTAAACATAATGTATTTACCTTTTATTCATACAAAATTTGCGATTGCATAATACAGTATTAATTACCAGGTGTGTGGTTCAATTTAAAACATTTTAAGAGATAGCACTTGTGAGTGAGGAATAATCGAAGTTTTCCTGAACCTTCTGATTGCTCAAAATAATGGCGACCGCTTTTAAAGATGGCCGCTAAAAGGTCATTTGGCAAAATGACCGACTGCCAAATGACCGACAAGTCCATCAACTGATTTCGGATTGCTTAGATATCAAGCTAACCGAAAATCATTGTTGGATTTGTTCATCAATTTGGTAATGGATTTCGGTCTGTCACGTGGACAACTATATATAAAATAAAAATATGTAATTTTATGTCATTATATCCTAAAAGTTTATGTTGTCACTTGCAGGCTCTGGTTGTTATTGTCACTGGTTTTATGTCTGCCGACTCTGGTTTCATCGAACACGGCTCTTCTGGTCATAGATGTACAAAACTGCTTCCTTCCGGGAGGCTCGCTCGCAGTAACAGACGGTGATGACGTAATTCCTGTCATAAACAACATCCGCCGGAAGTTTGGAGATCAACTTGCGCTAACTGTGTTCACACAAGACTGGCACTGCGCAGATCACGTGTCATTTGCGTCACAACATGACGGAAAACAACCGTTTAGCATAATCGAACTCAAGTATAATGCCACTGGTAATCTCCCTTATTATTTGCTGATATTTAAAATCAATTCTAAGAAATATTGGGCCATGTCTACCCTGCAAAATAATCACCTACCATACTTCATCATTTTCAATGACAGAATTATTATGTTTCGTTTACACAACACAATCATAAAATCAGAAATAGATACCGGGTATGCATTTAGTTCATATTTTGATAGTGATCGAGATTTAGGATCTTAACCATTGTTTGAGATATTGTTAAAGCATTGGTGGTGATCAAATATCGAACCAGGGCCGGTATTTATAAAGAATCTTAAGTGAAAAACTTAGAATTTTTTTAAAATCTCAAATCTTCCTTAAGTGCATAAGCTAAACAGGAAAACGAATATAAACAAATATTTAGATGCATTATATAAAGAGCTACAACAATCGCACAGAAAACATGGGCTCTTTTTAATTTCTTGTTAAGTATGGACAGCTTCTTATTTTAACTTAAGTCAAAATATTTTAGTTAAGATGATTTATAAATACCGGCACAGGGGCCTTCCGACCCAAGGGCTTTATCAACTGAAGCACCGTGGCATTGGATATATAGTAGATCTATCACGAGTTGGCAATTGATGTAAATTAATATTAATCGAGTTTATGAAATTTTATCAAGCGAGCTTAATAATATTTCATGAACAAGTTTAATATAAATAATTATGAATGTCAATTGACGACGAGCGATCGATTCTTTATATGACACTAAAACACAAAATTCGCATCGTTTTATTGGGAAACCATACCAATGTAGTATAACGTTATACTACACATTTGTGATATAAGATTATAAGTGCTCGCTAAACTAATTCGGATACAGAGAAATTCATGTGATACTATGAATTAACATTGCTTGTTTTTAAAGAGGCATTCCCTATAACTAGCATATTTTTCTCTACTATCACATTAAATGAGCTAAATGTACAAAGCACTATCAATTATCATAATTTGTGAGAAGAAAGTGTGCGCAAATATGTCTATATATAATGTCAAAATTGTATTTAAATCTCCAATAATAATTTATCGCTTCCAGCGATTTATTATTATGTGGTCAAAGGGAAACAACTCGTGAGTATTTGGCTCCTTACGGAAATATGTTTTCATTCTTTTCTTGGTAATTAGCCGGAGCTTTTTGTTGAAAATTTGAGGAGATTTAGCAATGATGATTCTTATTAAATGTATAATTTATTCCTGAATTGATTTAATCGATCAAAGCTACAGGGAAAGCCTCTTTAAATACCGTTTTTTGTACAATCAGGCTCGCTGTGCGATGATCATACTTCAACATGTGTGGGTATGAAGACGCTGAACCAGACGTTGTGGCCTGATCATTGTGTCATCAACACAACAAGTGCTCAGTTCAGTACCAGTATACACCGACAACCAGGCGATTGTGTTGTTAAGAAAGGCTATCATTGTGACGTAAGTACAGTCCAGTTAGGATATTTTTCCAATGACGTAGCCGTTTATGTGTACCCAAAAGATTACAAACATTGCCAGAACAGGTAGAGTTTAGTTTAGCATTAAAATAACGCAAACCTGTTTGTCTTAGATTTATAATTGGTTTTACACCGTAATAGTGGATTCTACCTCTGCGTCACTGTCACCATACACTAACTGGACTTTAAATAATCCATTCGTTAGAAACAGCTCACCCACTGTTAGTGATCTAGTATTTAACCATCAGGTTTTCAGCTTGCATACTAGGATTTCTATATACATGTAGTTAAATTGCCAATCAGGTATTATTATGCCAGTGTTTGGAGCTATTAGGTCAGTGTCCGTATCTTTAAATTGCCGTCTTTCATGTACAACTCGATACACTGTTTCAAAGCAGGATTGGATCCTATGCTATGTTTTGTATCGTTCCAGGTTGATTCGTACTCAGGATTTTATGACAATGGAGAATTCTCAAAGACCGAGTTACAAGATGTTTTAGAAAGACAGGGAATCACGACAGTTATTATAACAGGCCTTGCTTTGGATTTCTGTGTTTATTATACAGCTAAAGATGCAAGGAAACTAGGTTTGTTCACTTGCTCGTTTCGTTTCTACCATGAAAGCTCGGTTGTCTCCGGTAAATACAGCTCGTGTACAACTGTAGGAAATGTACCAGTACTAAAATATAAATTGTCCAAAAAATTTTGTTTTGTTTTCAAATTGTCTTCATCAATGATGCAGTAACCTGTGTTTGTTACGTGATTGTTCACGAAACTGTTATGAGGCGATGTTTTACGGCGTTTTACACATTCGACATCCTCGGTCTTCTCATTTGGCTGAGAATATACTGGGTGAGGTTTCACGATACCGTTGCTTATACTCCGACACGCCCTGTGACTCTATTCATAAAGTGTACATTATTTTCGTAAGTGTACACTTTTTGAGTTGTAAGAAAGTTGTTTGTACAAAACATTTACTCAGAAAATAATTGGTCAATCATGACAAATCCGCTTATAACTACATGAACAGTTAAATAAATGACATACTGTAAAATCAATAATATTCGAGGGATTTAATTTTGTGAATTTTGTGGATGATTTCAACCAATTAACATTGTTATGTGTATTAGAAATAAAACAATACAAATATTTTCATAGAAATATGACAATTGTGAAAATAAAATGCACAAATTTCTACCTATGTGCACTATGTCCTAATATCAATGAATGAAGAAAACTAGATGCAAGTGTATTATAAGCACTTATTAGGTGTATAAACACATTGACACTTGTGAATTTTAATCACAAGCTAATTAAACCTATGAATGGACATTTTTGGACAGTTAACATAATCCTTTTGGTACATTATAGGCCAAGCATATTTTTACATTAGAACTATATTTTCTATGCTGCGAACGATGCTCTGTTCATGGATTATGCAAGGAACTTTTGGATAACCATTGTCTCTCTGGAGATCATTTTGCTTTTTGTCGGAGTATAAGTCAGATACAGAACTTGTTATCGCTCAAAAGTGTCTTCTTACAAGTGTTATTGTACAGTTTCGGAAGGACGAACAACAAATTATCCTCGGCTTCGCCTCGGACAATTATGTTGTTTGTCCTTCCGAAACTGTACAATAACGCTAGTAAAAAGATACTTTTGAACGAAAACTAGTACTGTATCTAATACATGTATTAATTGTCATGTAATTCACATTACAGGTCTGAAAGTGTATGTAGTTAAAGATGCAAGTCGACCTGTAAGTCAGCCCAGTGTTCCTGATATATTGCAAGACATGACAACTAGAGGTAAGCGCTTTTTCTGAAAATAGAATACAAAAAAAGAGTTTACAAGTTTATTTAGAAATATGATTAGGCCACCGGCCCATACACAACATATTTAACATATATATATATACCAAGATAGAGTGTATGTGTGAAGATCGACACGTGAGAAAACTGGATAGTTGTTCAAACCGAACAAATCTCTTCTATAATTAAATGTAAAAGTGCAGGAAAATCGGATTTTTGCGAATTCTGAATACCGATTATTTATCTGTCCTCAACTAGTATAATTGTTAAACACACTAACCAAGACTTAAATACCTATCAAAGGAATAACCAAATAATCAAATTAATAAATGGCTCCAGTGCATGTGTGTGTGAAAATATTGCCAGCCAAAACCTCTTCCAATTCTTAATGTCTTACTCATTTCTTATTTATAGCTTCATTTTTTATCAGAATGATTAGAACAATGACAGAACCCTCTGGAATGTAACCTGATTTTATACATTTTTCTGATGTCAGAAAAATAAACGTTTGAAACTTAAACATTGTAAACAAACTTTTTGTACACTCTGTATATATTTAGTTAAATAATTATACCTTTCATTTCAGGTATCCACGTCATCAATTCGACAGACCTTGATTTCCTGACGTCATCCGCCCCTATTGGTACCACATCAGTATTAGTTGCTATGGCAACCATTTTCATTTCCATCAGTTTTATTCTTAAACCATTTTGTTATTCATAGTCGTTTTACTCTCAGAATTTTAAGCTATTGTCTATCATGAAATACTAACTAGTATTACCTGAACGGTACATTATTAACAAGCGAATCAACGATGAGCTAAAACTAGCAAGGTTGAGAGTCTGAAAGCAAGGTGGTTATTCCAGCTCCATTTTTGGGGACATAAGTATACCGTGACATGTAATCAAACATGAGACCTTTTTTACTCGGAGAAGATGTTCTAAAAATACAAAGCTATGGAGACTGGTTGTGCTGCTGGTAAGCGCGTTTGCCGTTCAAATCCGGGTGGAGACACCCATAAACCTGTCATGTTTCAGCTGAAATCTACCTGGCAGATACTGGCCATTCTTGGGATTTTTGCATTACATAGAATATAAAATAATATTTTTAAATATTAATACAAATAACAAATATTCAACCCAAAACTTGTTCCAGTGACATTGAATTTCATAGTTTTTTTTCAAAAATCGTCAAAATTTGACTTGATTATGAGTGTAGATGTTACGCCTACGAAAGAAAGAAAGACAAGTATATTATACTAATACAATACTAATTTATACATTAACAAACAACTAACATTAAAATTGTAAGGTGTAGAATGGGAAACAATCGACCAAGACACGCCTATTGACGAGGAAAATAAATAAACGTATTTTCCTAATCTCGTTACGTTTTGTGGTTTCTTTTAAATGCTACTCAAATTCAGTAAGATCTTCGTAGTTTCGTGAAATAATTTACTGCTCAAAAGCTGTTCCAGTTGACCGTCAAAGTGTGAAGATATTTTAAAGTAAAACATTAAAACAATGTTACTATAAATTGAAATTTCTGTTTGAAATAAGCATGCAATTTCAGTTATTCTTACCACAATTTAGTTCATTTTCCATTGGAAATTTGCAAGATCCAAATATACATGTACATAATAGATAATCAGAATCGCTAGGTATATCTTTTATACAGACTGTAAGTCATATTAAAAAAAGTTATTTAATGAATTTTAAAAATAACAAAATGTGCAGTTCAAAGGGAGGTAATCGACTTTAAGAACTGAAACATACATACCGTAAATACCCATGTGTAATACGAACCGAGTCATAAGACGCACCATGGCAGTGGAACGGTCAATTTGACATTTTGGTTAGACCCTTGAATAAATCAGGTCACCATATAATCTGGCATAATATACGATAGTATATTAATTATAGGAATAATTTTATTATATAAACGTATTACACAAATTCTACTTAGCCTATTTGATACTAGTATTTGTATTTCATAAATATGCACATAATGGCTATACTATACCTTTCTGTATTTACAGTTGGGTGAGGCGGGTGAAGCGAAACTTGTGTAACTGTTGCCGAAATCGGAAAGAAAAAACTGAATATAATATATTTCTCTCCTTCTCTTTTCGTTCTTTTTATATGATTCTTCCTTTCCTCATGTACAATCCGCCTATTTATAATAAAAACAACTACAGCAAAACTGCGTTATGACGAGCATCGATATCACGAGCACCCGGTCTATCTCGAGCAACTTTTAAACTAATATCCGCTTCTATTATCAATATATGCCCTTTGGATATTACAAGCACCCGGTTTATTTCGAGCATTTTGCCTATCCTGATCGCTCGTCAAGATAACGAAGTTTTATATTACAAGCACACGGTTTATCTCGAGCATTTTACCTATCCTGATCTCTCCTCAAGATAACGAAGTTTTATATTACAAGCACACGGTTTATCTCGAGCATTTTACCTATCCTGATCTCTCCTCAAGATAACGAAGTTTTATATTACAAGCACACGGTTTATCTCGAGCATTTTACCTATCCTGATCGCTCCTCAAGATAACGAAGTTTTATATTACAAGCACACGGTTTATCTCGAGCATTTTACCTATCCTGATCGCTCCTCAAGATAACGAAGTTTTATATTACAAGCACACGGTTTATCTCGAGCATTTTACCTATCCTGATCTCTCCTCAAGGTAACGAAGTTTTACTGTATCTTTCATTCTGCGATGCTCGAACATTACGAGACCCCGGCCTATAGAGACTGCATTAATACTCGTATGCTTTGCTTCAACCCTTTCCGTAAGGCAACTGCTAATCCTTGACTACAACTGCTGATGCTTGACTACAACTGCTGATGCTTGACTACAACGGCTGATGCTTGACTACAACTGCTGATGCTTGACTACAACTGCTTTGCTTTGTCTTCTCGTGCTTTTAAATGTATGCTATCTAGTTGCTTTGACTTTTGATTGGTCACCATGCATTTTATGCGCTACTCGATGGACACTATAAATATAACTTTGTTTCATGTTTTAATCTGTCATGGTGGTCACCTTTTTATGATTTTCTCAATTGCGGGGAACTATGTTTGTAGGGTAAGCGTGAGGTCTGGTACAAAATGGTAGTCTACAACCAACGCTCTTTAATGTATGTTTTAACAACTTTACGGTATTTATAAAAATAAAGAAAAATACTAAAATATTTCTTTTTGTACCTTTTTGTTTATTTTATATGTACCTTATGTATATTCAGTTTTTCGTTTCTTGCAAAGAGAATGTACATTTTGTATACTGTTTACATGTATGTGTTGTGTTGATTTGTAAACTGTCCTTGTGATTCGATGTTTTTCAGAATCGGTTTTTTTCTTGTTATTTTTTTGTAATTTTCTGTGCTGGTAGAATGTGCTTTTTTAATAGGGTTGTTTATAAATTGCGCTTTTTGTCTTTCACGTCTTGCTGTTTTTGTTCAATATATCCAAAGTGGCTTGTCGCGGGCTGTGGCCTTATTCGCAAACAGTGTAAGCTAAAACACAGACTTAGACTTCACATTGCCAAATGTTCTATTCACTCTCATGTTGTTATAAATGCATCGATTTTGATATAAATTGGTGAACATGTCCGGTGGATCACACCAAATCATCAGATATTTTACATGGTTAAATCTAATTGTAAAGAAATGGCAGTGATTATAAATGTTTTCAATTTTAAGTCTAAGTCTGAGTTTTAGTTGTACAACTTTGGTGAATAAGCCACTGGTATCGAGCCTGATACCACTCGCACCCGGAATGGACGATCTACCACTACTTTTATTGTGCTTTACAGTGACATGTTAATCAAACAGTCACATTAGGATCGTCGGGCACAGAACAAACTTTGTATAGCAAGAACCTTTGGGACATGCAAAAATGTAATATTGGTTTCCGTCTAGAGGTTGTTGATCCACAGAGCTTAAAAGTACGTATAGTAAATATCGGAACGTTTGAGAGGTTGTTGGTTTAAGGGCGTCACCATGATGAGTTTGTACTGTACTGGCTCCGACCCCCGCAACATCTGAAGTACGATTTATCTCAAGATATTCTCGTAGAAATCTCATCTCAATATGAGCTTATGCCCAAACCAGAGTCTTAATTTAAAAAATCTGAAGTTGGAACTCATTAAATGTCACTGTAATAATCTAAGTTTAATGTATTCTGTTAATAGTGCTAATTTTGAGAGCATCCTCCAATGGAAATTATCCAAACTACACATAGCAATATTTGAGTTGAGATTTATCTCAGATTGAGATATTTCTGAACATCGGGTTCTGGTCAGTATAATTGAAGGTAACAATCTTGATAAGAGTGAGAGGAATTCTTATATACATGGAAACACACATTGATTAGTTATAAAATTTATTTACAAAATTTAACATAACAAAGTTATAAAGTAACAATATCGAACGAGTACCAGTCTCGTCCTTACTTCCAATTAAAACAATCATTATGTACAGTATGATAAAATGTTGAATGAAAAAAATGATTTCCAGATGCCCTTCCTACAGATGACCGTAATATTGATGAAGGAAACTGTGCCAAATTATGCAACGTTTTTTTCATGACAATTCAAGTACATGTACGTATTATGAAGTCGCATAAATTCATCTACATAATTATATGCAAAGGACAATTATATGTATTCATGAACATATGTTACTTGAGACAGTCTCACATTGATTTCACTTCATATGGTCGAAAATTGAACTAAAATCAGTGAAAACGTAAAAGATCGATCTACCTCATAATGTAAGCAATTTTTATTTGAAAAGGCTTTGTAGCAACCAGTTTTGTAATAAAAACTAGAAATGTAATAATTATATATTTCAAAACTGGTTTGGAAATAATAAAAAAATGTGCTGTATTAACCAGTTCTGCAACATCTTTTATAATAATAACCAGCATTGTATTTTTTTCTTTTTGATTTTCCAATTGTATTCTCCACGTAAATTATAGGTATGTGAACATCATGCTCAACTTATGTATGAGGATGATTTACTATGACGTGATGAAAGTTGATATTTGATCGAGGTTGTTTGGCATGGATTATTACAATGGGGGTATGTTACTGATCAGATAGTGTAACAGATCCACTACCTACAGCAGGTACGTGTACCACTGTAACATATTTCCCTGTAGTGTTTTCATCTTCAGGCGTGTCAACAACAGCGTCAACATCCGTCGCTGGTTGTTCAACCGTTACTTTGGCATCATCTTCCAAAACACAATCTAAATCTAGATTAATTTCATTCATGTCATTAATTTCACTGAATGTTTTTTCAACAAGATCTCTCGCAATAGCAGAAATAGTTTCACTTTCTGCAGTTTCCGTAGCATTCGCTTCTTTTTCTGAAGTTTCGGTTACTTTTGGTTCATTTTCTGCACTTTCAGTTACTCTCGGTTCATTTTCTGCAATTTCGGTTTCTTTCGGTTCATTTTCTGTAGTTTCGGTTTCTTTAATGTCAATTTCTGTTGTTTTACTTTCTTTTGGTTCATTTACAACGGATTTGTCTGCTTGACTTTCGTCATCAGAGAGGTCTACTCCTTCAGTTTCTGCAAAAGCTGGATTATCAATACCGCCATTTTGATTGGTTCCTGGGCTAATGATCACGTGATTTAATACTGGTTCCTTTTCTTCACGTTTTGCTGCAAGGTTTTGCAATGTCAGAGATAATTCTGACTTGAACTGATGATTGTCAACTGGCTTAACACCTTCCTCAACATTTGCTGCAAACAAATACGAACAATGATTAGAAACAAATCAAATACATTGTCATAAAAGAATCGAAACCAATTTAGATGAAGAAGTAATTATAGTAAATAAATGTTTAAGTCATACTTTCCGTCAATGAAACTTATTCAAAATTTAAAAAATAAAAAAATAAAATCAGTTTTGTCCTTAGATGATCGGACACAGGAAACAACAGGCTATATACATTTAATTCGTAAATAGGCCACTTTTGCTAGTTCTGCTACTACGATTGGCAATGGATTGGTCAATCATGAAATCTAACTGGAAAGTTAAAAGAGAAAGGCACGGACATTGGACGAGTTGTGATTTTATATTGTAATTTGTCCAATGTCATGTCCACCATGTGTGGATGGATTTCATGTTGACTAGCAAGGAGCAAGTTTGTACGATCTGCTATAGGTTGGATCTGAACAATACATTATGTGAACTGGTATATAATTGATTGTACCAACGTAGAAAGGGGCGACTGATACTGAAGGAGAACAGCAGCAAGCAACAATAGAAAGCAGAAAGCAGAAGAAACAACGTCAACAACAACAATATACACTAACCTGTTTCAGCAATGATTTCAACCTTCTCTTCGACAGCGGCCTCATTTATATCTGGTATCTCAATCTTAACGTTCATCTCGACCTCTTCTTCGTCACCTTAAAGTTAAATAATAAACTTTTGAAATTTCTAGAAAAAAGCTTAATGATAATTGAGAGAAAGAGAGAATAAAACACAACGATCGGCGTATGTTTGTGACATGTCATGAATAGTCAATGCACATCGTTGATTTTTGTATATAAAGCTCGACTAAACAACAAATCATTTATTCAAATAATCTACCTGTAAAATACGTAACCATACAATTAAACCACATATTTAGCTCAACTTATTCTGAAACAATGATACAAAACATTCTTGAAAAAACTAGCGGTGACCCCGCTCCCGAAATCGCTACTATGATTGATGTAGCGAGTACATGAGCAGAGTGTCGCCTGGGTTTTCGAGGATGGGTACAAAGTAGTAATAGTAAATTAAGATACAAAGCAGCGAAAGGTGTAAGAAAATTTTATGAACGACTTACCTTTAGCAAGAAATCTAGGACCTAGCACAGCCATCATGGTAGCACCTACTGGGGCACAGATGATGATAGCAAGTACTGAGATGGTTAGAATATCTGTAGCATATTTGATATCATCTTTGTCTGGGTTCTCACTCTCCATAACCTTATCCAGAGCTAGACCTCCAATAGCTGCCTGAAAACAGTGACATTTACATGTACAGTGAAGTTCCGCTAATAAGACCAGTCGAAAAGGTGGTCTTAAAAGTGAATAGGTCTTTTTTTATTAGCGGACCTTTTTTGTTCTAAATTTAATTCTTTGGGACCTGAAACTGGCAAAAATCTGCTAGATTTCAAAATAATCAAAGTGGTCTTTTTAGCGGAACTTCACTGTGTATAACTTATCAGTAGACCTTCAGTGTTATGTTTTAATAATAGTATAGTTGTATCAACAGTATTTCAGTCACATAGATCACCGTTTTATTATCACGTATATTAGTACGAGCCGGGATAGAGACGGTCCAGTGTGGGGAGCGGTGGCCTATAGGTAGGACGCGCGCTTCGGGAACTAGAGATCCCGGGTTCGACCCTCCTCTGGACCACTGATTAATTTCTCTGAGCAAGACCCACATGCTCCACTCCACCATGGTGTAAAATGGTAACTGCGAGGGCAGTGTCTATTCCTGGGCGCCGCAGATCGATGTTAGCTGCCACGCCAACAGGAGAGAAATAGTCTCCCCAGGGAGACACGAGTGAAGGTTTCTATATGTATCCCAATGACCAGGGGAAGTTTAAATGTCAAAGGGTGCTTGAGCGGGATAACAGCTGAAAAGAGCCCTAAAAAATTGGTACCTTTACCTTTTTTAACTTATTATCAGACTTCAGGAGACCAAGCAGTGTATAAAACAACGATGCGTGTCAAGTACCATTTTACCAACTTAAGCCACAATGTATTTATTGTCGGATTCTGTTTTAACTAGGAATGGCAACGAGTTCTAAAATCGGATAAATAAACCATAAGCTATGTATATCATTTATTGGGCTTGAAACTGGGACCTCTCGCACGCGAGGCGGACACCAATGATTTCTTCTTGAATAAACTATTTTTACTTACTTGTACTGTTGCCTTGGACAACCAGGTCAAGGTCACAAATATACGTTCTTTAAGATTAAACCCGGTTCCCATAGTAACATTGAATGATACAATGCTTCTAATCACCAATCCAATAGCTAAAGTGGCAATTCCCAAACCTGGTAAAATATGAGAACATATGTACACAAAATGATTGTGAATGCATAATTTCGTACCAGTACATCTTGCATAAAATACAAAAAAAACCATCAATTAATAATTCTACATTTTTAAAACACGGCCATACATCAATTGGGTTCATGTACGCCTAATGCTAATTACGAAATAAAATCATACTGATGTTCCCCTTGCTATTGACGGTAAACAAGCTTCTCTTCTCGCATACCGTCGAGTGTGATTAATATTTGCTGAAATAACTGGCTTGTTTCAAATCGGTTCTCAATAAATAAGTATACTGTCAAGTCATTAATTTTCGCGGGGCATTTAATGTCATGGATTGAATCAAATCCCGTCGAACAATTACTTTGACATTCATATTTATTACCTAAAACACAAAATCGACGTATTAATGTCCCATCGAAATGGTCTTTTTACCAAAACCACGAAATGTTGTCTCTTCGAAATTAATTGATTTTACAGTAAATATAATCGATTTATTTCATGCTTATCGTTGGTTTACGGCGGAATAACGGTGGATTATTCCCCGATAATTTCACTCAAACGGACTACTTTGTAAAACTAATTTCCCCACCGCCAACAAAAGCATTTACACTTGTTCTCTTCATTTTTAACAAATAACATAATCCCCTTACCTGCGGTACTAGATTGGATATGTGTAACATCAACAGCTGTTCCTATGAGACCAAACAGGAAGTGCTGAACAATTAACCATGACAACGCCATAACACCAGCCACCTCATCCTACAATACACATACATATTACTTACCGGAGATAGATAAATAAATAAAAAAAAAAAATAATAAAAAAAATAATAAAAAAATAATAATAAAAAAATACTTAAGCAAGCAAGAAATCGATCAAACAAGCATCCAAGCATTCATTTTTAAAACAAGTTTTTTTTAAGTTCTTATATGTTTTATATACCAAGCTGTTCATGGTGATGACGACGGATGCTATATAGTCACACTGAGCGCAGTGACTAAGTAGAAAACAGTTTTTACTGTGTAGGACTTTTGACAAATATGAAACCCACTCAACGGGAGACTCCCGTGTCTTGTTGTCGAGCATTAACTCGTTATGACCTTTTGTATCAAGATGGGACAGACGGTACCATGTGGTATGACCTCGTATGTTTTTAAAGTTTGGTTATGGCAAGTGCAAATTGCCGGTTTTAGCGTCGACCAAGTTTCATCAAAATCAGTTAAGGAATATCACACTTAGGTTTTTTATTTTTTGTTGACTCGTAGTCTTAGCCTAACTATCACACAGTATGTCAACCATGTTATGAAAAGCCAACCTGTCATACAGTATGTCAACCATGTTATAAAGCATTGTCAAGAGTTTAGGAGAGTTGGGCCCATTTTATTAAGGCTTTGACTTACAGTTTCACCAGGTTGACGTTGTTTTCTCCACTTATAGGCAGCTACAGTAGCGGTGGTTAGACAGCCTAGTGGTCCAGCACCGGATAAACCGATCTCTGAACTACCAAATATAGCAACCAGACCAGAACATATCAACAATAGTGATCGGAAAAATGTTTTGTTACCCTGAAAACATATATACAGATGTATGGTAAAGCAATATAAAATAAGTTTTAAAATGTATAGAGCTATATCGGACAATATTTTTTTTTAAGTTTCAAAAACTGAAAAACAATTATGCTTTCATATTCATTAGATCATTTTTTGTTTCAGTTTTAACACAAACTCTCTCTGTGATTTATTTGACATGCAAACTGTCCATTTCATGCGAAATTGTTCTAGAACACCCTATGAAATAATAAAAATCGTCTATTTTTCGACTATTGAATCAAAGCACACGGAACCCATCCAAAATTTAAATTTGCAATTATGGTAGTCTAGTATCATACTAAAAACGATGCAAGTAATTATGTTGACATTAAATGACTGTTAGAATATAGCTCTATACACTTTAAGTGTACATTTGTATAAATTGAAAAGGACCAACAACATATTGAATGTATGGAAAACCATTTCGTAAGAGTAGTTTCCCTTAGACTATAATTCATGTATCTATAGTTTACCATACTGGTAGTTGTTTTAACAAATCAACTGGATGCTGCATTTTGTTTCTTCCATCTTATGATGATACTCGACCTTGGGACTCAAACGTAGTGCTCAAAATGCATTATTCTGTAGGAAGTACCGATTTTTTTGGTGGGTGGGGGGGTTTAATGCCGAACATAGCCTTTTTTGGCAGTCAGCTTCGTATTAGCGACAATCGCGCCTACCACTGAGCTACGGCTTAAAGGACTTTTTAAGATAGCTGTTACAATCACAGGTTACTGTATCATTGATAAAGAAAAACAACGAAAACATTTTTTTTGGAAAATGTTTATACATGTATAGAAAAATATGAATTTTACAAACATATGTATCATTTCGTTTTAGTCTATTAATGATACCAATACCTGTGGTTAAAATGGGGGCTTATAGTAAAGGTACTCACACAATCCTTGGCTGGAATGTACCAGAGAAAGATTCCAGCAATAAAACCATAGGCTATACCAACGCAAACACCGATAGGTCCCTTAAATATTGTCACTATCAAATCACCTGCAAGCAAAAAACAACACATTTTGTCAGAACATAATGATTGACCTTTATATTCACCAATATATTGTATTGCAGGGTTCTTGTGCTGCATGTCCAACTATCTGTATAAACTGTGTTTAAGGAGAATGTATATACAAAAGGGGCGCCAAAACGTTCGTGCACTAACTTGGGTGTGCATTCGATTAGTTTTTGACTGATTTCATATATTTGATTAACTTGATTTCTATTAACAATTAAATATTGCTCAATACATGTATTGCTTTAACTTTAAAACAACAGGCATCTTTTGCATTGACGTTTACTCCTTTGAATGTATATTGTATGGCAAAAACGAATTTGTTCGTTAGTGCATGCGACAATTATAAACACAATGAAAATAAATGACAAATTATAAGATATATACCGTCAGAGAAGATAATTCCAAGAAATACAGAGAACCCTGTCACACACAGAACGTTGTCAAGGCCACCAGCCGCTAACAGCATAGTCGGAATACCTTTGGCTACACCGTAACGACGATCTTGTAAATTGACGAGGGAGGGAACGGTAACAGCTGGTGAAAGAGCTCCCATAATGCAACTGTAAAATACAAATTTAAATTATGCATTTAAACTACTATAACAAGTAATTTTAAAGTTAAATAATTATACGTTGACATCTTTGCATTTTTTTTATTTGCAATCAGTCGTTTGCATATTATCAAGGTTTTATTATTTGCGATAATGTTCTCCGAGTACCTTCAGGTATGGACGATTTTTGAAGGAACCAATTTGTTTTGTTGTAAGATATATTCTAAAGTATCACTTTAGTCCCTTTCTGGCTGTTGCATAAAAAGTTTGTATAGCATAATGCAAGCATATCCCCGTCCTGTTTAGTTCGGTTAAGATAAAAGCTGCTTTCATAAGATTATAATACTATAATAATAAATAAAACTAAAATGTAAAAAATAAAATAATTCACTTACCCAAGTAGAAAACTCCATAACCAAGGGAATCCCAGCAAGTATTTAGAGACAATAGTATTAGTGACAATTTCAGCAGCACATGGTAGGAATGCTAGACGTAGAACAGCCCAGGATAACTTCTTCAGTTTGACGATGTCCAAACCCAGACCGGCACGCGTTAGAATGACGGTCAGTGCGACTTTTCTGCAAGGGAGATAACACAAATATTTCAACTGCTAGTAAAGTTAATGGAGTGTGATTTATCTGCCCTTGATGTGCTTTATACGTTACATTGTCATCCTGACGGACGATTCTGATCTCTTTGCCTTAATGCAGTGCAATAGTACATTTACCGGAGACGAACGGACAAGGTCGAGTTTTACGAATGTTTGACAGACATTTCTCGTAATTTAAACGAACATCGGGTTAAGGTTGCCACGTTAAAGTATACAACACAACCATCGCGGGCATTTGCAGAGCAACAACCTCAGTATTAGTCCCAAAGTTTCTGTAAGTCGTTATATTTTATGGAGTTAATATCAGTAGAACAACAACCGCTAAACAACAATCCTGCTACTTCAAAAGAGCGTTGCTCTACTGAGGTTATATTGTATTTACAAACATTTAGAATGTTCATCCTACTGACCTTTTACCACCAATCATTGAATGTATCCACCCATACACCTGGGCAAAGCGGAGTATTATATCGACCGTGCCAAACCAAAACACCGTAACTCAATTCTGTCTTGTCACCATCTAAGTAACGCGATTGGCTATTTAAATGGCGACAAGATAGAAATGCGCGGGACGTCTAGCAGATGCGGATGCTGCAAAAAAAGTTTTCGCGCCAAAATTAAGTTACGGGGTTTTGGTTTGTCACCGTCGATAGGTTATTCTGAATCAGAGGAAGAATTCAAAGCGCGTGTTCTACCTTTAGTCCACCGCTATTCAGCTGAGACAGTCCCATCACAGAACACACACCATCACTTACCTTAATGTACCCGACCACTTGCTATCAATATTCGCACCAACAGATTTCACACCAGGAATATTTCTCAACATTAAACCAACGATCAACATACCTGAAATCATGACAATGATATACGTATACATTGCATTCTTATTTCAACCCAAACCCAAGAGATAATCCCAAAATTTTGGCTTCGCTAGATACCACCTGGTAAGAAAGAAAAACGGCTGGACCAAGAACAAAATGTAGGAGTACGTGTGTTATTCACAGAGTTGAACTACCACGGAAGATGGAGACAACTACTGTGTTGTTGAAGCCTCAACATGTCCATGTTATGTCCCATCGGGGATGAATTGTAGCTTAAATTACTGTCTGATAACAGTTGGTCTTTTTAAACAGGTTAAATATCTTTGTTAAATGTATTATAAGATATTGAAGTAGGACGCGCGCTTTTCCCCGTCTGTACCACTGTTTTCTTTGAGAAAAAAATAACCAGAAATGTTTCATCTTATGCATTTCCCACTTAATCCAGGTTATGGATAGGAACTTGTGTGAGGGTAAACTGTCAACGTGCCCCAATGAATGCATGTAAGTTACTTAAACATGAGTTAAACCGCGACAAAAAGATCAAAGACAAGGAAATTCGTGGAACGTGTATGACAAACTGGTAACAATGTATATCACACCGATGTACCTAATTATACAGTGTACACGTATACAAGATTAGTCAGAGTTCGCTATTTCATGGTAATACAGAGGTTCAAGGTTCAAGTCATTACTTAGACTGCAAGCATAGTAAACATACACCAACCACAGTTGATATAATTAATGTATACGTTTAATGAAAAATGATAATTGTAAACTTGTTTGTTATATTTTCTGGTTTGGTATGTTTTACAATGATGTTGGGGTCACAATAAGATTGTATAAAAAGTATACATGTAGTCTCAATTCTAGAAATAAATACGCCGGATGAAACGGATAAATTGTTGAGAAAAAAACGCTAAACAAGTGAAAATATACGAAAAAGCATTTAAAATACGTAGTCCGAACAGGCGTACCTATACGTATAGCGTAGACTGATTGATACATCGACATGAGACATCAAAACATTATACTATTCATAAGTGTTGCAACTTTTAAAATGACTACTCTTCCCAATATTTCTTTTCGTTTCTCCCGAGAGTATATCCCAATTGGCGTCGAGGTAATATTTACGAATTCCGCTAATTTATCAAATGCGCAAACATTTCCTCTCACGTTAATATTAATCTTCAAATAATTCAACTACGTCATAAAAACGTAAATCCATGTATTACCGCTCGCAAATTTGAAAAGTTTCCGCAACTTCTAATTTCGCTAACTTTTTGACACCGAGAAAATATTGTATTCACTTACATAAGCGTATTACTTTAAAGTAAATTTAGTTTGCCCTTTGCGAGGCTGAAGTAAACACATGTAGACATGTCGAAAGCATAGAGACATCGACCTTATTTAAGAAGAAAAACCACAATCTTGTTCCGGCTAGTTGTACATCATTAGATTGTTACTTAATTAACTAACTTATACATCACGTGCTAATAAGTACACGACACTAATTTCAGAATGATAAAATAAAGATGTTTACAGTCAAAACGACGCCAATGTAAATATATCCGCATTTCTACCATTTTTGTATATCCAAAAATAAATGACAACATGACGTAAATTTTCGCGAAACGTACATAGGGTTTTGTTTGATGAAAGTGAAGTGTTCCTTACTAACTGTGAGGGAAAACTAAATGCTTCTACCATTCATGACTGAATGGTCGGCAACTAACACCTTCATAAGTAAACACAAATGTTTCTCAATGTTGTAGTAATTTCGTTTAACCAAGACGAAAACAACCGTGTTAAAAACGGTACATGCATGTGGGAATTCTCTTCTAGAGGCCCGTAGTAAAACACAAGCAGAGCCGCGCAGTTTATTAAATTTTGTATCAACCGGGAGGGTCACAAAATGCTTGAATTCGTCTATAGAATTTTGGCGGGAAAATATGTCATTTTTTGCATGACAAATAAACGCATGTCGAATGCGTACACTTTACAACACGCCCTTATTTGGTATGTTAAACCAAAGGCCTTGGCGAGATTGTAGTATGGTAGCGTATAATAAAATCGCTATAAAAACGTATGCTCTGTGTTTAATTGTTATGATAGATGGGTCTACGACCCGTGTCATGGTGTTGTTTGGCGTAAGATCAAAACGAGGCTGGACCTTGTAACATTGTGTATTACTACGCGGTCACATGGTACTGAATATATCGGAAATGATTATGTCGGTTAATAAATTAGTAATATGTTGATAGAAAACACCATATGATTTTCTATTTATCACATGACTTTCCTTGTATCCAGGTTAGTATAGCCAGTACGTTATACGTACCACGTGTAGTATAAGATATTGATTTTTCCCAATAAATCAATGCGTATTTTGCGTTTTTAGTGTCATATGATAAAAAGAATCTATCACTCGTTGTCAATTGATATATTTATATTAAACTCGTTCAGGAAATATTATTAAGCTCGCCGGAGGCTCGCTTATTAAAATGTCCAAAACTATTTTAATATAAATTTATATCAATTAACAACTCGTGATAGATCCCCTATATACTTTTACACACCAAACAGGTTTATTATGGTAACATGTAATAACAAATTTAAACAGCTATTATTATAAATGATAAATGAAAGTCTAGCATCTTTGACAGAGCTCTAGCAGCGCTGGACGAGTCATCGAAAGGATGCTTGTTATTTGGTGTAATTGCTACAGTGCTAAGACCGCTGGTACTGCAATATCGCTATTTGTAGAGCGCTAACACGCACCTATAGATGAACGCTAGCACCATTTAAAGAGCGCACGACTGTCCGACGGATAAACTGTGTCAACTCTCAGGTTATTACTTATTTCTTTGAAATAGTATATTGCCAAGCATTTTGGTATTTGAACAGGGTCACCTGTTCATGGCAGGCGTAGAACATTCTCCGACAAGACTATGATTCTAAAACTAGATTCGAGTGGTCATTCGCTGGGATGCCTTCGCGTATTATCGCCTTGCAGTACTTGTAGCGCATTTCTTAAAATTTGACAAAACTTACCGAGTAGCGGAGGTAGATTGACGAACGAGATGATATATCCACCGATAGCGCAGCAGACAAACAGGATGAGGAGGGAATAAAAGTTGCCACCGGGTAGCGCTTCCTGATGTGTCCACGAATACAAAACGATCCAAATCTGTAGGCAGACGACGAAAAACTGTAGATATGTTGCCAAGTTTCCATGTGGGGGTAACCGGAAGCCGTCTTTGATTCTTTGGCATAATGTTGGGTTTTCCGGAAGTGGATTGTGACTGGTTAGACACGGTATGCAACATCGAACGCAGTTTTCATCAAGGCGCGTGCACCTGTCGACTTCTTCATCGTCTGTGACGTCATACTTTACAACATTGACGCCATTAGGCCCACCATTTGCAAACTTCTCTTTTGTGGTGTAGTCTGCGGACGCTCTGACGTCACGCTGACGTAATTCATGATTTTCACTCATTTCCTTGTTCTCTGGTCAGGGTCTGCGTTATTCCTGAAATACAACAATGGGTGTTTGTTAGAAAACAATATAAGTGTTTAAGGTACCCACTAAAACCACATTGCAACCACACGTCAGCATTATTGTACGATAAATTCATCACAAATATTGCTTTACTACTGAATATGCAGGGTGAAGGTATTACGATTTTGTTTTTAATTCGGAGGTGTTAGCTAGACTTTGTTTTGTACATTCGTTGATTAATTTCACGGAGAAACAACCGATCAAAATTGTGGTGATTTTAAACAAGTTTATCAAAAATACTAGTATGCCTTTTTGCTGTACGGAGTGTTTCAATATCGTTTTATGATGCAGTTGCCATTGCTCGGCACTTTCATTACGCAATTTAAACAAACTCGTCATTCCAAGCATGCTTTATTGAAATGCGTCGTGGGAATATTTATTAAATTATTTGCATAAATTTGCATATTTTATTACGTAGCACAGAAGACGCAATTTGTGTACATCAGTATCACTACAACAGGACATCAAACGACTGTTTTGTGTACGGATGTCAAACTGTCATGTACATATCATGTCAACTATGATATAGGCCTACAAACGTACTTATATAATTATTTCACAACCTACTTGTACTGGTTCAGTTTTGCGCAGCGATATAATTTGATAAACAACGTTTGATAACACAACATAAATTGCTACTTGTAACGTTATGCAGTAAAACTTTGTTAAGACGAGCACCTACAATATGAGCACCTGGCATATTTCGAGCAAATTTCAAAGTCCTGGCGAATTTGCTAAATATATGCTGTAAACTTATGTCTCAACGCTATGTCGAGCTCCCGGTTTATTTCGATCATTTGACTTGTCCCCATTAGTCCTCGATATAACGAGGTTTTACTGTGCTAGAAACTGCTGCTAAGATTTAATAAGCTGTTATATTTCAATGCTAACGATGATCAAACTCCAACAGTTAATTAAAAGAAAATTAAAACTCAGTATTCGTCATTTAGACAGTTACCACTTTCACGCAGACTAGCAATTGTTTATTTTTAAGGTCATTGAATGCCATCAATCGTAACGACTCGGGTATTTCCGTAACTGAGAAATACGCACGTTCGTTAGATAAACGCCGAGGAGTTCCGATTGTTTTGCGATACAAAGTATGACGTCATACTGGGTTGTAATCCGGGTATATTATGATACAGAGCACTATACCATGTACGGGTAAAATTGTAGATAAGCAGCGTCAAGGTTATACTCAATGTGTAAGCGGGTCATGTTAATAGCCCAAGGTAATCTACTGATTATATTTGAGGTTATAATATTTTCATTTTAATCTTCATGCCAACATGACGTAGTTTGTGAAATATTGTTTACTTCCACTGTGACGTCACGGTGATTTATCACATCGTCACCTCATTCTGATCACCTCGGCCTTTAAACATTGCCGGAGACAAACGGAAATGACCGAGCTTTCAAGATTGCTCGTCGCCAGAGATACATTGTAATAGGCCGGAGATAAACGGAAATGGTCGAGCTTTCAGGATTGAGTCGACACGTGTTTACCAGACAATGAATAAAGCTCACGCGATTTTTAACTGACAAATAATTCGCAAGTTCGGGTGTCAAGAACTAGTATACTCGATATTAAACACGCAACCTTACCCATAAACATGCTTCTTCAGACGATTTTGACGTATGAAACAATTGAAAGTAGAAAATTGACAGGAAATTGACAGTTCCTGTCAACATACTGTTGTATTTTTACTTGTAGCGTATCAATATGTTTGTTTCTTGACTAATTATTCGTAGCGGCTGTCAGTCAAAATCCTTTATGCATGTTTAAATGTTTCATAGGTAGATAGGACACTTTTATTTAACATTTCAATTTATAACCAAAAAATTCAGAACATTTTGTGCTCGTTATGCTGGACATGAATGTGTATCAAGAATTGTCTAAAACCTTTAGCAAGGTTTCCATAAATATTCGAACTTACCCGTCGTCAAACCTGATTTGCCATTTGAACCGGTCGAAGCATGTTAAGGTACAAATAAACTCATTGAACGAAACCACACGAAGATTAACTTGTTCCGGTTCAAACGCTTTCAACTTTGCTTATTTATAACCTGTTCCTACGGCCTTGTTGGTAAGTATAGCTAATTATTCATACGTTGAGTAGACACTTTTGTATAAACGTATGTTTATTTCATTAATAAACTACTTTGTCGCCTAATCCTGAACGTTAATTAGTAAATATAACACACATAGGGGCTAGAATAGATATACGAAGAGACTTTCTGTTGCCTACTCAGTACTGTCCATGTTCCCAAACTATGGGTCTGTCACAAACGATAATCATTTATGGCTTATTATGCATATGTTATGGCTCAGTCACACTTCAACGTATTTATATTGACATTTGTATGTCAAACGTACGAGCATTTCAACAAACGCGCGGGTGTTATGTAGAAACGTATATGTAGGGTCAATTTTACACAAGTTAAGCACACGCTGAAATACGTGACATTATGTGTCGGATGCCGATTCAAGTAAAAATGATTCACCAGGTGCCACTTAATGGTAGCAATACGGACTTTAGTCTTGCAAACACTGTACTTGATGACTATGTTGCATAAGTTCTACATTCGTCAGGAACGCCAGATAAACGGTGGACACACACGGAACTGAACTACACATGTGTTACGGGGATGCTCATGATACATTCGGCGTTCGTTACCGCAACACGTTTTAGTACGATTGCGATATTAGATACTTTTACATAGAGTTTTATGATCTTAAGCCGCATTGTTTCATTTACAAGTAACATATTGCAGAAATGTCAAAACGAACCATAAGTAACTTAACGTCATTGGTGTGGTCTACGGACATATCGTGTTCGGTTACACACGCATAAATCTTGGGCTTGTTTATAAATCAACGCTGAACCACAGCCTAAACTGCGATATGAATTAATATAGTGTAAAACGATTCAATTGAGTCAAAACATCAAACATTATTCATGTTTCCTGCATCGTGGTTAACCGTGCAATAGTGAAGTTATTTGCATATATTTCCCACAGTTAGGTGCGACCGGGGTATGATATATTCCCCACAGTGTGTTGTGACCGGTGTATAAGATATTTCCCACATTGTAGTGTGACCGGGGTATAAAATGTCTCACACTACTAATGGTGTGATCGGGATATAAGATATCCCACTCAGTGTGGTGTGACCGGGGTTTAAGATATCTCACACAGTGTGATGTGACCGATGTATTATACTGTATTGAGGTTAATCATACAATAACTGATTGCTTTGTTTTTTACGTCGTCCCTATTTAGTATTCACGTATTTTTGTCATAAAGCAAGTTTATGTAGAATATGTTAATTTGTACGATAGATTTATTGCATATTAATCATAATGTTTATACAACCTGCGTCTTGGTCTGTGTTAACCAATGGGTGATCGTGAGTACATAGTCTTGCTATGAATTGCGACGAGGTTCAGCGTGTAAATGTTTGCGTCTTCGTTTTAGTTAACCAATGAATGAGCAAATATCTTTCTACGAATGATGCGACGATGCTATGCGTGCAAATGCTTGCGTCCTTATCTGCGTTAACCAATGGGTAATCGTGAGTACAGAGTCTTGCTCATTCTGATAACCTCGGTATTTTCCATGTAATACGTGTATTTACCGGAGACAACGGAAATGGCCGAGTTTTCACGATTGAGTCCTGCTATGAATGGGGCGATTTGTGCTAATGCTTGCGTCTTAATCTTCGTTAACCAATGGATGAACCCAAAATAATGCAATGAATGAAGTACGGAATTCCTTTAGGGCCAATATACAGTTTCGCCTTTTATTAAAGTAATCAGAAACGCGAAAACACGAAAACACGAAAGTACGAAGATACGAAAGTACGAAGATGAAAACGCATAAACGCGAAAGTACGATGATTAAAACGAGAAACAATTTCGTATCTGTTTTCGTCTTCGTACTTTCGTATCTTCGTCTTCGTACTTTCGTATCTTCGTCTTCGTACTTTCGAGTTTTCGTACTTTCGTATCTTCGTACTTTCGTATCTTCGTACTTTTGTATCTTCGTACTTTCGTGTTTTTGTCTTCGTACTTTCGTATCTTCGTCTTCTTAATTTCGTAACTTCGTATCTTCGCGTTCCAGATAACATCATTAATAAGCGATGGCCCTAACGGAATTCCGTAATGAAGAGCAAAGACTGGGTTTCGCAAAATACGTAACCTGCTTCGCTGTATGCGTGAGAGGTGGACAGTTTGAATATTGTGAAGTGGTCTGGTGACACGGCTAGTTAAGCATAGGTTCCATAGGTCATTTTTTTGCATCGGCGATGTACTCCCGATTTCAATAAATGAGCGTCTGGAGGCATCTGGAACAGGGATTTTAAAAGAACCCTTCCCTATACCACGAGATTCCTTTTCCCCGATGCATCCCGATGTTCTTTTATACAATCGCGAGTACATCACCGATGCAAACATGTTCATGTGGGCCTAGGCTTAATTTTTGAGCATTAAAATTTTGCTACAAGTTGGTGTTGGTTATGGTGCTGGATTCTAAAAAAGCTTTTTTTCACGAGTTGGTCATGAAGTTTGAGATCTATAACCTTAGCCACACTTGCAGTCATCGTGGTTACTAGTATATTAAATGAGTGACCCAAAAATGTAAGGCTTTCTTTTGGCTGCCGTACAACCATCGCAACAGGTGGATGCGTGTTTCGTCTAAGTTCAACTCATACACAATTTACAAAATTACAAATACATCGTGTTTCATATGTTTATCGTCATATTATAGTAGGGAGACAATTTGTGTACAAAACAATAAAAAAAGAGTAATGAGGGAGAATTGTTATAGTATAATTTATATACACACACGGATAAACAACCGTAATGTATAAAACAAAAACTAACTATCACATAAACATGTTTTTATTGTAAGTACACGAAGTTTACGATCTAATTAATGTTCACCTTACATCATTGTAACGAACTTATTTCAATATAACGAATTCTTCTTAAAACGAACTTTAATACCAAAATTTATTGTCCATTGTTAATTTGTTATATTACATGACTTTCCTTGTATCCAGGTTAGTATAGCCAGTACGTATAACGTTATACGTACCACGTGTAGTATAAGGTATTGAGTTTTTCCAATAAATCAATGCGTATTTTGCGTTTTAGTGTCAAATGATATAAAGAATCTATTACTCGTTGTCAATTGATATATTTATATTGAACTCGTTTAGGAAATATTTTTAAGCTCGCCAGAGGCTCGCTTAATAAAATTTCCAAAACTCGTTTAATATAAATTTGTATCAATTGATAACTCGTGATAGATCCTCTATATACATTATAAACGATTACAAGTTTGCCGGCCCCTATTTGAAGAATCACGTGATTTGCAGAACAGTAGAATCACGTGACCATGGAATCGATAACCACGTGCTACTGAAAAAGCAGAGCATGTGATATTTTTTCTCAAATCAGAGTTTGACTTTGAGAAGAATCTCACCGAGTACTGAGTTGTAGCTACTTAAAAGTAGTTAATTATTAATTTTGAACACTCTTTTAATTGTAAAAACCAATCGAGTTTGAACCTAAACTACAGTGTGATGAGGTTTAATTCATTTAGAACGCTTTCAAGGCACAAAAGCCCTGGTGGAAACAGAAAATTAAATTAAATTGTTTAGAGCAATGTGACCTTAACTTTAAAGCAAAACGCGCTTGTAAAATAAATTTTGAAAATATATTATGAAGAATTCACAACTTTAGTTTTATATTAATATTGCTAAAATATAAAAAACTAAAGCAATGTGTAGTATACGTGCAGTATACCATCGTTAATCTGCGCTTCTTTTTAGTGTTAATGTATTAAAATCCACGCTTTTTAAAAAGAAAACAATCTGCAAAAAGATATTCGAGATTTCGACTTCCAAAATCAAAATACATGTTGTTCTTTAGTGTTGTCATTATTACTAAAAAAAATAAAGCAGATTTTATTTTTGCTTAATTACACGTTACTGATTCATTCTTTTTTCAAATTCAAATAAAAAATAGATATATATCATGTTGCTGTTGTTGAAAGGAAATGAAAATATAAAAATCAGTAAAGATTAATAAGGTCCACATGTTTATGTTTCCTAATAATAATAATCATAATAATAAAACTTTACTTACCAATTAACGTAATAAATAATTCCGTTTAAAACAAAATTAGAATCTGAAGTTCTTAATTTTTCTAACAACTTTTACTCTAACAATCAGCGCACAGTGTCCATGCAGGGGAGTTTTGGGTTCAGTTGTAATGCGATGGTAATGAACTCGTTCACGTGCCAATAACGTAAATACGTAAATGTCGTTATATGTCAAACGAACGCTTGAAAACGTCACAATTACAACGCTTGAGTGACCGCGAGGATAATTAACAAACTCACGTCAGACGACAATAGTCACAAATCAAATACCTCGAACCCTTGCCTTTTTTACTCCACGTTAAAGTTCGGGTTTTATAGCTATGTCCAGAAATATTAGCTTTTTTGTATAAATCAAGTAAATTTGACAATTACTAGTAACCAAAATAGAAATTATGAAAAAGCAAAATATTCGTTGAATCTATTACTTGCTTAATACGAAGCATGTGGACCATAATGAAAATTGGTTTACCAATTATGTTATCCACTGAAAATAAAGACGTTATTATTATTATTTTTATTATTATTATTACGCTCAAGACGAATTATTGTTGACTTGTTGGTACCGTTTGCTAAAATATTAGCTGAGAGCGATGTATAGCCTAATATTTAACCCCAAGAAGAAATCTGGGCTCAGAACATTTTTTTCAAAGTCATAATAGTTCAAAGTTTTGAGTGGGCCTCAAAATGTACTATATAATGGAAGCATAAGAAGGGTCATGATTTTGTAGCACAAATTAAATGATATACATACACTTGGGGCGCCGCTTCTTCAGATAATTTTGCACTAAAGCCTGTGGGTTATCATTAAACTGTGGCATGAATATCAGCCATGTAACATTTCCTCCCCCATGATAGCTAGACATTGTTACCCCTGATGACATTTATTTGGACACTTCACCTTGGATCAGTTACGTATCAAGCAAATGACGTCAGAGCAAATTGTATGTATCTATACTTTATTTTATATTTACCTTATCGAACCCATGCAGATACCACTGGGGCCCAACAGAGATCGGTCAAATGTCGAGACATGTTATGATGCGACAACCCAGATATTTGTGTAGGCCTACATTACTGCATTTTTATCTCTTGCATTATATATAATCATTGACCTTCGGATGAACAAAATTGTCTGTCCTGGGTCTGGGGCAAAACATGTACAGAAAAAATTTGACTTGACATAATTTAACGTCAGAGACCAGGAGATAACCCGTGATCCAGTAGTCATGTGGTGCTGGGTTACGTGGTCTTAAAGTAGTCACGTGGTTCTACCCGTTCAATAATTGTGCATGCAAAACAATAATATGACAAAAATCGGACGGTGAAAACAGACTTCAACTTAATCACCGAGCACATAAAACTTAAACACAGTAACACGTGACCAACGGTGGTATTACCATAGTAACGCGCTACCACCCCCGACCGACGTAACGTACCATTTTCACTAGTTCAACTACAATGTAGTTATAAATTTCGAATTAATTAATTGACATTCCCATATGTTTATGATTATTGCATGATATTATCATAATATTTGGTTAAAGTATTAAGTTGTTTGGACGTTTGAGTTTGAACTGAGAAGTATTTGATCTATGCCTGTCACGTATTCATCAGAATGCCGATGAATTTACACAAGAATTCGTGCGACTATCAAATCGTGCACTTGTTTTGGAAATACACAACAAAAACACATACG
Source organism: Spisula subtruncata (assembly GCA_963678985.1). NCBI lineage: Eukaryota > Metazoa > Mollusca > Bivalvia > Venerida > Mactridae > Spisula > Spisula subtruncata. The sequence goes on along the minus strand of OY787678.1, from coordinate 25,147,615 downwards.
CTGCTAATGCGAGCAAACAGAGAACATGCATTATTCATTGTCCCTGTCTTTTAGTTGCAAAATCGCATTTCTGAAGAGCAGCATGGTATTAAAAATGATACAGGGATCGGACGAAACTTGCATGTAGACTTACCTATTATAGTGTTGTATGTATCACGTGGACATTCTATCGGTTGTCCCGATCCAGGTTGACATATGCTCTATAGAAAAATTTACGGGAATGGTTTCCACTAAATGGTCACCGAAAAGCCAATGAAAGGATCTCAAAACACTCTGAGATAGACCACATAACACCATTTGAAGGACTCATGTACATATATTGTCCAGGGGTCATTCCTATGGTATTAAAGGGTCTAATACATAGTGTCTCGGGGTCCTTCCAAGGGATTCTCGGGGTCCTTCCAATGGTCACCAGGGCTCTATAGAAAAATCTACGGGAATTGTTTCCACTGAATGGACACCGAAAAGCCAATGGAAGGATCTCAAGACACTGAGATAGACCCTATAACACCATTTGAAGGACTCATAGACATACAGTGTCTAGGGGTCATTCCTATGGTATTTAGGGGTCCAATAAATAGTGTCTCGGGGTCCTTCCAAGGGATTCTCGGGGTCCTTCCAATGGTCACCAGGGCTCTATAGAAAAATCTATAGGAATGGTTTCCACTAAATGGTCACCGAAAAGCCAATGAAAGGATCTCAAAACACTCTGAGATAGACCACATAACACCATTTGAAGGACTCATGTACATATATTGTCCAGGGGTCATTCCTATAGTATTTAAGGGTCCAATACATAGTGTCTCGGGGTCCTTCCAAGGGATTCTCGGGGTCCTTCCAATGGTCACCAGGGCTCTATAGAAAAATCTACCGGAATTGTTTCCACTGAATGGACACCGAAAAGCCAATGGAAGGATCTCAACACACTCTGAGATAGACCCCATAACACCATTTGAAGGACTCATAGACATACAATGTTCAGGGTCATTCCTATGGTATTTAGGGGTCCAATAAATAGTGTCTCGGGTCCTTCCAAGGGATTCTCGGGGTCCTTCCCATGGTCACCAGGACTCAATAGAAAAATCTATGGGAATGGTTTCCACTGAATGGACTCCGAAAAGCCAATGGAAGGATCTCAAGACACTCTATAGAAAAATATACGGGAATGGTTTCCACTGAGTGTCTCCGAAAAGCCAATGGAAAGATCGCAAGACACTCTGAGATAGACCCCATAACACCATTTAAAGGACTCATAAACATACAGTGTCCAGGGGTCCTTCCTATGTTATTTAGCGGTCCTAAAAGTAGTGTCTTGGGTCCTTCCAAGGGATTCTCGGGGTCCTTCCAATGGTCACCAGGGCTCTACTAGACAAAGATCTATACAGGAATGGTTTCCAATGAATGGACTACCTACGAAAAGCCAATGGAAGAATCTCAGCACACTCTGAAATATACCTCATAACACCATTTGAAGGACTCATAGACATACATTGTCCAGGGGTCATTCCTATGGTATTTAGGGGTCCAATAAATAGTGTCTCGGTGTTCTTCCAAGGGATTCTTGGGGTCCTTCCAATGGTCACCAGGGCTCTACTAGACAAAAATCTACGGGAATGGTTTCCACTGAATGGTCACCGAAAAGCCAATGGAAGGATATCAAGACACTCTGAGATAGACCCCATAACACCATTTGAAGGACTCATAGACATACAATGTCCAGGGTCATTCCTATGGTATTTAGGGGTCCAATAAATAGTGTCTCGGGGTCCTTCCAAGGGATTCTCGGGGTACTTCCAATGGTCACCAGGACTCTATAGAAAAATCTACGGGAATGGTTGGCACTGCATGGTCTCCGAAAAGGGCAATGAAAGGATCTCAAGACACTCTGAGATAGACCCCATAACACCATTTGAAGGACTCATAGACATACAGTGTCCAGGGGTCATTCCTATGGTATTTAAGGGTCCAATACATAGTGTCTCGGGGTCCTTCCAAGGGATTCTCGGGGTCCTTCCAATGGTCACCAGGACTCAATAGAAAAATCTACGGGAATGGTTGGCACTGCATGGTCTCCGAAAAGGCAATGGAGGGATCTCAAGACATTCTGAGATACTAGTAGACCACATAACACCATTTGAAGGACTCATAGACATACAGTGTCCAGGGGTCATTCCTATGGTATTTAAGGGTCCAATACATAGTGTCTCGGGGTCCTTCAAAGGGATTCTCGGGGTCCTTCCAATGGTCACCAGGGCTCTATAGAAAAATCTACGGGAATTGTTTCCACTGAATGGACACCGAAAAGCCAATGGAAAGATCTCAAGACACTGAGATAGACCCTATAACACCATTTGAAGGACTCATAGACTTACAGTGTCTAGGGGTCATTCCTATGGTATTTAGGGGTCCAATAAATAGTGTCTCGGGGTCCTTCCAAGGGATTCTCGGGGTCCTTCCAATGGTCACCAGGGCTCTACTAGACAAAAATCTCCGGGAATGGTTTCCACTGAAAGGATTCCGAAAAGCCAATGGAACGATCTCAAGACACTCTGAGATAGACCCCATAACACCATTTGAAGGACTCATAGACATACATTGTCCAGAGTCATTCCTATGGTATTTAGGGGTCCAATAAATAGTATATTGGGGTCTTTCCAAGGGATTTTCGGGGTCCTTCCAATGGTCACCAGTGCTCTACTAGTAAAATCTACGGGAATGGTTTCCACTGATTGGACTCCGGAAAGACAAGTGAAGAATCTCAAGTCACTTTCCGATAGACCCCATAACACCATTTGAAGGACTCATAGACAAACAGTGTCCAGGGGTCATTCCTATGGTATTTAGGGGTCCAATAAAATGTTTCTTGGGGTCCGTCCAAGGGATTCCCGGGGTCCTTGCAATGGTCTATAGAAATATCTACGGGAATGGTTTCCAATGAATGGACTCCGAAAAGCCAATGGAAGGATCTCAAGACACTCTGAGATAGACCCCATAACACCATTTGAAGGACTCATAGACATACATTGTCATGGGGTCATTCCAATGGTATTTAGGGGTCCAACAAATAGTGTCTCGTGGTCCTTCCAAGGGATTCTTGGGGTCCTTCCAATGGTGACCAGGGCTCTATAGAAGAATCTACGGGAATGGTTTTCTCTAAATGGACACCGAAAAGCCAATGGAAGGATCTCAAGACACTCTGAGATATCCCCATAACACCATTTGAAGGACTCATAGACATACGAGGGGTGATCAATATATTCGAGGACTTTTCATTTAGCAACTTCATATTAGCAACAAGGCTTAAAGCCATTTAACATCATTCGAAGTAAGATGTCTCCGACCGAATGCACTAATAAAATTATATGATTCATACAATGGGCGCGTAACGTTGGACGTCACGCGACGTCATTCCAAGCGTCACCGTCGGAACAGCACATAGCTCCTTTCTGGACTTATACCCGGTTCCATGTATGAGACTGGTTGTCTTTTACTACTGAAATAAGTAGTTAATAGCCGATTCTGGAATGTGAGATGGAATAAAAAGAGTATCGATGCGTTATTGGAAACAAACATCGGAAAAGAGCGGTTGGCTTTACAAAAGTAGATTATTTCAATTAAGACTGAAACAGGACCTATCAGGTTTAGGACGCATTATCGAGATAACCCTTTTGATTTGGAGTCAACGATTTTATGTGTTGTAGCCTATACTAGACTTCGTTCTTGCCAGTTACATTTGATTGAGACCTGTGCGTCTTATTTCGCAGAATTTAACGGAAAGTGTCCCTAACGCGGTGTTATTTTTGCTATTTATCCTTAATTTATCGACTCAACCGTTTGGCAGAGACCCTTTAATCACATAAACAATGGAATCATATGAAAATGGCTCACTGAAAGCGAATAGAATCCATGCACAATTTAGTCAAGTCATTTTGGAGGTATCGCGAGGAATTTACAAGTTTCGCGTTAATTTTCATAGCGTGTCGTTTCTCAGAAATGACGTTACGCTGGAGATGCTCGACGGTGCGCGCTTCACCATGGTTACAAAAAGTGAGGTCACCAAGTAAATAGTGACGTTATCACAAAGAAAATTAGACAAATCGCACGATAATTGATTGATCTGCATCAGCATGTAATTTCATTACTCTAGTTCCAATATTTCAAAATTGAGAAGGAAAGTCCTCGAATATATTGATCACCCCTCGTGTATTGTCCAGGGGTCATTCCTATGGTATTTAAGGGTCATAAAATAGTATCTTGGGGTCCTTCCAAGGGATTGTCGGGGTCCGTCCTATGGTCACCAGGGCTCTACTAGTAAAATCTACGGGAATGGTTTCCACTGATTGGACTCCGGAAAGACAATGGGAGAATCTCAAGACACTCTCAGATAGACCGCATAACACCATTTGAAGGACTCATAGATATACATTGTCCAGGGGTCATTCCTATGGTATTTAGGGGTCCAATAAATATTGTCTCGGGGTCCTTCCAAGGGCTTCCCGGGGTCCTTCCAATGGTCTATAGAAAAATCTACGGAAATTGTTTCCACTGAATGGTCTCCGAAAAGCCAATGGAAGGATCTCAAGACACTCTGAGATAGACCCCATAACACCATTTGAAGGACTCATAGACATACATTGTCCAGGGTCATTCCTATGGTATTTAGGGGTCCAATACATAGTGTCTCGGGGTCCTTCCAAGGGATTCTCGGGGTCCTTCCAATGGTCATCAGGGCTCTATAGAAAAATCTACGGGAATGGTTTCCACTGAATGGACACCGAAAAGCCAATGGAAGGATCTCAAGACACTGAGATAGACCCTATAACACCATTTGAAGGACTCATAGACATACAGTGTCCAGGGGTCATTCCTATAGTATTTAGAGGTCAAATAAATAGTGTCTCGGTGTCCTTCCAAGGGATTCTCGGGGTCCTTCCAATGGTCACCAGGGCTCTATAGAAAAATCTATAGGAATGGTTTCCACTGAATGGTCACCGAAAAGCCAATGAAAGGATCTCAAGACACTCTGAGATAGACCCCATAACACCATTTGAAGGACTCATAGACATACAGTGTCCAGGGTCATTCCTATGGTATTTAGGGGTCCAATAAATAGTGTCTCGGGGTCCTTCCAAGGGATTCTCGGGGTCCTTCCAATGGTCACCAGGGCTCTACTAGTAAAATCTACGGGAATGGTTTCCACTGATTGGACTCCGGAAAGCCAATGGAAAAATCTCAAGACACTCTCAGATTGACCCTATAACACCATTTGAAGGACTTATAAACATACAGTGTCCAGGGGTCATTCCTATGGTATTTAGGGGTCCAATAAAGAGTGTCTCGGGGTCCTTCCGATGGTCACCAGAGCTCTATAGACAAAACTCTACGGGAATGGTTTCCACTGAATGGACTCCGAAAAGCCAATGGAAGGATCTCAAGACACTCTGAGATAGACCCCATAACACCATTTGAAGGACTCATAGACATACATTGTCCTGGAATCATTCCTATGGTATTTAGGGGTCATAAAATAGTATCTTGGGTCCTTCCAAGGGATTCTCGGGATCCTTCCAATGGTTACCTGGGCTCTACTAGAAAAATCTACGGGAATGTTTTCCACTGAATGGACTCCGAAAAGTAATGGAAGGATCGCAAGACAGTCTGAGATAGACCCCATAACACCATTTGAAGGACTCATAGACAAACAGTGTCCAGGGATCCTTCCTATGGTACTTAGGGGTCCTATGAATTACGACATGGTGTCAAGTCAATTTCCTTTTATTTTCTAGAAGTTCTTTTACTAATTTCCTAGGCTGCTAATGCGTTCCAATGGTCTTTCTAATGGTATCCGCGGCTTATATTGATTACAGGACGACCTATTGGTGACTACCTGTCTATTGTAATGACTATTTGAACTATTCAGTGTACATTAATTGAGTACCTAATACATGTATATTTCAGTTAAAAAATACATGTACTGATTCTGTAGAATACGAATCGCTGATTAACATGTTTGGCCTTCCTCTCATCTTCCGTCTTTCACTCATTTCTGTCTTAGGTTGATCGGTCTGCCACACCAAACTGGATTGTTTTCCTCAATCACACCAAAAAACTGCAAAATCAAAATATAACCAAACCATATAAATTCTGTGGAGTGAATGGAATACATGAATTCATGTGTAATATACACATAGTATTGATGTTGCAATAGAGTTTGTAAAACAGGCCAGATTTTAAGAAAATTTCGTAACACAGACACGATGCAAGTAAATTGGAAGTGAAATGAAGAACTCAAATTATGCGTGCTTGAATAGACGTTTTTACCATTTGTGATGGTGTGATCATTCAAGCTTGACGAAATCGAACAGAAATAGGTTCAACATAAACACTAAGGGTACGCAAATGGACTGTGTTCCTAAAAAGTTAACTTTTCCAAAAAAAAATGAATTTTTAATTAAGATGCAGAACGTTTGGCTTAGAATTAGAAGGTCGTAAGTGGCACTTACGACCTTTTAAGATTCAGACATATTTAGAATAAGCATCACAAGGCGCTTCTAATGAGCCCATTTTCATAAAAATCTGAAATTGTCATGATGACCAAAATGAAGTTTTAAAAACGTGTTTTCCCATAGGTAAAGACTAAATTACAGACAGTTTTCTCTTGTTTTCTCAATATATCGATTTGGTAGTTACGACCTTCTTGTTCTAAGCCATCGATATATCCATAATAAATAAGTACATTGTTTGTTTCCAGTACCTTTTTGATATATACATTTTACAACACAACATACACATATAGCATAATACCTTGCATCAAGATTCAAGTATAGTTATTACATGTACGTCTTTTCCTTATTTGACAACGACGTACTGTATAGTTTAGCACAAAACCACGAGGGAGAGTTCTATGGAACGCCCTAGCTGGCTTATGATGACCATGTTCTGTTTGTTATGTGGATTATTTAATATGTTATGTGGCATCTAATATAATAAAAAATCTACATAACAGGAATCTACATAACATAATTTGGAATCCACATAACAAAATAAAACATCCGCATAAAATAATAAGTAATCCACATATGATAATATTAAATACATATAACATAATATAGAATCAACATAACATAACATAGAATCCACATAACATAATAAAATATGCACATTAGATAATAGAACATGCACATAACATAAACAGTAATCCACATAACATACAAATTTAACTCACATTAAATAATACATGTAAGGAATACACATAACATAAAATTGAATCCACATAAACAATAAAGACTTTACATCACCTAATAAAAAACCTCATAACACAGAATCCACACAGCACTATTAAGAATCCACATAACATAATAAAAAATCCATATAACATAATTAAGAATGCACATGCCATGACATAGAGTCCACATAACATAATAAAAAAATCCACATAACATAATATAGAATTCACATAACATACTATAGATTCCACATAACATAATATAGAATCCACGTAACATAATAAAGAATTCAGCCAATCTACGTGATATAAGTACCAAAGCAAAATGTCATTGAACTTTGAAGACATAAGAGGTTGTATTCATAAAAATGACTCACCATTATTGTACAAGAACGGACAATTTAGAAAATCTTTATGTGATATGGAATCATTTTGCTTGCAACCTCTGCCAACATAGTTCATCGAAAAATTGATTATGTTCTATATACACATGTCTAATAAATGTTATGTTATTATGTTATCTTATATAATTCTATAATAAAGATGTTTCTCCCGAACCCGGACCAACATTTGCATGTTACACAGTCACGTAAACGATTTGATATCATAAAATATGATTACTTTCTCGCCATTTATCACTCTGCTATTTAATCAATTGCATTATTGGTGTATTGTAAAAAGTCCTTTTCAGGACTAAATATGCAAATAAAACTATATTCTATTCTATTAATTTATCTATCAACCATTTCTTCAAATATCACATGCTATACACAATCAGACAATGACAAAAAGTATGGGACCAAGAACTGAGTATTGTCGCACTCCAGCTGTAATTGGTGTAGACTCTGAGTCTGACAGAGTTCCTGACAGATACTACATCAGTGCATTGTCAAATTTCGACCTTCTGATACTGTCTGTCCTGACGAAAACAGCTAAAATAATAGAATAACAACAGTAATTCATTATAATACATGTAGATAGAATAGTACATTAAACAACACTTACAATATCATTTAGCTGGTGCGAGCATATCACTATCCTGTACACAACTCGACTTCATGTCAGCCATAGGGGTCTGTAACGTCTTCCACCCCATTCACTGTTTAAGGATAACAGTTATGTCAGCTACACGACGTACACAGGTATAAATGATATAAGTGTTCAAAATTTCAAATCTATACACCTGAAATTACCCGTGACCTGTGTATAGGTGACAACACGTGATATATCTATTGTTCGGACCAGCGAGTTTATTTTAAAGTCCCATAAAGTCTCAGAAATAGCAATATTTTACTAACAAATAAGACCGTGAAACATTGGCAGGTTATAGAGCTCCCCAAATGTCATAGAATCAGCATATATTTGATCTATGTTGACTTTTATCCTAAGAATAATAAATTCCGCAAATCGTCAACTTGTAAACAAAGGAGTATTTTGTCCACCACACAAAATACTCCTTTGTTTACAATCTGAAATCGACGGGTCGTTCCGAAGACAGTACGTAAAGTTCCGTAATATATCGAGGACACATATATTGATGACCAGTTTATGCGAGTACATGTATATGCATTTAAATAAAAGTCAAATACCGACCGGTATCCTCCGGTACTGGTAATCGCCGATATCACATTGCACTATGTTGTATAGGGTAATCGAGTGTAATATATCACGGGTAATTTAAAGGGTAGATTGTTTTCATTAGGTTATAATATAACATATTGAGAAGTAAAGTGTCTATTTAATATTGTTTTAGACCTTACGTCAACTAGACCCCGGTACTATGCGGAAGGGATGCCGATTACAACATGCTCGTTTCGGGAACCCTTCAAGTTCATTTAATGAAAAGCATGGATACTGGCGAGAATAAGTAACATGGGGCGCGCTGAGGGTGTCAGAATGACAAAAATCCAGACATGTATGCTAAAACGTCATTTTGAAAAATGCGATATTTATAATAACATGGGGTTTAGCTCGAATTAGTGCGAGGAACTTATTTTCTATCAATAAAATTGGACAGTATCGAGGTTTCGATTATTTGTATTCTTCTAAAAGCAATTTGTTAAAAACTAATTTATAAAGACACGTGGCCAATCAGAAATTCGTTCAATGTATGCATGAATCTGACGTCATGAGCGTGTTCCACATGGCTCATTCTCACAAATTGTAGTGTTTTTAAGAAAAGTCAATCAACAGGGAACAAATTGATATACCAAGTACGATAATATTCCAAGCTGTTTACGAGACCAACGTGCAAAAAATATTTGCCGTTACGCATGGATGATTTTTTACATGAATAAGCCATTTTATTCCGGAAATCGATAAATTAGTGTGTGGAATGAACAAATTACACAGCCTAAGATTTTTTGATATAATATATCAGATGACATAATGTTGTTTTAGGGTGGCCAATTAGAAATTTGGTTAAGTGTATAGACGATGCCGAACTACTATCTGAACCTCTTGGTAAACTGACAGCATTGCATTCGCTCCCATTCGAGCGGTCTTAGACATTTTAGTTTAAAATATAAGTATAAATATTTTATGAATATTTTAATTTCTGTCAATCCTGTTAAAAACTGCCGCAAAGAAGCGTTGGCTTTAACAGATGAAAAAGTGTAATATACAAGTAGCACATAGTTAAATAGAAAACTATCACAATGTTTGTGAATAAGTTATACCAACCAACCCACCAAAGCTTAGTTATAACAAAATCTACTCTATACAAGGCAATATACAGTATGTTTAACCAGCGATACCGACAGTTTCTATAGTTTCAAAAAGATACCGGCGGACACCGAGATTTAGTACTCGTCCACGTATGTGAATAACTTCACGCTCGCGTGCACTCGGTACTTGACGAAAATAAGCTGGGCGTGTATTGCAGTAAACAAAACATCAGAATGAAAGGCCAGAATTATCCATATTGTGTAAGTCAACTTATTGTTGCACAGTAATCAATATTTATAAAAACATAATGCATTCTTGATAAGTAACTCATTTTGGGCACAAAATATGATTGCTTTTGAGCGTTAATGGGACTTTAATAATGGAGATGCATTGAAATCATGCGTGGAACAAGAGGGGTGATTACTTGTCGTTATTAGCTACACTATATGACCAGATCATAATGTCAGGGCTCCACAGTCGGTTCAAGACCCTTTACAGGAAACTTACACGCAGTTAGCCGGACATCGCCTGGGCAAAAAAGATACAGCTGTTTTATCCCTTCCTGTGAATACAGCTGTCGCATGTGCACTTAAAAAGATGCTACCGCTTGCACCACCCGTGGATAAGTATTTTTATCACACGTCATTTATACAATGCGACAATACCACGTAACTGTGGGCTACATGTCCAAGACGAATTTTGCTTCATTTCGAAAGCAATATAAATCTGGGAAGACGCGTAAAGCTGTTACGGCTCGATATTCGACCTAGCTCTTTATTGGAACGACTATCGACCATTAACTTTCTCGATATTCGACCTAGCTCTTTATTGGAACGATTATCGACCATTAACTTTCTCGATATTCGACCTAGCTCTTTATTGGAACGACTATCGACCATTAACTTTCTCGATATTCGACCTAGCTCTTTATTGGAACGACTATCGACCATTAACTTTCTCGATATTCGACCAAGCTCTTTATTGGAACGACTATCGACCATTAACTTTCTCGATATTCGACCAAGCTCTTTATTGGAACGACTATCGACCGAAAACCTTTCTCGATATTCGACCTAGCTCTTTATTATAACGACTATCGACCATTAACTTTCTCGATATTCGACCTAGCTCTTTATTGTAACGACTATCGACCGTAAACTTTCTCGATATTCGACCTAGCTCATTATTATAACGACTATCGACCATTAACTTTCTCGATATTCGACCTAGCTCTTTATTGGAACAACCATCGACCATTCACTTTCTCGATATTCGACGAAGCTCTTTATTGGAACGACTATCGACCATTAACTTTCTCGATATTCGACCAAGCTCTTTATTGGAACGACTATCGACCGAAAACCTTTCTCGATATTCGACCTAGCTCTTTATTGGAACGACTATCGACCATTAACTTTCTCGATATTCGACCTAGCTCTTTATTGGAACGATTATCGACCATTAACTTTCTCGATATTCGACCTAGCTCTTTATTGGAACGACTATCGACCATTAACTTTCTCGATATTCGACCTAGCTCTTTATTGGAACGACTATCGACCATTAACTTTCTCGATATTCGACCAAGCTCTTTATTGGAACGACTATCGACCATTAACTTTCTCGATATTCGACCAAGCTCTTTATTGGAACGACTATCGACCGAAAACCTTTCTCGATATTCGACCTAGCTCTTTATTATAACGACTATCGACCATTAACTTTCTCGATATTCGACCTAGCTCTTTATTGTAACGACTATCGACCGTAAACTTTCTCGATATTCGACCTAGCTCATTATTATAACGACTATCGACCATTAACTTTCTCGATATTCGACCTAGCTCTTTATTGGAACAACCATCGACCATTCACTTTCTCGATATTCGACCTAGCTCTTTATTGGAACGACCATCGACCATTAACTTTCTCGATATTCGACCTAGCTCTTTATTGGAACGACAATCGACCATTAACTTTCTAGAATAACGATTACCCATCTCTGTATTCAACCTAGCTCGATATTCAATAACGATGTTCGATTAACCATTATGTACAGTGTCAAGTTGACACAACTTAATACAACCAATGTAACCTTTCTTTAGAAAAAACACATGCCACGTACATAGGCAATATACAATGGATGGGAATGCAATGTTTTCAACCATAGCTACCAACGGCTCGCAAAAATATCTATTTTGTGGTTCGTGCGCCTCCGTAGCTCAGTGGTTCGAGTGCCTCCGTAGCTCAGTGGTTCGTGCGCTTCCGAAGCTAAGTGGTTCGAGTGCCTCCGTAGCTCAGTGATTCCAGCGCTTCCGTAGCTCAGTGGTTCGGGCGCCTCCGTAATTCTGTGGTTCGTGCGCCTCCGTAGCTCAGTGGTTTGTGCGCTCTCCGTAGCTCATTGGTTCGTCAGCCTCCGTAGCTCAGTGATTCGTGCGTCTCCGTAGCTCAGTGGTTTGTGCGCCTCCGTAGCTCAGTGATTCGTGTACTACTGTTACCCAGTGGTTCGTCAGCCTCCGTAGCTCAGTGATTCGTGCGTCTCCGTAGCTCAGTGGTTTGTGCGCCTTCGTAGCTCAGTGGTTCGTGCGTCTCCGTAGCTCATTGGTTCGTCAGCCTCCGTAGCTCAGTGGTTCGTGTGCCTCCGTAGCTTAGTGATTCGTGTACTACTGTAACCCAGTGGTTCGTGCGTCTCCGTAGCTCATTGGTTCGTCAGCCTCCGTAGCTCAGTGGTTCGTGTGCCTCCGTAGCTCAGTGATTCGTGTACTACTGTAACCCAGTGGTTCATGTGCCTCCGTAGCTCAGTGATTCGTGTACTACTGTAACCCAGTGGTTCATGTGCCTCCGTAGCTCAGTGGTTTCTGCGCTCTCTGTAGCTCATTGGTTCGTCAGCCTCCGTAGCTCAGTGATTCGTGCGTCTCCGTAGCTCAGTGGTTTGTGTGCCTTCGTAGCTCAGTGGTTCGTGCGTCTCCGTAGCTCATTGGTTCGTCAGCCTCCGTAGCTCAGTGGTTCATGTGCCTCCGTAGCTCAGTGGTTCGTGCGCCTCCGTAGCTCAGTGGTTCGTGCGCCTCCGTAGCTCAGTGGTTGTTCGTGCGCCTCCGTAGCTCAGTGGTTCGTGCGCCCTCTTTGAAAAATAAATAAATATTTTTTTGTTTGAAAATTGAGACCTTCAAAGAAAAGCCACCCTTTTGCAAAATGCATGATCCGGGGCGTTTATACGGGGTATTTGGGAACCATTATTTATATGTATATGTTTGTTATATTTGTGGTTCTGGTTGAATTAATTAGTTTTCCTGTTGAACAACTCCTGTAGGGAATAAGTAATAGATCATTACAAAACTGAAGGAACGCTATTTGTTATGTGTCACGGGGACAACCATAATACCAAGGTCTAAGGTTATACATCATTGTTTGATAACCAGTCTCAGATTTTCATCTTAATTGTGATGGTCAATATTTAAACTGTGCATCAACCAATCAGAGGCCAGTATTGTTAGACTGGTTATCACACAGTGATATATAATCTTAAACTTGGTGGTTGGCTCAGCTTGTCAGATATCGTGAATGCCTCCTATTTCCAGTCTAGGTAATCATGGTGAGATATAAATTTATATCATCTAAGTAATTCCCTTGGTAGCTTGTAGGTATGAACTAGTATTAAAGCATGCTGCGGAAAGAGGTCTTACTGTCTGTCATTCGGGAATCTTGTTTGCTTTCTACCATATCTGGTAATTTCTAACAAGAAAGAGAACTCTCCCCATACAGTTACTAGTATAGTGTTAGTTCCCTCCCCTTGATTAGTAATTTGACTGCTATATAATGTTGATCTTTCCTCTGTGTTGTCAAAGGAAAGATTTGTCCTCTTTATGTGTACAGAAATCATTGTAAAACACAACAATTGCTGACAAGATAGAAACATTCCAGTTAATAAAAAAAAATTAACTGTGATTATTGAGTAAGTTACAAACATTTTAAAAATGGTCTCCCTTTTCTGGGATAGAACTTTTATAATGTGAGCCATAATTTGCTCAAGTCCATCAATTAGGACTACAGACTCTGCAAGATATCGTTTGTTATATTATTATGGATCAAAGTTTTTTTTTTTGGCAAATTAAATGTTTTTATACTGGTATATCGCTGGCTTAGAATGAAAAGGTCGTAAGTACAAAATCATTATTTTGAGAAAACAATAAAAAAAACTTCATAGACTGATATCAAGCGCATTATGATGTAGATTTCAAATATGTTTCAGTCTTATAAGGTTGGAAGTAGTTGTTACAACCTTCTCATTCTAAGCCATCAATATACCAAAGGTGAATAGGTTCTGAACAAGCCTTACATTATGTTTGAACTCAGACATATCAGAAATAACTGATAGATCAGAGAATAATAGCATCCGTTTGACATTTAATACATCAACATGATAAGTTCTATCGCAGAAACTAATTGCTTAGGTTATATATATATCTGACACACCATCTGTGGTCCTATGTCCTACATGACCTGCACGTCAGCATATTTCATTGTTGCTGATCAGATTAAACATTCAGAATTATGAACTTAGGAACATGACCGCAAATACATACTGACATGTCTGTGTGTATATCTGCCATTATAGATGACATCACACACCCCATGTTGTCCTGTATATCTGCACTGTTGACAACATGTATGTGACAGATACCTGCCAAGTACTCCTATTAAAGTGGAGCTACTCCTATTTTTGTTGTTCATTTCTGTTTTCCAAGTTCACCTTACTTTGAATAAAGGTATATTTAATTCATTTTATGATATTCTGTCCCATATTTATAACCACTAGAATTAATACATTCCTTGTTTACGTATCTAAATCCCTTTTAAATCACATTTAAATGCCTCTTGTGACATGTTTGGCTTGATCACGAGTATTGAGTTGTACGACTGTCCGTCAACAAATTGTCTACTGGTTCACGTCTGCCAAATGATTGATTGACGCGTACAGTATGTGTGTTGTGGTGTCTGTGCTTGTCACTCTCGTTTTCAGCCCCATCATTGAATAGCAGCTTGCTGTGAAAAGGACGCCGAGTGCGTAAGGCTTCCCTGCCAATTACAGCCTATCATACAATAAGACCTATGTGCCCCAGAAATGGGATCCTCCTAGAGGTGGTAGACGGTTAACTGGTCACATTTGGGCCCCAGGCAGAAGCACAGGGTCTCGGAGGAGTCTAGGCCCCTAGATGCATGGCGTAACAGGGCCCACAGGCGTGTGGATATACTGTTGCCTTCAAACCTAGTCCCCAGTTATGGGTTAAATAGCTTCACTGCATTGTGGATGGCTCGGGGGAGTCAAAGACTACGGGAGAAGACACAGACAGAAAATCCGGGTAGATGCAACTCGTTAATAGTGGTAACTATAATCATCTACGGGAAGGAAACCCAGAGAGAAAACCCGGCCCACCAGAGTGGAGGTTAGGCGTGGTGTTAACAACGCCACCCTTTAAAAAAGAACCTTGTTACGGAAACTGCAAATCAGGAACAAACTCAATAACCGGACAAAAGTGGTGATCTCCAGACTCAAAATGGGCAAATGACTGCTGAAAGCACGACTAGACCATCACTATTGCACCAAAGCAATCTAGTTACATTGGAGCATGGAACGTGCGGACGATTTTCGAGGTGGGAAAAACGGCGCAAGTAGAAAGTGAGATGGCTAAATACAAGATCGAAATTTTAGGAATAAGTGAAAGTAGATGGACAGGTAATGAATCTCTTACAACAACATCAAACAATACAATAATATACTCTGGTAGAGAAGACAACCAACAGAGAAAAGGCGTAGCCATCATCATGTCATCAACAGCAAGACATGTTTAAAAGAATGGAAATCAATCAATCAAAGACTAAAACCAGCTAGGTTCAATGGAAAATTTACAAAAACAACAATTATACAATGTTATGCACCAGCAAATGACACAGAGGAAGACCAGAAAGATATATTTTACCAACAACTACAAAAAGCCATTGATGAAACACCAACACACGGTCTTCTACTAATAATTGGAGACATAAATGCCAAGGTTGGACATTCAAATGAAGGAAGAGAAAGATGTATGGGTACTCACGGATGTGGTGAAATGAATGAGAACGGTGAAAGACTAGCAGACATATGCGGAATAAATAACTTGTGATTGGTGGTACCATCTTCCCACACAAAGATATACACAAGAAAACATGGGAGTCACCAAATGGAAGAGACTGCAACCAAATAGACCACATTATTATCAACGGTCGAAGGAGGCATTCCTTAGAAAACGTAGTGGTTCGACGAGGAGCGGATGTTGGTAGTGACCACCACTTACTACTATCCAAGATTAAACTTCATCTAAGAAAGGCTCCATCCAAATCAGAACCAACTTAACCAAGATATCATACAGCCAAGCTTAAAGATCCTAACAATAAGCAAGAAGTTCTCCCTAGTACTAAGAAATAGATGTGGAAACCACCTGGATAAATATAAAAGACAATTACACCTACGCCTGCAAAACAGTACTTGGTACAAAGAAGAAAAGTGATAAAACTGGATTAAAACTGATACTTGGAACCTTATAGACAAAAGGTGAACCTTGAAAGAAAGAAAACAAAACACAAGATCTAAAGGACTAACACAGCAGTACAGCAATGAATACTCCGATATCATCAAAGAAACAAAACGAAAACTCTGAAAAGACAAACGAGACTATTACGACAGCAAAGCTAACGAGGCAGAAACAGCAGCATATTCTGGTACTGGACCAGTGAAGAATAAGCAGGAGATAAGATTTCTGTAGAATACGAACAACCGAAACGATGGGCTGAAAACTTTAAGAAGGCATTGAATAGACCAGACCCTGTAGAAACAGCCACCAAAGATGAAACTTTTGGAGAACCATTCGACATAGATTTAGATTCACCATCCAAAGACGAAATAATAAAAGCCATTAACCAACTAAAAAAAAAATACCAGGAATTGGCAACATTGAAAGTGGAATGCTTAAAGCAGACACAAAACTGGCCTCTGAACAACTCCACAAACTTTTCTCACAGATATGGACATCAGAAACACTCCCAAATGATTGGTGTAAAGGACTCATAGTGAAACTTCCAAAAAAGGGCGACAATATTGACTGCTCAAACAGGCGTGGTATTACACTACTGTCCATACCAAGCAAAGTCTTTTACAAAATCATCTGCATGAGACTCAGCGGCTCAATTGATGGAACCTTAAGGAAAGAACAAGCAGGATTCAGACCTGGCACTGGATGCACAAACCATATATTTACATTAAGAAACACCATGGATTAGTGCATAGAACGGAATAGCAAAGTTCACATAAACTACATAGATTTCGAAAAAGCGCTTGATGGCATTCACAGAGAAAGTCTTTGGAAAAATCCTTAAGGCATATGGATGCCTTGAAAAATTGATCAACATAATAAAGAGAGCTTTTATGAAAACTTCACATACAGCGTCATCCACAACAACAAACTTAGCAACTGGTTCAACATCTCCAGTGGGGTACGACAAGGATGCATCATATCACCCATGCTTTTCATTGTTGCCATTGACTGGGTGAAAAGGAATGTTGTCGGAAACAAGAACAGCGGAATTAGATGGACACTCACATCAATATTGGAAGATCTGGAGTTCGCTGACGACATTGCCCTACGTTCAAGCAATGCTGAGCACCTACAAAAGAAAACCGACGATCTGGCAAAATAAGTAGGACTTAACATCAGCAAGAAAAAGTCAAAGACAATGTAGCTTACCAACACTCCATCAATAATAACATTAGAAAACAAACCAATAGAAGAAGTAGACGATTTCAAATATTTAGGCAGCATCCTCAGCAAAAACAACGCTACTGAAAAGGACATAAGAAATATACTCCAAAAGGCTGTTTCCACCAGCTAGACAAGATATGGCGATCCAGCAACATCAGTGAAAAAACGAAAAGTAAACTCTACCAGAGCAACGTCCTCGCCGTGTTGATGTATGGGGCAGAATGTTGGAGGGTAACACAAAAAGACAGTAAAAAATTATCAGGATTCCACTCAAAATGCCTCCGCAAAATCTGTAAAATCTACTGGCCAACAATAATTTCCAACATCAATTTGTACAACAGAACTGGACAAATGAACATAACAACGCAAATAAAACGAAAAAGATTCCGATGGCTGGGACATGCAATAAGGAAAGACACAAATAACATCACAAATACATCTTTAAAATGGACCCCATCAGACGGAAAAAGAAAAAACCGAGGAAGACCAAAAGTAACATGGAGAAGGACAATAAACAGTGAAATAAAGACGATGGGAAAAACACTTGGAGAAATAGAGAAGATTGCGAAGGACAGACAGAAATGGAGAGACCTGGTTGCAGCCTTTGGGGCCAGTGGGCACGAAGATGATAGGTAGGTAGGTGGTTCACTAATGTGCAATTTCCATGTGGACTGCATGGTACATCGATGTACCATTTCCATGTGGACTGGTTGACCAATGTACCATTTCCATGTGGACTGGTTGACCAATGTACCATTTCCATGTGGACTGGTTCACCAATGTACCATTTCCATGTGGACTGGTTCACCAATGTTCTATTTCCACGTTTTCAGCATTTATTACATTTACATGAATTAGAGAAACAGCAACAAAAGGACAAACAAGAACGAGAGAAAGAAAAAAGTGACAAAAATCTGATAAACAAGATGTGCCTGATCGCACAGCAAATATCTGCACTCAATTTTTACAGCATTTTGATTATCACTGTAGTCTGCATCCGCTTGTTTATGCCTTGCTTGTAGGAGAATGTATATATATATTATTGAATCAGTCTGGAAATATTAATAAAATGCATTGTAGGGCATATGCTTTATTGCTTTCATCTTAATTGGCAGTGTATTGGTATAAACAGACCTTTAAAGGGTACACTTATATAATTATCTAGTATAGATGTTTATATTGCAATTCTTAATTGATATTCTAGATAGGAGGTACTTTGGTATATAAGTTAATATGTATCTATCCAGGGCATTGTCCTTATAGGAGTAATGATCTGTATCATAAATAGTTTGTGGGAAATTATCAGGAGTGTGATGTAAGACAGCTTTCTACTGCCTATAGTGGGAGTGTACTCGAATGTGTAACAATATCTTCAGAAAACACTGTGTATAAACGAGTCGATTACTGGCAATTGCAATAAGGAGTTCGCATTGAATTATATAGTACGAAAATAATAAGTACAGTGATCAGATTTTATATATGTGCGCTTTCAATAGCAATAAATGATACAGTTGAATTATATGGTGATCCGATACATCATACAGTGATGTGGGTTTTTACGCTGTGGAAATACTCATATACATCACCTTGTCATGATGTTTCAATGATTCTGGCTGAGTGAATTGTCTGTGCGTATATCTACCATTATAGATGACGTCACACATCCCATGATGTCCTGTATATCTGCACTGTTGACAACATGTATGTGACAGATACACAGGTTGCACACCGGGTGCTAGATTGTAGGATACAGATTAGGTGCAAGTATGCATGGTAGGAGCTTTGGACAAGCGTGTATACATGGTGTTGATAATTTAAGATCAATGATCACCATATTAGTGCATTATATTTTAGTATTTTGTGTCCATAAATATTTAATCTTCATTCGTGTTTCATTTTTATACACCCGAAGGGTCCTATTATGTTATCGTCTCCATCGTCTGTCCGTCCGTCCGACCGTCCGTTAGCAATTCCGTGTCCGGACTGTATCTTCCATACTAACAATAGGTTTTTGAAATAAGCTCGTTTTACACAAAAGTAAAGAGTGATTGTCAGACAGTTTTTCTTGTTTTCTCAAAATATTGAGTTTGTAGTTACGACATTCTCATTCTAAGCAAGCGATATGTTGCGTTTGCTTATGTTTACCTTGACATAAGCTGAAAGGCAAAGGAGCTTCAAGAGTTACCCCTGCTTGTACTGTCCATGTCATGGTCAGGAATGGACACATCTTTCCTTTTCTTACAACTAGCTGGTCATATATAGTTCGATTTCGAGCATAGAGCCGTGACTGCACTTTTAAAGTTTAATCCATTCGCCGATAAAGTTTGACGTGTGATTGACCATTCAGATATGTATAACACACATAAGTTAGTATTATATCTTTAAACCGTGACTATTGAAATCAATAAATCACGGGTAAGCCGCACAAATAGACTCATCTAAAAGGTCATGGCTCAGGGTTCAAAATTGAACTATAAGAGTTGTTAACTTCACATGTTAGTTTATGTTTTCTGTCCTACAGGTCTGACTGGTAATAGCAAGAGAAATGATATGAGTAGAGAAATTAAGGACAAAGTTTGTGATGGACTGGAATATCTGTACTCACGTGCTGATTTCTGGAGACAATAGAAACCAATGTATACTAGTAAACGTGACAAGGACCGACGACGTGAAATCTGGAACAAGTCAAAGAAAGGTGGCAAGGGCTCAATGGATACAGTGCCCAGAACCTTGGATGATATTGATAAAGGTTGGTTTCCTTCAGTTACACATCGATTAATTTGTTGTGACCATCATCAGTGTACCTCTAGGGAGATGATTCAGCATGACAAGCACTGTCAGATCTTTGCATGTATCTTATAACAGGATCAAATGTGACTCTGTCCCTCTAAATCCCAGCTGATGGAATGGTTTTTATTCTAAATGTACAAGAGTTTGTAGTCATGCTGTAAATAGTAACAATACTTTGGTAATGTATTAGACAGAACTATGTGGATCAGTAATAACTGCAAATAGTTAAAGTCACAATATTGCTCCCGCAACTTTTTTCCGATCATCCATTACATACAATGAATTATGGAACCATTACGCTGTTTCTTACAAATGACCAATACTCTACGATAGAATATTAACTATATCTGTCGAAATAGTAGGCCAGATATTGTGTTTAGCAAATAATATGGTGAACAAAATACTCATTTTGCAGGAGCTGCTCCCCTTAGACTTTAAATCATGCATTTATTGTTTACAAATTCTCATTTTGTCAACAAACCATCTGGATGTTTTATTACATTTTCTTCCATCTTATGGTGTTTTTCTCAGTTGTGAGTCAACTAAAGTGCTAAAATTGCATCGTTCTGAAGAGAGGTTATCAAGTTATACCTTATTACAATAGCAGTTTAAGGACTTAATGTGACTTGAATGTGTCACCGCTTGCTACTTGTTCCATCCAATGTTAACCAAATATAATCATCACATTTTTAAGCTCAAAATGGGTGTCGTTACAAAGACAGTCACGAGTTGGCCAAAAAAACTCTCAAGTTTGTTGATGCTGATACTACAGATGGAATACAAAATAGAGAGGAACTTCGAGCCAGTCTCAACAGTAGTATTGGTAATGCATATTTGGAAATGGGTAAAGTTAACCAAGCGTTGGAATTCCATAACCGTGACCTGGATCTTGCTAGGGATAAGTAAGTAAATGCTAGAATGTGTCGTTATTCTCGTTAATATATCAACAAAAAGCTAAATGTTATACTGAAACATTTTTTAAAGAAACATTAACCAAGGCCATTTTCACAATTTTCCATGTAGACTTAGTTACATGAATTCCAATCTTCAATTGTGTGAATATTATCTGTCAATCATGGACTATAATTCTAGTTGTTTGAATGTGATGTGATATAGTGAATGAGCATACACCAGGAGTATTAGATCAGCATCTGTTTTGTTCTGTAAATCCATTCCATGTGGAAATAATACAGCTTCTTTTAATTTTGTTATGTTCAAAATTTAAAACTTCAGCAGTTTGTAATTTCCCAAATGTATGATAATAAAATTATGTACCAAATATGGGATATAATTATAAAGTTGAATTGCAGTCAATCGAAGTACCAAGAGACTATTTATGAGGAAAGGCTGGTTTCAACTAAACCGATCATATCAATCTCTGTAATAAAACATACTGTTTTGGTCGCAGCAAATGAATTGTGCTAACTTGTAGCGATATTTGATTATTCAATATAAAACATGAGGATATGTACGTGGTGTTATCAACATATCGACGGTGCCAAGCCAAAACCCCGTAACTCAATTTTGGCGCGAAAACCTTTTTGCAGCATCCGCATCTGCTAGACGTCCCGCGCATTTCTGTCTTGTCGCCATCTAAAGAGCCAATCGCGTTACTTATATGGCGACAAGACAGAAATGCGCGGGACGTCTAGTAGATGCGGATGCTGCAAAAAAAGTTTTCTCGCCAAAATTGAGTTACGGGGTTTTGGTTTGGCACCGTCGATATTGTGATGTCTAGATGTATTCTTACCAATCTTGAACAAATTATCACATACAACATTTTATTAAGGTGAATTACTGCTTTTTACCAATGTTAGTTTTTAATTGGTATATAAAATAGCATTTTGTTGAAAGTGTAACGGGTATTATGAGTCACCCTGTATATACAATCTGTGTAAATCAGATGAATTGAAAGTAGTGTATGATTACCATCATGAACATTTGAAATGTATGATTTTTCTGTTATGAGGTGCAAAAATGAGTAATTCCCCTTTGCATTTTTTCATACGTAATTCTTGTCCAGGCCATATCGCATACAGAATAACGTGAAGTACAGTGTCAAAGAATCATAACTGTACTCTAATGTGTACATTCCTTGTTTGAGCATTTTGTTGGTGACATTTAACATCCGACGGGGAGCATCATCCGTCTGTGACGGCTCTTTTTCTGTTATGATTTGAAAAAATGTGTATCCCATCTCTAATATAGCTCAGTTGTTTAGAAGCCAGAAACCCAAACTGTGATTACACAGAAAAAAGAAAATAACTTGCAAGTTTTATGGTGAAAATGACTGAAGGGATTATAAATAATCATTTGTTACATCTCTTACTTTGTAGCTATTCTTTAATCAATAAAATATCTAGTGGAGCAATTATTATATTACAGTTATGCCTTTGTTTCCAGTGAATACAATTTGACAGACTGAGTGTATTAACGTAACTTTACATATAATTCAGTAACCTTGAAGATGCCAAATCACGAGCTTTAGATAAGTTTGGCAGAGTTGAGACAAGAAAGGGAGAATATGAAAAACTATAGACTTGTAAGCATAGAGGTCTGTAACGTCTTCCACCCAATTCACTGTTTAAGAATAACTGTTATTCTTAAACTGTGAATGGGGTGGAAAACGTTACAGATCCCTATGCTTGTAAGTACATAATAAACAATAAATAACTGTAAAAGGTTGTATATTGTAACCACTTTGTTGACAACCATTTTGTATACGACAATGTTTGAGTGATTCCATGTTACCTATTGTTTGTTAAAGTGTATAGAGCTATATCCGACGGCGATTTGATGTCAAAATAATTACTTGCATCGTTTTTAGTATGATACTAGACTACCTTAATTGCAAATTAAAACTGGATGGGTTCCGCGTACTTAGATTCAATAGTCGAAAAAATAGACGATTCTTATAATTTAAACCGTCTACGTAAGGTGTTCTACATGTAGAACACTTTCGTGACAAAACGGACAATTCGTATGTCGAATAAATCACAGAGAGAGTTGATGTTAAAGTTGAAGCGAAAAATGATCTGATGGATATGAACGCATAATTGCAAAATGACGATTTTCAATTACATTTGTTGGAATGTTTAAACATCTCTGTTGGTGTCCATCTTTATGTTACAAAACAGCACAAACTGTCTTTGACGTCGTGTTTTGTATTTCCTGAAATATGATTACAATCACGCCACTGCTGTTACAGAGAAACCTGCTTTGCATACAAATTTTTTATGATAGGACATTTTAGGAATCATTAATTTTGGTATCATTTGCATATTACATTTCTAATACCTCGAGGGATGAGGACTAATAAATGGGCAAGATGAACATGACCAAGTCGAAAATGCAAACATTTCTAATACCTCCATATTTAGACTTTGGGGCAAATTACTGAAAGAGACCTGGGCCCGAAATTACAACCAATACTTACACCCTGCGCTCAGCACTCAAATATTGAAATTCCTTCTTTTGAGGTTCAAAGCGACATTTTTGAAAACGAGAAGTTGAAGTTATGTTAAATGGGTACTAAAGGTTATAATTGGCTTGTTTCCTATTGAAATTTAGTGTATTTGTAAGCTATATGTTTATTTTATCAGCCTGAGTGCGGAGTGTGGTACTCAGATTCTAACAATTACATTTTTATTTCATACATAGCATGTAATTGCATTGATAATGCATCAAATGCTATTTTTAACATTCAAATAATAATTCATTACCTTTTCCTTATTAACATTTGCAATCTAGAATAAATAATAGCTCGTCATATAACAATTTTATTATTTGAGTGCTAAGTGCAGAGTGTTAGTATTTGTTGTAATTTCGGGCCCTGGTTTGTACAATATTGTCATATTGTAGCCAAATCACTGTCAGATTGTTAACATCCACAGACAATACAGCGCAGATATAATAATGTGTATGTAGAAATATGTTATAAAATACTTCAATCTTTTATAATCACTGTATGTATCTGGTGGCAGTATCTCACTTGTAATTCTTGTCACTTAAAGCTCAGGAAAAGTATGATGATGATACGTACTCCTTAATCAGACATCTTTTATCATCTTGTTTCCAGCTATACCTCTTAATTGTTTAATAATTTATTATCTCGTATTGTTCCTTTTTATGTTCATTGTATTCAGACATATTCTTAATAACTAGATTAAGACTAGCATTTTTTTATTATTTATAAGCAAGTGTAGTATTACTTTTTAACTATTTTGTCGGTTTATAGCTAGATTTTTATTTTAATATAGTATAATATGAATACATGTATAGTAACAATAATAATATATATACAGTGTATAAATATATGTAGTTTTATTTTTGTACTTTTCTTGTGAATAATTTTACCAGTCCGTTATAATTCTCTGTTAGAATGGTCACATAATAATGACTCTGTGATATAATATAATGTGATTGTATTTGTATATATGTCAATGAGACTTAAGTAAAGAATATATACTAAATAAAGAATATATATACATACTCCAGAGACCCACTGTCTGGTACATGAAATGAAATGTTTGTTGTGTTCGTCTTTCAGAACAAACAACAGTAGACGAGGGTGCAGGATCTGGAGATATATCACCGGAACCACAGAAAATTGAGAAGGATGATAAAGGCATTGAGAAAGACAGCACAGGTAAGTCCCTTATTGTCTCAGGCAACAGTCTGGGTTCATTTTAGCGTAAATGCTTTGATAAAACAGAGCCCATATGCTTACTTCTCATTGTTGGAGGAAGGAGAAAAAATGACTGAAATTAACCCATTGGCACCCGTGGCAAAGAAACTTTCTTAATATAGAGCTTTGTAAACTAGTACACCAGTAAAGAATATAATTTTATAAACTGTATTTAAGGAAGAGATTTTATTTTGTAACCTGGTGAAGGTGATGTGAATGCAAAGCATATGTAAATTCAAGTTATGCACCGTTACGTTTACGCACTTATGGCTCGTATACGTACATTGACAGTCACACAAAAGTACACACAGGCAAAACATCATTACAAAATGAATCACATGCTGAAGAAAGTTCACTAACCTTTCGAAAACTAGTTACATATGTGTCCTGGAAATGCAATAGTAACAATATTAATCAAAGTACTGAAAGTACTGACAGGCTGGCGAACTGCTAAGGAACAATAGCTTTTCAAGTAATATAACATCAAGTGGTTTTCTAAGTCGAAAGAGAGGTAAGTGCTGGACTTAACAAAAACCACTGTATGTACCTGGTGGCAGTATCTCACTTGTAATTATTGTCACTTAAAGCTCAGGAAAAGTATGATGATGATACGAACTCTTTAAGAGGTGTTCCCTATAAGTTTGCTCGTTTAAATTGATTCAGGAATATTATACATTAAATGAGAATCATTATTGGTTAAACTCCTCAAATTGTCAACAAAAATCTCCCACTAATTACCGAGAAAAGAATGAAAAAATATTTCCGTAACGAGCCAAAATAGTCACGAGTTGTTTCCCTTTGACCACATAATAATAAAACGCTGGAAGCGATTAATTATTATTGGTGTTTTAAATAGATTTTTGACATTATAAGAACATATTTCCGCACACTTTCTGCTGACAAATTATGATAATTGATAGTGCTTTGTACATTTAGCTCATTTAATGTGATAGTAGAGAAAAATATGACAGTTAAAGGGAATGCCTCTTGAATCAGACACCTGACACGCATACTCCAGAGATCCACTGTCTGCTACATGAAATGAAACGTTTGTTCTGTTCGTCTTTCAGAACAACAACAGTAGATGAGGGTGCAGGATATCGAGATAAATCACCGGAACCACAGAAAGTTGAGAAGGACGACGAAGGCAGTGCGAAATACAGCGCAGGTAAGTACCTTATTGTCTCAGGCATAACCAGTCTGGGTTCAATTTAAAGTATCTTACTTAACAAAACATGGTCTTTGGTTCGTTTGTATACATACATACATCAAACATCTTATCATGCACATTTAACCCATAGGCGGAAGCTAATTCGCATTTTATGAACCAATACCTCTGTTTGCTTTACAAGTGTTTAACCAAATCCTAAAGTTAAAAATGAGTTCAGACTTTTCTCAAAAGATGATGCATGATAATTCAAAAAATCAAACAGTAATTATGATGTCATTCACTAATAATGAGAGGAAATAAATAAGCCTCAACTGAACTACTAAGCGTTGTCTGAATTTAGACCTTTTATCCACACTATTAAAATTGTCACCCAACATCTTTGTATCAATAGAGCAGAAATATTTTCAAGAGTGGCTTAGTTAATGAGTAACACAATCACAAAATGACACATTACATGCTATATACTAAAATGTTCGGGAGAGTCTGAGTCAGAAAAGACATCCAGCCAATGTGACATTTTCGGTGAGTTTTGCCATTTGACCTTAAATATGACTTTGGAATATTACGGAAAATATCTTGTCTTTGGAATATTACGGACAATATCTTGTCCTTTTGGATAGATCATGAAATATATTAATTTTGTGTGAACATTTGTAATACAGTCTTTGACCCAACAATCTAGAACCATTGCACTAAACTAACATCTTATTGAATAGAATCAGATCACCATCTTAGATTATGACCGGACCAAACTATTACACTTTATCATCTCCAGACTATCCCGAACATGTTGGGATATAGCATGTATTATGTCATTTTTTAGGCGGATGGATTGCTCAATGTAGGACTTACAGCTGGTTAATATTATGTACTCTTACCATTGCTAGGAAAACAAAATTGCGGAAAACAATAATGTTTCATGCGACACTGGTTTTCTATTGCTGCTTATTTTGCTATCAAATCAAAACTTATAATTTAAATTTACAGATGATCGAAATTTAAATTTCAAAATTTTCACTTCGACTGCGAGTCTCTAGTGTATGTTATTATTAGTGTCCTATCACATTTTATTACATCTTAGAAGATGGTGTCATTATTGCTATTTTGTTGATAGAAATTACAATACCCACTGGGTGATTATCTTCTTATGTTTGGAGATTATTCTACAAGTAATTTGACATTTTGGTTTATTTTTCAATTGTTTGATGTCGTTTGTATGAGAAACTGATGTAGTCTCACTGACTTAAAGTTCAGAACCTTGTAACAAATTCGTCAAGCTATTAAATGTAGATTGGTGACTTTTATTTTCAAAGGAGGACCTCATCTATGTCCGAAATATGCAGACATTGCAAGTTGCTTGCTCCTCGTATCTTTTTATGCCCGTTAAAATGGAACGTATTATATGAACATTATTAGTATGTGAGCTGGTGATTGGTCGTTTGGTAATCTTGTTTATCGTTAATATTTTTTCATGTTTGGCTGCTAATGTGAATAAATGTCTGTTGATATTCAGTAATTTGCTTGGTGTAAGCAGTGGGTCATGGACTCTAAAATTAAGATTGACGAAGATTTTGTACCCAGTATATTTACAGTACATTGTCCATCAGTACCAAAACCGAAGAACAAAGTTGGGATAATTAGATTGGAGGAAGAAGAAAAGATTACTTAAATTAATCCATTGGCACCCGTGGCAAATAAACTTTCTTTATGTAGAGCTATATACTATTATACCAGTATAGCATGGTATCCGAGAAAAACTGTTTTCAAGGAAGAAATTGTATTCCTCAACCTGGTTAAAGTGATGTGAATGCAAAGCAGATGTAAATTCAAGTAATGCAACATTGAGTTTACGCACTTATGGCTCGTATGCGTACCTTGACAGTCACACAAAAGTACAAATAGGCAAACTTCATTAAAACATAAATCACATGCTGAAGAAAGTTCACTAACCTTTTCAAAACTAGTTACATATATGTCCTTGAAATGCGATAGTAATAATATTTAAAACCACGCATCAGATTCTGTTAATATTAATTTCGGGTCTTATGTCATGCATCTTTAAGGGAATTGGTTTGCCTTATACAATACAAACACAGAAGCGACTTCAGAAAATTCAACTACTGAAATATTTAAACGTAATTAAAGTTCCGAAGCCTACATACGTTAAGACAACTGTCATCCGAATGGCGACGAGGCGGGATTAAGTTATTACTGCAATATAAGACACAACACCTCCACCGTATAGATCAGCGTAGCCAACACGCTCAATCACTGTATGACGATATATACGACTGGTGCTGTCAGGGGAACAAAGAAGATCGACTGATAATTCAAAGAAAACTTAAATGTAGAAGTTAGGGAGTGTGGAACACATTGTAGAGCCATGGGACATGAACGTACTAGGTTTGTGCAAGCAACTAGATTATTCCTTATATTTCCAACACCACCCCCAAATTCTCACCGATTCTTAATACAATTGATGTAAATATGTTCTGCAAAGGTTCTAGACTTTCACGAAAATCTATTATATGTGCATATCGCTGGCTTAGAATGAGAAGGTCATAACTACTACTTACGACCTTATAAGACTCATACATATTTGAAATCTGCTTCACAAGGCGCTTCGTATGAACATCTGAAATTGTCATGTTTACCTAAATGCAGTTTTAAAAGCTTGTTTTTCCATAGGTAAAGACTGAATTACAGACAGTTTTCTCTTGTTTTTTCAATATATCGATTTTGTATTTACAACCTTCTCATTCTAAGCCATCGATATGTATACACACTGTATTGGTTATGATTAAATCATTAAAACTCATGGTATGTACGTATTTGAGGCGTACAGCGGCATCATAAAATACATGTATAATCATAGCGCTAATAGCGCTGAAAGAACATGATGTATTCCTGTGGTCAGACAATTACATGTTTATTTCTAGTCACCAAGCCGGCAAGCGCTGTGAATCTGCGAAGGCATGTATTGCAGTATTTGGAAATTAATTTTAATACCTACATGTTCGCGGTATTCAATCTAAACAGATACATACTAGTATCCTGCATGTAGTTCCTGTGCTAATGTATAATCAATCATGAATTATATACGCAAAATATTTCATTATAACAGAACAGGTAATATCATAAATTGATAAGGAATATGAATGTTTGTGAAAAATTGAAATCAACACATAGGCCAATAGTATTTGCCTATATAACTGGTACAATAACATCGACTTACAAAATTGGATTGTATATACATGTATATATGAGGTCATTTCCATGCATCAATTTCGTCGTTGATTGACGTACTAGTATTTGGGAAAAGCTTAGGATCTACTTCATTTTTGAAAAAACAATAATCGCAGCTGGGACTTGTACGACAAACCAGTTGGATTCAGACGAATTGTGGATAGGCTCATTTGACAAGACAAAAAAGGTATGAGAAAATCCGACAGGGAAGGCAGCACCCAACCTAACCAGCCGAGCACGGAAATCAGAAACACCACGTCACAACTACCATGAGCAATGCCCACACAAATCCATGCCAAAACGGCGGGCGACCAAATGAGGCACAACAACCCCGGGGAAATGATATTACATAGTCCTAGCAACTACACTGAGCAATGCCCACACATAAGGAGAAGAAACAATTAAAAAGCCAAGTTCCCGCTGATAAATTGCAGGATGACCCAATTTCACAAAGAAATTATATAATAGTTTCCCATGTTCACGTAATAGCTATATGTATAACGATGTTCCAAAACATCAAAAGTGAACGCTGTGAATGATAAAAATGATCGATTATTGCAGTGTTATTGTATTTTATTATAATTGTTTTATCACAGTTGTGTTTCCTATTTGGAGATGGTGTTATTATTTTGTTCAAAATTACAATTCCCAATGGGTAATGTACTGTTTGCAGGCTTACATCATTGTACCAGATATTTGACAGGCCTGGTTTATGTCTGTTGCATCATCTTGTGGTATACTGTCCCGGTTTTAAAGCCAGGAAACAATATACAATATTGCAGTATGCCATTGTATTTGGTCTGAAATCTTATTCAAATTTGTCTGTATTTAGAAAAGGTACGTAGCCATGGGTGATATGTATAATTCAGCATTTATCTTCGAGATAAACTATTATGACGTTTATGACGAGAGGGGATTAACTTAAATTTGAAAAGCTGAAATAGTATGCCCCCTTAAGGTGCGTACAAACAGTAAGTTTTGATGTATAAATCTTGACCTAGAAGTGACCTATAATTCAAGATGTTCTTTGTAGTTAGGTGAAGTACACCTCTGTCGTACATTTTCTTAGGATGTACGCCTTCGTTGTTACCAAGTGGTATGAGGGAAATGTATGGGCATGACGTACACGTGGCAAAGCGTACATCCTCGACTTATACATAAAAACTTACTGTGTGTACGCACCCTTACGACATACGCAACTGCTATAATAACGCAAAATACATGTATTGTTCTTCCGGAAAAACACACCCATTTGATAACTTTTGACTACGCTAGATTAATTAGTATAAGATTATACGTACTCGTTATACTAATCCGGATACAAGGAACGTCAAATGATATAACTGGATTCGTTTTAATTTTTCCTGTTCTATAATCGTAAAGGCTATAATGTCGATGATTTGTGATCAGATGTGATGTTTATACAGTCGCTTAAATAAATCCTGTCAGTGAAGTTCAGTTCTTCTGAAGGCTTTTCTTATTGCAGAGACATATTTCAATTGTGTTAATGTGTTAAGTAGGCATTGCTTCTGTTTATTACGCTTCAGTTGAGACCTCATTATTTTAGTCTTGCGTAAATCAACTTGTGACATAACACATCATAATAGCTCACAGCATGTAAATTCTACATTTATAAGGTTAGTTCCTATTTACGAGTATTACCAGTTATAAATATATATGTATCTTTGAAAATCTAAATGCATGTGTGCATTCTGAAATAAATCGAAAACGTGCAACGAAAGCAATTATTGGACGTCGTAAAGAGAAAACAATGTATACATTTGGGAATATGTGCATGTAGGTGTCGCACTGTAAACATACGAGGGCTGTTCGATATGTATTGTCTTTGCTCGTGTATCTCAAGCTTGTTCCACCCAACGGTTTGCTGTTTACAAACATCGATAAATCTATTCATTAGCTTTACATTGGTACCAATTTCATCCATATTTTTGTCTTTTATGGCAGTTTAAGAGGAAGTTAAAATATGCTACTCGTAGACACTAGGGATGATTATGGCTGACAAAACTTGATTAAAGTAAGCCTAAAAATGAGCCTATCTAAAGCGTCGCGCTTTGTATAATATAGTGCATGAATTTAAAAAACGAAATTGTTAGTGCGTAAATAGATGGTTCATTCACATATAGAACTCTTTGTAAATAGAAAATAACCTTTGTGGAGGATAGGAACAGCCTTGAAAATGACCCGAATTCTGGTCAAAAGGCGAATATAGCAATAAGGATATTTCGTGTACAGATTGCTTTGTGTGCCTTTTTCATTACCATTAGAGGACCGGCAATGCAAGTGTTTGGTTCCTAAGGGTAGACGGATTAATAACTTGTCCTACCGTGACAAATGTTTGAAAAAAAGCAAGTTACTTTTCTAAAATCTGCGAAACGAGTAGTTCACACTTCACGAATCAGCTTAAAAACCACGCTTTTTGTCCACAGTGCGGATAATATTAATGTCTTTTTGAAGGCAGGTGGTGTGGGAATGTCACAAAATCTTCTTAAATCTCAAGAGTGGACACATTTTTACCTTTTCCATTTAATAAAACTTAAAATAATGTTTTCGGGTGAAATTATGCTACTAAAAAAATGATGGTTCAGCCTTTTCCTAGTGCCCTATGACTATACCCCCAAAACACGTTTTAAATGTATTTTACATGTGGGTCAAAATGGTGATTTTTTATATAATCTCAGGGTGAGTAGTTTAAAGGAATGTAATAATAAAATTTCAGATATCGGGTATACTTTGTTTTTGCAAGCCCAAGTGACCATACATATCGAACAACCCTCGTAATTTAAACAGGCTAGTAAATTCTCTGAACTTTTATGATATCATATTAATTCATTGCATGTAAGCAAATAGGTCCATCAAGGAATCGACCACGAATACACGAATGTGACTCACAGGCTACCAAAAGCCACAGGGAAACGGCGACATCGCCTAACCACCGACAAGAGTACGATATATACATGTATATATAGATTAAACCATCCATACCACCAAAATAATGGACCCAAACACGCAATTAATGACATGCACATGGACTTTGTAATCCGTGTATAGTTTACCATTAAAGGAGGGTAACTATTAGTAATAACTACACTGAGACCAAGTACGGTGATACCACAATTCGCTGGTTTAGAATGCGAAGGTCGTAACTACTACTTACGACCTTATAAGACTGATACATATTTAAAAACATTCATCACAACGCGCTTATTATGAGCCTATTATCATGAAAATCCGAACTTATCATTTTGACTTAATTGAAGTAACTGTTGTAAAAGCTTTTTTTACCATAATTAAGCAAAGAGTAAATTTCAGACAGTTTTGTCTTGTTTTCTCAAAACATCGATTTCGTACTTACGGTCTCCTCATTCTAAGTTGGCGAATTGTATGACATTCGTATTAAATGATGTAAATGTGTATTTCTATTGGTTTTCTGGTACTTATAAGTCAGTAAGGGATTGTCAGTAAATTGAAAAATTTATGATTATGTAAGGTATCTTTATATTAATACCTAAATTACTTTTCTAACCAGACCAGATCTAAGGCTGCACATGAGCATTAAAATTCTTACTTCAACCTTCCACACTTACTAATGGATTCTTCGTCATGCTAACTACACTAAACACGATGTTTATCGACACTTAATACACCAGTCAGCTGCATCCACGGTACTTCACCCCTGGGGATAGCCGGGAATTTTACTTTTGCGTTGTCAAACCCCCCACCTTCCATGGCCCTGCGGGGGACAATTGATGGTAAAATATACGGTATTTCCCCGGCCCCTGACTACACAAATGTTTCCCCTGAGGAAAAATCCCAACATTTCCCGGCAGTGCGGAGGAAGCCGGAAGGTAAAATAACGACCGTTTCCCCCAGCTAGTTCAATATTTTCAATCTACATGCAGTCACTGTCGCCATGTGATGCTTCATGCACTCTATATATTATATAACTTATATTCAAAAGTACCAGGAACCTTTGATGTTGTAAGTCCGTTCTGTATAACGAAGGTCGTAACTACAAAAACAATATATTGAGAAAACAAGAAAAATCTGTCTGAAATTTACTCTTTACTTATGGAAAAACAAGCTTTTACAACTTCAGTTTGGTCAAAATGACAAGATTTGCAAGTAAATGTGCTCAAAAGAAGCGACTTGTGATGTAGATTCCAAATATATACACATGTATGTGTCTTATAAGGCCGTAAGTAGTAGTTACGACCTTCTCATTTTATGCTAGCGATATATTAAAGTGGTTTGAAATGTCAGACTAATGTATGCTCCTAAAGAGATCGCACATAAAGTTCTAATAAATAAAACAAAATGTCATTTATCATGATTTATTTTACATGATATGTTTCTGTTTCTTCGTATAATGAATCACTACCATTTCTCGAGTTAGATTAAATTTATCACTATCTAAATCTACTTTGATCCTAAGAAGCTTTATGTAATTCAGTAGAAGACAAATAAAATCATGATAAACGAGTCTTGTTTGTTTTTTATTTTGCCTTATTAGAGCTAGATATTCGCTAGGTGCTATAACACGTTTGCTTAATTAGAAAGATATGATGATACAATATTATGTAGGTGATCCTGTTTCTATTTACCGTCGCTTCTTTCTGGAGAGTTATTAATATTCTCACTATAGGTACCTTGTGAGTCTATAAATTGCATGTAAGTTTCGATTTGCTTCACGTAACGTTTACGTTATTTATTCCTATTCCGACAATGGCCATCCGTATACACTATTGCACTAAAATGGAGTGTTTGGCGGCAGAAAAAAACTAAATATCCCGAGATTGTTGTACCTAGGAACACTACAGGTTAGGTGAACCATTAGTGTTTGTTGTGGAAAGGTCTATGATCGATATACAGATCTGTGTGTCATCCAAACTGGTGTTCAGTGGGTGTTTGCTATCACGATAATGTTCCATATGAATGTGTACGGCCTACGCTGATACTCTAAGGTCAGCGCGTTGTGCTAATGGATGCTAATGTCCGTTTGCACAAGGCTCAAGTGGTTACTGAGAATTGAAAACACGGGGTATAGTGCTAGTTGACTAGCCTGTTCGGCTTTCCTGACTTTATTCCGATAGAGTATGCATGCGAAATGTTCCAGAAAATGTTCAGTGCAAGCAATATCCAATAACAGCCCAATGGAACGGGCACATGCACTCATTATGAGGATTGGGCCAAAATCCACCTATCTGCAAACAGGATGTTAATTTTCAGCTTCAAACTTATGTGTATAGCTGTTATGGAAGCTAAAAATGGTCATTTGTGGTTTTGGAGTAAGTAAAGTTTTGCATTGAACGTGTTTCGACACCATTTGTAAAAAAATATACCCCACCCACCATACTGCGAATGTTGACATTTCGGTAGTGACATCAACTCTTGATCTAGCACGTGTTTAATTGTGTTCATCGCTCTTGTGTAAGTTTAAATTTGTAAATTGAAGATATTGCTACTTCGATATCCGAAGTTGTTTTGTTGTATATAATAATATTGATCGAATCGTCGTCCTTTCAATATGTGGTCCTTTAATTATTTTGAGTAGTATATAACATATAAATCAAGATGGAAAGCAATTCTGCGCTGTTGTGAAAAGGACAAACAAACCGCTGGAGTGCTACAACAAGAATGGTTTATTGTCAATAAATCGTTCTAAAATACCTTTTAGCATTCATAATGCACCATCTGTATTATGCACTAATTGTTTACATTACGGCTAATGGAGTCCAACGTGTATTTCAATAAATAATCCAGGTTACCGTTTCATCAAAGCGCTTACGGAAATCTTACATTTACACACAAATGTAAATGCTTTATAATTCTTGAACATATACACATAAGTAACATACTCTTATAAGGTCTATGGGGTTTCAAAACGAAACATCATTAATATTATATATCCCGTTTACCACAATTAACAACTTGGTAATGATTTATAACTTCTTAACAGTTAAACTAAATTTAAGAGTGTCGTAACCTTTACGATAAATCAGTAACCTGTCAGCCAGTAATAAATCTGTACAAAGTAAATGTTGCAATTGAAGTTATTGCTCTCATTAGTGTTTTGCCAGTGTAACACAACAGCCCGTCAACATGAGCGAAGACGCTGGTGCCATGTTCGGGGCATTATTTGTGCTTTGTGGATTTCTGGCTGGAAACGGTTAGTTTAAAAGTAATTTATTTCAAAATTATATCTATGATCTCTCGTTGTAATACATTACGGGATAAATGGGATATATATGGTTTCAGTGACGGGTAAACACGTGTTTAAATGGACAACAAGCGCTGGAGAAGATTGGATTTACTCCGAAATAATGGTTAATGGTCATAGCAAGGGAGGCGTAATTGCTGATGGTAAAAACGATGTTAAAGAGGTCCAATCAACAGGTTTCATTGTAACTAACGTAGTGGCTGGTGATCGCGTTTATATAAGAAATATAGTGGTGCTGGTTGCAATGTTGATCAATTTTTTTTACTTAATACCCGACATTTGCTGGTTGGCCTCTGTTATAGATTGTTTTGACATGATTTAACAATACATATACGCCATGAAGTGCATGTTCGTTAAATCTTCTCTATTGATGACTTTGTGATACATGTACGAGTTTGTGTATGTAATGCGTGTTGCATGCCAGTCGCTGGTTGGTATTAAGATAGAAAAAAGATTCATCATATGATTCACTTCTTGTAATCTTTCAATACCATTTCAACTTCATCGTTGAGAACATCCATGGACCAAATTTCTGAAAAGTTCAATCAACATGTGAGATACTAACGATCAATTGAATAACTTGATAATTGAAGTACCGGTAGCAATGATTGGAAATAAGACTCATTTCGACGCTCTGAAAAATACCTTGCACTGTGTCTTCTCAGTTAATTTATATTTCCAAATCAAGTTTTCTCAAGAGTTTGAACAACACCAATAGTTAAACGAATGCTGTCTCCCAGAGTGTGTGTAATTGAGATCATTGAATCATGTCTCAAAGATTCCGCATACCGGAATGCTGAAAACGGTTCATTATGTATAACACAATATTGTTTTCTAGTACCTGTTTAGCTAGTGTGAAGACACTAGTCTTATCTAACCGAGATGTCATCGAACTCGCGTGGGTTACCATGGCAAAACATGCTTACCATATTATGCTGCTGACGTAAACGTTCTGTCATTTCTTGACAATTGGAACTTTGGTATAAAGCAGGAAATTCTTCATTGCATCTGTAACTTGATTTACAAGGTTTGTATCTATTTTCTCTTTGAAGATACCTCAAACTCCAACATTCAGTTATTCAAATCAATGAGTTAGAACAGAAAAAATCGGGAACTTAATGTTGACGATCCCCATTTCTTGCCACAAGAGGTTTAGCTACAGACCGAAGCTGTCAGTGGAAGCAAAAACGTCGTTATAATAATGATTGTAACATCTAATACAATAGGAATAAACGCCTCTTACGATAGAAAACATACTTACCATTAGGGAGATAGGAGACAATCAGCGTCGTGATTTCTGCTACATACATCCTTCCTTGAATACTAAAACTGACATTACGTAATAACTGCAAAAGTTCATACAGTATACATTGAACATATTATAGCTTTATATAATTCAGCTTGAACAACTTGCAGTAAAATATACACGTATCTCTGCTAAATGATATATTTCGCAAAATTGATAATGTCTATGTAAACGCTCTTGTGTGGACTAAACAACAAATAGACGGAATGACTGGCTGGCTGGCTGGTCCGCCCAAAAATGAAAGATGAGCCATTTCACAAATAAATTATGTAATAGCGGTTATTGCAAGAGACCGGATGAAACGCAGTAAATACTCGACCAAGTTCCACATGGCGCCACTGCACCGCGACCCAACTGCACAAACCCGTGTAAAAAAACGGCGACCAAATGAGGGGCACAACCACCCCAGACCTAGTTTAAAACACTATGGACAGTGATCTAACGTTAATACGTCTGAAAAAGGCACATTTGCGACTTGACCTAGTTTACAGTTTACTAGTTGGACAAAAAGAGGGCGAAAATATAGATGCCAAACGCGTCTATCATAGTGACCAAACAGCACAGCAAAACTTGAAGTCCCATATTTTAGCAATATCAGATATTTGTACACAATTGTACACAATTGTTATATATTCACGTGTATATGATTGATTGATTTTAAAGTTTCATTCATAGTGAATGTGCCTTTAATATCAAACGAAAACAAAGGAAACATAGGAGTAGACATCGCGAGTTACAGAGTCTCTACAATACTTCCACAACCAGTCAGGTAATTATTTGATGTAAATCTTATTCATGACGTGCCATTTATATTCTCATTTGATAAAACAAATGAGCTATTACCGCCCAACATAATAATACCGATGGTGGATAAATGAAGCTGTCATGTCATGTAGAAATTACATCTTCCAGACAGAGTGTGATCACATCATTAATGACATGAATATTACTATAGTCTGGACAGAAGTAGTCGTATCAGTACATCATTTGGAACTTGGGATAAACATAGTGCTTATGACGTCAACTATATAAACGGTCCTTGCCTAGACTTTGAATTTATCAGAATGTTTTTAATGCAATAGTACCTTCCAGCAAGTTATTGGTAGCAGTCTCCAGCATAAACTCTTATTACATTCGTTAATTATATCAAGGATTTAAAAGAAATATCAGTAGATAATGAAGTTTATTCATAATAGGATAGTAGTTATCACAACAATACTGTTATTGATAAAACTTGCATGTGAACAACAGAGCAAAACTAGAGGAATTAAGTTAGGTTTGTGAAGAAAACTAATATCCGTTTGTACTTTTGTCTAAACAGTACATTGTGTGTACTTACTGCAATAGAAGAAAATAAAAGAAAACGAATAAGAGAACAACCAAAACATTTGAAGTTTATTTTGGGGTTGTATAAAACCATCACCTCTAAGTACAGCATTCATGGTTCGTGAAATCTGCGACGATTGCAAATATTCTGACGATTACTGTGTTACATGTCCCAAGTAATCAAGGTTAAATTAATTTGCGAAGGATATTCCAATACCGTCTACTATGTCTGTATCACTTCCTAATAAAGGTTGTGAAACAAATATTGGGTAACATGCAAATTGCATGTAAAACCTTTTTATACACAGTTATTTGTGTACTGAAACTGAATTTCAGTGTAAAACTGAGTATGATCGTCCTGGGTACAGTAATATAAAATGTGAAAATTTATCATATTTTTATTTACATATAATGGAGATCTTATATCTCGTAACCATAAGGTAACATAGTAAATTACTGAGGGTGTGAAGAAAAGTAGACTTCCAACAGTATAACACATATTCCATTCCAAAAACCGATTCACCGTTACTTCACCGAGATTAGTTGACACGATCGTCTGTAGATCAACAGACAGGCAAATACCACTCAATAACAATAACGTACAATAAATCATGATTTCACGTATGTGGCAGATCATACTTAACATATGATATTTCCCATTCTGATAGATTTATTAGAATAAACATTGAACAAATTGCTGACAATATAACTGTCGACAAAATCTGAGTGGGTTGTGCAGACATTACAATAAACATTGACGTCCATGAAAAGGAACTACTTTCATCAATGACAAAATATGGTGTTCATACCAGTACGTAATTTCCTTCATATTTGAATAAGCTGGGGGTATTTTCCTGTGCTGTGTATCTCCAGATGACTGAACAAGCATTTAATTATCCAGATGACTCAACAAGCATTGAATTCTCCAGATGATTTAACAAGCATTGAATTCTCCAGATGAGTCAACAAGCATTGCATTCTTCAGATGACTCAACAAACATTGTATTCTTCAGATGACTCAACAAGCATTACATTCTTCAGATGTCTCAACAAGCATTGCATTCTTCAGATGACTCAACAGGCATTGCATTCTCCAGATGACTCAACAAGCATTGAATTCTCCAGATGACTCAACAAGCATTGAATTCTTCAGATGTCTCAACAAACATTGTATTCTTCAGATGACTCAACACACATTGTATTCTTCAGATGACTCAACAAGCATTACATTCTTCAGATGTCTCAACAAGCATTACATTCTTCAGATGACTCAACAAACATTGTATTCTTCAGATGACTCAACAAGCATTACATTCTTCAGATGTCTCAACAAGCATTGCATTCTTCAGATGACTCAACAGGCATTGAATTCTCCAGATGACTCAACAAGCATTGAATTCTCCAGATGACTCAACAAGCATTGAATTCTTCAGATGACTCAACAAGCATTGCATTCTCCAGATGACTCAACAGGCATTGAATTCTTCAGATGACTCAACAAGCATTGCATTCTTCAGATGACTCAACAAGCACTGAATTCTTCAGATGACTCAACAAGCATTGAATTCTTCAGATGACTCAACAAGCATTGCATTCTTCAGATGACTCAACAAGCACTGAATTCTTCAGATGACTCAACAAGCATTGAATTATTCAGATGACTCAACAGGCATTGAATTCTTCAGATGACTCAACAAGCATTGAATTATTCAGATGACTCAACAGGCATTGAATTCTCCAGATGACTCAACAAGCATTGAATTCTCCAGATGACTCAACAAGCATTGAATTCTTCAGATGACTCAACAAGCATTGCATTCTCCAGATGACTCAACAGGCATTGAATTCTTCAGATGACTCAACAAGCATTGCATTCTTCAGATGACTCAACAGGCATTGAATTCTCCAGATGACTCAACAAGCATTGCATTCTCCAGATGACTCAACAAGCATTGAATTCTTCAGATGACTCAACAAGCATTGCATTCTCCAGATGACTCAACAGGCATTGAATTCTTCAGATGACTCAACAAGCATTGCATTCTCCAGATGACTCAACAAGCATTGTATTCTCCAGATGACTCAACAAACATTGAATTCTCCAGATGACTCAACAGGCATTGAATTCTTCAGATGACTCAACAAGCATTGCATTCTCCAGATGACTCAACAAGCATTGAATTCTTCAGATGACTCAACAAGCATTGCATTCTCCAGATGACTCAACAAGCATTGAATTCTCTAGATGACTCAACAAGCACTGAATTCTTCAGATGACTCAACAAGCATTGAATTCTTCAGATGACTCAACAAGCACTGAATTCTTCAGATGACTCAACAAGCATTGAATTCTTCAGATGACTCACCAAGCACTGAATTCTTCTTATG
Source organism: Spisula subtruncata (assembly GCA_963678985.1). Classification (NCBI taxonomy): domain Eukaryota; kingdom Metazoa; phylum Mollusca; class Bivalvia; order Venerida; family Mactridae; genus Spisula; species Spisula subtruncata. The sequence goes on along the minus strand of OY787678.1, from coordinate 25,106,775 downwards.
ACTCAACAAACATTGAATTTTTCAGATGACAAAACAAGCATTGCAGTCTTCAGATGATCGATTATTGCAGTGTTGTTGTATTTTATTATAATTGTTTAATCACAGTTGTGTTTCCTATTTGAAGATGGTGTTATCATTTTGTTTAAAATTACAATTCCCAATGGGAAATGTACTGTTGGCAGGCTTACATCATTGTACCAGATATTTGACAGGTCTGGTTTATCGTTGTTGTATCATCTTGTGGTATACTGTCCCAGTTTTAAAGCCAGGAAACAATATACAATATTGCAGTATGCCATTGTATTTGGTCTGAAATCTAATTCAAATGTGTCTGTGCTTAGAAGAGGTACGTTGCCATGGGTGATATGTATAATTCAGCATTCATCTTCGAGAATGATTGGGGTCATCCAATAAACTATTATGATGTTTATGACGAGAGGGGATTAACTTATATTTGAAAAGCTGAAATATAGATCGCCGACGATAACGCTAGCTTTGTATACAAACATAAAATGTCTAAAAACAACACAATCAGGTCGACAGGTCGTTTGTTTTTAGTATAGATTGAAAGAATTAAATGCATAAAAAGTAATTTCTTTCAAGAGTGTACGAAAATGATCACCGACAAAGTATCGTAAGCAAAGGCTAGAGTTATCACCGGCGGACTATTATAGTATGCCCCTTACGACATACGCAACTGCTGTAATAGCGCAAAATACATGTATTGTTCTTTCGGAAAAACACACCCATTTGATAACGTTTGACTACACAAGATTAATTAGTATAAGATTATACGTACTCGTTATACTAACCCGGATACAAGAAGGTCATATGATATAACTGGATTCGTTTTAATTTTCCTTGTTCTATATCAATCATATAATGTCGTCCATGATTTGTGATCACATGTGATGTTAATACAGTCGCTTAATTAAATCCTGTCAGTGAAGTTCAGTTCTTCTGAAAGCTTTTCTTATAGCAGAGACATATTTCAATTGGGTTAATGTGTTAAGTAGGCATTGGTTCTGTTTATTACGCTTCAGTAGAGACCTCATTATTTCAGCCTTGCGTAAATCAACTTCTGACATAACACATCATAATGGCACACAGCATGTAAATTCTACATTTATAAGGTTAGCTCCTATTTACGAGTATTACCAGTTATAAATATATAATATATATTTTGAAAATCTAAATTCATTGTGCATTCTGAAATAAATCGAAAACGTGAAATGAAAGCAATTATTGGACGTTGTAAAGAGAAACCAATGTATACATTTGGGAATATATGCATATAGGAGTCGCACTGTAAACATAATTTAAACAGGCTAGTAAATCCTCTGAACTTTTATGATATCATATTAATTCATTGCATGTACTCCAAAGGTCCCTCCAGGAATCGACCACGAATACACGAATATGACTCACAGACAACCAAAAGCCACAGAGAAACGCGACATCGCATAACCACGGACAAGAGAACGATATATATAGAACAAGCCATCCAGACCACCAAAATAATGGAACCAAACACACAATCAATGACATGCACATGGACATTGTTTTCCGTGTATAATTTACCATAAAAGGATGGTAACTATTAGTAATAACTACACTGAGGTGAAAAAAATTGAATTATGCCGAGCATAGCCTTTATTTGCTTTATTTCTACTGAAACATGGCAGGCATATATGTACCTCCACCTGAATTTGAACCCGGTCGCCTGATTAGACGGCAAGCGCACTAACTACTGAAATACTGAGGCACATATACGTGAAGTACGGGGATACCATAAAGTCGCTGGTCTAGAATGCGAAGGTCGTAACTACTACTTACGACCTTACATGTATAAGACTGGTACTAATTTGAGATCTGCATCACAAGGCGCTTATTATGAGCCTATTATTATGAAAATCCGAACTTGTCATGTTGAACAAATTGAAATAACTGTTGTAAAAGCTTGTTTTACCATAATTAAGCAAAGAGTAAATTTCAGACAGTTTTGTCTTGTTTTCTCAAAATATCGATTTTGTACTTACGACCTTCTCATTCTCAGTTGGCGATTTGTATGATATTTGTATTAAATGATGTAGATGTGTATTCCTATTGGTTTTCTGGTACTTATAAGTCAGTAAGGGATTGTCAGTAAATTGACAAATTTATGATTATGTAAGGCATCTTTATATTAATACCTAAATTACTTTTCTAACCAGACCAGATCTAAGGCTGCACATGAGCATAACAATTCTTACTTCAACCTTCCACACTTACAAATGGATTCTTCGTCATGCTAACTACACTAAACACGATGTTTAAGGACAATTAATGCACCAGTCAGTTGCATCCACGTTCCCCCCACCCCTGGTGATGGGCCGGGAATTTTACTTTTGGGTCGTCATAACCCCCGCCCCCCATGACCCTGCGGGGGACAGTTGATGGTAAAATATACGGTATTTCCCCGGCCCCTGACTACACAAATGTTTCCCCTGAGGAAAAATCCCAACATTTCCCGGCAGTGCGGAGGAAGCTGGAAGGTAAAATAACGACCGTTTCCCCAGATAGTTCAATATTTTCAATCTACATGCAGTCACTGTCGCCATGTGATGCTACATGCACTCTATATATTATATAACTTATATTCAAAAGTACCAGGAACCTTTGATGTTGTAAGTCCGTTCTATATAACGAAGGTCGTAACTACAAAATCAATATATTGAGAAAACAAGAAAAATCTGTCCGAAATTTACTCTTTACTTATGGAAAAACAAGCTTTTACAACTTCAGTTTGGTCAAAATGACAATATTTTCAAATCAATGTGCTCATAAGAAGCGACTTGTGATGTAGATAAGGCCGCAAGTAGTAACGACCTTCTCATTTTATGCAAGCGATATATTAAAGTGGTTTGAAATGTTAGACTAGTGTATGTTCCTAAAGAGATCGCACATGAAGTTCTAATAAATAAAACAAAATGTCATTTATCATGATTTATTTTACATGATAGGTTTCTGTTTCTTCATAGAATGAATCACTACCATTTCTCGAAGTAGATTTAATTTATCACTATCTAAATCTTCTTTGATCCCAAGAAGCTTTATCTAATTCAGTAGAAGACAAATTAAATCATGATAAACGAGTCTTGTTTGGTTTTTATTTTGCCTTATTATATCTAGATATTCGCTAGCTGCTTTAACACGTTTGCTTAATTAGAAAGATATGATGATGCAATATTATGTAGGTGATCATGTTTCTATTTACCGTCATTTCTTTCTGGAGAGTGATTAATATTCTCACTATAGGTACATAGTAAGTCTATAAATAGCATGTAATTTTCGATTTGCGTCGCGCAATGTTTACTTTATTTATTCCTATTCCGACAATGGCCACCCGTATATAAATATATTCATATGCCGACAATGACCATCCGTATTTAAATTTATTCATATTCCGGCAATGGCCATCCGTATATAAATGAATTCATATTCCGGCAATGGCCATCCGTACATAAATGTATTCATATGCCGACAATGACCATCCGTATTTAAATTTATTCATATTCCGGCAATGGCCATCCGTATATAAATGTATTCATATTCCGACAATGGCCATCCGTATATAAATTTATTCATATTCCGACAATGGCCATCCGTATATAAATGTATTCATATTCCGACAATGGCCATCCGTATATAAATGTATTCATATTCCAGCAATGGCCATCCGTAAATAAATGTATTCATATTCCGACAATGACCATCCGTATATAAATGTATTCATATTCCGACAATGACCATCTGTATACAAATGTATTCATATTCCGACAATGGTCATCCGTATACAAATGTATAACGTAAATTCATTGTTAATACCAAACCAAAATACTTATACTGATGGAAAGCTCATAGCCGCTGCAACCAAGCGATAAAATGTGTATCAGTATTGACACCACGTAGTTAGAACGCACCAATGTTTATTGTTTTTACTTACAGCACCATCCTCGACGAATGTTGCGTTCTACGCCCACTCACTGAACAATGCTTGCTTACATACGCACAAAGTGTTTGTGTTTACTGTTGAAGATGTCGATGTTGGTAATGGTTAAAACAAAGCTGATGGAATATATGTGGTTCCAGTGACGGGTGTTCAATGGACAGCTAGCGCTAGAGAAGATTGGATTCACTCCGAAATAATGGTTAGTGGTCATAGCAAGGGAGGCGTTATTGCTGATGGTAAAAACGATGATGAAGAGGTCCAATCAACAGGTTTGATTGTAACTAATGTAGTGGCTGGTGATCACGTATATATAAGAAAGTATAGTGGTATTGGTTGCAATGTTGATCATTTTCTGATGCTCAATTGCCGACATTTGCTGCTTGGCTCTGCTCTGTTCTAAATTGTTTTGGCAAGAATTTAACACAAAAATATACGCCATGCAGTACATGTACATGTTCATTTAATCATCTCTAATGTTGACTGTGTGATACCTGTACGGATTTGTGTATGTAATGCGCGTTGCATACCAGTCGCTGGTTGGTATTAAGACAGCAAAAAAATTCATCATATGATTCACTTCTTGCTATCCTTCAATACCATTTCTTAGTTCATCGTTGAAAACATCCATTGACCAAGTTTCTGTAAAGTTCAATCAACATTTGAGATACAAATGATCAATTGAAATAACTTGATAATTGAAGTACCGGTAGCAATGATTGGAAAGAAGACTCATTTCGACGCTCTGAAAAATACCTTGTACTGTCTATTCAGTGAGTCTATATTGCCAAATGAAGTTTTCTCAAGAGTTTGAACAACACAAATAGTTTAAACAATGATGTCTCCTAGAGTATATGTAATTGAAATCATTGAATCATGTCTCAACGATTCTGCATACCGGAAATGCTGAAAACTGTACATTATGTATAGCACAATATTGTTTTCTAGTACCTGTATAGCTAGTGTTGAGACATAAGTCTTATCTAACCGAGATGTCATCGAACTCGCGTGGGTTACCATGGCAAAACATGCTTACCTTATTATGCTGCTGACGTAAACGTTCTGTCATTCCTTGACAAGTTCGAACTGTGGTATAAAGCAGGAATTTCGTCATAGCATCGTTAACTAGATTTACAAGGTTTGTATCTATTTTCTCTTTGAAGATACCTCAAACTCCAACATTCAGTTATTCAAATCAATGAGTTAGACCAGAAAAAAATCGGGAACTTAATGTCGACGATCCCCATTTCTTGCCACAAGAGGTTAAGCTACAGACCGAAACTGTCAGTGGAAACAAAAACGTCATTTTGATAATTATTGTTACATCTAATACAATAAGAAATAAACGCCTCTCACAATAGAAAACAAACTTACCATTAGGGAGATAGGAGACAACCAGCGTCGTGATTTCTGCTACACACATCCTTCCTTGAATACTAAAACTAACATTAAATAACAACTGCAAGGGTTCATACAGTATACATTGAAAATAATATAGCTTTATAGAATTCAGCAGGAATAACTTGCAGTAAAATATACATGTATCTCTACTAAAAGATAGTTTTCGCACAATTGATAATGTCTATGTTTAACGGTCTTGTGTGGACTTAAACAGCAAATACATGAACTGACAAGTGTTTTACGTACTTATATAGCCACAATCCATTTGTAGAGAAAAATAAAGAAATACGGTTGAACCATTGGATTACTTTACACCAGACAGCGATGTAAGGATGAAAAATAATTAGTTTGATCACAATTATAATGTATATCGCAATACTTGAAGTCCCATTATTTATCAATATAAGATATTTGTACAAAATTGATGTATGTTCATGTGTATATGATTGATTTTTTTTATATTTTCATCCCAAGGGATTATGCCTTTAATAATCAACGAATACAAAAGGAAACATAGGAGTAAATGTCGTGAGATACAGTGCCTCTTCAATACTTTCACAACCAGTCAGGTAACTATTTGATGTAAATCTTATTCATGACGTGTCATTTATATTCTCATTTGATAAAACAAATGAGCTATTACCGCCAAACATAATAATACCGATGGTGAATAAATGAAGCTGTCATGTCATGTAGAAATTACATCTTCCAGACAGAGTGTGATCACATCACTAATGGCATGAATATTACTATAGTCTGGACAAGAGTAGTCGTATCAGTACATCATTGGAACTTGGGATAAACACGGTGCTTATGACGTCAACTTTATAAACGGTCCTTGCATAGACTTTGAATTGATCAGAATGTTTTTAATGCAATAGTACCTTCCAGCCAGTTATAAGTAGCAGTCTCCAGCATACAATCGTATTACATTCGTTAATTAGTTTAAATTATATCAAGGATTAAAAAAAATATCAGAAGTTAATGACGTTTATTCAAAATAAGATAGTAGTTATCACAACAATACTGTTATTGATAAAACTTGCATGTGAACAACAGAGAAAAAAACTAGAAGAATTAAGTAAGGTTTGTGAAGAGGACTAATATCCGTTTGTACTTTTGTCTAAAGAGTACTTTGTGTGTACTAACTGCAATAGAAGAAAATAAAAGAAAACGATTAAGAGAACAACCAAAACATTTGATGTTTATTTTGGGGCTATATACAACCATCACCTCTAAGTACAGCAATCATGGTTCGTGAAATCTGCGACAATTGGAAATGTTCTGACGTTTATTGTGTTACATGTCCCAAGTTATCAAGCTAAAACTCATTTGCGAAATATATCCCAATACCGTCTACTGCGTCTGTATTACTTTCTAATATGGGTTGTGAAACAAATATTGCGTATGCATGTCAAACCATTTTATACAGAGTTATTTGTGCACTGTAACTGAATTTCAGTGTAAAACTGAGTCTGATTATCCTGGGTACAGTTATTTATAATGTGAAAATTTTTCATATTTTTATTTACATATTACGAAGATCTTACATCTCGTAACCATAAGGTAACATAGTAAATTACTGAGGATGTGAAGCAACGTAGACTTTGAACAGTGTAACATATTTTCCCGAAACCGAATCACCATTACTTCACCGAGATTCGTTGATACGATCGTCTGTAGATCAACAGACAGGCACATACCAATCAATAACAATGACGTATAATAAATCATGATTTCATGTATGTGGCAGATCATACTTAACATATGATATTTCCCATTCAGATAGATTTATTAGAATAGACATTGAACAAATTGCTGACAATATAACTGTCGACAAAATCTGAGTGGGTTGTGCAGACATTACAATAAACATTGACGTCCATGAAAAGGAACTACTTTCATCAATGACATAATATGTTGCTCTTACCGTTACTTTAGTTCTTCAGATGACTAAACAAGTAGTGTATTCTTCATATGAAACAACAAGCATTGCATTCTTCAGATGACTCAACAAGCATTGAATTCTCCAGATTAGTCAACAAGCATCGCATTCTTCCGATGACTCAACAAGCATTGAATTCTTCAGATAACTCAACAAGCATTGCCGTCTTCAGATGACTCAACAATAATTGCATTCTTTAGATGCTTCCTGTACAGTAGATGTGACTTCTGTTGACTACATTTCAGGTATGACACAGGTGAGCCCGGACTGTGAATAGTTTCAGTTATGTCGGTAAATCATTATTCTTCTAACATAAAATAATTTGTCTCGTTTGACTACACATTAGTGAATACTCCATTATTTAGTGACGCATTGTGGGAATAACAAAGATCGTCTTCTCGTAAGAGACTTACATGGCCGTATTATAGTACAAATACCATGCTAGAAAAAACCATTTGTATCTGTACTTTCTACGCTTATTTGTTGTGCATACATTGACATGGCATGACTTCTGTCTAATGACTTCTACTATCACAGTGCAATTACTGTCGTATTTATAAGGGTCACCGACCTGATGTATTGTGTTCTATTGAGAGTTACTTACCTTACAGCAACCTAATTATTGAGCTGAATAACACTTGACGTTTTCAATAATTGCGTTACAGATTAGTCTCCTTAATTGTATCAATGTTAGGATAATGAGAAAACGTATCAGTTTTTTACAAGTATTTCACAACGTTACTACGTTAGTTTGAAGGATTCAAGCATCACCTTATAAAATTAATCATGTGTACCGAATTAATCGAGATGAAAGTTTAAGTATTTGGCAATTAGAATGACGCATGGCTCAACAGTATTAAAAACCGCAAGTTCAGATGTTCAGTTATTCAAATTAATGAGTAGGACTAGAAAAAGCGGGAAATTGTACAATCGACATTTCCTGCCACCAGAGGATGTATACAGACCTAGGCTGTCAATTGAAGCACAAAACGTCGCTATACGTGTATAACAAGGATTGTAACATTTAATAAAATAGAAATAAACGCCTCTCATGATTGAACAGATGCTTACCAATAGGGAGATATGAGACAATCTGTGTCGTGATTTCTACAGTATACACCCTTCCTTGAATACTAAAATAATTGGTATTGCATAAAAACTGCAAGTGTTCATACAGTTTACATAGCTATATACGGATTTAACAGGAATAAAATACAGTGAAATATGTCACTGTGAAATGATAGATTGTCGCAGAAATTATAATGTCTATGTGGACTTATACAACTCATATCTAAATTAGTATTGTCACATGCCGTTTTGTTTCATAATATGAACGCTGATGTAGACACGTTTCCAGCAAGTTGAACATGAATGTATTTCTAAATTGTAAAACAATCTCAAATCTTTCTCTCACCTCATACAGAACAATAAATCAAAGACTTAACTAATGGATAGCTTACAGTCGACCCAGACACTCGACTTCTACATTTAATTTAGTTCACTAGACCGTTCAAGTAGTTGATGATTATTGTACAAATCATTCTGCATTTGACAAAGCACAAGTCAGGAGTAGTAGACCTACACTGTGTGATCTAATTTTGACAGCAGCATACCAGCATACACGAAATATTCTAAAATGTAATTGATATACCCATATGTATGCATACGTTCATCTTTACTTCAACAATACGTCACTAACTGAGATTACATAATTATAAACCGTGTTACTAGACATTATGCTGGCGTACAATGACCGACATATAACCATCGTATTAGTTCAACGTTTTAGCTATAATTGTTTATAATAGTGGAGAACAGGCAAGAACTTTATTATCTGGAGCAGTACAAGTAAATATTATATTCCTCTAGGATGTTTACCTAAAGCCAGGAGAAATAAAACGACATCAACTCAATATACGCAGTACACGTCAAATTGAAAGTACAAATACATTTTCCCCAGAACGTCATTTCGCTGGTTTAGAACAAGAAGGTCGTAACTACCAAATCGATATATTGAGAAAACAAGAGAAAACTGTCTGTAATTTACTCTTTACCTATGGGAAAACACGTTTTTAAAACTTTATTTGGTCAACATGACAATTTCAGATTTTCATGAAAACATGCTCATAAGTAGCGCCTTGTGAAGCAGATTTCAAACATGTATGAGTCTTATAAGGTCGTAAGAGGTAGTCACGACCTTCTCATTCTAAGCCATCGATTTGTACTTACGGCAATATGGTCATGGACATACCAGAATACGAATAAAGTTGTTCCATCATGCATCACTAAATAATGGATACAGTGCAATTTTCACTTATTTTATTATTAGACAAGACAAATGGGAGTAAACATAATGACTTACTGAGATAATTAACCACAATGTCCTTCTCGTGTATACATACCTTCAAACATCTAAATACACCATCATAATGTGTGGTAGCTGATTTCTATATATGATACATGTATAATTTTAGTACAGCTATGTACACGGTATTTTGTCATTGTTGAAATTGATAAATTTACAAAATAAAACTAAGCTGTTTTCTTGTGTTCTCTTATGTATTGCACTTATTACGCACACAGTACCTTTTTTTAAAATTAACAGTACAAACGGGAATTAGTATTGCAATGTACTAATAATTCCATCTTTTTATCAATTACGATATTTATATAAAAAGTACTTGAGTCATATTATTTTACATTGTCATGTTACCTAAGTATATTGTTGTATTCCACTTGTATGTGTACAGTGACATTCTCATATATTTACAATTAGAATACTCGTACATTTGTGTTCACTCTGAAAGTGATTCTAGATACTTTTATATAAAGAAGACACAGAGAACGTTAGGACAAAGAAGCAACAACGTTGTTTTAATTCCCAGTAAAATGTTTTCTTTTACGATGCATAATTGATCTAAACCGGTCTCATAAAGTCAAATGGATCACATTATGGATCGCAATTACTAAGTAAAACCATTTTAACTTAAATTATCTGCGACATGATATATATTTACCGGATCGCCCTAAACAGCTCGAAAATGTACTGCTTAAGTTTTCATCTAATATTGTGGAAACATTTGACACAACGTTTGACGTCTGTGTCAGTCACATATCGTCTTACATATAGCGATTAACCAGTTTTGGGAAAATATAGCTCGTATTCGCGAGGTCAAAATTGTGCCTAGTATCGTTTTCGAACGCTACTGTTCCATAGCTTCAATACTAACGTTTTTGTTCGAAAATGTTGATATGTACAGTGAGCACATGTGTATTTGATGATCTGCAAAGAACACAAGAAGTTCTGACATGAATCGATAATGCGATGCAATATCATATGGAACTTAAAAGCCCCTTTTATTAGTGATATAACCTCAGTAAGAGGTATTAAGATGAATATATGCATACATCTGGATATAACAATCACAGTCCAGGACAGTCCTTGTATGTTGCTTTCAGAATTAGATTGCACAGTGTCAGCATACTAATGCTGATTTGTGATTTGTCAAATGCAGCATTAATGTTTTGTGCAAGAGTCACCAATTAAAATAAAATGTATTGTGAACTAAATAAAATGTAAATGTCGAGTGTCATGGTCCACTGTTAGCTATTCATTCATTTTGTTTCTAATTTATTGTTCTGTATGAGGCGAGAGAACGATTGAGAATGGTTCAATAATTGAATTGTTTAGGTTAGAGCTTAGACGTACATGCATCTTCAACTTGCTGGAAACATTGAGCATAACGTATCTACATCAGCGTTCATATTATGGAATAAAACGACATGTGACAAAACTGTTTAAGACATTTTCTGTATAAGTCCACACAGGAACGTTAACATAGCCATTATCAATTTTGCGATAATATGTTATTTGACAGTGATATATTTCACTTCAAGTGATTGCTGCTGAATTATATAAAGCTATATTCAATTACTTATTATGTTAGGTCAATTTTAGTATTCAAGGAAGGATGCATGTAGCAGAAACCACGACGCTGATTGTCTCCTATCTCCCTAATGGTAAGTATGTTTTATATCGTGAGAGGCGTTTATTTCTTTTATATTGATGTTCCGATCATTATTATAGCGACGCTTTTTTGGTTCGACTGACAGCCTCGGTCTGCAGCTAAACCTCTTGTGGCAACAAACAGGGATCGTCGACATTAAGTTCCCGCTTTTTTTCTTATACTCATTGAGTTGAATAACTAAATGTCTGAATTGCTTAAAACCGAACATTGATCAAACCTTGAAATCCAAGGTTGCGATTACATGATGCATTTTCTGCTTTATACCAATACACGAGTAATTTTCACGGAACCACAGGTTATTTACTTCAACTGATAGCCTCGGTCTGTAGCTAACCCCTGATGGCAATAAATGGGAATTGTCTACATTAAGTTCCCGTTTTTTTCTGGTCCTACGCATTGATTTGAATAACTGAACGTGTGAGTTTGCGGTTTCTTAAAATATTTGAGCCCTGTGTCATTCTAATTGCCAAGTTGCGCAGGTATCATTTCTAACCTAAAAACAAATTCCGGGAGAGTAGCGTCAGTATTACAAAAATTATATAACAGGTCATCCAAAATACGAATAGAATAAAGCGTTCATCTGGATTAATTCAGTAGTATCGGTACGCATTATTCGTGTCCGTGATTCGTTTCATCAGATAGCGCTTGAATCCTTCATATGGACGTACTCTTTGCACCGCGCGGTAAATTACTTGTACATAACTGAAGTTTTTCTCATTAGCCTAACATTGATATAATTCTGGAGACTAATTTGTAATGCAATTATAGAAAATGTCACTTGAGTATTATTCAGTTCAATAATGTGGTTGCTGTAAGGTAACTAACTGATAATTAGAACACCATACAACAGGTCGGTGACACTAATGAAGACGAAAGTAATTGTACTGTGATAGTACATGTAACATAATTATATAAAAAAACAACGCAATGTAGGCAGAACAAATAACGTGCGAAGTACAAGTTGTTTCTCTAGCATGGTATATGTCCTACAATACGGTAGAAGACGCCAATTGTTGTTTCCGCAATGCATCATTAAAATAATGGATTATTTACTAATTTGTTGTCAAGCGATAAATTATTTCATGTGAGTAAAATAATGATTTACCAAGATAACTGTAATCATTCACGGTCTGGTTTCACCTGTCACATGTAAAATGTAATCTAGAGGAGTCACTATGAGAGTCATCTGAATACTTCAATGCATGTTAAGTCATCTGAAGAATGCAATGCTTGTTGAGTCATCTGAAAAATTCGATGCTTGTTGAGTCATCTGAAGACTTCTATGCTTGTTGAGTCATCTGGCGAATTCAATGCTTGTTGAGTCATCTAAAAAATTCAATGCGTATTGAATCATCTGAAGAAAACAATGCTTGTTGAGTCATCTAAAGAATTCAATGCTTGTTGAGTCATCTGGAGAATTCAATGCTTGTTGAGTCATCTGGAGAATTCGATGCTTGTTGAGTCATCTGGCGAATTCAATGCTTGTTGAGTCATCTAAAAAATTCAATGCGTATTGAATCATCTGAAGAAAACAATGCTTGTTGAGTCATCTAAAGAATTCAATGCTTGTTGAGTCATCTAAAGAATTCAATGCTTGTTGAGTCATCTGGAGAATTCAATGCTTGTTGAGTCATCTGGAGAATTCAATGCTTGTTGAGTCATCTGGAGAATTCAATGCTTGTTGAGTCATCTGAAGACTTCAATGCTTGTTGATTCATCTGAAGACTTAAATGCTTGTTGATTCATCTGAAGACTTCAATGCTTGTTGAGTCATTTGAAGACTTCAATGCTTGTTGATTCATCTGAAGATTTCAATGCTTGTTGAGTCATCAGAAGACTTCAATGCTTGTTGAGTCATCTGAAGAATTCATTGCTTGTTGAGTCATCTGAAGAATTCATTGCTTGTTGAGTCATCTGAAGAATTTAATGCTTCAATTCAATTCAATCACAACAATTCCACGCAGCCTATACAAATTTACAGGAATAATAGTAACGGTAAGTGCAGCATATTTTATCATTGATGAAAGTGTTTCCTTCTCATGCACGAGAAGCTTGCATTGCATTTTCTGCATAACACAGTCAGTTCTGTTAACAATTGTATTGGCATTGTCAGCAATATGTATAATGTATATTCTAATCAAACTTCCGGTATCAGAGTGGGAACTATCATATCTTAAGTATGATCTGCCACACATATGAAACCATGATTCATTGTACATCATTGTTATTGATTAGTATGTGTATGTATGTTGATATACTGACGATCGTGTCAATGAATTTTGATAAAGTAAACGTGGTTCGGTTTTGGGAAGAGTATCACACTGTTATGAGTCTTCTTAGCTCCAAACCCCAGTAATTTACTATGTTACCTTATGGTTACAAGGTATAAGATCTGCATATCCCTGGCTTAGAATGAGAAGGTTGTAAGTGCTACTTACGACCTTATAAGAATATTGCATCAATGAAAATCAGAACTTGTGATGTTGACCAAACTGACGTTAAAAAGGCTTGTTTTACCATAAGTGATGAGTGATTGTCAGACAGTTTTTCCTGTTTTCTCAAAATATTGATTTTGTATTTACGACCGATTTTAATTTATGCCAGCGATATCATGTAAATATATATGAACAGTTTTCACATTATATATTACTGTACAAAGGACACTTAGCCTCTGTTGTAAACTGAAATTCAGTTACAGTGCACAAATAACTCTGCATAAAATGGTTTTACATGCAATTTCATTGGAACGAAATATTTGTTTCACAACCCATATTAGAAAGTAATACAGGCGTTGCAGTTGGTATGGAAATTTCCTTCGCAAATTAATTTTAGATTGGTTATTTGGGATCAGTAGCACGGTAATCGTCACAACATTTGCAATATTCGCAGTTTTCATGAACCATAACACTAAACATGTAATTGTACTTTGTAGCGATGGTTTTATGCAACCCCGAAATGAAAACTATATTGTTTTAGGTGTTCTCTTATTTGTTCTCTATTATTTTCTTCTATTGCAGTAAGTACAAACAAAGTACTGTTAAGACAAAAGTACAAACGAATATAAATATTCAGTACAAATGAAACTTACGCTCGTCATCTTATTTTGTTCTGTTTTTCACTTTAAAGTTTTATCAATAACGGTATTGTGATAATTACTTTCCTAATTACAAATAAACTTCAATATCTACTGATACATTTTGTTAATCCTTGATAAAGTTGACGGATGTAATAAGATTTTGTGCAGGAGGCTGCCGTAAGATACCATTGCATCGAGTCCGAAGTCTTGTCAAGGACCGTTTATAATGTTGACGTCATAATTGCACCGTGTTTATCACAAGTTCCAAATGATGTACTGATACGACTACTACTGTCCAGACTAAAGTAATATTCATGTCATTAGTGATGTGATCACACTCTGTCTGGAAGATGTAATTTCTACATGACATGACAGCTTCATTTATCCACCATCGGTATTATTATGTTGGGCGGTAATAGCTCATTTGTTTTATCAAATGAGAATATAAATGACACGCCATGAATAAGATTTACATCAAATGATTACCTGACTGGTTGTGTAAGTATTGTCGAGGCTCTGTAACTCATGATATCTACTCTTATTTTCCTTTGTATTTGTTGATTATTAGGCACATTCACTAGGAATGAAACTTTAAAATAAATCAATCATATACACATGAACATACATCAATTTTGTACAAATATCTTATATTGATCAATAATGGGACTTCCTAGTATAGCGATATTCATCATAATTGTGATCAGATTAGTTATTTTTCATCCTAACATCGCTGTCGGATATATTGTAAGCCTATGGTTCAACCGTATTTATTATCTTTCTCTACAAATGGATTGTGACTGTACAAGTACTTTGTGTCAGGATTCGCACTATTCTACTAAGCAAATATATACCATCGTATATAGAGTAAATATCCTATTTATAGCACACTATTCCTGGAAAATATTCAATGAAAATTTAGAAAATTACTTTGATATGATTTTGAAGAATACTTTGTCTGGCATAGAAAGAAATTAGATGTTTCGTAAAATAACGATGGTTGGCTTAGAAATCATTTGTCGTTATATCTCGGTATTTTATTTACTACTCAGGTTACATGTACCGCAGTCTCATTTGTTTCTTCCACGAGGCATGGATTGAAATTTTCCTATGGCGTTACAATACATATCACCAGACATTACTAAACTTTGCAGAAAAAGTGCTGCTGTTAACTAGCATAACAAAGATGTTTCGATTACAAGATTGAAAGTGCGTCTTGTTAATTTCTGCCAATGTCAAAGATTCTTTCATGCAATGTTAATTCTGTCTCCACTTTACGATATATCTGGAGGCAATGTTATTTTTGTTCGAAGTCCATTTAGCTAACAATATTTAAACACATGTATGTTTTAATATTGGCTTAGTATCGTCTCAAAAATGTTGGTAAGGAAGCTGTTTGTTGAATAGTTCTAATCAATCAATCAATCAATCAATCGATCGATCGATCAATCAATCAATCAATCAATCAATCAATCAATCAATCAATCAATCAATCAATCAATCAATCAATCAATCAATCAATCAATCAATCAATCAATCAATCAATCAATCAATGGATATACATAATATAAAAGAATTTTAAAACTCGGTACATAAATCACTTGTCAGTAGTTCGAAGTCATCTCTTTCGACCAACTGCTTTCATAAGTGAACTGATTAATCATGTAATATCAGAAATACATCACGTGTAATGGAGTACACTCGTAGTGGTGACAGATTTTACGCTGTACTGCAATCCTTCTCATTTAGAAGATATTGATGTATATTTTGATGTGATGTCAGCGGAGAGTAAACGTTTCCAAGAAATTGTTCCCCAAACACGTGTTCATGTCAATTATAGATACTACCAAACCGTCCAAATGTAAAGCAAAACAACGTCTAAATATTGACACATGATAAATTACTTTCCGACAGGCCTATTCACTAGTAGTAATAATATAATGGAATTTGATATAGAGGTGTGTGTGGTGTAATGTTGGCTTATTTGCCTCCATTTATCATATTATGTTAGCCAAGATCCATGATTTACAATGTGACTATGTACACACCCATAACGACAACAGTTACATGTAATTAACGAAATATATCGCCGAGAACTTGTTCCAACTACGAAATTGTGGCTGGCGTATTAATTAGCAAGTGATATACATGTATACTAGTTTATAAGTAAATATTGTTATTCTCGGGTCGGAATTATCTTACTGATTATATAGTATAGTCCGCCGGTGATAACTCTAGCCTTTGCCAACAATAAAAATGTAATGAAATGCATTTTCGACGATCAGTTTTGTACACTCTTTTAAGAAATTAATTTTAATACATTTAATTAATTAAGTCTGTACTAAAAACAAACGACCTGTCGACCTGATTGTGATGTTTTTAGACATTTTATGTTTGTATACAAAGATAGAGTTATCGCCGGTGATATATACGTCTGTTAGCTGATTGTATTTCTTCACTATCATTTATTGAAGTATTATGCTCTTATTGGCATCAATTTAAATGCAGGGCTTTATGATTTACATTGTGCTGTTATTCCTATTACTCCTAATTATCAAATATGGTAGCTTTTAAATACTGTCAGGTAATAATTGTTGACCTGGCCATACTTTGTTTATCGGTTTGAATACTCTGTATTATATACACTTTATGCAGTTTACTCCATAGTAACCATTTAAGTGATTATTTTAACGGTTATTTGGTTTTATTTATCCATTTACAAAACGATACATTTATAATAGTAAACGTCATACCATTTCTTGTAATAAAGATCAAATAACTTCAGGGTCTTTTGATGAAGTATTGAACTAAATGGTGAATCAAATGTGTTTTGAAGAACTCGACATTAATAATTCTGATATTCCCATTGAAACTATTATCTGAATTTAAAATACACCCAGGGGATTAACCCATTCATAAACTCTCCATTATTTTTCAGGAATGGAGAGTTGTCTTAACAATAACTCTCCATTATTTCGTATACACATTACATTAAATGTGTATACGAAATAATGGAGAGTTATTGTTAAGAAAACTCTCTATTCATGAAAAACATAACACATATGTAGTGTTAACAAAACATGGAGAGTTATTTTTCTTAAATGTGTTAACAGGTAATGGAGAATTATTGTAAATAATGTATAATTATACACCAGTGAGTTCAAAACACCCGCCCTTCTTCGGCCCATGCTGGGGGGGGGGGCCATCTTACTATTAAAAATTGTCCCAAAGGTATTGGTTCGGTGAAAAAAATCCCAACATTTCCCCGGCAGTACAAAAGGGCAATACAATTTACAGGAAACGCGGCACTCAATTAAAAGAGCCGAGCACAGAAAAAAGAAAACAAAAGACAGATTAAAATGCTCAAACTACAACAAAACTAGAAAATGAAATCAACCCGCAAGAAATAAAGAAATCAAGACGATGCTAGTGTGACATGATATTAAATACCGTTAATTTGCAATTGCACTTTAGCGTGATTATGACCATTCAATAAGTTCCAATTACAACTTTTATACATTCACAAGGGCCAAAATTATCACTAAATCATGACACCTGTCTTCACTATGACACTGAAAATGAAATAATCGACCTTGGCCTTCATTTAAATGTCCATAAACATTGCAACTTAGGTTTTGAGATGATCAGATGAAAACTGTTTGAATATAATAGTACGTACAAAGCTAATTTCTAATTGTTTTTGGTCATACAAAGCTCATACTCCAGGAAGACATGTATCGATTGGACTCCTAAATTTGAATTAAAGAACAGGCAAAGTTTGTATAAATTTTGGAGGGTAAGAAAAAAGTTAAGTTCCCAATTCACGAGGGATGTTTTCAGCTGTTCAGCCGCTAAATCACTCTTCGACGTTAACTTCCCCTGATCATTGGGCTACCCAATGAAACATTCGAGTCTCAAGGGGAGGCGTTTTCTCGTTTGTGGGCGTGGCAGCCAACATCGAACTGCGGCGCCTAGGAATAGACACTGCCCTCACAAGTATATATTCCATTTTTTGAGTACATTAATTAATACTTTCATTAAAATGAATGTGCAAATACAGAGCAAGGCTTAATAACAACATGTTAAAAACATTGTAGTTATGTCCATCAATTAAGTTGCATGTCAATCATAAATATCCAGTTATAGTTTATTCACAGAATTATATCCTCTGACTCAAAAGTCTTTATAATGTCCACCGTGTTATAACATCAAGTGACACTGGGTAAATGACCATTGCTTGATCGTGTAACACATAACTCATAACATGTGTTTGCATGGACTACACACCATTATAAAGTAATGGAGAGTTATTGTATCACTTCACTGGTTTCATGAAAAAAGCATGATCTTCTCGTTCAGTCATGTTCATATTTTTAATCTTCTGTTTATAAGAGGTACATCAGGGGAAACTTTTTTTGGAAAAATGCATCTTCTTTCAATTTTGACATTAACAGCATCTTTTCAGAAAATCAAATTTGCATTTGACAGTCTTGGTGTATTTTAAGTCAGAGAAAATCCGCGTATCTGTCCATTCCTGAGAAATAATGAATACTCGGGTCCTTCGGGGCCTCGTCTCCATTATTTCTCAGGAATGGACAGATACTTGGACTTTCTCCTTAACATAATATCCAATATTTTGTTGATGAAAATAATGGACACAAGATAACCTTTTGATCTTGTTTTATTAATCTGGTGAATGCGTTCCTCAATGATACCTGTTCAACCACAACTCTTATATTAATAAGATAAATAGCTTCATGTTGGGAACTATAATGCATTCATATGAACACGGAGGAGTGATAGCAAACAGAACAATGTTTAATCTGAATCGGTATGATTAAATATGATCGAGTGTAATGATGATTTCGCTAGCTTTGAATGAAAAGGTCGTTACTACTACATGTGCTCTTGATATGAATAATCCGTTGTGTAATTGTCCTGTCCGTTTGTCCGTACGTACAGTATGTCCGTAACAAAATGTTGAAACTCAAATATCACTTTCGTGAAGTTTGGTTAACTACCTATTTATTTCATATTTGATTTGTCATAATTGTTCATTCCTTAACAGACGATGTATCAATATAGTATTTTGTCACAAACACCAGAAACAACAGTCAATATACAAGCAATGCGAAGTACCACCCATCAATAATTGGTAATGTAAAATCACCGAACTCTCTTGAGCTTGACTAATTTACGATAAAATGTTAGAATATACAACTATTTAAAATCTCCAACAGGCTACTTATTGAATAAATACAATTGTATACTCGGAAAAAATGTAATTTACATGAAGCGAAAGCACATTAACAAACTCGAACAGTATTATCTTAAAGACGCACGGGTTGTTGATATAATTCGTTTACAGAATGCAACCAACCTAAGCAAGTAATTTTGGTGTTATGCTTAGGAGGCCTTAAGCTCAATATGCTGGTAAAACTTATAGCATACCACTAAACTCTGCATGTATTCCACTCCTACAGTATACTCCTATTATTCCTCCACCATCCTCTTCCTTTCCTAACACCCCTCCATCATCTTCAATAGCTGTAAACACATGAATAATGCCATATTTAGTATTAAGCGTATATATTGTTACCATGCTGTTTGTGACGTGTTATTATACTTACTTTATAATAAGCAAAACTCATTATACGTAATTACTATACATATGCACATTATATACTAAACAAGCTAAAACATTAATGCATACGTCAGGAGCTAATTTGCTCCTTTTTGTCTGAATAACTCAAACTGATGTTGGTGCAATTAGGTGTGAGAGTAGAGCACTCCTGCCTTTCTGCATAAATAGAAACAATATGCAATGTGTTTTACTTGTAAATTTCAGTTCGAATATCCGTTCTTTAACCATTTCAAAACGATTTTCAATGTTTCGCTTATAAAGCGGTTTTATACTACTTGAGATGAATCGGTTAGTTATCAAGTGGATTTCGGATTTGTGTAATTTGAATACCTGTTGTCTTCAAGTTGTACTCTCTTATAGCAGTGTCTATGGTCCCCGCCCTTTAACAGCACTGTGCAGTGTCGGTGTATTTTTGTTTACACTTGTCCTTGAAAGTTATATCCTTGCCACCCCTTTAAGGTCCACCGCCCATTTCCTTCTTCTTCATCAGTTGTATCTTGCGGAGATGCTGGATGAGATACCTTTTAATTAGATCACTGCGCTGTTTGGTCACTATAATAACATTTTTGGCATATATATTTTCACCCTCTTTTTGCCCATTATTGTAAACTAGGTCAAGTCGCCCCCTTCTTTTTACAGCAATGTGCAGTGTGTGTTTATATTGTTTCCACTTGTCCTTGGAAGTTTATTTCCTCTGCCATTTGTTTTTAAGTCCACCGCACACAACACCCCCTCTTTCATCATTTGTATCTTGCGAAGATACTGGATGAGATACTTGTTCATCACGTCACGTACGTATATTGGTTTCCACTAGTCCTTGGAAGTTAATTTCTTCTGCCATTGTTTTTAAATCCACCGCCCACAACCCCCCCCTCTTTTCATCATTTGTATCTTGCAGAGATGCTGGATGAGATACTTTTTCTTTTTCATTAGGTAACTATGCTGTTTGGTCACTATTAGATGCGTTTTTAGTATATATACCTTCGCCCTTTTTTGCCCATTAATGTAAACTAAGTCAAGTCCAATAATGCCTCTTTAACACATACTAACGTTATGTCACTGTTCTAGGTGTTTTAACTAGGTCAGGGGGTGGTTGTGCCTCATTTAGTCGCCGTTTTGGCATGGGTTTGTGTGGTTGGTTCGCCGTGCAGTGGGGCCTTGTGGAACTTGGTTGAGTTTTGGCTTCGTTTCATTCGGCGATAACCGCTATCATATAATTTCTTTGTGAATGTGGGTCATCCCGCATTTTATCGGCGGGGATTTGAATCTTTGGTTGTTTCTTCGGCTTATGTATGGGAATTGCTCATCGAAGTTGCTAGGAATATGTAATATTATTTCCCATCTTTTTCCTACCCTGCCCATTTTTTAACTTGGTCAAGACTTAGTTGTGCCTCTTTATGTCGCATTAAGTTAGGTCACTGTCCTTAGTGTTTCAACCTAGATCACGCTCCGGGTTAGTTGTGTCTCATTTGGACGCCGTTTTTGGCATGGTTTTCTGTGGGCACTGCTCAGGGCAGTAGTGTCGTGGTGTTTCTGATTTCTGTGTTCGGCTGGTTGAGAGCTACCTTCCCGGTCGGATTTTCTCATACCTTGTTTGTAACGTCGGCAAATGAAAGCCAATGTTTCATTCAATATATGTACCAAATATCAATAAAATCCGACAATGGCGTCATTTCATGGTCTAAGGTGATGAGCCGTCTTAAATCGAGATGCTTTTGTAACTAAGCCCCATTAACCACCCTGTTGGAGCAATGGGAACAAACGGTTTCATCGCGTTTAAAATGAACCATTTTAGGTATTGCAAATCCTAGAACAACACTTGGCATTTGAATTTGAACATACTTTTAAGACTTTGGTATGCGATTTAATATAAAAGTACGGTAACCTTGTTTTACTAAGTATTATCTAAAGTACAATTTATGTCCATGCTGTTATCAACTTCTCGAACATTACCACAAACTGCGAACGACTGCACGTCACCTTCTATATACATATAGCAGTTGGTACTTGTAGTAATACGAATATTATGTTACCCGTAACACTAACGCGGGTTTCTCGTTTTGCTTTTCTGTCAGTTGACGTTATGTATTAGTAGATATATTTGTTACTTTAGAGGGAGTATGGTAGACGTACTTAACAATAATTGTTTTCTGACTTTTGCGTTGCAATATACAGGTCCGTAAAGCCAATATAAAAATCATGTACCAGGAGAGCATCTTGATTTGTTCCGATAAATGATAATTCAATGTGACTTACACAGACACATGACATTTAAGTTCTGAATTGTTTATTATATGTCTGTAACTGGATGTAGAATAAAACACAATTTATAGTTGAAGACGGTACATACACCAATGTTATGTTACGTGTCATTTTGACTGTATGTAGAAGTTAGATGTATTGTAACCCCTGCTTCTCAGTGTCTACCATTGTAGCTGCAATAATTTAAGCTGAAATAGCGACAGATACATTCCCTCATTACGCTTTGTTCCCTGATTTAGTTTTGTTTTGTTCTAAGTGGTTAAAACTATGCTCTTTGATTATGTGTGTTTGCGAATGCTATTCCCTGATATCTTTTTGATTATGTTTGATTGGAAATGGTGTATTCCCTGATTTCGCTTTGGATCTGTATTGTTTACAATGATGTATGATAATGCCCTGTCGGTGAAGTGGTCCAGTGTGCTTTACCATGTCATACCCACTGTTATTCCTGTATTTAGAAAGACATCTCCTAAATCTACTCGTTTTCATGAAAGTTTTTCCCTTTGCACCCTCAAACATAGATAATCAAGCTCAGAATAAAATCTAGCTACAATTGAAAAAAGTTAAGATCTTTTATTGATATAATATATATCTAGTATCTAGTCGGGTGGCCAGACTACCACTGTTATAGCACAATGATTATATTAGGTGGACAGTACACTATTCACAATGTACATTTCTGTTATTATAATTATGTTCGAGTATGTTCTACACTGGCTCGCTATGATATATTCACAGATGGCATAGGTTAATGCCCCATGTGATTGGAAATGATATATTTACATTGTAAATCATGTATCTGAACTAATACAATATTATTATTAGACGCAAACAAACCGGTCTTACAAAACACACATATCTATCAAACTACATTATACTATCATTGCTACGAACGTCTGGTAGTAATATATCATATTTCCATATTTCAGACGTTCTACTGCTTCCTTTTTGGACCTTTTGAGGAATCATTTGAATAATTCAATGCTTGTTGAGTCATCTGAAGAATTCAATGCTTATTGAGTCATCTGGAGAATTCAATGCTTGTTGAGTCATCTGGAGAATTCAATGCTTATTGAATCATCTGGAGAATTCAATGCTTGTTGAGTCATCAGAAGACTTCAATGCTTGTTGAGTCATCTGAAGAATTCAATGCTTGTTGAGTCATCTGAAGTATTCAATGCTTATTGAGTCATCTGGAGAATTCAATGCTTGTTGAGTCATCTGGAGACTTCAATGCTTGTTGAGTCATCTGGAGACTTCAATGCTTGTTGAGTCATCTGAAGAATTCAATGCTTGTTGAGTCATCTGAAGAATTCAATGCTTGTTGAGTCATCTGGAGAATTCAATGCTTGTTGAGTCATCTGAAGAATGCAATGTTTGTTGAGTCATCTAATGAATTCAATACATGTTGGGTCATCTGAAGAATGCAATGCTTGTTGAGTCATCTGAAGTATTCAATGCTTGTTGAGTCATCTGAAGAATTCAATGCTTCAATTCATTTCAATCACAACAATTCCACGCAGCCTATTTAAATGGGAAGGAATTATAGTAACGTTAAGAGCAACATATTTTGTCATTGATATAAGTGGTTCTTTCTCATGGACGTGAGGCTTGTATTGTATTTTCGTCATAACACACTCTTCTGTTCTTTTTGTTCTGACAACGTGCATAAAATGGTTTTACATGCATTTTCATTGTAACCCAATATGTGTTTCACAACCCGTATTAGATAGTAATACAGGCGTTGCAGTTGGTATGGAAATTACATTTGCAAATTAATTTTAGCTTGGTTATTTGGGATATGTAGCACAGTAATCGTCAGAACATTTGCAATCTTCGCAGTTTTCAGGAACCATAATACTAAGCATGTAGTTGTACTTTGTAGGGATGGTTTTATGCAACCCCAAAAGAAAACTAAATTATTTGGTTGTTCTCTTATTTGTTCTCTATTATTGTCTTCTTTTGCAGTAATTACGCTCAAAGTACTGTTTAGTTAACAGTACAAACGAATATAAATATTCTGCACAAATCTAACTTACGATCGTCATCTTATTTTGTTTTGTTTTTACTTTAATGTTTTATCAAAAACGGTATTGTGATAATTACTTTCCTTATTATAAATATAATTCATTATCTACTGATACATTTTGTTAATCCATGATCAAGTTGACAGATGTAATAAGATTATGTGTAGGAGGCTGCCGAAAAGTACCATTGCATCGAGTCAAAAGTCTAGTTAAGGACTGTTTATAATATTGACGTCATAAGCACCATGTTTATTCCAAGTTCCAAATGATGTACTGATACGACTACTCTTGTCCAGACTATAGTAATATTCATGTCAATAGTGATGTGATCACACTCTGTCTGG
This sequence comes from Spisula subtruncata, assembly GCA_963678985.1. NCBI lineage: Eukaryota > Metazoa > Mollusca > Bivalvia > Venerida > Mactridae > Spisula > Spisula subtruncata. Next base: position 25,082,063 of record OY787678.1, on the reverse strand, counting down.
AAGATGTAATTTCTACATGACATGACAGCTTCATTTATCCACCATCGGTATAATTATGTTGGGCGGTATTCTAACACGATTCGCGGATTAATCCAATACACAAAGAACGAACCGAACCATGTTTTATTGCCCCCATAAAACATACCTATCAAATTGGCTGTTTCTATTTACGCCCAGTATCACTTGACATATTTATGAATGAATAAACGTAAACTTTATAGTAAAATTTACTACGAGTCACGATGACAAGGCGAGTTGCACGAAAATCCAGTGTTACATCTATGACGCATCTATTTTTAGAAACTCCAATGTACTCTAGAAACCAAGTTTTATTAAAGCTTCTGATAATCAATACATTTATATTTTTCATTTTATGAAATAGCTACTATATACTCGTGTTATTAAAATTGTTTCAATGTTTAAATTGTGGTATTTCCTTCAGAAAATTACGAAGGTCGTTTTCATTAACGAGGGAGGTAATTGTACCAGCTAATAAGCCACTCAATTTCATCGTGGAATTATGTTCAATGTCAAATGGCTGAAAATGGAATGCGCGCAGTTAAATAGTGCGGGATATTATCGTATTTAGAATCGAAATAAAAACTCTGTTCTTGTATATTGTCGGTGAATAAAACACGGGCACTCGTTCGGATGCGGAAAATTAAATCACTCGTGCTACGCACTCGTGATTTAATTTTTCCGCAACCGAACTCCTGCCCGTGTTTTATTCGACGACAATAAACGCGAACAGATTTTTATTTCTTAAATAGCTCATTTGTTTTATCAAATGAGAATATAAATGACACGTCATGAATAAGATTTATCCAATAATTACCTGACTGGTTGTGGAAGTATTGTAGAAGCTCTGTAACTCGTCATATCTACCCCTGTTTCCTATATTCGTTGACTTTTAAAGGCACTTTCACTAGGGATGAAACTATAAAATTAATCAATCATATACACATGAACATATATCAATTTTGTACAAATATCTTGATGGTAAAATGGGACTTGAAGTATTGCGATTTTCATCATAATTGTGATCATTAATTAATTATTATTCACCCTAAGTCTGATGTATTGTAAGCCAATGGTTCAGTCGTACTTCTTTATCTTTCTCTACAAATGGATTGTGACTATATACTTTGTGTTTACTTAATATTTTGTGTCAGGACTCGTACTATTTAGTCTAAGAATCAAATAAGTATATACCCTCGTATATAGTGTAAATATCCTGCACCTGTCCTAGAAATTATTTTACGAAAATTTAGAAAATTGTCTTGATGTGATTTTGAAGAATACTGTAGCTGGCATAGAAAGAAAGAAATTTTTGTTTGAAGGACGGTGCATACAACGTATATGTATAAAACGAATTTATAATATTACTGATAATTAGATATTTAGTTAAAAAACGATTGTTGGCTTAGGAATCATTTATCGTTCAATCTCGGTATTTTACTATCCAGCAGTCTCATTTACCGCAGTCTCATTTGTTTCTTCCACGAGGCATGGATTGAAAAGTCCCTTTGACGTTAAAATACTAATCGTCAGACATTACTCACTTCGCACAAAAAAATTGCTGCCGTTAAGTAGCATAATAAAGTTGTTTCGATTACTTGAAAGTGGTGCGTCTTGTTAATTTCTGCCTATGTCAAAGATTCTTTCATGCAATATTAATTACGTCTCCACTTTACGATATATCTAGAGGCAAGGTACATTTTGTTCGAAGTTCATTTAGCTAACACTATTTTAACATACGCATGTTTTTATACTGGCTTAGTATCGTCTAAAAAGTTGTGGAAGGAAACCGTTTGTTGAAGGGTTCGTATCAATCAATCAATCAATCAATCAATCAATCAATCAATCAATCAATCAATCAATCAATCAAACGTAATCAATCAATCAAAAGTAATCAATCAATCAATCAAAAGTAATCAATCAATCAAAAGTAATCAATCAATCAATCAATCAATCAAAAGTAATCAATCAATGGATATACATAATATAAAAGAATGTTAAAACTCGATACATAAATCACCTGTCTGGTAGTTCGAAGTCATCTCTTTCCATTTGATTACATAGACCAACTGCTTTCATAAGTGAACTGATTAATCATGTTATATCAGAAATACATCACGTGTAATGGAGTTCACTCGTAGTGGTGAAAGATTTTACGCTGTACTGCATTCCTTCTCATTTAGAAGATATTGATGTATATTTTGATGTGATGTCAGCGGAGAGTAAACGTTTCCAAGAAATGGTTCCCCAAACACGTGTTCATGTCAATTATAGAGACTACCAAACCGTCCAAATGTAAAGCAAAACAACGTCTAAATATTGACACATGATAAATTACTTTCCGGCAGGCCTATTCACTAGTAGTAATAATATAATGGAATTTGATATAGAGATGTGTGTGTTGTAATGTTGGCTTGTTTGCCTCCATTTATCATATTATGTAAGCCAAGATCTATGATTTACCATGTGACTATGTACACACCTATAACGACACCATTTACATGTAATTAACGAAATATATCGCCGGGAACTTGTTCCAACTACGATATGGTGGCTGGCGTGTTAATTAGCAAGTGATATACATGTATACAAGTTTATAAGTAAATATTGTTATTCTCGGAATTTTCTCACTGATAATCCGCCGGTGATAACTCTAGCCTTTGCTAACAATAAAAAATGTAATGAAATGCATTTCCGGTGATCAGTTTTGTACACTCTTGTAAGAAATTACTTTTAATACATTTAATTAATTAAATCTGTACTAAAACAAGCGACCTGTTGACCTGATTGTGTCGTTTTTAGACATTTTATGTTTGTGTACAAAGCTAAAGTTATCGCCGGTGATCTATACTTCTGTTAGCTGATTGTATCTCTTCACTGTCATTTTTTGAAGCGTTATGTTCTTATTGGCATCAATTTAAATGCAGGGTTTTATAATTTACACTTGTGCTGTTATTCCTATTACTCCTTATTATTATCAAATATGGTAGCTTTTAAATACTGTCTGGTGATAATTGTTGACATGGCCATACCTTGTTTATCGGTTCGAATACTCTGTATTATATACACTTTATGCATTTTACTCCCTAATAACCATTTGAGTGATTATTTTAACGGTTATTTGGTTTCATTTATCTATTTACAAAACGATACAATTATAACAGTATAAGTCATACCATTTCTTGTAATTAAAGATCAAAGAACCTCCGGGTCTTTTGATGACGTATTGAACTAAATGGTGAATCAAATGTGTTTTGAAGAACTCGACATTAATAATTCTGATATTCCCATGGAAACTATTATCCGAATATAATATTCAATAATTTGGTGATGAAAATAATGGACATTAGATAACCTTTTGATCTCGTTTTATTAATCTGGTGAATGCGTTCCTCAATGATACCTGTTCAACCACAACACTAATAGTAATTAGATAAATAGCTTGATGTTGGGAACTATAATGCATTCATATAAACGCGGAAGAATGATAGCAAACAGAAAATTAGATGATTAGATATGATCGAGTGTTATGATGATTCCGTAAGCTTAGAATGAAAAGGTCGTTACTACTACATGTACTCTTAATATGAATAATCCGTAGTGTGATTGTCCAGTCCGTTTGTCCATACGTACAGTATGTCCGTAACAAAATGTTGAAACACAAATATCACTTTCGTGCAGTTTGATTAACTACCTATTTCATATTTGATTTGACATAATTGTTCATTCCTAAACAGACGATGTATCAATATAGTATATGAAACAGGATAAATATCACAAAGCCGGATGTCATTGGCCAATAAGGCAGGGATACAACCAAATGGCAAAGCACTACGACTGTCTTAGTCAAACGCAAAAAAAGAACAAAAAGAAAACAAATGTAAAATAGGTATAATTTGTATATTATTTGACATATTTGAAAAACTTCTGTCAACAATAACGAAGCATCACACTTCCATTCCATATCATCAATTCAACCTGAAGAAGAAGTCTACCATGTAACCTAAGATAAGCACTGCCATGGTACACGCAAAAACTTCAAGTAAATCGCTTTTTCTTTTAAACTTTTTTTCCGCTGTGTAACAGCTAAAGATGATAATTGAGATGTTTAATTGTTTCGATATTTTTCTCAAGCATATCATTTAAAGCCAATGCTTTTAAAGCAGTACTCTCTAGGTAAACCAGATTGAATAAAGTACGCTGCTCGTAAGATTTTTATGTCCTGTACAAATTTTAACACAAGTAAAAATATTTAAAATCTCCAACAGGCTACTTATTGAATAAATACAATTGTTTACTCGGAAAAGATGTTATTTACATGATCGATAGCACATAAACAAACACCAAAATTATGATCTTTAAGACGCGGAGGTTGTTGATATAATTCGTTTATAGAATGAAACCCACCCTAGCATGTAATATTGTGACATACTTAAGCTCGATAAACAGGTAAAGAATGAAGTATGACATTAAAACTTATAGCATACCTTTTTAATCTGCATGCATTCCACTCCGACAGAATACTCCCATTATCCCTCCGCCACCCTCTTCCTTTCTTAACACCCCTCCATCATCGTCAATAGCCGTAAACACATGAATAAAGCCACATTAAGTATCAAGCGTGTAGTGTAACTATGCTGTTTTCGATATCTTATTATACTTACTATATTATAAGCAACACTCATTATACGTAATTACTATACATATGCACATTATATACTCAACAAGCTAAAACATTAATGCATACGTCAGGAGCTAATTCGCTCCTTTTTGTCAGAATAACTCAAAACTGATGTCGGTGCAATAAGGTGTGAGAGTAGAGCACTCCTGCCTTTCTGCTGTTGGAACAATCACATGTAGCTTAATTATACTATGTTGTTAATATCAATAAATAGAAACAATATGCAATGTGTTTTACTTGTAAATTTCAGTTCGAATATCAGTACTTTAACCATTCCAAAACGATTTTCAATGTTTCGCTTATAAAGTGGTTTTATACTACTTGAGATGAACCGGTTAGTTATCTAGTGGATTGCGGGTTTGTGTAATTTGAATACCTGTTGTCTTCAAGTCGTACTCTCTTATAGCAGTGTCTATGGTCCCCGCCCTTTTACAGCACTGTGCAGTGTCGGTGTATTTTTGTTTACACTTGTCCTTGAAAGTTATTTCCTTGCCCTCCCTTTAAGGTCCACCGCCCATTTCCTTCTTTCTTCATCAGTTGTATATTGTGGAGATGCTGGATGAGATACCTTTTAATTAAGTCACTGCGCTGTTTGGTCACTATAATAAACGTTTTTGGCATATATATTTTCGCCCTCTTTTTGCCCATTATTGTAAACTAAGTCAAGTCGCCCCTTCTTTTTACAGCTATGTGCAGTGTCGGTTTATATTGTTTCAACTTTTCCTTGAAAGTTAATTTCCTCTGCCATTTGTTTTAAGTCCACCGAACACAACACCCCCTCTTTCATCATTTGTATCTTGCGGAGATGCTGGATGAGATACTTGTTCATTATGTCACGTACGTTTATTGGTTTCCACTTGTCCTTGGGAGTTAATTTCCTCTGCCATTTGTTTTTACATCCACCGCCCACAACACCCCCCTCTTTCATCATTTGTATCTTTCTGAGATGCTGGATGAAATACTTGTTCTTTTTCATTAGGTAACTATGCTGTATGGTCACTATAAGATACTTTTTAGTATATATACTTTCGCCCTTTTTTGCCCATTAATGTAAACTAGGCCAAGTCCCATATTGCCTCGTTAACACGTATTAACGTTATGTCACTGTCCTTGGTGTTTTTAACTAGGTCAGGGGGTGGTTGTGCCTCATTTAGTCGCCGTTTTGGCATGGGTTTGTGTGGTTGGTTCGCCGTGCAGTGGGGCCTTGTGGAACTTGGTTGAGTATTGGTTTCGTTTCATTCGGCGATAACCGCTATTATATAATTTCCTTGTGTATGTGGGTCATCCTGCATTTTATCGGCGGGGACTTGAATCTTTGGTTGTTTCTTCGGCTTCTGTGTGGACATTGCTCATCGAAGTTGCTAAGAAGATGTAATATTATTTCCCACCCTATTCCTACCTTGCCCATTTTTTAACTAGATCAAGTCTTAGTTGTGACCCTTTATGTCGTATAACGTTAGATCACTGTCCTTAGTGTTTTAACCTAGGTCACGCCCGGGTTTGTTGTGTCTCATTTGGTCGCCGTTTTTGGCATGGTGTTCTGTGGGCACTGTTCAGGGCAGTAGTGTCGTGGTGTTTCTGATTTTTGTGCTGGGCTGGTTTGGTTGACTGCTACCTTCCCTGTTGGATTTTCTCATACCTTGTTTGTAACGTTGGCAAATGAAAGCCAATGTTTCATTCAATATATATGTACCAAATTTCAATAAAATCCGACAATGGCGTCATTTCATGGTCTAAGGTGTTGAGCCGTCTTAAATCGAGATGCTTTTGTAACTAAGCCCCATTAACCACCCTGTTAGAGCAAAGGGAACAAACTGTTTCATCGCGTTTAAATTGAACCATTATAGGTATTGCTAGTCCTTGAACCACACTTGGCATTTGCAAATATGTAAATAATTTAAATTTGAACGTAAGTTTAAGACTTTGGTCTGCGATTTAATAAAATAGTACGGTAACCTTGGTGTACTAAGTATTATCTAAAGTACAATTTATGTCCATGCGGTTATCAACTTCTCGAATATTACGACAAACTGAGAACGACTGCACGTCACCTTCTATATACAAATAGCAGTTGGTACTTGTAGTAATACCAATATAATGTTACCCCTAACACTAACGCGGGTTTTTTCGTTTTGCTTTTTCTGTCAGTCGACATTATGTATTAGTAGATATATTTGTCACTTTAGAGGGAGTATGCTAGACGTACTTAACAATAATTGTTTTCTGACTCTTGTGTTGCAATATGCAGGTCCGTAAAGTCAATATAAAAATCATGTACCAGGAGAGTATCTTGATTTATTCCGATAAATGATAATTCAATGTGACTTACACAGACACATGACATTTAAGTTCTGAATTGTTTAGTATAGGTCTGTAACTGGATGTAGAATAAAAGACAATTTATTGTTGAAGATGGCACATACACCAATGCTATGTTACGTGTCATTCTGACTGAATGTAGAAGTTATGTGTAGGTATTCTATAATCTATTCTTACCCCTGCTTCTCAGTGTTTACCATTGTAGCTGCAATAATTTAAGCTCAAATAGCGGCAGGTACATTCCCTCATTCCGCTTTGTACCCTGATTTAGTTTTGGTTGTTTGTGGCTAAAATATGTTCCTTGATTATGTGTGTTTGCCAATGGTACTCCCTGATCCCTTTTTGATTATATTTGATTGGAAATGGTGTATTCCCTGACTTCGCTATGGTTCTGTCTTGTTTACAATGATGTATTCCATATGTTTAGAAAGACAACTCCTAAATCTACTCTTTTTCATGAAAGTATTTCCCTTTGCACCCTCAAACATAGATAATCAAGCACAGAATAAAATCAAGCTACTATTGAAAAAAGTTATGTTATTTGATTGATGTAATATATTACTGGAATCTTATCCGATCACCAAACTACGACTGCTATAGCACAATGATCATATAAGGTGGACATTGCACTATTCACAATGTACATTACTGTTATTATAATTATGTTTGAGTATTTCTACACTGGTTCGCAATGATATATTCACAGATGGCACAGGTCAATGTCCCATGTGATTGGAAATGATATATTTACATTGTAATTCATGTATCTGAACTAATACAATATTATTATTATACGCAAACAAGTCGGTCTTACAAAACACACATACCTATCAAAATGCATTATATCATTGCTACGAACGTCTGGAAGCAATATATCATATTTCCATATTTCAGACGTTGTATAGCTTCCTATTGGGACCGTTTGATAGTCTGTATAATTGACGTGGACATGTGTTCAGGAATCCACTGTTTGAACCAAAAATCTTTGTATCCTATTGAAATATACGTCAACATCGTGTTCATGAAAATGAAAAAGAGAAATGTCAGTCAAATCGATCCCCTTTTCATACCGAGATTGGTATTAACGTTCAGATATATTAAGAAATGATTGTAGTGTACTGTTTTTACCGACTCTTAGTTAGCAACATCTTTAAACAAACTTTTTAATATGACACATTTTTTCCTGAAATTGACTATTTTAGTTCTTCACATGATTATTATGATTATGCTACAAATACATTATAAGTTCAAAGTAACTGTTGTACTAGCACTTCCAAATCTAGCAATGAAGTAACACTCATTTGATTCCTTTCTCACGCACATAGTAGTTTAACTTACTTAATATAAAGTCGGGAATGTGAGAATGATTTATATTTGTAGTATTAACTTCAATCTAGTTATTAATCGTCATGCCATCTCTCTGCACAGTGCTTCATCATTGAATTTCTCAATCTCAGAAATATTACAAACCGGAACATAGCAGACTAATCTCTCATAAGTATGGTCTTCATGATAAGCAGTAAACAGTAAACCAAACACCCATGTCATGGAACATCTTAATCTCCAACAGACGACAAAATCAATATAAGAATCGGAATATGTTTAATGATTATTTTTAGTTAATCCACATTGTAAAACTGATGTTGGGAATAATAATGGAGTAGAAAAATTAAAATATAACTCCACCCCCCTTAAAATTTTCCTATTGCCGATATTTACCAGATTGACAACTGCAAATAGCATAATAGCATGATTGAACATTGAAAGGTCATAAATTAACTTCAAGGTATGTTAAATGTCTGAACTAAATTTTTAAAAGTTGGGACTATTTTTTTGTTACAATGTCTGTCCTGCCATACTATCAGGGTATGCGCAACAAACACCACTCGTAGAACTATACATTTAAACTCAATGTGAACAATAAAAGGAAACAATATAAATACTAAAATTTCTTTATTCACTTTTACTTCTTTCAGTTTGTGCTGATATAAAATGCGTTTTTACATAATCAAGGACAAAGAACTTTTGTGCATGCAAGTTACATAATGCGCTTCTTCCATGATTCATTTTCTAACATGAAACAGCGCCCATACTTCAAGTTAAAACATGTTGTAATTCTGGCAAACTTTTCTGCCATTTGTAGAATTATTGGTCTGACATTAAATACTTTAGCGAACTCCAGTGAGAATACATTAATACTTTAATCATGATTTAGTGCCCGATGAATCTCAGTCCAATTTGAATAATGATAAATATTCTCCTAACGTTATAGCATTAGCCGCATATATGTAGGACGTTAATGTGACAGAAGTGTAATTTTGTACGACACACTCTCATGCGTTTGATTCATTGTACGCTATGTATCACGAATTGTACTATTTAAATTCAAAGTATGAAGTAATTTGAACATACGATAAACATTATACAGCACAGGAATACAGGAATTGTTGAAACGCCATACGTACAAAAGACAATTAATGCAATCACCGTCGAAGGTAATGAGGAACGAAATCGACACATTCCATGAATACCAAATTATGAGTTACTGACCTCTATGTAAAGTGTTCACGAACCCGAATTATCTCATTAGAACATGTCCTATACTGTTAGATTCATAATAGAGGGAAATATTAGTACCGTATTCCATAACAATTACAGTTACAACTGTGGAATTAAGAGAGAAAACATTTAACTATTGTCTTTCTATTGGTATTTAACCTCGCATGACTAATTTTCAATTCAACAAAGTGACACACATTGTAACAAGGGTTTATGCATGTTAATAGGAATGACGGCTGGAAAACGGACATTTTCCTGACTTTTCTGACATAAAACTAATTGGTATTATGTCTGCTGTTACGTCTATGTATGGGTTTTGGAAATCCATTGCCATCTCAATGCTTTTTCTGGAACGAAAACAGTTTTTACACAATATAGATGTATACGAACATAGTTGATAATCAAGTAAGTACACAACGTTTAGAAACACTCCCTAGAAAATCAAAAGTCACGAAATGACGAAGGCTTAATAATTCAGAGCATTTATTTTCTCAAGAGCAATTGACGTTTTGTCGGATAACTAGATTACTAGTAATATATCTACGAAGGTATATACGTATTTTCATTTTTGATTTGATAAAACCTTGATTTATGAGTCAATTAGATCGTCACGTGTATTTTTAATGATTAAAAAGCTATAATGGAGGAAAACGAATATTAAACGGATAATCAATGTTCCAAATTGTAGTGGTGTTAAATTAGATAGCATTTTAAAAGGCCGAAAACACCAACACAAATAATTTGCCATACGGAGGTGCAAGGTTCGAAGGTCACATATGCCAAGATTGCTATCAATCCTATGAAAAAGCAATATAGAGAGTACTTGGTTCATGTCCAATTAACTTGAACTAATTGGGTGAGTAGGAGGAAGGTTAAAACGGCGAAGCTTACCGAGGTCTCAACATGAAATCTAGTTCCTTATTTAATCAAAGTACTGAAGTACTGACAGACTGGCGAACTGCAAAGGGACAATAGCTTTTCAAGTAATATAACATCAAGTGGTTTTCTTAGTCGAAAGAGAGGTAAGTGCTGAACGAAAAATAAAATTTTAAAAAATATAAAAAATTTGGAGCCGCCGTGATTCGATAGCTGGATCTTAGCATCAGAAATTTACTAAGCGAGTTGCTTAACCACTCGGCCACGATCTCGTTACAGAATATTGAACTAAATAATTTAACATAATTTCATACAATTTTCTTCCATTACTAGAAGAAACTAATATATTACAATCGAACAGATTAATTGAAACAAGGAAAGTTTATGTTCTAATCTTGCAAAACTGATTAACGAGGAGGAACTATTTTCCTAGAGTGCATAGATTATGTGTTGTCAGTTTCGGAAGAAAATTCATCTTAGTGGAATTCATGTTTTGGCATTTTAATAGGTCTGGCGACATCGCCAGCCTAAAAAGCGAATCTGAAAATCTGAACGAAAATATTTCTATTAAAGCGCTTAAATTCAAAAACATATATAACCAATAAACGAACATCTACAAAATAACATCGAATACACTGCGTGTAAATGTATTTTCACTTTCAAAATCGCATCTCGTCAAATGTCATCCTAGGCGTCCAAGGAATCGGAAGTGTGAATACGTCAAAACATCAATGACATCACTCGGTACGTGACCAACCCCGTTCGTTAAGTTATAATAGGAATATTTCCCTTATACCAAACAGAGTTAGAGATTGGATAAATGTAATAAAACAGGTCTACGACTTGATTATGACTATTTCTATTTATTCTTCGGCATGCCCACTGAATCCATTCAAAAAGTGTACAATTTGTCTGTAGGCGGACACTTTTGTGAGACATTTACTCAGAGATTGATTGGTCCATTTAAGCTCCAAACTATTTCAGATTTGCAAAACTACATACACAGGTAAATACACATCACAACTGAAAGACTATAATTGTAAAATGCACGACGCGGATTAACCTGACTGTGCTACTGTAAACTGACCAAATTTGCAGTATTAAAATTTAATTAGTGTATTGGTAACACCTAATAATAAAACAAAGAAATGGATCGTTAATTTAAATTAGTTTCTTGGTTCAACTAAATACTTAAACCAATTAATCACAATTGATCTACACCCAATGAATTGAAAATGTGTCCATTCATTTCGTTGCTATTATAATACCAAGTTTTAGATATATTTTAGAATCGGCTTACACGATCCCGTTTGAAAATAAACAATAATGTGAGAAATATTTTCAAGACATAAATGACAATCGTCTATTGTTTTTAAAAACCAAATGGAGACAAATAATATGCACACGTATACCTTTGTGCATCAAGCCTTAATCCATGAATGTAGAAAATGATTGCATGTGTATCAAATGTTGTATTAATAGTTTTTTTTATCTTTACTCAATCTATATGACAGTTAATCCCTTAGGCGTGTATGGCCAAGGTTATTACACGTATGTTACATAGAGTCATAGTTTCAAAAATTCAAAATATGTTCTGGTCATGAATTGTGCGAGAATAGATTGTGATAATCATTGTCTCTCTGGAAATCATTTTACTTTTTGTCGAAGTATAAGTCAGATAAAGTTCGAGTTTTTTTTATATCAAAGGATCCTCATACAAGGGTTATAGTATAGTTTTGTAAGGACAGACAAGAAATTGTCCGACGCGAAGCTTGTATATAAGAGGACACTTTTGATTAAAATCTAGTACTGTATCTATTACAAAAAACCGGTTCGACTCCAACAATTATGCACAATTTGTCTTCAACACTGAATTGCTTGCTTGAACTAGAGGTCGAAAGAAGTCACATGTCATGTGACCATATGACCATGTAAAGCCGACATGACTTAATAAAGCTGAAGTTTAAACAGCGGTAGGATAAAAATTATACTTTTATTCCACGATTTCCTAGAACACACAGCGTACATAAAATATTGATGACTCTGACTTTTCCCTTGGTAAGGACAATCACGGAGATAAACTTATTTTAAAGGTACAAACTTATCTTACAGATAACCCCATGGGACAGATCAATAAAATAAGAATTGCCGCCATGAAATACACATGGGTTGATCATAATAACACATTTTATTGCGAATAAGAATTACCCATCTTCAGTGTCATTTTTTCTCACATGATACGAAATTTAGTTTCACTTTTTCTCCAGGAATAGATATTTTTGATTATTTAACCCACTTTTTATAATATAGGAGGGAAATGCAGGGTTGATTTCCCGTTCATCATTACATATGTAGTGTAATGGTAATGTTGAACTCACATTGATGTTCGTTGTCGAAGACATTATTTCATTCACGAAAACACTTGCTGAAGAAAGTCTCAGTAATTGCGTTTATTTCCACTAGGAATCAAGCAATCAAAGATTAAAGATGCGGAATTTGCAAAATATGTATTCGCACAGATTGGCTATCCTCATGGAATTTTATAACTATGGATGCTAAGACTGAAGTTATTTTGTTTCACATGAAATGTTCCCTTTTTTGATGGTGTAAATTGTGACATTATAATACATTCTAAAAGGTCATTAAAATTCCGACAAGACACTGAAACAGCGCTCTGATCAATTGAGGAGACACATACCTTCAGAGTTTTGAATTTTCTTTTCAAAGGAGGTTGATAGTAAGTTTTTAGAATTAATTCCCAAACTATAACACATCTTGTCATTAATGAAGTTTTTATTCATCGAAAATGAGTATCCTTATAGCGGCCTGTGTCCGAAGTCCATGCACATGTACATCAGTGGCGGCCTAGATGACGCGGTAGCCTAGATAGGCTAGTGGCCGAGGGATGTTTTTTGGTCGGAACCCCTCCCCATGGTAGAACATTTCACAACCTGTTTTTTATTAAAGCGGGAGATATTGTGCGTTGGAAAACGATGGTTGTGAATCTTGGATCAATGTAGGTCATTTTGAAAATCGACGTTTTATGTGTGTTTTTTAGTATTTTGAGAGGCAATTTTACGACGTATTTTGTCTATGTACAGAACAAGGCAGGTACGATTTAGCCCAGGAAAAGCAAACCACAGTCGTTATTATTGTAGGATCATATTACATTATGGATGGCTTATAACATCTAAAAAATTCAGCTCTTTAATAGCTTGAGAAATCATACTTTTAGGGTAAAAACATAAAAAAATATAAACGAAAAGTGCGAATTTTAGGAATCGGTGCACCACAATTTCATATATCAATCTATTCGAACTAAAATCACTTTGGTGGGGAGGTAGTAATCTGTAGTTTAATATATCAAAAATCTATTGACCAGCTATTACTCAAATTGCGATAATTTTGGGTTAAATTGTTTTAAAAGCATAAACGAAATGTGCGAATTTTAGGAATCGGTGCACCACAATTTCATATATCAATCTATTCGAAATAAAATCACTTGAGTGTGGAGGTAGTAACCTGTAATTTAATATATCAAAAATATATTGACCAGCAATTACTCAAAATGCAAAAAATTTGGGGTTAAATTGTTAAAATTATAAACGGAAAGTGCGAATTTTTGGAATCGGTGCACGACAATTCCATATATCGATATATTCGAAATACAATCACTTTAATGGGGAGGTAGTACAAAAAATGTAACCTGCAGTTTAATATGTCAAAAATCTATTGACCAGCTATTACTCAAAATGCGATAATTTTGGGGTGAAATTGTTAAAATTATAAACGAAAAGTGTGAATTTTTGGAATCGGTCGACTACAATGTCATCTTTTATTTCATGTGTATTTAATCACAGCGATATGTAGGTATGAAGGTCAGGTTGAATATGTCGATGTCCTACTTGCCGAATTTATGTGCGAACTCGCTAAATTTGGGGCAAAATTTCACAAAAATAAGAGAAAATGCGATTTTTTGGAATCGGTGGATTGCAGAGTCATTTATGATGTAATTTGAAACAAAATCACCTCAATGAGTACATAATAATATATAGTTTAGGGTGTTAGAATATCTTAAGCATAGGTACACGGCAAAATGAGATATTTTGAGGTAAAATATCACGAAAAATGAACAAAATATTAATTTTGAGAATAAGTAGACGACAATGTCATTTATGATTTTATTTGATATTGAACAATCGTGGCGAGTATGTATAAAGTCCAGTGTGAAACATAACATGTAGCGTCTGGATATTGTTGGAATTGAGATATTTTATCCCAAACCTCTTAACCGAAAAGCTGGATGTTTGGAATCAGCAGAATACAAATTCATACATAGTTTATTATTCTGATTGGAACAAAGTAATTTCAGTAAAAACTATCTTGAATTAAGTAAATTTGCAATTGTATACAATTCAATGTTTTGAGGCTAAGCCTTACAAAATATAAGATACTAGTATACGACAGAGGAAAGCCAATCAAATAAGCTCATCATGAACAATTGGTGCCCTGTTGAGCTGAAATATTACCCCAACATTTGAATTTCCCAGAAATGTTCCAATGTGTTCTCATTAGCAGATTAATCTTCCTAGCGATACAGGATATTAAATCGCCTATTGTTACAACCATCATGAGTCATATCGGGTGCTCAACATTAAATACGTACATGTACATGAAATATGTTCTTGACGTGCATTTCAATGCCGTTTATGCCATTACAACTATAAATATCAAATGTCACCAAGGTACGCACCAAGACTTTTTAAAGACTGCAACACTTTAACCGAACCTAATTATTATCTACATTGTACGATATATTAATTAATGGATAAGACTGGAGACTTGGTCCCACCGAAGAAATCCTCATCGGTGCTGTGGAATGAAACATTAATGCATTCATTGAAATGTCCCGGTGTAGGCATACTAGCGATGTAAATGCAATTGTAGATTTCTCATAAATTCCAAGAAGCTTCCCCAAGTCCAGAGAATCCTGTTCCCGAAGCTCATTTAGTTTCATCGAGGATGAATCGCCGCCGAAACAAATATGCTCTTTTTGAATGATTGAAAATTGAAATTAACACTAATTATTTCCTAACCACTGCGGGTTTAAATAACACGCATAGCTGCTCAGTAAGACAGACAGGTTGGAAATAGCCAATAGGTTTAATGCTCTTATAACCAGCGCTTTTTCTGGTGGTCCAAATCAGATCATGTGCATGTCTTATGTCTGTACAAATACCTACATATTCATGTACAACTAGACGTTTGTCAAGAGTAATGCTATTGAAACTAGTTGTTGGTCGCAACACCATTACGCCGCAATTGTACCCTGCCATATTGCATACATGTATGGATATATATTTGTTGACAAGCTGTTTTATAATAATATTTTACAATCGAACGAGTGTCTCAATCTACAAGATATGTTCTGCTTAATTTGATTCGGTTCGGCTTTGTTTCGTTCTGTCCTGTTTTGTTCCGTATATTACAGCTTGATATCATGTGTAATGATTCAGCTAGGGTTATGGTGTTAAACTGTTTTATGTTGTTATGTGTTACCCTTGACTACGACGCCAATAGAACATTGGTGCTTTAGTAGATTCAAAACAATCAATATTGATTAAAACTTACATAATTTAACATAGTATCGGGTATGCGACATGTTCCTTGTCAACATATTCATATCATGATTCTAATGAACTATTTTAGTTTATTAAATACTTCGTGGCTGAAATCGCTGGAGTAATTATATATGCTGAACTTATATCAGACGTGTTCATACGGTTAACAAGCATAATCTGGAGAATGGGATGGCCAATTCAGAGCTCCTTAACTGTCTTTTTCCGTATGGTCGGTTACAAGAGCAGTGCAATGACGGACATCATACAAGATATAATTACAAACGTATATTCAAAGCCACAGTGTCGGTGTTGCTCGGTGATCCTGACAGACCTGTATTATTGCTAGCAGTAAAGTTCTAAACCTTCTGTTTCAGTGATATCTAATGTTGACATTATGACATCTGCATACCCATTCGTATGATGGTCAAGTACGCTTCCTCCTTCCTTCCAAGTCATACTATATTTTTCGATATATAAACAATATTTACAAAAACCGCGTGACCAAGAATAATGTTACTATGGTTATAAAACATAAAGTAAGCTTACTATAATTATGTTCTTACTGTGTAATTTAATTAACCCATCATGCATCAATTTTCCTGCATCAATAGCGATACTCAGATTTGTTGATTCCTCGTTTCCGTTACACCATAGCATGACCTATCAGTGAAGTCAATGTATAACTGTTGACTCATCCATTGTAGAAAAGTACTCTCAAACTACCAAGGTCGTTTTGAACGAGCATGGCCCATGTCATGGAGCGTATACATGGTATTCTCGAACACAGAACTCCTTCATGCAACATTGACCAAATTATTATTTTGATAATTGTATGAATATGTAACCTGTATGCGTTGTTTGGGTTAATTCGAAGTAGGGATGGCGTGTCAAAGAGCTTGAACCATTATGAACCAGTCCCAGCTTCTATGGTAGTCCGCTTTGTCAACACCATGTAGTACACCTGATTTCAATGGACTGGTTTTCACTGTGTGGTGAATACCACAGACGACCGTCACCTGGCAGTAAGTAGTACCTCGCCCACATATTCCACCAGATCGTCACATGTCTACTATGTAGACATATTTCGTATGTCACTATGAATAAGGTTGAAACTTGCACCGAATGATACTGTACCCTAATATTGAACGATAGAATGGGAAAACAGTTTTGAAATCTTAAATAACATATTACTTAACACATTTTGTAGTGAATTTTATCAAATCAGATCATCAATGACACTGTATTCAACTGATTCCGAAATTTCACATTCTTAGCTTATTTTTGTATCTTTTTATCCCTAAATATTTCAATTAAAACAGTAGCCAAATACTACATTTCTGATGTCTGAAACTGCATGTCATTACAAACATGTCACAGTTGTTCAACATCACATAAAATCATTAATGACATTGAAATCTACCGATTCTCAAAATTCACAATTTTGGTTTTATTTCGTAATATTTTACCTCAATATAAATAATTTTGCAGAGTACCTATGCTTAAGCTATTGTTATATCTTAAACTACATATTATTATGTACTCTTTGAAGTGATTTTGTTTCAAATTACATCATAAATGACACAGCAGTTCACCGATTCCAAAAAATGCATTTTTCGCTTATTTTTGTGAAGTTTGACCCAAATTTAGCGAGTTTTGCACAGATTCCAGCAAGTAGAACCTCGACGAATTAAACATGACCTTCATACCTACATATCGTTGTGATTAACTTTCAAATGAAATAAAAGATGACATTGTAGTCGTCGGATTCCAAAAATTCACACTTTTCGTTTATAATTTTAACAATTTCACCCCAAAATTATCGCATTTTGAGCAATAGCTGGTCAATAGATTTTTGATATATTAAACTACAGGTTACTACCTCCCCATTAAAGTGATTGTATTTCAAATATATCGATATATGGAATTGACGTGCACCGATTCCAAAAATTCGCACTTTTCGTTTATAATTTTAACAATTTAACCCCAAAATTTTTGCATTTTGAGTAATTGCTGGTCAATATATTTTTGATATATTAAACTACAGGTTACAACCTCCACACTCAAGTGATTTTATTTCGAATAGATTGTTATATGAAATTGTGGTGCACCGATTCCTAAAATTCGCACATTTCGTTTATGCTTTTAAAACAATTTAACCCAAAATTATCGCAATTTGAGTAATAGCTGGTCAATAGATTTTTGATATATTAAACTACAGATTACTACCTCCCCACCCAAGTGATTTTAGTTCGAATAGATTGATATATGAAATTGTGGTGTACCGATTCCTAAAATTCGCACTTTTCGTTTATATTTTTTTATGTTTTTACCCCAAAAGTATGATTTCTCAAGCTATTAAAGAGCTGAATTTTTTAGATGTTATAAGCCATCCATAATGTAATATGATCCTACAATAATAACGACTGTGGTTTGCTTTTCCTGGGCTAAATCGTACCTGCCTTGTTCTGTACATAGACAAAATACGTCGTAAAATTGCCTCTCAAAATACTAAAAACACACATAAAACGTCGATTTTCAAGATGACCTACATTGATCCAAGATTCACAACCATCGTTTTCCAACGCCCAAGGCCTCAGCCTTCAATAAAAACCAGGTTGTGAAATGTTCTACCATGGGGAGGGGTTACTCCCATTTCTAAGCACCTTTTTGAGGTTTGGCCACTAGCCTAAGAGGTAGGACGCGTGTTTCGGGATCGAGAGGTCCCGGGTTCACACCCCGTATGGACCACTGTTTAATTGTTCTGAGCGAGACCCACATGCTTTACTCCACCAAGGAGTAAATTGGTACCCGTGAGTACAGTGTCTATTCCTCGGCGCAACAGATCGATGTTGGCGGCCACACCAACAGTAGAGAAATAGTACTGGTGTAACTATGTTTGACGTCCAATTATCAACCCATGTTTGTACGTTTCTAGCATTTGGCATTCGAGACTTGAGAGTCAATTATAATAAGAAAACATTTGTTGTTTTTACATTTACGCGATATAGACAAAAAAATACGTTTATACAAAACCGATATATTGAGAAAACAAGTAAAACTGTTTGAAAGTTACCATTTACTTATGGTAAAACAAGCTGTTACCACTTCATTTTGGTCAACATGACAAGTTACGATTTTCATGAAAATAGGCTCATAAGAAGCTCTTTATAATGCAAATTTCAAATATGTTTCAGTCTTATGAGGGCGTCAGTAGTAGTTACGACCTTCTCATTCTAAGCCAGCGAATTATGACATACAGTGAGAGAATGTATAAAAGCCACTGTCATGTAGTTTTAAATTGATGGCATTGTATCATATACACTTCTACCAATGCTCTCTTTGTTTATCTACATTTTGTCCACTGTTCCTATTAATCTTCTTGCTGATCAACTTGTGTTAAATTCTTAGATTATTTGGGATTTGGGCCAATGTCTTTCCTGATGCATTTTAACATTTACCTATCTATATTATAATATGCTCTGATTGTAAAACTGTTTTTAATATGTTTAACCTTCTTTTACTTTATAGAATGTTTGTATGTTTGTTATTGTATAATCTATGTTCATGTCGGTACAAGCTTCAGGCTTATGTTCTGTACTAGTATATTATACAATTATGTTAAACATTACCGTCGTTAAAAAAGATAATCTTATCATAAATGAAGAAACATTATTCTGATAAGTGATTAAGGTAATGTATAAAACATCATTATGAACAAATCGTTATATTTATGGGCATGATTACTGCTTTCAGGATATTATACAAGCTTCAAATGAAACATTTTTGTTTCTGACACCAATCGTCTACAGGCGATGTTACTTCCGCCAACCTCGTGTATCGGTATTTGCTTGACGTGCCAGGCCAATCTGCCAAGCAATTACTTCCTGTGTAGATATATCTCAATCAGTGTCAATCTAGCATGAGTATCTCGAAATCCTGATATTCATTTACAACTTCTTTGCTCTCAATTTGCAGACCAATGAAACTTGAAGAGATCAGACAATATTACCATTGGTATGTTTGAACTCATTTGAACCCATTTGAACCCATTTTAATACTGTGAATACATCACGTGTCTTAGGGAATGCAAATAATACACAATATTATTTGTTCAGTGGCCAAACAAATATATAATTGATACGTGTAAGAGTAACATGCTTTAATAGTGCACATTATATAGAAAGACAATATTGAGTGTAAAGAAGTTATAGTGTTATATAAGTTATAGTTATAGAGGCTATAGTAATTGTCTTAAGGCAAAGTTTGTTCATGATGGGATGGATACAATAAGTACTGACAAACTGCCAATTACATCATGATACTGCGACAAATAGATTCAAGACACGAATGTGATAGTTTATGGAATTAAGCTTTGTCTATATGTCACGTAAACCAAGTTTAAACTAAATTTAAAAGGGAAGCCTTACGAAGATTTAATTTCGTTCTAGATTAATTATACATCGTAATAGTATGTTCTGCCACCCACTTACACACGTTGTAGTCATACCATCACCGTAAAGCTTAATTAACTAACACCTTTAAATCCAGCCCTTAACAATTCATGAACACACTGCCATGGTTCCTATGGGAGAAATGAAAGCCATTGCAACATACAGTTCCATCCCCTCAGCAACATTGCTGTATACATTAAAACAAATCTGTAACAACTTTGGTGTATTAAATCATCACATGCAATGATTTTTTTCTGGATACGTGAGTGCTAAAAAACATTCATACAGCGGTCGTCAGAAGAATAATGACTCTTCAACTCAGTTACACATGTATATATGTACGACTGTATGTGGGTTAACACTTTGATAGTGGGTTCCACAGAAGTGTATTCGAACACACAATGTGTGCATTCAATCGGCAAAGGAATATACGAGGAGCGTTCGATCATTACGTTGTACGGTTGGTGGGCTTAAGTACACTAAAAGATATTAAAAATGCCTCACCTGATTCAAAGTCATTTATCGCTTAATTGATATGCGTGTTAATTAAAATGTCATCCGCCAGTACGGTTGGTTGTTCAACCTTGGGACAGATAGACAAACTTTATCCATGATAAAGATTGACCGAGTGACTCCACTTTGGTCAATCTGTTCCCCATTTGCTTTAGATGATTTGAGTTTCAATAAAACGTGTTATTCATTAAATCTGCCAGATATATCAAAGTAAAGTTATATTACCCTAGTTAAATATTAATCCGATTGTAATAGTGTTCAGAAAACTGCCTTTGTACTGTATTAAATATCACGTATTGTCTATGTAAATATAATACTGTTTTCAGGATGCCTTAGGTGTCCGATCATGTATAACGTTCTTGCACCACGTACGCTGTAAAGATCTCCAAAGACAATTTATGACGGATCTTATCTCAATAGTAGACATACTGTGTTGTGTAGACGGGATTAGAATAATTATATAACAGTTAATGCACCAAGTAGGTTAAATGGTTTAAAATGAATGTTTTTGTTCTAAGTCTAACTTCCAAAATCATATTTTACAATGCGTTATCATACTATCGCACAATATCAGTATGCGATGTAGTCAATAAATCGTAAACTAAAATATACTGACATCTAGGATTGGTTGATAAGCAACTATTTCTTCCAACACTTAAATTGTTCTTGTTTATAACATCTTGGTAATCATATCTTGATAGTCACATCTTGGTAATCACATCTTAGAATATTGGCTTGATTATTCTCCATGAAAATGTCTATGGATATCATGCTATATATATGATAATGTATAGTTGTATCGATTGAAAAGTTTCTTGACCTGTGTGAAGGATATATACTTTATGTGATATATATTTATAATTTGCTTAATGTACAAACCCGCTGCTTACAATCAACCAGGATGGATAAAATAATTGTAGAGATAGTTACCTTCACAAGCCAGAATACTACATATTGTAAGGTAATATTTCTGCTCTGTATTGTATTAATAAAAGGTAATATTTCTGCTCTGTATTGTATTATTAATACAATACAGAGCAGAAATATTACCTTACAATTAAATACATCTTACTAAACTCACTTACTCTACTGTCAATGCATACATTTTCATATATAAAAGGCACGCGCAGTCGGGGGCACTCATCTATTTAAAAATGAACACACAAAATAGAGACTTCAGATATAACAATCACATGCTAGAAGGACAACCGTAAAAACTAACAAGATTCCCTACTCGGACAGCCCTCCTTCTCAGTCAGTCCGTTCTAACCCGGTGCAGTATATGTCACCAGACAAGAACGAATCCAAACGGCAACAAAAACAACAAGTGGCAGGTTTCTGATTATGACTCTTTCCAATTGATTGATTTTAACTCCATCGATTGTTTTTGACGTAGCAAAGTCTAGGAGAATATTAGAAGCAGTTGGGTGTTCAATATTAAGAAGTCATTCGTGTATAAATTGCTGTTTATGCGAACATAACGATGTTTCGTCCGTCATGTTGGAGCTGTATAATCATCATGCTGAACCAATGTCTGATTTATACTAATATTTTTTCCCAAAACACAACAAACCATTTTATTGTATTTCCGTGAACGATAAAGTAGCCACCGTCCGCAAAATATGAAAACAACAATACACGTACATGTAGGAACCCTTATATAACAAACAATATATAGGATCCGTCATGAGTTTTCTTTGGAGATCAACATTGCTTCAACTAGTCTAGAACACACAAGTTAGTTAGAGAGCCTTTGAATGGGTATCTGTGACGTCATAACAATCATAAAATTTCTGAGAATTTCCATCATTAGATAAATAGCGCGTGTTTCCTTCAGTACCGATTGGATTTGATCTGCGCAACAAAGCGGTCGTTTTCTACTTACAATACTTGGGGAAACTGTAACTGTAACACCCTTGTGACACCGCCTTACTATTTGTATTACGACCCACGATAACAATCATAGAACATGCTTTTAATTTCGTTTATTTTCAGGAGGAATCAAGTAATCATCAGCAAAAAGTGTATTGCAGAGATTGGCTTTCCTTGAGACATTTAATGATCCAGTAAATGTGTTTTCTTCAATCTTATCACCAAAATAGTTTTACTTCTCAGCAGTGGGTTTGTGCTTTGTGTTGACATGTTATAGATAGGAATTTAATTGCAGAAGTTAAATGTGACTGTGTTTATTATACATATTTGTACTTTATTTAGTTTTCTTGTGTAATGTATTGTAATACTAATATCAAGCATATAATTGAAGGTAGTTGGAATGATCATGGTACAGCGTTTACTATTCTTGTCTGTGAAATTGACAGTTAGTTATTAGTTGTTTTTCAGTGAGGTCACATATATGAATAGCTTACTGGTGTGAACTAAAGAATTAAATATTTGAGCTCACAGCGGAAGTAGTTAACTTATGGGAAAAAAGAAAATACAACACATGACAAAAGTGAATTCAACATTAAATATTGGAGTTCACACATGAGAGACCTAACTCAGAAATGAATTCATAACTGAAGTTCAAACGGAAATATTGAACTTTTTTATATTTGACTTCACTTCTGAGTTTAATCGTTGGAAAGTGTTTCGCAAAGATAAAATTTCATTCAAGAAAATTTATATAAACGGGCTAAACTGCCGAAAACAGACCGCGAAAATAGGTAATTTAACTTATTGGCTTTACAACTTTGCGACATACATAAAATACGAGAACTTGCTATTTTGTTCTAACGTTATTTCTATATTTCAACTTGTGAAAAAATGATCCAAATGTAGTCATTATAGGGATGGGGACATGCACATTGAGCTAAGGAGATTTGTACGAATTATAGGATATAACACTCTTCCTGTCAATAACACTAGCCGTCTATGTAATCGAGGTTACTATGGTCATCTCCGTGTGCTTGTTTCAGATCTTGTCTGCCAAATAACCAATTCAATTGTTACATAGATACATCATAGTTAGTGTCAATCAAGCATGAGATTGGAGTATTTCTCATATACAGTTACAAGGGATGTACAGTTGGCTTGTTCTCAATTCAAAACATTCGCAAACCAATGAAGGAGAATATTACAATGTGAGAAATGATATATGTTACGAGAGGTGCCCCACTTATATGAGAACAGTGGTGAGCGTAAGATATTTTCAATTTGACACTAAATAATTGAAGAAGTATTTATCTAGTCGTGTACACCAGTGTGACAAGTAACATAAAAATATACATCTAACTGTTCGTATATTTGCCATTGAGTTAGAACATCTGTTGGGGCATTGTTTTTAGCTTTTTTATGACCGAAAAATCTAAATATGGTGTAATCATTTATCGAGTGTAATCCATACCTCTTTGTGCTAAATATTCAAATTTTATAGGTGCAGTATTGTTAGACTTTACTCTCCTCGAACGATATACTTAGAAGTATAAACAATATATTTTCACATCTTACGAAATGTTGCTAATAAACGTAAATTATTTTGACATTTTACGATTTTATTTATAACTGAGATGTGTTCTTGATCCTGCCCAGGCATGATGTGCCTCGTTTATATTAATGCTATTGATTCCAATATTGTGTTTAATTGTTCCTCGCTATGTAGATGTCATTGTGCTCTTTTATTCTCTCAAATACTTAAATCACCAAAACAACTTTGACGTTCACATAGTTTACAACAGCAATATTTAACACTCACTGTTCATTTTAAACCAGCTAATCATCGTCTGATGCAATTATTTGTGAAAGTAATATGATATTCGTACGATTGATCCACTCCAGTGTTCGTCCGGACTTACGTCAATTTAGTCATTACGAGCCTTTTCAACTTAGATACGATATATTCGAGTGGACGAATGCAAAACGCATTTGGTTTTGATTGAACGGCTTGTGTGGTTTCGGAAACAATACGAGCATGTCTCGGATAAAGATTGGAGACTTCAGTCACTCATAGATAACAATAAACAAAAACGAGTTTCCAATTTGGTCAAAATAAGACGCGTGTTAGGTAGCAGGCTTCACATGACGTTTTATATGATGTCGTTAACTGTATCAAAGACAAAACGTGACTCTACAGATAGTGACCTTCCACGGACTATGGTGTGTGGAGGTATTTGTAACGTAAACAAGAATTTCATATTTATTTCACTGTTTATATTTTGCAAATGTTTTATCCTGCCACGTACCCAGACAGAAACACATACAAACATATACTTTATGAGAAAATTCTCACGTGGTACGGACAGGACGAATAATATTGATGTAACACTTTTTGCAGTTAACCTACATGTTATATTGCACAGCTGCCTCACGTGGTAATTATAACATTACAACTTCTAAGTAATTTGTAATCCTCGATAATAAAATTGATAATGATGTTAAACGAACACTTCACTTAGACAGTATCAAACAGTTTTCTTTCCGTAGAATTCGGCTCCGATGTATGTACATGCCATTTACTATTCCAACAAACGGTGAAGTTGCTAATTAAAGCAAAGTTTCATTCCAAACATTGGCAACATACCAAACTTGCTGCAATGTCGTCGCCAACTTGATAAAACAGGGCGTGTGTTAGAGTGAGGTTTCGGGTGGAACTCTCTTACTAAGAATTTCTTGTTTTACTGTTTAACATATTTATTTAATCAACAAATGCTGGCTTGTTTGCGAATCTTAACTAGCAATGCTAAAAGAAATGTGTGTGCTGTCAGAGATGTATGTTTCAGGAGTATCATAATAACACATTTCATATACTTTTACCAACCTTTTAGATTCAATACTTTAAGTTTCGATGTAGATGTTGTAGATATTATTAGTGAACTATAAATCCGTAATTATAGAAGTATGTTCCAACAAAATACAGTTCATTAAGTGTACTGGTAATGCCATCAATAAAGGTCAAACATCCATTTGGGGCTTAATATTTTCATCCAGCACGGTGCTTAGTCTTAGAACCAGTTAATTACAATTATAGAATATTCAGTCCTTGTTCGGTTATTTTAGTTCATAAACTACCGGGTTACTCTGCGAGCTTTCTAGAACGTTACAATATGTATGTTTAGAATTACCTGAAAGTTATGCATTGTGGCATTTTAATTTAGTAACTTCAACTTTCCTTAACATCTAATTCATCTATACAGTTACAATAACGAAGTTCAAACACGGAACACCAGAATACGAAATGTACAATTATGTAGAATAATTATAATTAAGCAAATTGAACACGAAACAAACAGAGTGTACGGAAATTAAATGAGAAGTTCCCTCACTTATAGTATGAAGTCACGTATTTCGGTTGCACAAGACAACAACATATTGCAGCATAGTTTCCATCATTCTGTAAGATGGGAATCATAATTACTGATTTAGGTTGCCCGTACATTCTATCGAACTATTCTGTTTAGAACATTTATGAAGCTACATGGTACTCAGTTGTTCTTAAATGAACTGGTTCAGATCAGCAGCTAATGAAAGTACATTTGTGTATTGCTAAATGTATTATAAATGTTATAAAAAATAAACCACTGGGGAAATATAAATATCAGACCATCATTGTAATGTAGAACGCCTACAGAAGATCATCTGTTACTTAGGGTAAATGTCATTTATTTCTGAACAAAATCGTGCAATTCATGAACACATATTTACGGTTTTGTCAGTTTAATCGACAAGTCATAACTGCTCATATAAAAACCCTTGGGAAGATGCTACAAGCTAGCATTTAACGAGAGCAGCAAAGAATTATAAGCAGCACAAATAAATGACACTCATAGTGTTTAAGAGGTAAAGTACACCTTGATTTATATTACCTGCGGTTATTAAATAATACAGAACGGTTCTGTCATTAATTACAATATATTTCCACGGCCGAAGATTTGTACTTGATAGTTCTTGAACTCGTATATCAGCATAATTGTCATGTAAATGTTGCTTACTTATCTTTATCTTGGCTTTCTGTAAGTGTGAAGTATACTACAGGCTTGTTCGACTACATTTTGTGTATCTCCATCAGTATCTCGTCAGTGAAGTACACTGGACTACATTAAGTGAATTAAGATGTTTTCTTGCCAATAAAGCCTAGTGTGTTTTATTGTCCAGCATGGGAATTTACTGGAGAAATTCCACAAGTTAGATGAAAAACAACATTACATAACTCATTTTAATCCCCGATTGGATTCGAACCGGCACCGCTGATGTAAATCGTTTTTTTTCTTTGAAGTAAATGAAATGTGAACTCGACTTATTACATGCTACAACAATAGTGTATGATGGTACCATGATGACTAGTGTGGTGTTATCGATGACATTGTGTCTAAGTATTCACTTTACGAGAAGCACCATGAACAATTGATTCGCTTACGTTCTTATCTACACTAGATATTTTCCTGTAGTCTAGCTGCGCAAGGAACATGCTAGTTAAATTGACTATAAATAGGATAGGGGCCGTCGGTGTTTCTCGAAATGTAATACAATTGATTGACGCACACATTTGTCTTTTATGCAGTACAGAATCATACGGTTGCAGTTGTAGTATTTCGCTTTTTGCTACGTATTTTGCTACGTAATACGACTTACATGTCAATGTCAAGTAATAATACCCTAATAAAATAGGAAGGCGATAGTAATAAAGTCCAAATTTATCATTCACAACGATTCCGTTGTATTGTATTAAATATCACGTTTTGCCAATGCAAATATATATTACGAAGTATGTTCTCATTATGCCTTAGGTTTCCGAACGCATATCATATTTTCATAGCACATTTTATGTTGTTAATGAAAACAAATATTTTATTACGCCCGTTTGAAATTGAGCGACATGTATACGAGCGTGTATTTACCCCAGGCTAAACTTGTTTTATGGTCTTTCTCCTCCATGAAGAATATTTCTTTAACAGTCTAGATACGATAAATACTAGATCTTTATCACCGGAATGTGACGAATAGAATATCGGCGAGCTACATTTTGTTGAATTGAAATGTATATGTAAGTCTTATAAAAACAGTTTAAACGTAATGCAAGTCGAAGTATTGTATATATTTACTCGAGTTCTGCATTAACTATACATCGTAGTAATAACTGGTGTTTTAAACAGCTTAATTCCCCCACAGTTATTAAGATCTCCTTATTTAATTGTATAGTGAAATAATGATTATAAAAACAATAATTTCCTCAACTGCACACATGCTATTAAGTAAACATAGCAATGCTTAGAACCTTGTTTTCTTAGTTTTTGAGTCCAAGTAGGCATTACAATAGATAGGTGTTATGACAATGTTCACCATTAAAACGAATTCACAAAGTTTAAAGCGAAGTACAAGAGCTTCATCTACAAAAGCTTCTTTATATAATCGGAAAACCTCTCAGATTTGAACCTTCGATATTTCTCCCAGTAGTACTCGGATTTGTGAGTTTCCATATTTAATGAGTGTGTTGACTTCTTGTGTGTCATTAATCCATAAGTAAATGTACGTGTTGTCGGTTGCTTATCATGCTAGAGTCTCATAATTAAATTCATTCGACTTATAGATCAAGAAATTACTCGCATTTTATTGATAAATTCGCAGAAAATCATATATATCGAAAGTTATAAAACTAATCATACTTATTCCTATACCCCCGAGAAGTGTTCGTAAAAATCAATGCACAGGGTTGGTAAATAAAAATTCATGCAACATAATGTACATTGTATGCCATGTAGACTGATCGTGCCGTGTCGTTATGATAATGATGCAAATTAACAGAAATATACGAACAGTAAGTAGTTACAATGACACAAAACACGCTAAAATGTCACTGTTTTATTTACTTTAATGTGTCACTGTACCACTGTTTGTGGAATATAGGGATGTTAGAAATAAATTTATCACTGAAATCTCTATTAGCGCACGAACGTAAATTGCTACACCTGTTTACACAATGTATAAACGAACAAGATGATCAAGTTTTCTTTATAATTGTGTCTTATGAAACGAAATATTTTAAATCATGACCACACATCTTATTACTAGAAACAGTACAGATTTCAGTAAGATAAGCCTTCTAAGTACTGAGATAGTTGGATTTGTCTAAGTGCACAGTTATAAGTGGCTATAAGTGTGGTTTTTGTCAAAGAGAACTGAACGAGTTCGTTTAATAACAAAATGTTAAGAAAAGAGCACTCGTTCAATATCATTAATTCCACGATTTCCTAAGACACACCTCGTACATAAAATATTGATAAATCTGGGTTTCTTTCGTGGTATGGACAATCACTGGGATAAACTAATTTTACATACTTATCCTCCAGATAACTCCTTCTGCCACATTAATAAAAAAAAACGTTCCCGCCATGAAATACACATAGGGTAATCATAATACATGTAACGCATATATTGTACGAATTAGAATAAACTCAAAGTCGTTTTTCTCACATGAAACACAATTTAATAACACTTTTTTTTCCAGAAATAGACAACAATTTCCTTATGGCGAGCATGGTAGAATCTAACATATGTTATATATCTAATGAGCAATTACCTATTTTGAGCAGATTTCGGTGCACCAACTTGTATATAAAGGTTACAAACCACTAAATGCCTCCCGAACCAAAATAGGATACACTCAAATAGTCCCTAAATAAACTTGTGATTGTGTTTAAATGGTAGTATGCTTTGACAAGGTGGAACTGGAATCATCTAATTGGGTTTACAGGCATTGTATACATGTATGTGATGTATTGAAACTGTTTTATTTTACATATTTTGAGATTTTGGCCAAAATACCAAAGCGAAAGTAGGGTAGGGTAAAACCCGGATTTGGTCGGTCCGCGCGCCTGTAAAAATATGTTCACCGCGTTGGACGGACAAAATATTTCTTATATGATACGTGACCCCCTGTTTTTTTTGTATTTTCTTAAAGCTGGTAGCCCCTTCTTTTTATTGAGATATGTCTGCCACCTGGCCATAGACTTTAACATGTATCAACCTGGGACTGACTATAGTAACTTTACATTGAGTTAAAGAACAAATTTATTCAGTGGTTTGTGACCTAAAAATAAAATGTAATCATATGTATCACAAGCACACATAATAGTATTTGCTGGTTGTCTTTGGAAATATAATAGTAAGTGTAATTTGTGCATCTTAATTGATTTCGTATACACTTGCTTGCAATGTTGGCATTTTGTGCTTTTCAGTTGGAATAATTAAACAAAGTTACTAATAAGCTAAACACTTGTTGTTGTTGCATTATATTGAATAGAAGATTGAGGCAAGGTCGGTGAACTTATTATCAGAACAAAGATCCTCTTAAATAGCCAATTAGAACATACAAGTAGTTCTTTACGTGTCATTAAAACATCACCGATGGCTCAGTCAATATCAATATAAGAAATGTCACGAACAACGACATGAGTTTTATGTATACAGCCATGTAATTGTAAACATGTCAAGGGTGGGCATTGCTCCATTTAACGGTGTTATGTTATATTGTTATTGTGTTGTTTCCTGTGCTCGGCAGGTTAAGTTGATTGTTGCCTACCCTGTCCTATTTCCTCATTTCTAGTCCCATAGTACAGGCATATATGTTATTTCGTGTTGTATGGGCCAACTTATTCATGTTTATGTGATTGTAAGTGATGAACATAAACTTCTACCCAATGATCATAGTATTGATTTTACAGAAGTTGAAAAATTATTAGGAGTCCATGTTGATCACAAGCTAAGTTGGAATTTTCAAGTTGAACTTATTCTTAAAAAATGTAAT
Organism: Spisula subtruncata; assembly: GCA_963678985.1. Classification (NCBI taxonomy): domain Eukaryota; kingdom Metazoa; phylum Mollusca; class Bivalvia; order Venerida; family Mactridae; genus Spisula; species Spisula subtruncata. The sequence goes on along the minus strand of OY787678.1, from coordinate 25,051,289 downwards.
TCAATGTTATACCTGCTTTTAAGAATCAGGCAATTTCTTTCTACACATATGAGAAAATTATTTTTCAATGCTTACATTGTACATCTTGCCACACCTTGATTACTGCTGCACGATATGGGGTAGCTGTAGTGATACATTGACTAATAAACTGTTCAAATTTCATAAAAGAGCAGCACGAATAATTCTTGACCAACCTTACGACGAACCTTCTCAGAATTTATTTCAAGAACTGAAATGGATGAAATTTCATGACCGCATCATCTATAAAAAGGCAACGTTTGTATATAAATCTGTAAACAATATTTTTTCCGAATACATGTCAAACCTCTTTAAAGAATCAGACGACATATTTTTACGATCACGCTCAAACCACGCACTGTATGTACCAAACCCACGTCTGGAATTTTGTAGAAAATCACTATCATATTCAGGACCAGTTATATGGAATAATATTCCATTGAATATTCGCCAGTGAAATTCTTTAATTGCTTTCAAAAGGTTATACCTATCATGGTTCTACTCTGGTGGGCAAACTTAATTTAAATGTATCCGATATTTTGTAAATAATGTGACTGTATTTCTGTATACATTTGATTTTGTGTTGTATTCCCAATGTATAGTTGGAATTTTCTGACTTGTCGCATGTCACCTTTTAGATCATAAGTAAACATAACAGCCTTGCAGGTATTGTGCCTGAAATAAATGGTTCAGTTGTAATCACTAGGAGAGAATTTACTCTTAATTGTTGAACTCCTATTATACCTCTTCATCTCATCCATCCAAATAGTATTCAAAGGCAAAATACTTTGCAGCAAAATACTTTGCGACATGTTGAAAAATACACCTATAATACTTTTATTTTGTGTTGTTATATGTCATACTATCTTTGTAAATATGTTTTGCAATAGAGGCTCACCGGGAAGACTGGGCTCGCCCAACTGTGTTGCCTCTTAAAATAAAGTAGTTATTATTATTATTGTAATTTGGTCTAACTTGCCACTTGCTTTAGCCAACCAAACCTAAATATTATGTGAAGTCAATAGGTACTTGATTATAAGATCAAGGGCCCAATGGTGCCATGTTTCTGGTGGTTTTATATTTTCTATTGATTTACATTTTAGAGCTTTCACATCCAATGTGAGTATCTGTGTATTGTTAGTTTCATGTTTGATTACACACAACCTCTGTCTCTGAAACCAGATATGACGATGCTTGTATAATCCTGCCATCATTGGTCGATGATCAGGGTGTGGATTGGCGTACTTTACGTCAAGCTCATTTTCATATTAATGTAACAGTCTGGGAGTGCCGAACGATATATCCGATATATCCGGCACATCTTTACGGCACTCCCAGACCACAGGTTTATGTAATGACTGCACCAACAGATCAAGAATATCAGGAAGCAATCATGCACCAGTACCACAACTAATTTCAGAGTTGTGCACAATACACCTGCGTCGGTGATGGACATTTTTCTATGAGTAATTTGTGAGTAGCTGAACTGAATTTATTTATTCATGTCACACAAATGTAGGAAAGTATGCGTAAAGTAGTGTTCCAATTAAACGCCCGTCCACGCTAGCACATGATTATTAAACTTGGAGTGCACACCAACAAATCACAAGGTATCAGTTAGTATATGAGTTGGTGCCTCGTTAATCAGATATGCATTTGAATAAACAGCTGTCGTTATTCGTACACTCCACATTTGGTTCCAAAGACAAATTCATACAACCAAGTCTCTCCTAGTGGAGGCGATGTCAAGAAAAGTACGATCCTTTATCATTTTGGTAAAGTTTCAATACATTATCTTGTTATTATGGGGCATAATTGACACATATGATACCATTATACGTTGTTCAAAACGTCAGTGTTTCAACACAACAAAGTTATATCCGTGTGGTTAGTTATAAGTGAAAATATATCTTTTAAGAACATTTTATACAGTAATATCACGGTAATAGGAGAAAAATAGCATATTAAAATTAGTCGTGTCTGTTTTACATTTGAAGTACAATGTACTATCAACGTTTGTGCTTGGAATCGAATGTCTAAGATATGTGGGACAAATTCTGCATTGGAAAATGGTAGTTTTAAGGGAGTGGACACATTGTGATATATTACTAAAACGTGACATTAAAAGCTATTACAATACCACATATGGTACTGAGTTCATTCGCAGACAGATTTAAATAACAAACCAGATTATTTGTAACACGATATCCACATGATTATCAATTTTAGACGAAATGGACGTACATGTTGATGAACTTTCACCAGAAAAGCAGAAGTTGTGTTCGATAATCATATCACTTAGATAAGTAGATTCAAGTGGGACATTAAAATACCGATCAAGACGAACGAGTGTGTCCTGCAATACCTAATAATCCTGAACCAACCGGACGGAACAGTACCAAATATTTACACCCGGTACCTAATAGTAGCAATTGAAGGATTGTCTGACTTCGTTTGTCGATTTAGTAAAATAGTATTTAAGCAAGAACATCATTGTAAAATATCTATAAACTTCTTTAAGTAGAGTAGTACTATCTTATGTTTTATACAAAGCCGGTGTTCGGGTCAATGTCTACGGCATTCGTTGGTAATTCATACACAAGTAAGAACTCTAAATCATTTTACATATCAGCCGACATCCCCCGCGTTTTGAATATTTACTTCGAATCTATGATGTTGTAAGGTCGCGATTTTATATTAAATCATTGCTGCCTGGGTGGGATATGTTGTTTACGTTACTTGGTTACTTGATCACGTTATTTCCATCGTATATCGACCGATATACAACGGTATGAAATGTTATTGGTCTACACTCGTATAGGCAAACTATCCAGTTATGTTAGAACTAATATCATACAAAGCCGGTGTTTGGGACAATGTCCAAACATCAATGAACTTATTCATAATATCTTCCACGTCATCGTTTCGTTCGCCCAAGAGAACAAAAGTAATAATATTGTCGTTATGGACAAGTATGCGCCGTGTGAGATTCCGGACATCTTCATTGGGGAATGTGAATTTCAAAGAATTTAAACAACATAAAGCCAAAACGACATTAGATTGATATGAACAATTTCTGCTAAAACAACAAAATACTAGTACCTCGTCATATCTGATTAGATACGCTCGTTGGCCTAATAGATTACACGTTCACTAGTAGATAAAGCTGAAGACAAATCGGTAAGCAATGCATTGTTCCACATCCGGTTACAATTCCAGTGTCCATTGGTTTATGCTTAATACGCTACTTCCTCAAGTCTAAATTACTATACTAACACTACTGTGAATGTGGACTCGATATAACGAATATAATGAACAAGTCGATATTATTCCACTTGCAAAAGCAATTGATACAATGTCTATTTTGACTAACTATTATTTAGATTATTTCCTATCACCCGCTTCTTTGTAAATTCTACACATACTGTAAACGAATAAGTCTACGTATGGCAATAGTGTTCTATCATACAAACTGCTGGTAGTGATGTCTAACACCATTTCCACAAATACCACTATAGGGAACAGTTGAATGACAATACTAGACTAAACAATAGATTTAAACACACACAAAAACATCAACACCAATGTCTCGTTTTATGTGACTGCACCAATTTAATTGTACTTAACTTGGTGTATGTCGGTCTAGATAAGTATATAAGAATGTGTTTTCCGATTTACAAATTTAAATCAAATTAAAGCGGACTTTCAAGTGTCATACATTTTTTACATATATCTTTTACTTAAAACTTTCAGTTCTAACTAAACTTCAATTAATACTCTTGTAACTAAATATTTCAGGCTGATTATGACCATCACGTGATTGATTATCGCCTATCGGCCCGGTCCGCCATCTCATAATCGTAATCGGCCCGTTGAACGGACGCACGTTACGTTATCCAGGTTATCATGACGTCAAGTTGGAGTCATAATGACGTCACTTTAGAGCTAAAATATGACGTTACACAGAGGTACAATTTCTTTGACAATTTTGAAAATTATAAGATTTTCAGCATAAATGTACTTCAGATATCTACGAACTTAACTAAGCGTGAGTAACTGTTACTTTATTGAGTTTTGAAATCGAACAATTGTATTAAAGACTTTAATACCCTTCAGAGCCTGGCCGGACGTTGATAATCGGCCCGGCATGAATAATCACCCTCGGGCTAAAGCCCTCGCGGTGATTATTAATTTTCCGGGCCGATTATCGCCTTCCGGCCCGGCTCTGTCGTGTATTAACCTCTAAGTATTACACTCACTTGTTTGGCTTGTAAAATTGAGCTGAACATGTGATTAACATTATCTAACTGTCCCCAATGCAAGATGCCGAGAACGTCTTCTAATTTATCAAATGTAACGTCTGAAATGAATTTCAAGTAGACGCTAGCGACTGACTAATGGTTATAACCAAGTTTTCCTACCGTTCTATAAAGCAGTTAGAAGCTATGACGTAATACCATTTCAGAAAATCGAATAATTTTTGTATTGTTCTTAAATATGTCACCATGGTAATTAAAACAATTGGTTTATTTTAAAGTTTGGTTATGTGAGGGCATTGCTCCGTTTATTTGTGTTATGATGTGTTGTTGTTTTCCGTGTTCGGCTGATTAAGTTGAGTGATGCCTTCCCTATAACATCTAAGTGATGGTATTAATACCAAGGGCTGATACAACAGACGATTGTCAACAAGTGAAGAAGTATACAACCCATGAGTTGTCAAACATAATTATATGATCAGACAACGCAATTATATATTATATACCTAAATGTTTTGGGCGGTATTTCATATTGAAGTTTTACGTTTGTACATTATGGTTTCATTGGCACTAACTTGTTGCTATTTTGCTTGTCTGGTGTATGTTTAGTTCCGTTAAAGATCAGACAAAGTGCTGATAGTGAATCGGTCTGAAATTATACACGTATGTGTAGTCAAACTTATCAAAATAATTATTTCGTCTATTATAGTTGCACTGACTATTTTGTACCGATTTTATTTCATTATTGTACTTTCAAGGTCATCCAACAACGTTTTATCGTCTGTGGTTAGACTACTAGTTTTCACATTAAAACAATTACTTTATTTATTGTCTGACCAAATTCTAATTGGATTTGACGAAGTACCAGTTCTTTTCTCAGGCTGACATGTGTACTGTCTACCGTAAAGCTATGTGTTTTTGTTTTATTTTATTATTCCGAAATTCGTCCATCGACAATGCATTTTTGGCGGATGACAGAAGACATAACTTCATTGTTCAAGATAAATTGAAATAAATTTACAGATACGGGTGTACTAACATTAAAGTTCTAAGTATAAATTTAAAATGAGTCGTTTTGAGTTAATTAAATAAATAATTCACTGACTTTGATTTCATTGACTTTGTCTAGGTCAGACACATGTAAATTGGTGGGATTTTGACTTGGTTGTGCCTTATTTGGTCGCTGTTTTGGCATCGGTTTGTGTGGACATTGCGCAGGGTAGTTGTGTCGTGGCGTTTCTGTTTTCTGTGCTCGGCTGGTTAGGTTAAGTGTTACCTTCCCTGTCGGATTTTTCATACCATTTATTGGTAAAGAGAACACGAACTCAAAACATGGTAATGTTTGTGAAAAATGCCGCCATTATTTGTTTTGCAACAGTTACGTAATAAACAAGTTATGTCAAAAAGTAATACATGTATCACCCTCTGACAGAGAAAAAGGATCAGACACGTGTTGTGTAGATCGTAATAGAAACACTACTACCTGTTTGTCTATTGAAGAAACGTTCTAATAAAATAGTTCTTAGAAAAATAATGACAGAACGACACAAGGTTGATTTACAGTTCTTGAGCTCTGAATATTGAATTGGTACGATTTAAGATGTGGTAATTAAATGAGTCGGCAGCTAACCAATCATACAACTGATTTTGAATAGCGAAACTTATTCAAATAAATAATTTGATTTTACACTTCTACATACTCGGAAATAATGTTAAGTAATGTCTTTATTACACTTTTCTCATTTCTTAGTAGATACTATTATACACCGCTGATTTCGTAGTAACATAATTACTATTCCCTTGACATTTTGTATTGTATGGTTATATCATTTATAGTCTGATTATTTCGCAAAGCTAGTTATTCTGTAATTTGAAAATGCTTGTTTACCTCTAGATAGATATTTTCAGAATCAAATTTCAATATGCATTATAATTCTTATGTATTCTGAAATGAAAGACAAATGACATTTTATGTATATGACATTTTCTACGTTCGTTCGGTGAAATACTGCATTTTATGTGTACTTGTTATCTTACAGGATACCCGTCTAAAATGTATATGGGCTCGCACATTTATCATACGATGTTGCTTTAGTTTCAAGAAGTCTACGTCACTGAATATACGTATTTGAAGAATTTATACTCTCTAGAATTAAAAGTTGTTGATGTCGCGCATTCTGTCAACATACGTTTTCCTTATTTAGTGGCCTACTGGTTTTCCGAACATATGCCTACTTTTATATTCAATTGTCTGTATAATGTCCACATACTAGTCGACTATTATCTAAGAACAAAATGTGTTTCGTCTGTGCCATTCCAAAATGACCGGGCATATTTGTGCGAAGTTCCTAACCACCGGGCTTCACTAAAACATAAATCAGAGATATTATACATATGTATTGGGCAATCTATAAAAAGACCAGTGTGAAGAATAAGTAAATTAATATCCCGGTTATTGTCGTGTTGTAGATGTGAACATTACTTGTAAAGTTGTGGATCGGTCGATAATTACTGTCTGATTTCCAGGGAGGCTAATAAAATACTTAAATTGCTTCTGTTATGAGATAAAATGTCTAACAATGTTGTCCTGATGTGATCTAATTCTCAAATATTACGACACTTTTGTTACTGGATAATCACTTTGTTTATAGTCGTATATGCGATAACAACGCCCCTCCTGCTTTCTTAACATATTTGTAATAACTGTAGACAGATGGTAGATATACAAACATATGAAATGCCGTTCGAGAATGTGTGCTTACTCACTGACCATCCAAGATAACTTTCTTTGACTTGGGTTAAGGCTACGATACGTATATTTTCGTGTACATTCGATATCAAGTTTTTTCATCTATTTGCTGAGTTACTTGAAATATCATTTTAATGTTATGTATTCATTCAGTATGGTATGGTGTACTCCAAATATATTAAGCCACCAGTGTCATTAGTCACTGTCCGCACAAAGGCGACAAGCGTTTAATCGTACTGTTGCGCTTTATTTCGTGGCAATAAGTATGTTATATTCTAGCTCTAAGGCCAATTGACGTATGAATACATTTAGGTCAGTGGTACAACTGCCAACGAAATCTCGACGGGCTTAATTCATTGACAGTGTATAAAATTGTTAGTTTGTCTTTTCTGTTCTCTGATAAATGTGAGGAAAATTATAATTATGATCTATAGAAAGGTATAAAACACTGATAGTGCCTTTCCCACCCGATTCCTACCTTGTCCACTATTTTAACTAATTCAAATCGTATTTGCGCCTCTTTTGGTCGCATAACGTTAGGTCACTGTCCTTAGTGTTTTAAACTAGGTCACGCCCCGGGGTTGTTGTGCCTCATTTGGTCGACGTTTTGGCATGCGTTTGTGTGGGCATTGCTCAGGGTGGTTGTGTCGTGTTTATTCTGATTTCTGTGCTCGGCTGGTTAGGTTGAGTGCTACCTTCCCTGTCGGATTTTCTCGTACCTTTTTTACAGTTCAGTACACTCGATTTTTCGGACAAAGCATAATGACATACCATAAGGGGACGACCATTTAATATTCAGGGCGAGCATCGGTGTTTTCATTTGGACGAACTTTGTTTTCTCCCGGTCATTAGACAAACTATTATGATCCTAACTTCATTGTTTTTCCATAGGGAAAATAATATAAAATTTTGTTTTTCTCACGTTTTAATATTTCGCCCAAAGGCTTTCATCGGAAATAAAATCATTTACAGACGATTTTTAAAGCAATATTATTTTTCTCCCGGTCATTTGACGAACTATATTTCCTTATTGCTTTGAGATAATGCATATTTACATTTTTTTACTTTATAAAATGATTACATCGACAAAGTCATTGCTTGGACAAACTATTATTTTATCCAATTGTAGGAAACATATTTGTTTTGTAGTTGCTTGTGGCTAATTGTATTGTTTGCTCATTTGGCGAAACACATTCATTTTTAAATTTACCAAACACGAACATTAAACGGTTTTCCACTAAACGATGATGCAATATTTGTGGAAGTCTTGACGTGTGGACGCTCAGAATTGCATATCACAACTTGACAACTGGTTTCTTTTCTTTCATGCAAATAAAACTATCGGATATAAAGTGTTTCAGTGATAGAGAGGATCAATCACGAGTTGTCAATTGATATAAACTGATACTAAACGAGTTCCTAGAGGCTTTGGCGAGCTTAATAATATATCCTGAACGAGTATACCATAAGTATATACAAATGTACATGTTGTATATGAATTGACAACCAGTGATATATCATTTATACCTTATGACAATAATAACACAAAAAGAAATGTTTCCTGCTGAAAAAAGCACTCCGTTAAAAAAGAGACGTTATATTCGGCATAAAATGACGTCATTTAGAAGATATAGTGACGTCATTTAAACATTATACTACACGTGATACGTATAAGAATATACGTACTCGTTATACTAACCCGGACACAAGGAAAAGCATGTGAAATATAAATATACTAGAAATTACCAGATTTTTAGCCACAAAAGAACACAACTACTTCCTTTTGACGGGCATGATAACACATAGTTCATGCCTAATGAACAACAATGAAATTTCGGCAAATTTCGATAAGTGATCTTGTAAAAGTCCAATGTTATCATTTGTATCACAAGCACCTATAGTAGTATTTTGCTGGTTGTCTTTGGAAATGCAATAATAAGTACAGTATGTGCATCTTAATTAATTTCTTATCCACTTGCTTTTAGCGTAGTAACTTGTTATGGTACTCACTATGTTGTATGTATCTGTTTGTATTTATTCTCATGTTCGCAATACATTTATTAGCATTTTGTGCTTTGCATTGAAAAATAAAATGAAGTTATAGATAAACCATGTTTTTAGCCATGACTAATTGATGCAGGAAGGTTGGTTTGCCCTCAAGGGGCAGGTATATGGTATGAATTAAGACTTAAGCAATAGATGTGATCAATGTGAGTAACAAAACCATGGCCCAAAGGACTAGGCATTAGCTGTATTCTGAAGAGATTTTAATTAGGTATATTAACAAACCAAGACTAAAAAATGTGACATTCCGTCACGGCTCAAAAAACATGGTTGATCTATACAAATAACCTTAATGCCTTGTTGGATTATATACAATAGAAGATGGTGGCATGGTCGATGAACTTATGTTCAGAACAATGATCCTCTTAGATAGCCGATATGTACATACAAGTAGTTCTTTACGTGTCATTAACACATCGCCAATGGCTCAGTCAAAATTAACATCAGAAACGTCAAAAAAACGATATATAGTGTTATATATCGTACCGTGCAAGTTTTGTGTAAAAGTGATTACTCAGTACATGTATGGACAGATACACTTATTATGTGACGTATGAGTCAACTAAATAATGTTCGTTTTGTTTTAAAGCTTCCTTACTTAAGTGACATATTACGTTAGTGTATAATAATCCGGATACGGGATGCAAGTTCAAAATGTATAATAGTATGTGTTTACAATATAAATAGTTAAGTTACCAATTTTCTAGCGCTTTTTTCAGCTGTTGGACCGCTCAAGCACCATTTGACATTTCAATTGTACTTGGTCATTGGGCTACCTATGTGAACCTACACTCGTGTCTCTCTGGAGATACGATTTTTCTCATGTGGTGTGGCTGCCAACATCGATCTGCGGCGCCAAGGAATATACACTGTCCCCACAGGTACCATTTTACACCATGGTGGAGTGGAACATGGGGGTTTTGCTCAGAGAAAATAACCAGTGGTCAAGAGGGGTCCTCTCGATCCCCACCGCTCCCAAGACAATGCAGTATAATCGCTCATAAATATTGTGAAAAGGCAAGTTTCTGACAAAATATATAGAAACTTGATTTTCATTATAATACAAAATACAGTTTGTAGATTGTGTACGATGAAGCCACGATGGGAACCCGTAGATATAGATTCATCATCCCAGTAACAAACTGACATCATTTTCCAGAGCTAATAGATTTATACACTTCGTAAAATATAACAATCAGTGCATTGTCATACTTATCATCCCAGACTGTCTATTCAACTAAATGAAACGTTGATTTATTATACGTTCCCCCTGTTTAAAACATATGTTCTGATATAGTTTTATTGGTATTGATATTCCAAGACAATGTGCCTTCAAACAAAGCTTTTCAATACATAATGAACGTACAATTATCTTCTGACAGAGAAAAGGGTGAATTGGTATAAAACATCGTAGTGGAAACGTTTTATAATATTCTGATAAAAGTTGAAAATTGCAAAAACATATTGAAGGATTTCGTTTTCCTTTGTATGCTTGCGACATTTGTAAAAAAAAAGTTTTTATTTTTTTATTTAGCTGAAATTTTAAACAGAAAGTTATTTTGACTAAGATACTTTACCAGGCCCCAGTCCCGGTTGATGTTATTAAATGCATACACACGACGCGTAGATATGATGCATTAAACACAGCGTACATTGTACTCCAATCTTCAACTGTTTCCACGAACAGTCAATATCCAATGTACTGTTGGGTGTTGTATCCATCCTGCCTATGTCATTAAATGGTTGTGATGTTTTAAACCAAATGACCAAATTTTTCAATCACAAGTGTATCCAGTGCGCATACAATGTTTTGGTTGTAAAACCTCAATTTATAAAATGTTTTAACCAAGTATGGAATCTAGATTTAATTATTGAACGTAAATCAACTCAAAATTACTCTATTTAATGTGATGAATATCGACTCAATATTTATAAAATAATACATTCACATTAAAATAACATAGAAAATAAATCAAAGGAAACGGTATATATTTGTGAGTTTTTAAATATATGTTCATTGGGTATAAATGATGTATGATATGTTTTATATTGGTTTAGCGTCACCTTCTGTTGTAATCATTATAAAGTCACACATTTCAACTTCGTCAGCCCTTGATGGACTCTTCTTCAAATAATTGTTACAATCTAATCGTAATGGTGACTTTTGTGTACCGATTGAAACATCGGAAATGTCCAAAGCACTCCGAGAACGTCGTCTGTAATCATCTGTGGAAATGTCCAAGGTACTCCGAGATTTCAGTGTATAATCATCAGTAATTCGAGACTTCCGGTAGAAATCAGTATCAGTAACATTGGAGAAATCGGAGATTCCTGAACCTCTTGGTGTACGGGCATCTTGACAACAAAATAACTTGGAAATCACTCGGAACACCTTTAATTGCCTGAAACATAAACAGTGATATGGTAAATTTTGGTATTTGAAGGACATTTGTCTTGGTGAATAAAATCAACACATATAACACTGAATAATACTGTATTGTTAACAATTATCAGTTTAATTCCACGCCAAATTGGAGACAAAATTCAGAAAGTAAAAATGAAATTGCTATTATATTTGTATTGTGACATGCATGATATGTAGTGGCAAAAACATTTGTGATACGTGAAATTGTTCATGACAAACCAGATTACCTCTTGGTGAAACCTCGCTTTGTGTTGTTTTACTGTACATAAAGTAATGATAAGTTAAACTATCAATCAACTACATGTAGTAATTTATAGTACCCATCTTTATATAAAACTAGTCATACATAAATTAGTTAATTTTGTGGTTTCTACTTTCTTTTAAATTTACATTGAGATTCGACATAACACCTAGAATGGGCCCTATATGTGCGAGTATTTACAAAATAACTCAATACAAACTGTTCAAATACGCAATTATCTAGATTTGAGCTCTGTTCAGGATAGTTAAAAATTAAAATGATCAATAACACATCACCATTGCATGTATTAAATATGAGAAATTAATCGGAATGCAAGACGTTGAGGAAGCCACGGACATGCAGTGTGGGAAACATACGTCTCAATTCCGTTAGGGAGATTTTGTATATAGTCTTAACAAATTATCTTTGTCTGTCAAAATAAACAAAGTGACTCGTACCTCAAGTATCTACAAACTCGTGTGCTAAATATTCCATATATAAGTGGATTAGCGGCACTATTTAACGGTGCTAAACTCTGTACAAATGTGGTTACAGCAACCATCTCTTGTGTTTTAGGCACATATCCCAGAAGACTACACAAGTTAAATACGAAATATGGACTCCAACAAATAACGAACGCTGAAAATAAATACAGACACTCTATAATTAAACAGATCGATTATACAGGTATTACATACATAATAAATTAATAACTTTATTGAAACAAATTTGGAGCGAACCAATAGTAAGAATCACTTTTGAACAGACTGCCATGTGTTGCTGGTGTCCGTTGACAAATGCTTCAGCGCTTATCATTAACCAACACTAATACATATAGTCATGGAGAAGATTGTATAGTTTGAATGAGTTTTTTTTGCTATATATGTATTATTTTTGATCGAATTATTTAGTATAATAAAAGTTGTAATTATATAAGAAGTATCAGGCGTACATTTTGTACCCATTAGCGTAAACGTTGCAAGGGAATATAATTTAGACAAAAACTGCACATTGTTGTCGTACTAGAAAGGAGTGTTTGTCTGAATGAATGAACCCGTAGAACAGATTTACAAACTTTTAATGAAATTAAAGTACGAGAAGCTAGTCACAACAAAATGGAAATATAACATGGTAAGTTTAACATGGTTAGTGTCAGTCTTTGTTTCAGGTTGATTGCCGATGTTAAATATGGAAACAATACTATTCTTACCTAGAACAATTGTGAATGTCATTTTAATTGTTCGTATTTTCGCCTGAGGTATTATTCCTTTGGAACTTCTACCAATATGCTGACTGCTTCTCTGACGTATTTGTTTAGGGGAACTCTTTGGTGTTACGGATAATTCTGAAAACACCAAATACGGAATTTATCTCTTACAATTATGTAGAATAATACACCGACAAGTCGAAGCTGTGCAGAAACATGTAAGACTTTTGAAGACTGTAATCTTCAGCAAATACCATACAGTGAAATAGGTCCGGCATTTTACACTTTACACTATAATAATATTTCCTGTTATAATAATGTTAATATTTTGGTGTTAATGGATACATACAGTCCATTCCTAATATTGATTACTGGCCGGATACTATATGAAACTTGCATCATATTTGACAATGGCTGATGTGGTTGCAAACTTCCGAGATATACTCATATCTTGGGTGGTGCTCCGTTTATCAAACATCGTGATATTTCCCTTCATATGTTGACACTAAGCATGCTCTTTCTATCATCAACCAGTGACAGCATGGCATTTTCCAAGATGCCATGATCTGCCTTATGAGGCATTCACCAACCCATTAAATATGTTTTGAGTATGCATCCCTTAGTACTATTCATATAGCAAGAGACATGGTAACTAATTCAAGAACTGTAGATGTCATTGTTAGACGGCAACTACATGGGAAACTGCTGAATAATTCAACGTCTTGACAACCCCTTATGTACATACCTTGATTTGGGTCTTTAGGTGGGACCAGGAACTTTTTCTCGGCAGTATAAATCTGTTTAGGTTTAGCCGATGACAATAAATGACTGTTTTTCCAAATGATGACTATTATCAAGGTATAACAGGCTGTGATAATCAAAGCAGGCAGAATGAGAACTGCCGACATCACACATACAAAATATATCTGAAAATATACAATATATAAAGTTTTCAAAAAAAACATGAAGCAGAATTAGATTGCAATTATCATTGTATCGTGGTCTTATAAATTAGCGTTCCGAAGAACAACAACATGGTGCCATTGTTCTATACTTTGAAATATTATTATACGGGTAATGAAAACAGTCTCTTGCGAAATGACACAAACCAAACGAAGTTAGTGTAAAATACTGGTAATACAAAAGTAGTCAAGTTTGTAAACGAACTGCCTGCCAATTTATGTCATTCCAAATATAATTTTGTATTGCAGGGACGTCCCGAAATGTTTTATATCGATGTATATGTTTAATGTTTGAAAATAGGTATAAAATTTGTTTAGACTATGACTGATATATTTCAAATATGTAAAATGCAAAACAAGATGTGAGAGAATCTGGTTACGATGCGATGATACCACAACTGTGGTCCTGCATTGATACCGGCAGAAGAAGAATCGGACATGGAAGGCAGCACTCAATTAAACCAGCAGAGCAAGCATAGAAAACATAAACAACATGACATACAACAAATACACGGAACAATGCTCATATGGGAAGCCCATGTCCCGCTGTATAACCTAGGTTCACAACGATATGCCATAAACGGGCCGCCAAGCGGCCGAATGCGGCATCAATGCGATTTGAACTAATCACCCAAGTCACAGCTGAAATGAGCGGGATAACCTAGTTTACAAAAATTTTCCCAAGTGATAAAATGACTTTACCAAGTTACAAAACCCCATATCGCAAAATCCAGCGACAAAACAATGCCCTCATTGACACTGTGTATTCTGTTATTTTGTGTATCCACACGTCTTTATTTGTTGTCTTATTGCGTTCAATGATAATAAGTCGGATTTACGTTATAAGGATGACCATGAAAAGTGGTTAAAGTAAAAGCCAATCACTGGAATACATACCAACACGTTAACGGTTTACTCGCCGAAATCTATTGGACAGCTCTAAGACTGGATTGATAACTAACTACCAGGAGAATGTGTATATATATTGCCTTAACACTGAGCAGTAAAGAACCTTGTTTATTGAGACTTAAAATGTGCACCTAAATGGTGTATTGATGTAAGAATGTTCAATAACACAACACTTTCATCAACACCAATTAACGTATATGAGCATTTCCAATGAAAACAGAAATAGCCTCCACAAAGACAATTAGGAAAATATTGATGTATGCTAACTGTTTACTAATGAAATTTAACTTTTGCAATTGTCGACGGTCGTAATTGAAGTTTGTCTTTTGTTTTGTATCGATTCTATGGACAATTTTGAATCAGTGTAAACATAATATATGACGTGCAAAACATGTACAAACTTCCATTTCACAGTTAAATGCCTCCATAGACCAATCTGGTAAAGTTTCATTTAATTGAAAACGATTAAAATCCCACCATTCACCAAGACGGGGACTGTAAGTTATGTTGGCGAACTAGAGAGGAAACTTATTAAAATAGACATGCTTAGTTTGTAATATTGTTTTCTATTATTCTATATATTTGTCAAAAGCTATAATAGGCGGTCTACATAGTGTTGTAAGATCGTGCATGGCCTGCGATGAACCAGGTCTTTTACCAGAAATTACGAAAATTGGCGTAGCACTATGGAGGTAATATCCCTGCAGTAATTACCGTCTATGTATAATTCAACCCATATTGCCACCATGCGTAGCGCATCTATCAGAAGTTGCAAGCAAAAATAATAACATTGAAATAAAGCTGGAGAAGTTGGTAGAAAGTAGATCATTAAATCAGATGAATATAATGGACATCGGAGAAGAACTCGGTTGAATTTTGGAATGGTATCGAGTGCTTATTTGAAACGTTTTGATATAAAAGTTGCAATGCTTTATTTGATTTTTCCAGGCTTTTAAATTGTTTCTTAGGTTGATGAGAGGGCATTGCTCAGTGTAGTTATGTTGTGGTGTTACAGGTTTCTGTGCTCGGCTGGTTATGTTGAGTGGTACCTTCATTGTCCGATTTCCTCATACATTGTTGTATTTGTAGCATACATTTTGTATGTGTGGGAACCTATGCTTGTTTGTCCGTCTTGTGTTTCTTCACTGTTTCTGATTATTACGACAGCACAACGAATATTATTAAGTTCATTTATTGCATCTATTGTATATTTCTAGTTAACAAAAACAATTACAAATCGGACAGGGAAGACAGCATCCGTAAGAAACAGAAAAGCACGAAATGCTTCAAGGTGTACTTCAGTTAAATCAGTCATAATAATATTCAGTTAATTATCAAAAAGCTATTTCCATTACACAAACATACAATAAGAAATCGAGCAAGGAAGACCGAGCACGAACACTTGAACAGCTCAAAAACACGACCACACATTCCGAACATCTGCTGCTTGAGACAATCAAACAGATCCGGAGCAATAGCAAGCAGGCAAATCAAATGGACAAATACACATCACAGGAACAGCAAACAAAACAACACTGTCAAAGATACAGGGTATATTTGAATATGCCCTTTTTGGAGGTTCAAACAATTCAGTCGTACATACTGAACATCAAACTTGTAGAAGGGCACATACACATTAGTTATAATTTTACAAAACGGCACATTTAGGACTTATGGTTTAATTGAGAATGGTTAACCTTGACGCATGCGCGAATAATCTCTATCTAGTAAATGTTTGATACAACCAATTTTTTCTCTATTTTGTGACATTATGGAAACTTAAACACACAAGGGAAATATATTAACAGACACTTACCAGCCATACATACTGTGCATTTGTAGGAAACGACATCCAACATTCATATGTTCCATCTTCAACACCAGATACAAATATAAGAGGTGATGAAAACAAAGCTGATAATCCCCAGGCTACACCTACATATACCTTACACCGAGTCCCTGAAGATAAAAATGCAAATGTCACATCTGGAAACAAAATATTATTTTGTCCTTAATGTTCAGCAATTTGATTTGATGAATACAAAACATTTGACTGCAGAAATACAGGATGAAATAGAATTATGGACGTGTAAATCAAGTAGACACGACAAGACTGATTGATTGAATGCTGATTTTGTGCAAAATATAAAGCACATTTAATAAGTTATATTTTAATTCTATTCAAGTTGACATTGACGTATTGGTACCCAGATGCAGCAATGAGAGTTTTGTGATTTATTTGTTCAATGACGCACATCGCTGCTTTCGTACTTTTTTCGAATAAATATGCAGTTGGTTGTTATCATTGCGTACGCATCCGATTGTACGTGCTACTTATAGGTTATGTGGTGCTTTGTAAACCCATAACGCTATTTTGAACGAGTGAAGGTAGGGCAGCCGAATCACACATCACACCTAGCATCACACCTGTGTCTCTTCATTGGTATTTAGTCTGCGCTTGTTAGGCACTTTATCATAATACTATAAGGCATCGTTATTGGTACACTTAAATATATTATTATTGTGCTTTGGATTCGGAGGGCACAATATTGAAGAAATAAATATATAATTTATGTAGTTTGAAGGTTCGGTGTACACAAACATTATCAAAATTATATCTACTTACACGTTGTTGAGAAATTTAAGGGTCTTGCAATGGCGTCATAACGATCGATGCTTAATGCAACGAGCATATATGTAGATGCATACACAACACATGCCTGCAAAAAAACATAAAACGATTTTCTCTGGGGTTGTGACCATTTATTTCAAATATGAGTATCTGAACTTCGAGTGAGATTTTTGGTCCGATGAAACAAAATATTTAACCCTTTATATGTTATATATTATATTTCATTATACTATCAAAAGCACATAAAATTAGTGCCATCCCAAGTCCCACGACCTTAATACTATTGCTGCACATGAACAATCCAGCAAGAAGAGTTTTATAAACAAGACCGAGACGACGCTCATCTAAAAATATGGCGTATGTGGTTAAATATATAATATACTTATATGCTATTCATATAGCATAGATCAAAGAAGTCGTTGAATGAAATGGCATTGGACAAAATATAAGATTTTATATTTTAGTAAAATAATCGTCGGTAATAAATTCTGCGCGCGCCTACTTTTACGCCGCTTCAGGTGACGATCATGTCATCAAAATGTTAAGAAGAGAGGACATCTGCTGCTTCGACATTTTCACAACGAATATTATACACAAATAATTCATCTTTATGTCTTTTAGTCCTATTTATAAGAATACCCGCAACACGCTTTTGTACAATATACTACTTAGGTTACGTGTAATTCATTTACCTGGGCAAACTTGAGGAATTTACACATTATGTCTCCGGCATACCATTTGACTGTTATCTTCCATACCAGATCACCTAACACATGAACCAATCCCACTGATAAATCTGAAATAAGAAGGAATGATCTCATTAAACATAATGTGGTAGACCTACGTGTCCCTTTACACAATGTGCAACCTTGTGACAATAATGTTAACTGATTCAATCAGATAACATCACAAGTTACATACGGCGCGATGTCGCTTTTTGCTTCCTCTTTTCGTGGTCAGTTATTAATATTGTTGTGGTGGGGACAGACGATTTGTGTGCTATCATCTGGGTATTATGAAGCATTTTGTATTATTCTTGCTCAGAGAAATTAATTCAGCGTGTGCAGAAGTTCGACATTTGACATTCAAGTCCCGACTTAATTAGTATAATTGTACAATAAGTATTTATTATAGGGTAACACTTCAATAATTCTCCAATAGTTCCGTCGAGTCAGCTATTTGTAATTTCCTCTGTTCAGTCGAGGATACAAACTTCGAATGGAAAAATATCTCTAGCGGCAGTTAAATGATTTCAAATTTCCATCAGCGAACCTAGTATTCGAAGATTTCATGCCAGCGAGTTTTGGCATATATTTGTGAAACTATGTATTCCTGCTCTTTTACAGCGGGGACTTTGGGGAATAGATCAAGTCGCAGCTAAGCTTCATTCACTTTTGGTCAACGTTTTTGGCATATCTTTGTGAAACTAGACTATCCAGCTCATTTACAGCGGGGATATGTACTTTTCATTTTTTGTCGTTAGGTTATGTGTTGGCACTGTTCTTTGTAATTGTGTAATATAATGTTGTTAATGCTATGTGTGCTCGGCTTGTAAGGTTCAGTGCTTACTTCCCTGACCGAATAACTATTTTCATGCCGACGATTAAGTTTCCAAATACCTAACACTAACTTGAAGGCTAGTTTCATATACCTTTATCAGGAAGGTTGTTTCTAAACAGCTAATGCTAAAAAGTATACGGTTTTTAAACATATATAAATACTAATCAGAAGGCAGTTTTGAAATAAATGAAACTAATACTAAGAAAAAGAACAATTTCAAATACCTGAAAACTTGTTACTATAGCTAGAAAACAGTGAGGCTGATCAGGTTCTAAAGATTCCTCTAGTTAGGATAATACTGTGTTATATCCAAACACAGTCTTTCATTTACAACTACATGTAGCGCATAGCGCAAGTCCTGGTTTATTAATGTGCAATGACAACTAGAAAATGAATGCTATATATGACCTACCTGCGAGAGCAAGGTGCATGATAAAGAAATGCATCCTGGAATGACGACGTCTGGATAATCCGACAGCAAGTAATACGATTGAGTTTCCAACAACGATACATATCAACAATACTGTAAGAAACGCTACCTCTTCTTTCTGAAACATAAACAACATTTTCTTCTTATTCCTGATTGAAGTATATTGGTTATAAATAAGGTAAATTCTATTTTTAGACATGCGTCCGTTGAACCGACTTTACATTAACTGCCCGATCATTGAGGACTACGTTGGCTCTTACAATAAGCACCAGTGACATTTGCGCATTTTCTACAGATCCAATCTTTACACATGGGTAAAGTGGAATATAATGGTAACATGTAGCTTTGCTAAGAGAAAATAATCAGTATCCGGACGAAGATTATTTCCTTCCAATGTGCGAGAATGTATCAGACTTTGAAGACAAAAAGACTGGCAAAGAATTTATCCCGTCGAGATTTCGTTGGTAATTATAGTACCAATGACCTCAACTTATTTGTCCGTCCTTTGTCCATGGGGATACTTATCGGAAAAATACAGAGAAACATAACGATCACAAACTTTTAGTCGAGTTTACAAAGAATATACTTAATCCATTTTATAGACATTTTATAGGTATTTCATGCAAAACCATTTGACCTGCAAGTAAAACGTTATTATTAATTGATCAAGTATGCATACATGTTGTTACGACATCGGCCTTTGATTCCATTTAATTATTAATGCGAGTTCGTGTTTTATAAGTCGCAATTAAAATTGTTAACGTATATATCAGTCATTCTATCTTGCTATCGAATTTTTGCCTGCTGATAAAATGACATCTCGATACTTTGAATCTTGCTTCTTTCCTCTCCTTCAAATATTGTATACAATGGCCATTAACGCCGCACAGTGTTCAATCTACTACATATCGAGACGTGATGGGTAAAGATAGGAGGGGCTCTTTGTAGCAATTAAAATGCATGCAAGAAATCAATTCAGTGTCTGAGAAACGAGGAATGATCAATATGATTGAAGGCCTCCTTGTTTAATAAAACCGTCTAAATCAAACAGGGGAACAAGATAAAAAATACCCAGGTGATAAATACACAATGTCCTATATCAAACAGGAGAGAAAGAGACACTAAGGCATACACAAAGTTTCTGTGTAAATTGTCTCATTTGAAAATCAAATATACAAGTAGCACATAATTATTAATCTTTAATGTATAGCAAGTGTTGTGTATGCACACTTTGTGTATTGTTTTCTGCAATGTCTTAGTGATGGAATTACACTCGGCCCAATCGGCCATGTATCATCCAGATACAGACAGCATTCCCGTGAGTGTTTAAGAAACAAAAGTCAGCAAGGAATGTATTTCCTTTAGCATGTTTTGGCCGTTATTACACAATGATTGTTATGTATTTGGACTTTGATTCTAGGATGAAACAGCCTAACATTGTATAACATTGGATGCATGTTTTCCAGTAAGAATACATTGCTTAATGCTCCCATCTAAATACTATTTACCTTTCCCTTAACAAGAGGAGTATTTATCACACTCGCATCATTACATGCAGCATAAATATAATTAAAGTTCGTATCCTGCTTTTTTGTTCTAAATTTCTTTTACCCATTCTGAACAAGGAACAAGTAATGGTTGAATAATTATAAAGATCGTCGCTTACTTTTTGCTTCTTTAGCAAATTATTTGAGGAAAACTATTCCAATTCATTCAAATAAACATTCAATTTAATTAGGCATATTCGTCGTTGATATTTTGTATTCGATATTTCTACAAGATTCTGGCTCTTTACTCCTTTAGTACATGTACATTGCAAGTCTCATAGCAACTTGCACATGTACATTTTTTGTAACAGGATGCACTTGGTCAGTACGTTATTTTTAACCACTAATTCTATTCGTTAGGCTTGTAACACACTTATATGGTGACACACAGACGACGACACCAAACACAATATTTTAATAGTCTTAATCCATATGCCGCAAGTGACACATTTCCTAAACAACAGAAAGGTTTCCTTAACGATCCTTCTTCCTGTATAAAGGAATAAATCACTAATCTCAGTTTACCATCTGAAAACCTTTTTACAGAAAAAGCTGTATAGAATTGTTCGACATTTGCATGCACAAGAAGAATGACAATATTTGAAAAAGCGACCACGCATATGCTATTTATTTAACATCGTAAAGGTCGTTTGACATTTGCAATCATTTCCGAATCACGTTTAACTGTTTTGTGAAAGATGAAATGGGAACGTGTTAGTCGTAATTCAAACAGTCATGTGTTGTTCATAGTTCCATTTAGTGCACATGATATACGATGACTGACTGTACTAGTAATATAAGTTACCCATTTTCGTGGGCTGTTTTCAGCAGTTCAGTCGTTCAACCCTTTGACATGTTACCTACCTGGATTAATAGAATACCTTTGGAAACCAGATTTCCTGTGGGTGTAGCAACCAACATCGATATGTAGCGCCCATGAAAAGACACAGTCCTCACATGTACCAATTTACAGCTTGATGCAGTGGAGCATGTCGTTTATTCTTTCTCAGAGACATTTATCAGACGGAGTGGAACATGGGACCTCTCGATCCCCAACTGTGCGTCCTACTTCTAGGTCACCTCTATAATTGGAGTTAGACGCTTTTTATGCAACTTGCGCACAGCTTTTTTACTCTCCCATTGTGTATTATCCTAGTTTGTGCAAGAATTGATACCCGCAGAATTAATGTCATTTCGATAAAAGGCTGGTTATTGTAAGTCGATTACAAACTAATTATGTTACAGTATGACGACCGATGTTGGTACTTGTTCATTCAGCATAAATATGACGACAATAACTCTGAAAATAAAAAAGTTATGTCAAAATTCTACGAATTTTTTTATTCACCCATGTGTATATATGAAACGGATCTTGTCTCTCATTCAACGAATTCATTTCATTACAAATGAAAGAAGTAACTTTATAATGTTATGGACTCATTTCATTACACAAATATGTTGGCTTTCCTCTGGTATATGAATATATCAGATGAGATTATTACGGAAGCCCTGGAGGGACATTTATTATTTAACAATTAGGAACAATTATTATTTATCATTTAATACTTATTATTTATAGTTTATTATTTATTACTGAACACTACTGTATCTGGCGGGAAATAAAATATACGACTCGTGTCGATTAGTCAAAAGGATATACACAACGTAACACAAGTACAATTATGTGAAAGGCGTTCTACTCAGATCCATTGCAAAGCGAAATAAGTCACTGGGGGTGAGTAATGTTTGGTGTCATTCAACTTTAAATAAGCTTTATTTTCATGGTCCATTTCCAAGGTGTTTGAGTTAGGCAGAGCTGTAAGTTCGCGAGTAAGCCGAAGCTGTAAGTGCGCAACCGCCAACTAGCTAACTGGGAACTTGGCATTGGCCCAACATGTGACTATCGATGGATATGCTATGTCGCGACGTCGGCAACCAAAACCAAATGACGATACGACACCCGACATCGAAATCCCGATGTTGAAGTGCTCCGACGTCGGCACGGTGGATACTTGATATCATGACCTTCAATATATTATAACAATATATGATGGTATGTTTAAATTCTTGACAGGGTCATCTCAGTAAGTGGACGATTAAAATGAGTATTCTATTAAAAACTGATAGTAATGACAATTACCAAACGATAAACTCATATATTATTGTTAGATGTCTGTTGTTCAAAAGTATTAACACCAGAGTGTTGATGACAGGCTTTATAAAAGTGAATTTGTAAAATTATTATTATTAATTATAGGAAAGTTGAAAAGGTATTGGAGTGGAAGCACTGTACTTTTCTCGAAAGTGTTGATGTGCTGAATAAGTCACACAGGAGATGTGGTGCCTCGATATCTGCCACCAGAGAATTAAATGCACAATCCTGGACTTAACTTGGTGATGGAATACGTTGACGCTGAGTTTAAGTTTGGTGAAATTGTTCTTCTAATGTTTTGTGAACATAATGTTGTTGAGAATGCGGCATTTGAAGTAAATACTTTACATCTTTGTGGATATTTACTCTTACGTTGCAAGAAACTTGAGATACTTGATAGAGAGAAAAAAAAACTTAGTAAAAAATGTATCTGTTTTAGAAGACTTTAGTATGTGCTGTTCCTGAATGAAAGGCTCGAATGCCACATATACAAAGAAACTGTACAAAAGGTTAAAATGATATTTGGCACATTGGTGGATATGACGAAAGAAACAATTTGTTTTATGCATCCATGCAGAAATAGAGATGTGAATTAACCGGACATAGTCGTATAATGATGTATGTTGTTAAAGGTTTAATGACCAATCCTAAATGTATTGTTATTTTGTTAATTACCATATTGAATCAATAAAAACATTGAAGCGTGTTCCTTGTATTTTCTGAGCTGACTGTGGCACTAAAAGCACACATGCTTTTACAACCGTTATTTTGACAAAGCCACTGCGAGTGAACAAATTCAAGCGTGATGGAGCTACCCCAGCCATAACTTCTATAATAGGCTTTCATATTATCCATATATCAACATTTTAAAGGACTTCTATATGAATTGCCCAAATTATGACTCCGTTATCATATTCACCGCATCAATGCTTACTAGTCTAAATATAAGTATGTGGGAACTTGCAATTCCCTGCGGTGGTTTCAAAATCATCTGGTGCCATTATTAGAGCAATTTATATTAGAATGCCCCATGATGCTATATAAAAATCAAGCTATGTAGGAGAATATCCTTGACAGCACGAACACTTCTTATCACCTGGTGACAGGTGAGTCAGGCATTCCTCTGCCACTCCATTAGGGTCAAATATGAGACAGCCACTTGAAGATTCTTGACCTGTATAACTGATGTATCTTCGAGATAAAATACAATAAAGCAATAGACTGCTAACTACTTTATTTAAATTTCAAAACAAAAACACCATACTTGGACACATAAACACTTTAACACAATATGTCGTAAACGCAAGTCACATGGTCAATGCTCTAAATAACATTCTTAAAGTATAATGTCTGTCCTTCTTCAATACGTTCATTCACAACGATTTTCATTATTTTTCCCCTCCATTCCTCAATACGTCTCCTGAAAGGCCGCTAGCGTATTTGCACCTTGTATTCTGATTTCCTCTCCATCCACGACCACGTCTTTCATATGAACCCACGCTCTGAAAATAGCACAGAATAATTTATTTAAAATATATAAGACTGTACTTATTTGTTATTATTATTTATCTAATATTTAAAATTTATAACTTAAAACTTTTTATTTAAAAGTTATAACTTAAAACTTATAATTTAAAATGTATTACTTAATACTTATAATTTAACATGTATTATTTAAAACTTATTATTTTAAATTTATTACTTAAAACTGATTGTTTGTGGTTGATTGGTTTAAATGGCAATTTCAAATGCTATGTCACTTACGACAGATGAGCAGATTCCCTAACTATCTTTCCTGGGAAGGCCCAGCACCAGACCCCTTTCTCCCTCATGAACTGCCAAATTATTTACATTTTTAACAGTCATGGTTTGAAGGGTTTACTAATTGAGAAGCAACATCTGACCGAGTTACACAAAGAATGAAACAAAACTAAACTGATAAACCCTGCCAAATATTAGCACATTGTTATTTGGCCTGAAGCTTGATAAGGGCCACCCCGGTTATGCAAACCAGGTTTAGAAATTTAACCTATATCTAGGCCCATGAACTTCACAGACTAATAGCACATGTGATTAGAAGACACTTTGCTAATTAACTCTTGCATCCTACATAGTCTGAGAGCACTCCAGAATCCATCAATGAAGTTCTAAAATTAAAAGTTTCTTGGGAGCATGCCTTGGACTCCATGCACTGCATTGGATGCATTTGCATAAAGCTGGGAATGGCAAAGCAGAGTTAACGGTGGTACAAAATAGTTGCAAAACGCACTAACGATGTCGTAGAACTAAAAACAAATCCAGTTGAGCGCATGCCAACGGACACCCTAAAAATGATTTTTCGTTCTCCCCAATTTCGAGCCAGAATTTATCAATTCGATTCTACATCGATGCTAACAACAATAGTATGATTTAATATATAATATAGATTCAAATAACCAGATTTTAATACCTTCTGTAACGCATGTCCATCTTCAATGGCTCATTGTGCCTGTTTGCCGCAAACTATGGCGCGTGTCAATAACTTATAAATAATAGGTTATAAGTATTAGGTAATAAAGGGCAAGTAATAGGTAATAATTGTTTAATAATTGTTAAATTATAAATGTCCCTCCAGGGCTTCCGTAGATTATACACATACGCATGGCATTCGTTTCTAATGGGGACATATATTATGAAACATCCTGTATGTATATAGATCTATCAAAGGACTACTTTAGCTTTTATGTTACATCAAGTGATAGGAAAACCAAATGTACCATTAACCATGCACTGTGTGTGACAGTACATATTAAACCATACAACTGTAATAATTCACTTGATAATATAAACGTTAGATACAGTAAAAATATGCATCAACAACTTATAGTATACCGAATGCATCGTGCTTACTTTGATAACTCGCGAGAGACTAGTCAAGTTATCAACTGTCATTTGAAAATACATTGATCTTAATTCATTTTGACGACAATTTCGAGGATTGTCATTATTGGAGAATAACCAACCGTTCGAGAAATGTGTATTACGGATGTTGAGAGCGGTAGAGAGACAAATTGGCTGTACATGAGTTTAATTTGTTAAGATTGGCAGATATTCTAAACACTACACTTGTTGATTGAAAACCATATCATTACTGGCAATATGTCCAACGTTAACATATAATTTGTTCTAAAACTTAGAAAACCATCAAAGTGGAAGAAGTTTACAACCATGAGTTGATCATTATTGTATGATCAAACAACTCTATTATATATAATGTACTAACATGTGTTGGGCGGTGTCCTATATTTAAGTTTTCCGTTTGTACATTAGGATTTAAGTGGCACCAACTGATTGTATTTTACTTGTCTATTGTATTTTTAGTTCCGTTAATGAGATCAGACAAAATATTCATAGCCAATTGGTCTTAATTTAAACTCACGTAATAGAGAACACGTTTTAATTTGACTTTGATTATATTTAATCCAAGATAGCAACATAGTAACTGGGCCAAGATCATTAATCTATACGAGTACTTCCTTGTTTAATTCATGGTTTCCTGATTGCAATCTATCAACAATAAACATATCTACTGTTTGCATTTCATTGTAATGCTTTCAAGGTCATCCAACAATGTTTTATCTGCATATGTGTTTAGTCCAAACACCTTAAAACATTTTGTTTATTTCAGTTTTACTGACTGTATGTGCCCTTTTCATTATTGTGCTTTCAATGTCGACCATCAGCGTTTTATATTCTGGTTTTAGACTATTCACATCAAAACATTTGCTTTGGATTGGGGCGCTATGTCGCATCTTCGCTGCTATTCATTTGTTCACTTGTGATCACCGTTGTTAATGTGTTATTTCCTTGTGTAGTTTGATGTTGGCATTATTCCGTGTAGTTGTGTTGTGATATTACTTTTTTGTGTGTTCGGCTGGTTATACTGAGTGCTGCCTTAATTCCATGTCCGATTCCCTTATTCCTTTTTTGTTATTGTCGGACCAGATTAAACTAAGACAAGGCGAAGTAACATTATATTTCTCGTGCTGACATGTTTACTGTCACCCGTAAAGCTTTGTAATTTATGTTTTTACATGTTTGTAGCTTAAGGTCGCATAACGTTAGGTCACTGCCCTTAGTGTTTTAAACTAGGTCATGCCCGGGGTTGCTGTGCCTCATTTGGTCGCCGTTCTGGCATGGGTTTGTGTGTGCATTGCTCAGGATAGTTGTGTCGTGGTGTTTCTGATTTCTGTGCTCGGCTGTTAAGGTTGAGTGCCACCTTCCCTGTCGGATTTTCTCATACCTTTTTTATTACCAGGAACATTTTTCGTCGACAATGTACTTTTAGCAGATGACAGAAAAGATAACTCAGCTTAGGTTGAGTGCAACCTTTCCTGTCGGATTTTAACATACCTTTTTGCATTGTTAAAGATTAAGTTACATTTCGATTAATTGTTATAGATACGAGTGTACTTACTTTCAATTTCTTACTGAACATTCATCAGTTAGCAACAGTCGAATTCATGGTATAACTTCCTAAATTGCATGTGTTAAAGGCGATTTCCTTGTTTCAAAGTACATTGTGTAATCAGTTAATTAAATGAATAATTATGTGGGTTAAACATGCCGTCATTGACAAGAAACAGTCACGCAAAAAATACTGTCAAAAAGTGACGTCACCCTCTGGTTGGAAACAATGTTCAGTCACGTGATGTGTTGATCGTAATAGTAATAATACTACCTGTTTGTCTACGGGAAATTAACATTACGAAGACAGTAAGGGGTAATAAAAACATTTAATAAACGAGTTATGGAAACATGTATTATGTGAGCCTCAGGCATCCAATAAAAAATACTATGAATTGACAACGAGTGTCAGATTATTTTTATCACATTACCCCATAACACCAATAACACACTAATAGCAATATTGCAGGTCGTTATGTCGCCTAACTGGGTCAAAATCTATAAAAAATCGCCAAAGGTAGAGTTATGATCCTTGTGATTTTAAGTAATTGCAAGAAACTCTCTAATAAAATATTTCTTAGAAAAATAATGACAGAACGACACAAGGTTGAGTTGCAGCTCTTGAGCACTGAACCTTGAATTGGTTCGACTTGAAACGTGGCACTGACAAATATCGAGTCGATTACAGATCAATCATAAAGATCATTGTGAATAGCGAAAATTATCCAAATAAATCTCGAACGATTTGATGACATTAGCAAATTGAATGCACCTTCTGTATCATTACAGGGTCTCTGAGGAACGCGTTGATTTACACTTCAACATACTCGGAAATGGTAAGTGATATCATTATTGCACTTTGTCATTTCTTAGTAAATAGTATTTTAAACCGCTGCTTTCATAGTCACATAATTACTCTTCCTTGACATTTTGTATAGTAACGTTATGTCATTTATAGTCTTATCATTTCGCAAAGCAAGTTATTCTGAATTTGAAAATGCTTGTTTACCGCTAGATAGATATTTTCAAAATTCAATTTCAAAATGCATTATAATTTTAGTGTATTATGAAATGAAAGACAAATGCATTTTTGGATAGATGACATTTTTTACGTTCCTCTTGACCTGAGCCTGTCCTTTATGCAAGAATATATTAAAGATTCTTGCTTTGAATATATCAATTTCCGCAAGCAAATCGTGCATTATCTCTATTGTGTTTGTATTACATCTCGAGCGTCTCCTTAATACTCCCCGATTATGAAAACATACAATCGGTGTTGTATCGAAGGTAATACATCAACCGTTAAATTATGCTTATCGTTATATAAATATGCCATATAACCCGACCATTCTCTAAGTACATACTTTGTTCAGTCGGTGCCGTTCCAAAATAACCGGGCATATTTGTGCAAAATTGTTAACCACCTGGCTTCACTATAACATATATCGGAGATGTTATATTGGGCAATCTATGATACTATCAATGTGATGTATTAGCAAGTTAACATCCAGGTTATTGTTGTGTTTTAGATGTGAACATAATGTGTCAAGTTGTGGATCAGCCGGTAATTACTCCCTGATTTCCTCAGAGACTAATACAATACTTAGATTGCTTTTGTAATGAGATTAAATGTCTGACTATGTTGTCCTAATGTGATCTATTTGTCAAACAATAAGACACTTTTGTTACTGGATAATCATAATGTTTATAGTCGTATGTGTGTCAACAACGTGTCTCCTGCTCTATTAACATATTTCTAATAACTGTAGCCAGCTTGCAGATAGAACATAAATATGAAATTCCGTTCGAGAATGCGTTCTTACCCACTGACCTTCCAAGATAACTTTCTGTGTCTTGTGTAAGGCTACGATACGTATTATGTTCGTGTACGATTGATATCAAACAAGTCTTTTCATCTACTTGGCTGAGTTTTTTAATGTAATAGTGTACTCCAAATAGATAAAGCCGCCAGTGATATTAGTAACTGTCCGCACCAAGGCAACAAATGTTTAACCGTACTGTTGCGCTTTGTTTCTCGGCAATAAGTAATAAAGTATTCAAGCTCCCTGGAATTTGGCGATTAATAAATTGAGGTCAATAGTACTACTGTCATCTGGATCTCGACGGGCTTAATTCATTGACAGTGTATATATTCGTTTGTCTTTTCTGTTGTCCAAAGTCTGATACATTATCGTGAATTATCGTGAAGAAAATGATCAGTCTGATCTACAGAAAGGTATAAGACATCGAGAGTGTCACACAGTTCAGTACACTCGGTCGAATATAGTTGGAATGTAGATATCCATGGTATTCAAGGAAAATCATACCGACCTACCATAAAGTGTCAGCCAATGAAGTTAATATTCAGGGCGCGCATTGGTGTTTACATTTGGACGAACATTGTTTTCTCCCATTAATTAGACAAACTATTATTTTCCTAAATTCATTGTTTCTCCATAGGGAAAAAAATATCAAATCTTCAGTTTTCTCACGTTTTTAAAATTCCAGACAAAGGCCATTGACGGAACTAAACACATTTATAGACGATTTTTAAAAGCGATATTATTTTCCTCGTGGTCATTCGACAAACGTCTTTCCTTATTGCTTTGAGATGATCTATTTTCAAGGGCGGATACATGTTTCGGGCTGGAAAATATGTTTATCTGGTCTGAGAGTGAGCATGCCACACACACACTCATTATCTATCGCATCAGAATATTCACTGATAGAATGAGTACACCATCGAGGCAATAACGAATGAATTGCTTATGATCAGCATGGCACACGTCCCACATATTCATTACTTGGTAAACATCAGATTCAAACCAATTATATTTATTACCAGTATTATTTGGTGAACCTTTTGCATGTGCACATTTCTATACACGATATTCGGCTATGGAAATGCAATAGTCAGTGTAATTTGTGCATCTTAATTGATTTCGTATGCGCTTGCTTTTAATTGTTTTATTGTGCAGTATGTTCAATTTGTATGTACATTGTATTTATTTTCGTGTTCACCATACACGTATTGGCATTTTGTGCTTTTCAGTTGGAATAATAAAACAAAGTTACTAATAAGCTAAATATTTGTTGTTGTTGGATTATATAGAATAGAAGATTGAAGGAAGATCGATGAACTTATTATCAGAACAATGATCTTCTCAAATAGTCATTAGAACATACAAGTAGTTCTTTCCGTGTCATTCACACGTTGCCGATGGGTCAGTCAAAATAAATATAAGAAATGTCACGAACAACGACATGATGTTTATATATACCACTATGAAACTGTAAACATGTCATGGGTGGGCATTGCTCCGTTGAACTGTGTTATGTTGTATCCTTATTGTGTTGTTTCCTTTGCTCGGTTGATAAAGTTGAGTATTGCCTTCCCTGTCCGATTTCCTCATTTCTTATTCCATAGTACATGCATTTGTTATTATGTGTTGTATGGGCCAACTAATTCATGTTTGTTTGGTTGTAATTCGGTCTAACTTGCCACTTACATGTACCATAGTCAATCAAAGTTAACTTCTAAATTTTATGTAAATCCAGTAGGCATTGCTGATTAGATCATGACCAATGATGCCTTGTTTCTGGTGGTTTTATCTTTTCTATTGGAATGTTGATTTACTTTTTAAAGGTTTCGTGTCCAATGTGAGTATCTGAGCCTTGTGAGTTTGATGTTCGACTACAAACAACCTGACTCTGAAACTAGCAGTACAGTGAGTCTGAGAATTTCGAATAATTTGTTAATATTCATTACCAGTGTTATTGTTAAAACTTTATACAAAACCCATGCGCACCTGTTGAGCTGGGCATTGGATCATATTCACGTTAACCAATATAGTACTAATGATGTTGGAAACTATTCATAACACCCACTCTAATATCATAAATAACTGATACGTAATTGTTTTTTGAATAAACGTTTTAAAGTAAATAATAAGAGAGAAAATAAGTGGTTTTATCTCAACTAATTTAACCACTGTACATAACAGGTTGATAGAACACGTCAAAAGACTTATTGTCAGACAGTTCGGGTTCTGATGTTTTTCGTTTTATTTTTTATCGGAAATCAACTTTTGTCTACTTGCCAGAAATAATCGGATGTGGTTATACGAAACGTTCCACTCAAAGGTTTTCATAAGAAGCAATTATAATGTTTTTTTCTCTATAAAACAGTCGATCGCAAAAAAACTTCTATCAGTGGATTGAAAAACAAATAGTACTTGTTCCACTCAACTACTTGTGTGGAAAGGTTAAAAGGATGTTATCAAAACAGTGATAGTATATAAGTCATGCAATTTGATTATTTTTTTATAATATGTAACATTAGAAACCCCATAAGCTTCATTAACTTAATAACGGATACATAATTTGTTACTTTCATGCCATTGAAACATGGCAAAGTAACTCTTTAAGGGGAGTAGCGCTGATGTATTCAATATTTTACAAGAAAACTCTCTATGAGGTTATCGAGAATTACTGTATTTTACTTTAATCCCTATTATTATTGTGCCATACTAAGTCTGCATTGATGGTTTTTTACAGTCATGCAGAATAAAAACAATCGCATAACGTCGGTTTATTATTCTTATAAATATATTGCGTGAATAATGCAGTAAAATATATTTGTAACGCTGTTACAAAGCGTTGCAGTGTATAAATACCGAGAGAAGCCGCGAAAAGGTTAACTAGTATATTCAGTATGTTAAATATGAGGATAATGGTGTGGAAACTTTGTCAAACTTGATTTCCCGAGAAACCCCGTTATTTTGGCATTGAGAGTGACCACGTGTTTCAGCATCCCCTCGAGTGTAGTACCGTGCCATCATTACAAGTGCAAGTATCGACTATCTGGTCATTGATTACCAGACATTATTTATTTAGCACACTATGCTATATCGTATAACATTTAATAGTGTATCAAGAATAGTTCTTATAATCGTATAATCATTGTATTATTTAAATAAAACATCATAATATTTCGTCTAGTACCAGGCAAGATTATGCTGACTTAATCACGCTAACATCATTAATGATTAACATTTTCCATTCCAATAATACCAAGTTACTGAAATATGTATTAGGGCCTAATATGTGACCTCGTTAGTCTCATTATGTTATAATGAGACTAGTGCATGTTTATGAGAGTTGAAGGACTTCTAATATACAGGACAATTACTGCTTGTAGCTTCTTCAT
The DNA here is from genome assembly GCA_963678985.1 of Spisula subtruncata. Lineage (NCBI taxonomy): Eukaryota > Metazoa > Mollusca > Bivalvia > Venerida > Mactridae > Spisula > Spisula subtruncata. The sequence continues at coordinate 25,018,482 of OY787678.1, read as the reverse complement.
TTTTTGTTTCATGCATTGTCATAAAGAGCAATCTTACAGTAGGCGTACGTATTTGGAGCTAACGCAATGAATTCCCTAACGTTCGAAACATTATGTTCTCGGAAGACCGATTTTAAATGTCCGCCTCTGCATAGTCGTAGTACATTATGCTGCTGTATATAAGTATTCGTGCTCCGCAGTAGTTTCTAACGAATGTGTTGATCGTGCAAAAACCAGGATGACAAAGATGTACGTCATGTTAAATAAGTAAGAATTGCGTTACGGTTCATAAAAATACCACTTTTGTCGGTATAGACGAATATGTCGTTAAGTTTAGTACAAATAATTAAAGGGATGTATGTTTAATTCTATACAATCACATAGATAGTGTTTTGTCAAATATAAATTAACCACCTTTATATGGAGATTGTTTGACTTATACAAATACATTCATTTTGAAAAAGGGTCGCCTTACGGCTTAATATTGGCGTCAATACCACCTTATATAAGTACAATAACTATATGTTTTGTCATGTTTGTCATTTGTGAAATGAAAAGACTTTATTACTTTAGTTTAGATGAACTGATTTTATATGTTGTATTCCCTATATGTGATAGTAATGGTAATACGATATAATACATGTATATAGAGAATCATGCAAGATAACTCTTGTTTCATTATAGGGACTCAACTCCAGTTAGTACATTGCAAAATGTATCAAAAAAGCTCTCTTAAAATCGCATTTTTGGCTTGACCGTCCTAATGAATTTATATAGGAATCTGGACTTCTTCATCTAGAAGGAAAAATAATCGCATAACGTCGGTTTATTGAATTTCAAAATCAAACAGTCTATTGCGTGACTAACGCGTTAAAATGATATTCAACGTTATGTAGCGTACGGTGATGTTTAAATGCCGAGAAAAGCCGTTACATAATTAACGAACGGTAAAACATGTTCTGACGTTTTCATCAATAGCACCTTTGCTCGTAATGTCAATTACAAGAATACTTTATATATATTTGTTTAACAAAGTCTTGTGATTAACACAATAGCGCGAAAGTATGATTCTATTGATCACATAACCATTGAAAGCTCCTTATCGTTCAAAATGATGTTGTACGCTACAGCAAAGGTTTCGTTCAATATTTAGCGCTACAATGAGCGCGTCGTCATGACGACGTTTGTATTATCCTGTCGTCATGGGCTGACCAGGGAGTTGCTTACTTTACGTCAAGCGCATTTGCATATTTATGTAACAGTCTGGGAGTGCCGAACGATATTTCCGGCACATCTTACTCCGAGTCCACATATTCATGTGATAACTGCACCTACAGGTTGCATATAATGTTAAAGATATTTTATTGACATTGTTCATATAATCACCAATAAATATTATTAAAACACTCATACAAATTGTAACTTTCGTTGTTTTAACCACTAGATTAAGTCACATATGGCGGCTAGTGTTAATTTATCAAGAATATCAGGAAGCAATCATGCACTAGTACAACAACTAATTTGAGTGTTGTGCACAATGCACCTGCGTCTGTGATGGACATTTTTCTATAAGTTATTTGTGAGTTGCTGAACTGAATTTATTTATCAAGGCGATAAAAATGTAGTAAGGTAAAGTGTGCTCAGGATATTGTGATAGGCGGGAAAATATGAAATGAGCCACGATGGTCGATTTCTCAAGTGTGCACGATTTATCAGTGTACATTCACTGCAGTAGGCTAAACTGGTCTATGTTTATAAATATCACATTATCCTGGGCGCCCTATGTGTAAAGCACCATCCATGTAAGCTCGTGATTACTTTACTTATATCATGGTTATGTGATGTTAACTGAAGGTTCGCGCCAAATCCAATATTAATCGAGGGAATGAATCTTCATTTTCGAAGAAATGAGTGCAGTAACTACATTGCAGGATGAGATTACCCTTCCTTGAAGTATTTGCGCTCATACACCATTGAACATATTTTAAACGTACAATAGTCCACGATGTTCATGCATGAAAAGTACTGGGTTCTACAACTGTTACTTTAAAATTACAACGTGTTATTGGAAATAACAGTCGGTCAGCGAATCTGAAAATCGTCCAGTTATGTGTTATTAAGCCACGCCCTATACAATATGACAGCCAATTATATAAGGAGGAAAGCAATCGATCATATTTTAAACGTACACTAGTCTACGATGTTCCTGTATGAAAAGTGCTGGGTTCTACAACTGTTACTTTAAAATTACAACGTGTTATTGGAAATTAAAATCGGTCAGCGAAATCTGTAAATCGTACAGTTATGTGTTATTAAGCCATACACTATACAATATGACAACCAATTATATAAGTTAGAAAGCAAAATACGCCCACGACGAAACAAGGCAACCTCATTTATTGAACTAGCTGCTAAAACATCAATCAGATATAAATATAGATGTTTTTTGAATGAACCGCTGTCGTTATTCGTACAACCCATATTTTGTTCCATCAACAGCCACAAATAGCTATCTCCTAAAAGAGGTGAAGGCAACACATTAAAGGTCCTGGTCTATTTTGGTAAAGTTCAGATTCAGCTCTTGTTTTTCGAGGAACGTTAAAAATACTCGGACTTGAGCCCTCACGGATATAGTTTAATAATTAGACAAATATTGATACATACTATTAAATCGGAATTTAGTTGCGAAAGAAATGACATCCAATTCGTCGCGAAATACTGTCATGTCCGTTCATAACAGCCTCGTCCAAAATACGTCATTTTGTGCGCCGGTTCGGCGTAAGTGACGTAGTTTAAGCACCAGAAATTATCGAACCGCGTATTTATTTACCTTCATAATTGCACAGTTTGTAGAAAAATGATTGCAATTTCTTATGATGTAAAATTGGACTTTTTGTGTTAAAAAATTCGGTTTTTATGACAATAATCCTAGTTGTGTTTTAACGTCCACGTATATGGACATAATGGTCACATATAATACCATTATACTTTGTTCCAAACCAAATGTTTTTTTTCAACTGTTACATAGACAAGTGAAACAAGACCCGTTAAAACATCGTATAATATATCACGATAATAGAATGTAATTAACATATATAACTTAGTGTTGTATGTTTTAATACAATGTTCTATCTGCGTTTGTACTTGGAATCGAATATCTATAATATGTGGGACAAATTAAGCATTATAGAGTTTAAGGGAGTGGGTACAGTGTGATAAATTACTACAACGTGACATTAAAAGCTATTAAAATACTATATATGGTACTGGGATTTTTCGCAGACAATACAGATTATTGACCATGATATCCACATGATTATCAAATGTAGACGAAATGGACGTGCATGTGAATAGCTTAATGAGAATCCTTTCTGGTAACACAAAATACCTCGTCTTATCTGATTAAATACGCTCGAATGCCTTATAGTTTATTTACGCTCCTTCCTGAAGTCGAAATTACTACATAAACACTCCTATGAATGTTGACTCGGCATAATGAATATAATGAATCAGTCGATATTATTCCACTTGCAAAAGCAATTTATACAATGTCTATTTTGACATACTGTTATTTAGATCATTTTCTATCACCCGCTTCTTTGTAAATTCTACACATACAGTAAATGATTAAGTCTACGCATGGTAATGGTGTTCTATCATACAAACTGCTGGTAGTGATGTCTAACACCATTTCCACAAATACCACTATAGGGAACAGTTAAATGACAATACTAGACTAAACAATAGATTTAAACACACACAAAAACATCAACACCAATGTCTCGTTTTATGTGACTGCACCAATCTTAGTGTACGTAACTTTGTGTTTGTCGGTCTAGATTAGTATATAAGAACATTTTTTCCAATTTACAAATTTAAATCAAATTCAAGCGGATTTAAGGTGGCTTTTTTACATTAATTTTTTACATACGACTGTTCTAACTAAACTCCCAGTATTACACTCACTTGTAAAATTGAGCCGAACATGTGATTAACATTATCTAACTCTCCCCAAGGCAACATGCCGAGAACGTCTTCTAATGTATCAAATGTAACGTCTGAAATGAATTTCAAGTAGACGCTAGCGACTGACTAATGGTTAAAACCAAGTTTTCCTACCGTACTATAAAGCAGTTAGAAGCTATGACGTAATACCATTTCAGAAAATCGAATAATTTTTGTATTGTTCTTAAATATGTCACCATGGTAATTAAAACAATTGGTTTATTTTAAAGTTTGGTTATGTGAGGGCATTGCTCCGTTTATTTGTGTTATGATGTGTTGTTGTTTTCTGTGTTCGGCTGATTAAGTTGAGTGATGCCTTCCCTATAACATCTAAGTGATGGTATTAATACCAAGGGCTGATACAACAGACGATTGTCAACAAGTGAAGAAGTATACAACCCATGAGTTGTCAAACATAATTATATGATCAGACAACGCAATTATATATTATATACCTAAATGTTTTGGGCGGTATCTTATATTAAAGTTTTACGTTCGTACATTATGGTTTCATTGGCACTAACTAGTTGCTATTTTGCTTGTCTGGTGTATGTTTAGTTCCGTTAATGAGATCAGACAAAGTGCTGATAGTGAATCGGTCTGAAATTATACACGTATGTGTAGTCAAACTTATCAAAATAATTATTTCGTCTATTATAGTTGCACTGACTGTTTTGTACCGATTTTATTTCATTATTGTACTTTCAAGGTCATCCAACAACGTTTTATCGTCTGTGGTTAGACTACTAGTTTTCACATTAAAACAATTACTTTATTTATTGTCTGACCTAATTCAAATTGGATTTGACGAAGGACCAGTTCTTTTCTCAGGCTGACATGTGTACTGTCTACCGTAAAGCTATGTGTTTTTGTTTTATTTTATTATTCCGAAATTCGTCCATCGACAATGCATTTTTGGCGGATGACAGAAGACATAACTTCATTGTTCAAGATAAATTGAAATAAATTTACAGATACGGGTGTACTTACATTAAAGTTCTAAGTATCAATTTAAAATGAGTCGATTTGAGTTAATTAAATAAATAATTCACTGACTTTGATTTTATTGACTTTGTCTAGGTCAGACACATGTAAATTGGTGGGATTTTGACTTGGTTGTGCCTTATTTGGTCGCTGTTTTGGCATCGGTTTGTGTGGACATTGCGCAGGGTAGTTGTGTCGTGGCGTTTCTGTTTTCTGTGCTCGGCTGGTTAGGTTAAGTGTTACCTTCCCTGTCGGATTTTTCATACCATTTATTGGTAAAGAGAACACGAACTCAAAACACGGTAATGTGTGTGAAAAATGCCGCCATTATTTGTTTTGCAACAGTTACGTAATAAACAAGTTATGTCAAAAAGTAATACATGTATCACCCTCTGACAGAGAAAAAGGATCAGACACGTGTTGTGTATATCGTAATAGTAATAATACTACCTGTTTGTCTATTGAAGAAACGTTCTAATAAAATAGTTCTTAGAAAAATAATGACAGAATGACACAAGGTTGATTTACAGTTCTTGAGCTCTAAATATTGAATTGGTACGATTTAAGATGTGGTAATTAAATGAGTCGGCAACAAACCAATCATACAACTGATTTTAAATAGCGAAACTTATTCAAATAAATAATTTGATTTGACACTTCTACATACTCGGAAATAATGTTAAGTAATGTCTTTATTACGCTTTTCTCATTTCTTAGTAGATACTATTTTATACCGCTGATTTTGTAGTAACATAATTACTATTCCCTTGACATTTTGTATTGTATCGTTATATCATTTATAGTCTGATTATTTCGCAAAGCTAGTTATTCTGTAATTTGAAAATGCTTGTTTACCTCTAGATAGATATTTTCAGAATCAAATTTCAATATGCATTATGATTCTTATGTATTCTGAAATGAAAGACAAATGGCATTTTATGTATATGACATTTTCTACGTTCCTCTGGTTCGTTTGGTGAAATACTGCATTTTATGTGTACTTGTTATCTTACAGGATACCCGTCTAAAATGTATATGGGCTCTTACATTTATCAAACGATATTGCTTTAGTTTCAAGAAGTCTACGTCACTGAATATACGTATTTGAAGAATTTATACTCTCTAGAATTAAAAGTTGTTGATGTTGCGCATTCTGTCAACATACGTTTTCCTTATTTAGTGGCCTACTGGTTTTCCGAACAGATGCCTACTTTTATATTCAATTGTCTGTATGAGTGTTCACATACCACTCGACTATTATCTAAGAACAAAATGTGTTTCGTCTGTGCCATTCCAAAATGACCGGGCATATTTGTGCGAAGTTCCTAACCACCGGGCTTCACTAAAACATAAATCGGAGATATTATACATATGTATTGGGCAATCTATAAAAAGACCAGTGTGTAGAATAAGTAAATTAATATCCCGGTTATTGTCGTGTTGTAGATGTGAACATTACTTGTAAAGTTGTGGATCGGTCGATAATTACTGTCTGATTTCCAGGGAGGCTAATAAAATACTTAAATTGCTTCTGTTATGAGATAAAATGTCTAACAATGTTGTCCTTATGTGATCGAATTCTCAAATATTACGACACTTTTGTTACTGGATAATCACATTGTTTATAGTCGTAAATGCGATAACAACGCCCCTCTTGCTTTCTTAACATATTTGTAATAACTGTAGACAGATGGTAGATATACAAACATATGAAATGCCTTTCGAGAATGTGTGCTTACTCACTGACCATGCAAGATAACTTTCTTTGACTTGGGTTACGATACGTATATTTTCGTGTACCATCGATATCAAGTTTTTTCATCTATTTTCTGAGTTACTTGAAATATCATTTTAATGTTATGTATTCATTCAGTATGGTATGGTGTACTCCAAATATATTAAGCCATCAGTGTCATTAGCCACTGTCCGCACAAAAGCGACACGCGTTTAATCGTACTGTTGCGCTTTATTTCGTGGAAATAAGTATGTAATTCTAGCTCTAAGGTCAATTGACGTATGAATACATTTAGGTCAGTGGTACCACTGCCAACGAAATATCGACGGGCTAAATTCATTGACAGTGTATAAAATTGTTTGTTTGTCTTTTCTGTTCTCTGATAAATGTGAGGAAAATTATAATTATGATCTATAGAAAGGTATAAAACACTGATAGTGCCTTTCCAACCCGATTCCTACCCTGTCCATTATTTTAACTAGTTCAAGTCGTATTTGCGCCTCTTTTGGTCGCATAACGTTAGGTCACTGTCCTTAGTGTTTTAAACTAGGTCACGCCCCGGGGTTGTTGTGCCTCATTTGGTCGACGTTTTGGCATGCGTTTGTGTGGGCATTGCTCAGGGTGGTTGTGTCGTGTTTTTTTCTGATTTCTGTGCTCGGCTGGTTAGGTTGAGTGCTACCTTCCCTGTCGGATTTTCTTGTACCTTTTTTACAGTTCAGTACACTCGGTCGAACAACCTGGAAAGTAGATTCCCATTTTTCGGACAAAGCATAATGACATACCATAAGGGGACGACCATTTAATATGCAGGGCGGGCCTCGGTGGTTTCATTTGGACGTACTTTGTTTCCTACCGGTCATTAGACAAACTATTATGATCCTAACTTCATTGTTTTTCCATAGGGAAAATAATATAAAAGTTTATGTTTTTCTCACGTTTTAATATTTCGGCCGAAGGCTTTTATCGGAACTAAAATCATTTACAGACGACTTTTAAAAGCAATCTTATTTTTCTCCCGGTCATTTGAAGAACTTTATTTCCTTATTGCTTTGAGATAATGCATATTTACATTTTTTACTTTATAAAATGATTAAATCGAGCAAAGTCATTGCTTGGACCAACTATTATTTACTCCAATTATAGGAAACATATTTGTTTTTGTAGTTGCTTGTGGCAAACTCTATTGTTTGCTCATTTAGCGAAACACATTCTTTTTTAAATTTACCCAACCCGAACATTAAACGGTTTTTGATTAAATGATGATGCAACATTTGTGGAAGGTTTTAAACGTGTGGACGCTCAGAATTGAATATCACAACACTTTTTTATTCGTTTGCTTTTAGCGTAGTAACTTGTTATGGTACTCGAAGATGTTGTATATATCTGTTTGTATTTATTCTCATGTTCACAATACATTTATTAGCATTTTGTGCTTTTCATTGAAAAACAAAAATGAAGTTACTAATAACCTAAATGCCTTGTTGGATTATCTACAATAGAAGATGGTGGCATGGTCGATGAACTTATGTTCAGAACAATGATCCTCTTAGATAGCCGATAAGTACATACAAGTAGTACGTGTCATGAAAACATCGCCAATGGCTCAGTCAAGATTAATATCAGAAACGTCAAAAACGACGATATAGTGTTATATATCGTACCGTGCTAGTTTTGTGTAAAAGTGTTTACTCAGTATGGGTCTACTTAATAATGTTCATTTGGTTTTAAAGCTTCCTTACTTAAGTGACGTCAATATGTTCGTGTATAATAATCCGCATACGGGATGCCAGTTAAAAATGTTTTATAGTATGTGTTTACAATAAAAAAAATACGTTACCAATTTTCTTGGGCTCTTTTCAGCTGTTGGGCCGCTCAAGCACCATTTGACAATTTAACTTTTCTTGGTCATTGGGCTACCTATGTGAACCTGCACTCGTGACTCTCTATGCAGACTATTTCTCTCCTGTGGTGTGGCGGCTTACATCGATCTACGGCGCCCAACAATAGACACTGTCCCCACAGGTACCATTTTACACCATGGTGGAGTGGAGCATGAGGGTCTTGCTCAGAGAAAATAACCAGTGGTCCAGAGGGGTCCTCTCGATCCCCAAGCGCACGCCTTACCTGTAGGCCACCGCTCCCAAGACAATGCAGTATAATCGCTTATAAATATTGTGAAGATGCATGTTTATGATAATATATAGAAACTTGGTTGTCATGATAATAGACAAAACAGTTCGTAGATTGTGTACCGTGAAGCCACGATGGGAACCCGTAGCTATAGATTCATCATCACAGTAACAAACTGACAACATGTTCCAGAGTTAATAGATTGATACACTTCGTAGAATATAACAATGGGTGCATTGTCATACTTATCATCCCGAAATGTCTATTCAACTAACTGAAAAGCTGGTTTATTATACGTTCCCCCAGTTTAAAACATCTGTTCTGTCGCGTAGTTTTATCGGGAATTGATATTCCAAGACAAGACAATGTGCATCCAAACAAAGCTTTTCAATACATTGCTAACGTCCAATTATTTTCTGACTGAGAAAAGGGTGAAATTGTATAAAATATCGTAGTGGAAACTTTTATAGTATTCTGATAAAAGTTGAACAGTGTAAAGCATATTGAAGGATAACCCATGTTTTCGTTTTATGTATACATTGTAGTACATGTAGTTGCTCAAATAAGTACGCTTGCGACTTTTGTAAAATATTTATTTTTTTATTTTTGTTATTTAGCTGAAATTTTAAACAAAAAATCTTAAGTTATTTTGACTAAGATACTTTACCAGGCCCCAGTCCAGTGTGATGTCTTTCAATACATACACACGACGCGTAGATATGATGCATTATACACAGCGTACATTGTACTCCAACCATCCACTGTTTATACGAACAGTCAACATCCAATGTATTGTGGGGTGTTGTATTCATCCTACCCATTCCATTAAATGGTTGTGATGTCTTAAACCAAATTACAACACTTTTCAATCATAAGTGTATTCAGTGCGCATACAATGTTTTGGTTATAAACCTCAATTTATAAAGTGTTTTAACCAAGTATGGAATCTAGATTTAGTTATTGAAAATAAATCAACTCAAAAATTACTCTATTTAATGTGATGAATATCGACTCAACATTTATAAAATAATACATACATATTAAAATAACATAGAAAATAAATCAAAGGAAACAGTATATATTTGTGTGTTTTTAAATATATGTTCACTGGGTATAAATGATGTATGATATGTTTTATATTGGTTTAGCGTCACCTTCTGTTGTTATCATTATAAAGTCACACATTTCAACTTCGTCAGTCCTTGATGGACTCTTCTTCAAATAATTGTTACAATCTAATCGTAATGGTGACCTTTGTGTACCGATTGAAACATCGGAAATGTCCAAAGCACTCCGAGAACGTCGTCTGTAATCGTCTGTGGAAATGTCCAAGGTACTCCGCGATTTCAGTGTATAATCATCAGTAATTCGCGACTTCCGGTAGAAATCAGTATCAGTAACATTGGAGAAATCGGAGATTCCTGAACCTCTGGGTGTACGGGCATCTTGACAACAAAATAACTTGGAAATCACTCGGAACACCTTTAATTGCCTGAAATATAAACAACGGTGGAATGGTAAATTATTGCTGTTTCTATTGTCATTTGATGGCTGGAGTACCGGAAATTGTTTGAAAATTGAATGGCATACTTTATTATTTAAACTTGAATTGGATTCGCTGACATTTACAGTTGGATAACTCGGACCCCCTTCAAACACATCTGTCAACAGATCTGTTAAAATGAAACATCATTGATTTATATTTCATTCGCATTAATATCAGTGTTTTATTTGAAAGCGTTCGACAAAGTTTACGTTGCTAAGTATATTTATATAACATTTTGGTATTTGAAGGACATTTGTCTTGGTGAACCTAATCAACACATATACATGTAACACTGAATAATACTGTATTGTTAATAATTATCGGTTTAATTCCACGCCAAATTGGAGACAATGTTCAGAAAGTAAAAATGAAATGGCTATTATATTTGTATTGTGACATGCACTGCTATGTAGTGGCCAAAAGATTTGTGATACGTGAAATTGTTCATGACAAACCAGATTACCTCTTGGTGAAACCTCGCTTTGTGTTGTTTTACTGTACATAAAGTAATGATAAGTTAAACTATCAATCAACTACATGTAGTAATTTATAGTACCCATCTTTATATAAAACTGGTCATACATAAATTAATTAATTTTGTGGTTTCTACTTTCTTTTAAATTTACATTGAGATTCGACATAACACCTAGAATGGGCCCTACATGTGCGAGTATTTTCAAAATAACTCAATACAAACTGTTCAAATACGCAATTATCTAGATTTGAGCTCTGTTCAGGACAGTTAAAAGTTAAAATAATCAATAACACATCACCATTGCATGTATTTAATATGAGAAATTAATCGGAATGCAAGACATCGAGGAAGCCACGGGCATGCAGTGTGGGAAACATACGTCTCAATTCCGTTAGGGAGATTTTGTATATAGTCGTAACAAATTATCTTTGTCCGGCAAAATAAACAAAGTGATTCATACCTTAAGTATCTACAAACTCGTGTGCTAAATATTCCATATATAAGTGGATTAGCGGCACTATTCAACGGTGCTAAACTCTGTACAAATGTTGTAACAGCAACCAAGGCAGTCCATTTTAAAAAGGGAATGTCCACTCATTCCCAAATGAATGACCCAAAATGGCAAAATAAGGTGGTGATTTTAGTGCCCTTTTTCTATAATCTGAGGATTTTCAGTCAGAAACAAATAACAAAGTCATAATTGTTTTCACTTTTTTTGTATTAAAATGAAAACATTGAAACAAAATAATCAATAAAATCGATAATTTAATACATATTTTACAATTCTACAGAATTATTTGTTAAGCCGGCTTAACATTTGCTATTCAGCCTGTTCAGCAAGTACTTGAAACATAAAAACTAAACACAATTATTTGTTAAGCCGGCTAACATTTTATCAATAAAATCGATAATTTAATATATATTTTACAATTCTACAGATTTATTTGTTAAGCCAGCTTAACATTTGCTGTCTCAAACTATTTAGCCTGTTCAGCAAGTACTTGAAACATAAAAACCAAACAAAATTTATTTGTTAAGCCGGCTAACATTTCATCAATAAAATCGATAATTTAATACATATTTTACAATTCTACAGATTTATTTGTTAAGCCGGCTTAACATTTGCTGCCTGAAACTATTCAGCCTGTTTAGCTAGTACTTGCAACATAAAAACTAAACACAATTTATTTGTTAAGCCGTCTAACATTTCATCAATAAAATCGATAATTTAATACATATTTGACAATTCTACAGATTTTATTTGTTAAGCCGGCTAACATTTCATCAATAAAATTGATAATTTAATACATATTTAACAATTCTACAGATTTATTTGTTAAGCCGGCTTAACATTTGCTGGCTGAAACTATTCACGACAGCCTGTTAAGCTAGTACTTGCAACATAAAAACTAAACACAATTTATTTGTTAAGCCGGCTAACATTTCATCAATAAAATCGTTAATTTAATACATATTTTACAATTCTACAGATTTATTTGTTAAGCCGGCTTAACATTTGCTGCCTGAAACTATTCAGCCTGTTCAGCAAGTACTTGAAACATAAAAACCGACCAAATTTATTTGTTAAGCCGGCTAACATTTCATCAATAAAATCGATTATTTAATACATATTTGACAATTATACAGATTTATTTGTTAAGCCGGCTTAACATTTGCTGCCTGAAACTATTCAGCCTGTTTAGCTAGTACTTGCAACATAAAAACTAAACACAATTTATTTGTTAAGCCGTCTAACATTTCATCAATAAAATCGATAATTTAATACATATTTGACAATTCTACAGATTTTATTTGTTAAGCCGGCTAACATTTCATCAATAAAATTGATAATTTAATACATGTTTAACAATTCTACAGATTTATTTGTTAAGCCGGCTTAACATTTGCTGGCTGAAACTATTCACGACAGCCTGTTAAGCTAGTACTTGCAACATAAAAACTAAACACAATTTATTTGTTAAGCCGGCTAACATTTCATCAATAAAATCGTTAATTTAATACATATTTTACAATTCTACAGATTTATTTGTTAAGCCGGCTTAACATTTGCTGCCTGAAACTATTCAGCCTGTTCAGCAAGTACTTGAAACATAAAAACCGACCAAATTTATTTGTTAAGCCGGCTAACATTTCATCAATAAAATCGATTATTTAATACATATTTGACAATTATACAGATTTATTTGTTAAGCCGGCTTAACATTTGCTGCCTGAAACTATTCAGCCTGTTTAGCTAGTACTTGCAACATAAAAACTAAACACAATTTATTTGTTAAGCCGGCTAACATTTCATCAATAAAATCGATAATTTAATATATATTTTACAATTCTACAGATTTATTTGTTAAGCCGGCTTAACATTTGCTGCCTGAAACTATTTAGCCTGTTCAGCAAGTACTTGCAACATAAAAACTTAACACAATTTATTTGTTAAGCCGGCTAACATTTCATCAATAAAATCGATAATTCAATACATATTTTACAATTCTACAGATTTTTTTGTTAAGCCGGCTAACATTTCATAAATAAAATCGATAATTTAATACATATTTGACAATTCTACAGATTTTATTTGTTAAGCCGGCTAACATTTCATCAATAAAATCGATAATTTGATACATATTTTACAATTCTACAGATTTATTTGTTAAGCCGGCTTAACATTTGCTGCCTGAAACTATTTAGCCTGTTTAGCAAGTACTTGAAACATAAAAACTAAACACAATTATTTGTTAAGCCGGCTAACATTTCATCAATAAAATCGATAATTTAATATATATTTTACAATTCTACAAATTTATTTGTTAAGCCGGCTTAACATTTGCTGTCTCAAACTATTTAGCCTGTTCAGCAAGTACTTAAAACATAAAAACTAAACACAATTTATTTGTTAAGCCGGCTAACATTTCATCAATAAAATCGATAATTTAATGCATATTTTACAATTCTACAGATTTATTTGTTAAGCCGGCTTAACATTTGCTGGCTGAAACTATTTAGCCTGTTCAGCAAGTACTTGAAACATAAAAACTAAACACAATTTATTTGTTAAGCCAGCTAACATCGTGTCAATAAAATTGATAAAATAAGACATTATTTACAGTTATACAGATTTAACTGTTAGCCGGCTAACACTAGGAGAGCAGGAAAACCTATCAGATACAAGAAAATGTTCATGCCTAACATTAACTAAACATATGCTTGTATAGTCTAATAGAAGAGATCATGTTTATTGGTCAGGTATTGATGGTGAACAAGTGTTGAAAGTTTCAAAGCAATAGCCCACAAAGTGTATGAAAAAACTGGACTAAAACACAAAACTTAATCAAGGAATTTTCAAAGTCCAATAAGGGGCAATAACTCATGCAAAATGTAGATCAGAGTTATTATTCTTGCTTGAAATGGTTAGGTATTGATGGTGAAAATGTGTTGAAAGTTTCAAAGCACTAGTCCACATAGTGTATGAGAACATTGGATGTTAACACAAAACCTAACCAAGGCAATAATTCTTACAAAATGCAGATCAGAGGTATGGGTCTTGCTTTACAGGCTCAGGTATTGATGGTGAACAAGTGTTGCAAGTAACAAGTGTTGCAAGTTTCAAAGCAATAGCTTTGACAGTTTATGAAAAAGTCTACCTAAACACAAAACTTAACCATGCAACGCCGACACCAACATGATCAAATAAATGACAATATTAAACTCATATTTTTTTCAAAAATCAGATGAGCTAAAAAACTATATATTAATTCATTATAGGAAATATAATTTAAAATGGTAACAAAAGTATGGCATTTGTGTACGCTTGACTTTTTCGTATTTAATACTAGTACCCTTGCTCATCCGCAATTGTCATTTTTGTGTAAAAAAATCTAAGTCAGAAAAGGGGAATAACTCTTACTAGGAGTAACACTAGCAAAATGTCACCATCCAAAGGGCAATAACTCTGCTTTACTGGTTTTATGAAGTTTGAAAACTGTAGCACATATGCTTTTCAAGTTACAATGGACAACATTTTGGCACATACTGACTAAAAGAGATCTTAAAATGTACTGGGGTGATAAAAAAGTAATGAAACAAATGCTTGGACTTTTAAAGTTAAGTATGAAAGTATCATATCAGTTTTGCTGCATTTTATCCCATGTTTATTTATACAATGTTCTAAAATAAGTAGTTCCTTACTAATGTTAGGTCAAATTGGGAAGATGTTGCTCTATGTCCCCACCCCGCACATCAAAAAGTCCCCCTTTTCGCGGCATGTTATGGAAAAGCATTCAACTTATTATATTTTATTAAATATCCCTGGAATATTTCATCAAATTAACAGGAAATGGGGATTAAAACCGCATTGATGTAGGTTTGTTTGTTTGTGACTTGAAAACTAACAGTAGCGACTTGAAAACTACACAATTACCCATATTTCAGCATCTCAAAATCATTAATTTTTTCCACAAACTATTATTAAGTTCAAAACATTTAAAATGAGAAAACAAGCAGCAGAAGGGAATTCTTCAGACGGAGGATACATTTTTATTTGAGATAAAAGAATTGTCATTTTAGAGCGTTTGCCTCATTACTTTTTTATCACCTCACTTTCAACTATGTGTCTACATGTGGGCATCCAAACAATTTTATCATTATTAAGCAGTTAGGATGTCCAAGTATTTAAATGAAAGATGAACAACCGACAGTGACAAAGAGTTCACCATGCTAACACTTATACAAAGAAATTAACTAACCAGAAAACAGAAGCTTACCATGCAAACATTGAAATGTTTCAATAATGAACCTCAAAGACACTGAATATATTCACTAAATAATGACTTCAATGTTCAAGGTCATAGGATAGGATTCTAAACTCCTGGTTCAGAACTTCACATGCTGAACATCTACATATTGACATAAAGCACTGTCCACACTTTCACTCAAGTTTAGACACATCAAAATAACTTTAGATAATGCTGGTTGTCTCAATTGTATTCTTTTCACTGGAATCCACAGTGATATAACATTATCAAATAGTATCCGGGGGGGGGGAAATGAATAGCTCTGATTGTACAAAAGGCTGTTCTCTTCCAAATGAACTGAAAATAAAGGAAACAGACTATATTAGTAAACAGTAATAGCTTCTTTTTATGTACATTTAACAGTAATCATGTTACCCTACTAATTGATGGATTATAAGGGACTGTGGATGATATACAGATCATCAATTAATGTTACCAAATTAACTGAGCTACATAATACATAAATTAAATGCAATAAATTTTACTTTTTTCTATCTTTTTTGGAAAATGACACAAACAGGCAGGATGGTAAGAGTACTGGTAACGAACAAGCAGGCCATGATGGTCCTATATCGCTCACCTGATTATAAATGAATCCAACAAATTTTAACACAGGGGCACAATTTGAACGATCTTGGTAGAAAACCACTAGATAATGCTACATACCAATTATCAAAGTTGTAGGCATTGTAGTTTTCAACAAGAAGATGTTTATATGTTTTCCCTATAACAGGATTCCCACAAATATTCTAAGACAAAATTCCCTGACTTTTCCCAGATTTTTCCCTGACCAGACAGCAGTTTTACATGACTGTTTTAGCGTTCGGCCTTTTTGTTAAAGCAAAATAGCACAATAGAAACAGTGAAAAGGAGGTTATATTTGCTTTTATATGGAACCAAAACGTTTCATATAGCACTTTTAGTGCTGTTGTTTGACACAAAGTAATAATAATTTAAGATTATTCCGAGCGAGCATAGCGAGCAAGGATTTTTCCTAGTTTTAGGTATTTTCGTCATATCAGATGACACACAATGAGATCTTAAACTAAGAATTCCCTGACTTTTTCCAGACTTTTGCTCAATTTCCAAATTTCCCTGACTAATTTCAAAATTCCATGACTTTTCCCTGACCTTGAAATTTTTTTATTTTCCCTGACTTTTCCCTGACCGTGGGAACCCTGTATAAGGCTATGTAAAAACCTGACCCCCGGGGCAGGGCCAATTTTGACCCATGGCCATAATTTGAACAATCTTTGTAGAGGACCACTAGATGATGCTACATACCAAATATCACAGCTCTAGACATTGTAGTTTTAGAAAGAAGATTTTAAGATGTTTTCCCTATACAAGTCAAAATAAAACTCAGGTGACCCCGGGGCCGACCAATTTTGACCACAGGGGCATAATTTGAACAATCATGGTAGGGGACCACGCAGTTTCCTCAAAAATTCAATTAATGGTAAGTTTTTCTTCCATTTTTGCATAAATTATTAATCATAAGATCCGTCCCAAAGGATCGAAAAAACTGGTATCACCTACCTTATTCAAAACAATTGTAGATATGTTGAGTACATGACAAACTCACACAAGGCGATAAGTGCTATTTAACATTATCATTCTTCCTGAAAAAAAACATGGTTACAATTATATACATGCAGATAAAGAATGGAAACTCACAACAATTCAAAGCAAGTACATGTTAAGGTGTGAGAGGGTAGTGGACACTGCTATTAGTTATGTAACAGATGAGAAAAATATGCAGCTGGATTGGGGCTCGATCGGACCTTGAACCGTTAGCTTACAAGGTGAACATAAAGATAGCTGCTTATACATGATTCAGCTTTGTCAGCAATCGAATCTTACACACACTACCACATAAACACCTCAAAACAAGAACCAGCAATTCCTGCAGCAATTCCTGCAGTTAACAGTTCTTACCTTTTAGAGACATTATAATAAGGGAGTAAAGTCTTTGAAGGCCACATTAGGAACAACATATACTTTTGTCATATTTTCATGACTTTTTGCATTTTACTTTTTTATATTTGAATCCTCTCTCGTTTAATCTGTGTGCTATTTACAAATGCGTTTAGTCCGGCAGCAGGGAAGATGAACCTTGCAAAACATGGCATAGAAAATTTTATTGATGAATCTTGTAGAGTCCACCTTGGAGATCATGAAACTGATTGGTACGTGTACGTGTCTGGTATCTTTCGGGAGAATTTGTAATTTACATTACTAGGAATATGTTACCAAAATGATATACATTTATATACATTAACCAACCAAAATCAAACGCAATCTGGTATTAAAAACATTATTTTATTAAATGAATAACAGTCTTTAATTACCCCTTTTATAAAAATTTGGCATGAATATGATACCTTCGAATTAAAGTTTAAGTAATCTACATAACCTTTATATGTTGCCAAATTAAAAACGTATCACAATTATCCAAGTGAATAAACACCTACAATTATGCATCATTTCTTTCATAAAATTGCACATTATAAACTTGCTAATCGTTTTACTTTAGAAAAGATGCATACTTTTGTCAAAATTGCTTCTTCTGTATGTTGATGTATATGTACACACATTCTCAAAATGTTTGCCAATTCCCTGTCATAGCTACATTACACCCTCCAATCACTATATTTGTGTATGAAAGTACCATTAATTGGTTGCTATCATGCAGACTATAATTTTGACTACATTGTACACACATTAGATACAATGTATGTTTTAAAAAATAGGCTATCATACTCAACATATGCTGGCAGAAGCACAAAACACCTTATTTAGATGTTGCCTACAAACATTAAATTGATTTAAACTCTAAATGCTGATGTTAATTTGCATACATATACGTCAAGGAATGCACTAAATGCTGGACGAGAGTGGCACAGACTGAACGAGTTAATGCGTTTTGAAATTCGTCTTATAATAGACAAGAGGTAATTTACGTGACGATTTTTTGCGGATGTGATAACTGTGCAAAAACTTGCGATAATGCTTCAATTTAAACCAGGATGTTCACAACTTTAAGTATCAATTAGCGCATACATTGTACAGTAAAACACGTCAAAATCATTTATAATTCAGTCTATTCTATGTCTAAACCGGGCAATTCATGTTGTATTCTAACGTGACGCCCAAACATGGCATACTTTTTTATCTATTGAGGACTGATCATTTATCCTTGTTCTGACGTCATTTGAATTAACTGTATGAAAATTTACACAGTAATCTGAAATTGACAATAGCTAAGAAAATGCACTCACAGGCTACAAAACGTATTACGTGGCTGTATATCTGCGTGACGTTTTAAAAAAAGACGTAATGCCAGGGATAAATGTGATATAAAGTAAAGGAATGAAATTGATATTGCTCAACAGAAATTGTCAATCATTGACGTATCGGACATATGTCTACCGTTTGGTCAGCATTATCTTAGATCTAATTCGTCACGTAAAATACAATAATGGTGTCCCGTAAAATTTAAGTTCAATATTTGGATTTCTTATGAACCTTTATGTAACAAAAACTTCAGCAAAACAGGCACCAGAATATAAATTTTTGATATATGAAACAATAAAATAAACTAAGGCCCTTGTATGTTCAAGTGTTGAATGCTTTAATAACTATTTGGGAACAAAATGTGATTTCTGTATAGGATAGGATAATAATAATTATTACAGCACTAGATACATGGAGTCAAGAGTGTGCAATTATATTGTGATAGCTGTACTTATTACTTAATTGTATGGTTTTGAATTAATACAGGTGTTTTCTAGTCTCTACACACTGCCTCTAGTCACTAATTAGCATAATTGGACCAACTGAATAAGAATAATTTATTGCGTTGAAAATAATGTCACTCATGTAGCCATGCTACTTTTTCATATGATGGTTTATTATCTCCCTTAGATCATCCGTTTTCACTTAAATTGTCTTATCATCCTGTTTCAATATTTAGAAAGAATATCAAGATGTATATAAATTGGACATTTAAACAAATAACCATTTATATAAACATGCTTCCTTACCATAAACAATTGAAAGTATTCTGTATGTACATTTATCTCATTTAAATCAGATTACCTCCCTTTTGACATATTTCTATGAATACTGATGACAAAATTAAACTTATCAAAGACTACTAATGAGTGATTAGATAAAATTATGATTTTAATATATGATGTTTTAATATTGAAACTATTTGAGACCAATAATGGTTAAATATATATTGAAAACAACTATTGGCGGCCATCTTGGACACCATCTTTTTTCTAGGGAGTTCCCCAAAGATACCAAACACGTATCAATCGGTTTCAGGACCTCCAACAGGGATTTCCCTGATGCAGGTTTTCTGCATCCCTGACGCAACTTTGTGGCTTGGGACCCTCATTTCTGCATTACTGTGCATCCTTGGGACCCTCAATAGGATCCTTCACATTTTTATTTCAGCTAGAACATTTTTCTTTCTGCTTTTTATTGCACTAAGTCTTGTAGTGCATTGAGCAATCTGCATTTGCTGTTTTATTTATTAATAAATTTGATACTCACTAATAAAGAGCTTGAAATGCATTACTGTATAGTGAAGGGACCCCTAAAATTTCTCAGGGACTCCCTAAATATAAATTTTAAGTGTCCTGCGACCCTCGTATCAAAAATCCTAGGGAAAACCCTGCTCCAAGGTATACTCTATAAGAATCAGCAAAAACATTTTCTATGCCAGATTTTGCAAGGTTTGGTTGATATTTCAAGTTCTGCTGCCGGACTTATTCGTTACTAAGGTGGATACAGTATTTGTGCAAATTTTAAGATAGATGGTCCGAGAAAGTGAAACAGTATAGCTAGTTTGCGATACAAAAAATCATGTTTTTGTAACATTTCTGAAAATCTATTCATCAGAATTTGGTAAAAAATTACACACAACTACAATAACTTCCTACCTACTCCCATTCCGAATTCCATAATTTAAGTCACCTATTACAAGACATTTATTCTTTATTATGTGTTGAAATTACGTGTGTACATGGACAGTTTAACTGAATTCTGATGTTGCTGAAATTTCAGTGTGTATTAGGTAGATATATTTCATTTATTTGTGCAAAATTTGATACATGTAGGTTTAGTAATTACAGAGAAATGTTTAAACAAGAGGGCCATGATGGCCCAATATCGCTCACCAATACATGAACCCCTGCACATTTTCACCCAAGGGAATAATTTGAACATCTTGGTAGAAAACCACAAGATGATGCTACATACCAATTATCAAAACTCTAGGCAGTGTACATTTAGATAAGATTTTAAATGTTTTCCCTATATAAGTTTATGTAAAACAGTGACGCCAGGGGCGGGGCCAATTTTGACCCCAGGGGCATTATTTGAACAATCTTGGTAGGGACCACTAGATTAAGTCTTTGTAAAACGGTGACCCGGGGGGGCAATTTTGACCCCAGTGGCATAATTTGAACAATCTTGGCAGGGGTCCACTATATGATGCTCCATACCAAATATCAAAGCTCTAGGTATTGTAGTTTTTGACAAGAAGATTTTTATATGTTTTCCCTATATAAGTCTAAGTAAAACAGTGACCCCCGGGGCTGGGCCAATTTTGACCCCTTGGGCATAATTTGAACAATCTTTGTAGGGAACCACTACATGATGCTACATACCAAATATCAAAGCTCTAGGCATTGTAGTTTTAGACAAGAAGGTTTTTATATGTTATCCGAATATAAGTCTATGTAAAATGGTGACAAGTTAGTCGTTTAAAGAAATTGTTGACGGACAACGGACATCTCGGTATGACAAAACCTCACCATGACCACTTTGTGGTCAGGTGAGCTAAAAACACAATTTTTTCTTTCGCAAACTAGCTATAGCTCTTACTTTAAATTGATGAAATAACCACTTTTTACCTGCACAATATGATAGGATTGGTTGCTGATTCAATGGTTTCTATAATATCTTCTCTGAAGCATCATTGGTTCAGTTTATTGCTAAGCACCTGAAGTATACCATTGGGTAGTATGATCGTATGTGGTCCGATCTCAGAAAACCTGCAATAAAATAGAATATCAATATTTGTCTTTGACCTACTGACGTCAAAATCAAGAGGGGTTATCTACTGTGGCTGTCCAACCTCCATCCTAGGGCAAAGTGTTCTTGAGTTATTGAACAGAAGCAATTTGGTTGGTCAGACTTCCAAACAGTTGCCGAACATCGCATTGGAGAAACTGTCAGACCCTTAGGAAATCTGTCGGACAGATTTTCCCCTCCTAAAACAACAAAAAGCAAATTAAATATTTCCAATTTCCCTTCAATGCATCTTACACACAGTAAAACATGGATTTCCATGTTTCCAAGCACTTTCATCTTGAAATCAGTTTTTTAAACTTGTAGTTCCGTGGCTATTTTCTTTCTGTAACAGGGGCCGTTTAGTGGCCCCTTCCCTCTGGAAAATTATTTTAAATCATGCAGTCTTCCCTTAAAATTAAATTTACATCAGATTTTTCCTTCCCTTTTGCAAAATTATCTGTTATTTTTACCTAAATTAAAGAAAAGACCCCTTCCCCTTTTGTTAAACAAGAGGGCCCAAAGTCCCTCTCCTCTTGCACATTGGTATCAATAAAACTTACATTCTGACCATATTTCATTAAAATTGTATCAAAACGGCGACCTTTGGAATGTACTCTGTACACAAGGTTTTTCTAAGATTTTATGGAGAACAACATTCTGACCAAGTATTATGAATATTGGATCAAACTGTAACTTCTGGAGTGTACACAATGTTTTTCTAAGATTTGACCTATTGACCTAGTTTTTGACCCCTCATGACCCAGTTTCAACTTGGCCTTGATTTCATGGAGAACAAAATCCTGACCAAGTTTCATGAAGATTGGATGAAAACGATGACCTCTGGGAGTGTACACAAGGTTTATCTAAGATTTGACCTAGTGACCAAGTTTTTGATCCCTCATGACCCAGTTTTGAACTTGGCCTAGATTTCATGGAGAACAACATCCTTACCAAGTTTCATGAAGATTTGATCAAATTGGTGACATCTAGAGTGAACACTATGTTTTTCTAAGATTTGACATAGTGGCCTAGCTTTTGAGCCCACATGACCTAGTTTCGAACTAGGCCTAGATTTTATGGAGAACAACATTCTGACCAAGTTTTATGAAGATCAAATTAAAACTGTTGCCTCTAGAGTGAACACAAGCCATTGATGACGGACGATGACAGACAGACGACGGACGAAGAGTGATCACAAATGCTCACCTTGTCACTATGTGACAGGTGAGCTTAAGAAGGTCTGATTTACGGATAATTCAATTAATTTTATCCACATTTTCCCCTCGAAAAATTATCGAGACTCTTCAGAACAGGAGTAGAAGAATACAAGTTAGAATAAGAAAAATCTTTCCTGCTTTAGGATTGGCTTACAAACTATCGACCAATCAAAATATGTCTTACAAAAGACACGCGGCAACTACCAAGACATAGGGTGTGTTCGTAACGCACTGTTCTGTGTTCCAGAACATAGAACAGCGTTATGAACACTTCGGAACAGTGTTCCGGAACTGTTCTATCTGTTCCCAAATAAAAGGTGGTGCAGCCAGAACAGGTCACGTGATTACAACAACAACAAGACAACCGGAAACTTCACGAAATGTGTTATTCTGATCACCTTGGCAATAGTATGTCAACAATAAAACGGAAATGACCGAACTTTTACAATGGGAAATTTTCTAGTGGCATTTTTCTTCCACCAATATAACGGCTGAAACTAACAATATCGGCCACCTTAAAAGTTTAATTTCTAAATATTATTTCTTTAAAATTATTTTTATTATTGTTACTTCCTGTTCTGTTCCTGTTCCGTTTTGTTCGTAAGTCGTTTGGAGTGGAACACCGTTCGGAACAGTTTTATTCTGTTCGTAAGTACTTGGAACAGGAACAGTTTGGACAGTGTTCTGCACAGGTCTTACGAACACACCCAAAAACGTACCCTGATGATAAACAAATCATCTGGCAGGTGGTCGGACAGAAAAGTGAATTGCACCAGACTGAGGCCTAAGCTATCAGGAAGTCTATCAACAGGCAGGCAAGTCGGCTCTCGGAAAGGCCCCAAGCTCTATAATTCCCAGATGTGGCTGAACATTGAGCAGCAACATGACATATTGGATTTGTGACCCAAGCATAAGCCTGACAATATAGGTTACTGCTATGCCCAAAAGATCGAAGGTTAAGATAAAGTGTTATATTTTCAAGATTTATATAGTCAACATGGTCAATGCTATGACTATGACTTGTAGGTGAATCATAAATGAATGTTTATAGCACATAGAATAATGTGTATTATATAGTATGAAGCACTTGCATCTACTACACATCATTTTAGCCTTTTCTTAAGATTGAAAGGTCACTAGATGTCGTACCAGATACTAGTCTTGGAAATATCTTGAAAAAAGCTTAGTAGTCTGAAGACTGAAAATGCATGAAAAAAACAACAAGTTACCTGTAGTTCAATATGCACACTAGCATTATCACCAGCATCCACCTCTTCTATTACTAACATTTTAATGTACCTCAGCTACCTACAAGTTCTGGTGTCGGTAGACCTGAAAGATTATTTGAAACATAAATTATCACTGTACAGTCTCCTAAATAAGACACAATCCTACCTATAAATTCCTTGGTCAAAGTCTATTCTACCGGGACCGAGAGTTGATAATGTCTGGTGCACAGTAAATGAGCAAATTGTGTTAAACTAAGCATCAAGGGTAAAGATTTATGTAATAAATATTTTGTAGTAATCAAGGTACATGATTCTCAATCTCAAGGTACATGATTCTATTTTATGATTTGCATAGTTTAAAAAAGTCTTTCCCTCAGTTTTTGTGAAATTTGGCATATATATATTATATGGCTAGTCAGGTAAAGGAACGGACATTAAATCTATAGGAGATATTTTTTAAAGAGACTTGTTTGTTTCATAATTGAACCATCTTAATTATGCTCTGT
This sequence comes from Spisula subtruncata, assembly GCA_963678985.1. Classification (NCBI taxonomy): domain Eukaryota; kingdom Metazoa; phylum Mollusca; class Bivalvia; order Venerida; family Mactridae; genus Spisula; species Spisula subtruncata. The sequence goes on along the minus strand of OY787678.1, from coordinate 24,993,778 downwards.
GTACTAAGTAGTTTTTAAAAAATATCACAAACATCAATCAAATAGGCTATTTGTTTCGATTTATCATCATGTAAATCCAGTTTCAGTTATCCCATTTTCTTAAGAATTTTGAAAAGACTGTTGTCTTTCACAAATTATAGGACCGATGGACATCCCTATGAGAAATAATAGAATACCAGGACTGGTATCAAAGTTATACAAATCAAATCAATAATTTTATCATGGAAACAAACTTTAATCGTTTATAAATATGATTCTGAAAATTGGGGACCTGTAGAGGTTTCATTTATAGGGGACGGACGTTACACATTCACATATTGTCTTGTTCTTTTCATTTTTAAACACATAATAACTCAAGCGTGTTTAATTAAATTTAATACATTTTTTTAGATACATCAAATACATTTATTCGAATAAAGGATATGTCAATCAAACATAATTATTATGATTTTATTAACCACAGAATTAGATATATTAATGAGTTTTGACCAAGACTAGTGATAATTATTACAGTAAGCAATTTCATGTGGCATTACTATTAAATCCCTAAATGTTCCCTTCTATATTTCTGGACCAGAACTTTATAGGGGGAACAGCAGGAGATCATTATCAGTGTTTATCTAGGGTCATAAAACACAATGTAATTAACAGGAGGTAGCCATATCTACTAAATATCAGTAATTTAATGTGCTACTGTATACTACACACTATAAAAATTTGTGTCATATTTTTTGGTTTTTATTAAAATATTAAGATAAATGTATTAAGTAATTGTTTTATTCCCAAATGTTGATAGATTGAGTAAAAATTATATTTAGTGAAATATTGATAAAATATATATGCACCAGTATAACATGTGTACACACTAGAACTAGAAATGCATAAAAATAAACATTCAAGTGGCTGTATTTTATTGATTATAAAGTTTCCTCTTTTCATTAAATAAAAAGTATACAATTTTTACATGTCGCTGACTTAGAATGAGAAGGTCATAACTACAAAATCAATATTTTGAGAAAACAAGAAAAAATGTGACAATCAGTCTTAACATATTATCATAATTATGGTAAAACACGCTTTTTCAACTTTAGTTTGGTCAACATGGCAAGCTCCGATTTTCATGAAAATAGACTCATAAGAAGCGCCTTATGATGTAGATTTCAAATGTGTATGGGCGGTTCCAGGATTTCCTGTTGGGGGGGGGGCGTTAGAAAATAGCTGGGGTCCATGGGGCCAAACTTTGCCCCAAGATGCTCCTGAAACGTAGCAATTTATACATCATTTGGAAGCCATTTCGGAAGTGGTGACACTTAATATGATAAATGCTGTGACTATTGCAGGCACGGATCCAGGCAGTGAGCACGAGCCCCCCCAGTTGGCTGAGATTTTTTTTTAAAAACTTTGAATAAATAGTAAAACAGGTATTGAAGAGACATCTTTAAATAATATGGGTATTTTTTCTTATGTTCTAGATGAAAAGGTATTTGTAAGATGGGCATTTTTCGTGCTCGCTTCGCTCGCAGAATATATTTTTAATATACATGTATATATTTATACGTAGCTGTTGCATCACAGAAAGCAAATACAAGATAATTTTTGCCCTAGCTCATTATATTACCTTTTGACTGTTAAATAATCATAACTAAACCATTAAGGTTAACTCTCAGAATAAAGAAAAAAAGGTATTTCAGGGCTCCCCCGACCCCCCTACTTTTGTTATAATATTCCAATGGCCAAAAGGATGAAAGCTGGTGTATACAAATACTGTATGTGAACACTTTCTAATATTCACGAACATACACAATGTACATGTTGACGCTTATAATGGATTCCCCCACCTCTACAAATGTACCCACTTCTTGTGCATTATCACACACATATTAATCAAATGCACACAGCACCCCCCCCCCCCCGGAATCCTGTACATACCTCGTGCCCCCCCCCCCCCCACTCAGAAATTTCTGGATCCGGGCCTGAAATAGGCGTAATTATTAAATTATGCTGAATATCATTTGTGTATAAACTATAATTAGTAATTTACTGCTGTTATATTTCGAGTTTTTGCTAGACAAAACATGGTATTTAGAACCGTATTGCAAAAGTAGGGGAATGCTCTCCCGGGAAAATTTTTAAAGCAAGGAATAAATCTGACCAGTGCATTCTGGGTGGTCGGAGATACAAAACCAGGCTAATTTAAGTCTTTACAATAATAAATTGAAAATCATCTTACTTTTGTTTGCACAACTGCACAAATTCTGAAATCTAATCTAAAGTAAGGAGGAAGGGGTTTAACGAGCTGTTTAACATGTAAATGAATGATTCAATCTGAAAGCAATATTGAAATTTTATCTGGCAATTTCTTGCGTGCAAAACACGTTCGCTCGCATGAAAATTTCACATTCTATTCTTTTGCACCTAGATTTAAAGGTAAAATTTAAATAATGAGACTATTTCAGACAGAAAAAACCCTTAAATTTGCCGATTTTAGGGGGGGGGGTGGGGCGTACGTCAGGTCCCCCGCCCGCCTTTGGATCCGCCTATGAATACTCGTTCTAAATTTGGGGTAAACCTGGACCACATAATATATAATATGTAAATCACAGTGTGTATATTAAAAAGTTTTAGGCACAGATAGATCTGTAATTCGTTAAATAAAAAAAGTTCATCATTCTGACATTCAATGACACAATTACAGGTCTGTGATTTTAATTAGAATTAATCTACAAGTTCCAGACAGTCAAATTCCTCCAGTAATAGGTAAACTGTATAGTATACATATATAGATACTAATTAGAAATCTAGTTGAACAAATTATTCTCCGTTAGAGAATATCATATGAAGGCAGCAAGCGTGTCTAGTTCAAAGATAATAATTCTACAAAATATTTTATAATCTACAGTAACGTTACTCAGGGATACCAGTCAAGGTGTACCCAAACTTAGGTGTACCAATTTTTTTTGGTGAAGGTGTACCCAAATGTTGGTCAAGGTGTACCCATACTTATTTCTTCATTTTCAATTAGTTTTAATGACTGAAATAAACATATTTATACATTGATCATTCAGATGATTGTACATTTATATGACAATACATAAATGCATTTTGAAAAAAAAAAATTTCAAATTGTCATTGCCACCTAATCACATGTGTTTGATACAAACTGTCACTACTTTTTAATTGAGTACATTAATAATTTATGAGCTCAATTTAAAGGGTCTACACTAGTATAATTGATGCGCAAACACAGGGGATATTGAATCCAAAATATACTTCATTACATATTTGAACAAATTGTTAAAAAAACGTTGTTAATAAGATTTAAGCACTTTCACTTTTAAAAGTATTCTGTTAACAATTCGACTAAAGAAAACTATTTCGAAAGAAATCGGGGTCTGCATTAAACTCGCATTATGCCCATTTAGCATATAAATATACCTTAGCCATTTACATAGAAAAATATATGGCCTAGGCAAACAAAGACACATATATACAGCAATTTAAACATATCAAAACCAGCAGCAATGTAATAGAAATAACATTATAACGATCTTATGAAGCAGCAATCGTTGACAGTATTTCCTGGATCGAAAAATAAAAGTGGCCGTATTAACAAGTACCTTCTTGTTTTTAGAAGAAAGAATATTTGCGAATTTTTTAAGTGAGACCCATGACATATTTGTGAAGTACTTAATTCGGAATTCTCTATATGGAAAGCAACATAATAACAAGAGCTGTCTCCATAGGACGACACATGCCCCCGTGCATGCTTTGATAGTAACGTAACGTTAAGATATCAGCACCGTCACAGATGTGTCATAATATATTGGGCAAATGTGATATTGACATATTTTTCTTTGTGTAAAGGGCCATAACTCTTAAGCGTGTAGGTCAATTTGAAATCTTGTTATCTAACATGACCTAGATCTTATGGCCGTACACCTTTTCATGTTTCAAAAGGTTTGACGAAGATCCGATGACAAATGCTTGAGTTATTGAGCGGAAACCAAAAAAAAACGCCATTTTCCTACGTGTCAAGGGCCGTAACTCTAAAGTGGCTACGTCAATTTGACTGGTTATCAAACCTGACCTAGATCTCATAGCCTTTCACATTTTCATGAGGTTTGGTGAAGATCCAATGACAAATGCTTAAGTAATTGAGCGGAAACCAAAAAAAAACGCCATTTTCCTACGTGTCAAGGGCCGTAACTCTAAAGTGGCTACGTCAATTTGACTGGTTATCAAACCTGACCTAGATCTCATAGCCTTTCACATTTTCATGAGGTTTGGTGAAGATCCAATGACAAATGCTTAAGTTATTGAGCGGAAACCAAAAAAAACGCCATTTTTCTATGTGTCAAGGGCCGTAACTCTAAAACGGCTAGGTCAATTTGACTGGTTATCGAACTTGACCTAGATCTCGTAGCCTTACACATTTTCATGAGGTTTGGTGAAGATCCGATGACAAATGCTTGAGTTATTGAGCGGAAACCAAAAAAAACGCCATTTTTCTATGTGTCAAGGGCCGTAACTCTGAAGCGGCTAGGTCAATTTGACTGTTTATCGAACTTGACCTAGATCTCATGGCCTTACACATTTTCATGAAGTTTGGTGAAGATCGGATAAACACTGCTTGAATTATTGAGCGGAAACGAATCCGGACGGACAGACGGACGGACGGACGGACGGACGGACGGACGGACGGTGCGATTTTAATATGCCCCCGAACCATCGGTTCCGGGGGCATAAAAAGTGATATTCTGACTCGACAACATTTTGTGAACAAACTTTACATATTCTATCCGCTCTGTCTACATTATTATATCTCCCACTTTCAATTTCCAGACGATGCGAACTTAATCTAAATCTGGACAATAAAACATTATTTCAAAACTACTTAAGTTATAAGGATGTGTGCTAATAGCACCAGAAACCGCTGGGCAACTCATTTTCAGGATTGACCATTATGCCCGGGTAGGACCCCTGTATCATGCATATATAGTTTAAGTCCATGGTCCCTTCATTGTGTTAATTTTAATCTTATTTCTTGCAGACAATTGAGTCTGATCTTCAACTCATGATAATAGTCTATAACTGGCAGTTGATAAGATTTCTAAAAATTACCACTAGTATCATCATTTTTTCCTACTAAAAAGAATCTCAATATTTAAAGAAAAGATAAATATTGAGCTTTTCTTAATATCTATATCATTTAAGTATACTTTTATTTAGTAAGTAGTTTTACCTATCTTTTTTCTATGTAATCTCATTATCTATCTTTATTTTTTTTATTACCAGTAAGATAATATTTTTCCTGTATATATTACTGTTCATATCTTATATAATTTCTAGTTACATTATAATATATATTTACATAACAGGTTATACTGTATATAGACGACATATATATTGTAGTGTAAATACGTCTATATTTTTTCATATCTATTTTTATATCTATTCATATAGTTTTATTTATTTATTCATGACATATCTATTATTATTTTATTTTTAATAATATATAATGATTTTAGCATAAAACTATTATTAAAACTATTCTAATTATTGCTGAGTATAACATGTTTTACTGTACATTGCCTATGATGCATTTTGTAAATATAGTTATTCCACTATGTTTGAATGACTTTTATGACATTTATTTTGCATTTCCCCATTACAGTATATTATATCTAAATAAATATGAAAAGATTTGTTTTATTTTTACATGAAATTTCATAATTTATAAAATAATTTATCATACATTGATAAATTAAGAAACAAATATTTGTCATATATTTCAAGATTTGCAAACCATTTCAAAGTCAACACTGACAATATATTACAAATGCATAATTTTTTAATTGATACAATGAAATAATTATAAACAGCACCCAAGTGTGACACATGTTTGATATTATACTGAGAGGAATCTATACACAAATACCTTGTCATATGTCACCTATAAAGGAATTTCTAACAAGGTGACACTTTCATTACATGTTACAAGGAATTTCACAGGAATTTATGATACACTGAGATTTCACTGGATTATGTCCAAGTGGAGCTATAGGATGGTTAATATTTAATTAAAAACTTGATAAATAATTGGATATCTTTTAAAAAATACTTAAAACTATTTGTGTTTTTAATTTATTTCTGACATTATTCATGTGCTTTTTCATTTTTAATCAAATTAAAGATGAATTAGACATGCATACTATAAGAAATTAATTAAAACTACAAAAACAAGTATTTTTTAAAAATTATTTATCATTTTTATATTAAATATGAAGCATCCTAACTTTATATTAATTTATCATTTAATGATTCTTTGAATTATTTGGATTTTATCAAAGATCTAATGTATTTTAAGACTTTAAATTGCTTCATGAAAATTATAAAAATATATAATTCATATGAAGATTTAAAAAACAACTTCTAAGACTAAGTATCATTTAATTAATTATATTACGTTATAAAACAGTGTTCATAATATTCTTTTTGGTATTTTTATAACATATCATAAGCTTAATATTTCATTGATTTATACACTTAGAATTAGCTGAAAACACAAATGAAAACATGTTTTCAAGTTTATTTTTAATGTATAAATCAATGTAATGTTATGCATATGTGATTATAATACCAAAATGAATAATATGGACACTGATTTATAACAAACATATAAATATTTTATATTTGGGTACACATTGACCATTAAGAATGGGTTCACCTTGACCAAAATATATGGGTACACCTAAGTTTGGGTACACCTTGACTGGTTCCCTTACTCAGTACTGTACTGTATAACTTATAGTGAAAAGGAAAAAAACTTACCAACAAAAGTCCTCGCTGTAAGCATTCTCATTCAAACAGCGTATTTTCGTCCAGGAACTAGTTGTGTAATCTCCAATGTATATAATACACAATGATGACCATCTAACTAATTATCTACCGAGTGAAATTTCGCCACCCCGTGGCGTAAGGTTACAGCGACCGTGTGTTATCAGTTAACCAATTAAAATCTTGGACTCTTCCATTTTACTACACGGGCAATCAGGATATTATGTCAATGTGCTATAAGTAGAAAATCTAATACGTAATCAATTTTAATTTACGTATACATATATATAACAATAAAATAAACATTTCACGCATATAATTATTATTATTTAATGTAAAAAATAGATTAAACAACGATTATTCAAAAATTTAAACTTTGTGTTGGAAATACAGTACGCTGTAATACTGTGAAGTGTGGACTCGTCCAGCATAGAGTATCGGTAGATTGAAATCTTAATCTGGATCTAGCGATAAATGCGTGGCCTTTTTTGTGAAATAGGTACTGGTAACATGGTTAAATTTTTTATACGTCTTAGTTCGCAAAATATGGAGAGGAGAAATGCACTTGATTCGAAAAGGTGCTGGATGAGATTGAGAAGTCAAAATCGAGGCTGAGCAGGGGTAAGTTTTTTTCTGTTTTTGTGAGGCGATAAGCCACACAATGTAATAACTATCTTTCAGCCTTTTCAGCTTTATATTTAGTACTGTAGGCCCTATCTACAATCTCTGCAATTTAATGTAGGTGGACCTTCTAGACTGAATAATCTATGAAGTTCAGAATGTCTAATTTCTTTTGGGAGAGGGACGTGTTTTTACTTTCCAGCTTCCTGCGCATTGACGGGGATTAGACGTCACAAGGTTTTTTTTTACAATTTCTGATTTTTATGTCCACATAGTCCCTAAGTCGAGATTGTTTGACTACCGTTGGATGTTCGATGTATTTTGATTGAAGGCATATAGGCCACTTCCAACTGGTGGCTTGCTGTTGACTTTTTAAAACTCTTTAGCGATGAGGACTCAGGTTGAGTGTCTGCCTACAGTGCTGGAGGTCCCGGGTTCAATCCCTTGTAGGCACTGGATTTGTATCGCTCCCTAACTTACCACAGGATACTTTTCCAAACTAATACCCTTGGGAGTTGTCAGGGGGCAGGGAAATACCGGAGGTTTTACCATCAGCTGTCCCCCGCAGAGCCGTGGAAGGGCAGGATTTTCACAATCCAAACGTAAAATCCAGGCCCATTTTTCAAATTCTTGCCATCATTTTCAACATATTTTGTATGACAATATCCAGAGAGGGACATGTTCAGTATTGGGAGAAGAAGGTGGGCCCAGGGGGGGGGGGGGGGGGGGCTGGATGCAAGAGACTTGTGCATAATAATTGTGGTAGTCAAACAACTTCATGCTTAAACTTTTCACTGTGCTTGAACTCTAAATTAGAATCAGAATCAGGACTTGCCATCTTGAGGCCCACATGGAAGATTGGGTAACCAAATGTGTACAGTAGCCTCATTAAATAAAGTCTAAACAAACTTGCGTCTAATTATTGTAATTACAGTAGATCTTAAATGAATTATAGTTGTTCATGGTTATAGATGCTACATGTAAACCTGATCTTCATACATGTGTGAATATAATTGATTATAGATATACAAGGTTCTTGCTTTGAAGTTTGAATATATCACTTTGCAACATCAGTACTTCAGATTTGTGTTTATAATTCATCTCGAGCATCTTCATGATACTCCACAATTATGAAAACATACAATTGGTGAGACAACATATTGACTGATGAATAAATTATGCTAATTAAAGGGACTCAACTCCAGTTGGTAAATTGCAAATTTAAAAATACAAATGTAATTATATAAGAATCTGGACGTATTCATCTAGAAGAAAAATAATCGCATAACCTTGGTTTATTACCTTTTCAACCCCTTAAATCTATTGCGTATCTAACGCTGTAAATCATTAAATGACAAGATAATATAATTTTACATTGGGAGTGTATAATTTATAAAGCCTAGAAAAGCCGTAACAGACGGTAAAACATGTTCGACAGTTTTCATCAATAGCCCCGTTGATCGTAATGTAAGTTGCAAGTATACTTTATGTATTTTGTAAAACATGTTTTATCATCGAAATGGAGTTTAGTCCCTTTAAAAAGGTCAGGGTAGTGTTAAATTTGCCAAGCTAAAGCCAGATGAGAACCTTGAAGTTGAGTGTGTGATTTTCGATCACTGTCACTTCAAATATAAAGCCCAGACAATTGACCCACACCCCGAGGAAAGGTGGGGGATATTCTAGCGTTTTTACCTTTATGATCAGATGTCCCCGCTTTAAATACCGGTAGGGAGTTGGGCTAAAAATGTGTCCGCCAAATATAGCAGGGACTATAAATTATATAATATTTCTCTGATTAAGGTCAAAAGCACAAGTCAAATCCCTGCTTTTCCACAGGGTTGAAGCGCAGGATTTCAATTGACTGCATGGTGCAATTTAGATGTACATATAAAAATTATATATATTTTGTGTGTACTTGTTTTAACCTTAGGTAACTATATCATTGAATTTGATAGAGACTAAAATTTAAACAAACCTTTTTTAAAATTTGTAAAATGTATATCTTTATATAAAGTTATATTTGTTCTAGTTTAAAAGTAGCCAAAATTTCAAGGTATCAAAAACAAGAATTGACAATCGATATCTTCCGATGATGATAAACTAATTACATTGATTCATAGAAAGCATTGATAAAACTTGCATGCCAAATGCTCATATAAGGCACATTAAGTAAAATTTGCATTTGTAAGGTAGCATGCGAGTTACACTGGACATAATACCCACTGCTCATTGGGCCATTGTAAATTTTACTGGGTGGGCAAAATCCCCATCCTATATTTTACAGGGTGGATATAATTCCCACTAAAATAGATTTTATAATACCGGTATGAACAGAAGTGACATTCGTCGCATAAAATTGTTTGTGTAAACCCACAGCCTTTCAAAGATGATTGATTTACATTTATGTAAGGCCTTTTTTATGAAAAACAAAATACATCACAGTGACTGGTTTGTCAATTTCTTAAAGTTTACAAATGGACATTTAAAAAAAAAATATTTCCAACATCAATGACACAGTTACCTGTGGTTTTAAACAATAAAAATAAAAGTAAATTGTTGCCTTATAATCTTTCAGCAATTGTTATTGAAAATTGTATTTACTTTTTCTCTGGCAGGGCTTTTCCCAAAATTGTGAAGAGGCCGTAGCCTTTCTGATTTGTGAAAGACAAGCGTGACTTTTCTTAAAATTGTGAAATTCTAGCAATATATTTTTTTTAAACTGTGAATTTGAGAGGAAATTCAATATTGACTTAAATTGATTGGTGAATAGCAATTCATAACTAAAATTTCCCTTTATTTTGTAAAGAAATTATTAAAGGCTTGTACTAGTTCATCATGGAATGTTTTTTTTACTTACAATATACTGTTTACTTATAAAAATGGTACAGTTAACTTCCAGTATCATACTAAAAACAATGCAAGCAATTATTTTGACATTAAATGACTTTTAGAATATAGCTCTATACACTTAAGTTCCAATACATTATTTCTTATCTCGCCCTTTATTAAGTAGAATGTTTTCCTCAGATTATAAGTATGCACCAGTGTAAAAAGTTATTATTATAATATCTATTTTTATCTTACTTAAACCTATTTTATTTACTTCAAATTAAAATCCCCTTTTTTGGTCCAAGTTTGTAATTTCTCTACATGGCCCCTAATTATACAATACAATACAAATCATTTATTGCATACAGCTACTGTTACAAAAATCTAATTAGTGATGATCCAATATACAACCCCTTTCAAGTCTAGGGAGTTTATTACTCTATATCCTGCCTCCTGCAGCTTAAGTAAGTTCATAATCAATTCCTTGTAAAAACATAGACAGCTGTTATCACAATATGACCCCTTATGATGCAGCTACTGTCCCACAAAACCAGTAATTAAAAATATACCAATATATTTCTCTTTCAAGTCAAGGAGTTTTATTATCCATTTTCTGCCCCCTGTAGTTTTGCAACAATAGACCTACTCCGGATCTCCACTAATCTGTAGGTACAAATAAAGTTTTACCGTTATAATCCTTGAGCCTATCGAATATTCATATCGGGACAATAGAGTTGGGGTCAGTTGTTTTTGCATATGAATGCAAAACCAGTATAACTAGGCTAGATTTGTTTGTACCTACATGTAAATTATGGGGAAAACCACCTTGCACTGAGTTCCGGATATCAACTATTCTTTTCAATTTCTCATAAAAACATAGATCCCTGTAAGGATTTGAGCTAGGATTATGCAATATGACCTAATAGGGAGGAGTTAATTAAAACCTGTGAAGATAATTCCACACAGTGACACTAGTTAACCAATGGGAGGGGCTTATTATCTCTTGACAGTATGGTTTTGTGCATTATGGGAGGAGTTCCATATTGATTGATTTGACTAATATTTTAGAGTCTTGTGTAGATATGATTATTGAAAATATCACAATTAGCAATTAGTCCAAGACCTAGAATTTTACCTTAATTTCTGGTCTAGCACATACTTTATAGATGGAACAGTATGTTACCAACATTGTGCCAGCATGAGATCACTATCAGTGATTATCTAGGGTCATAAAACACCAGTAACTGGTCAATGTAATTAACAATAGGCCCCTAAAGCTACCGATTATCAATAATGTGCTACTGTACATTGTATGCAGGTACCCTAAAAAATGTTATTAAATAGTTATTAAAGTTTTATATTATGTGAATATAAAAATCTTCTTGTTTAAAACTGCAATGCCTAGAGCTTCTGTATTTGGTATGAAGCATCATCTAGTGGTCACCAAGATTGCCCAAATTATGCCCATGGGGTCAAAACTGGCCCCGCCCTGGGGGTCACCAGGGATTTCCCTGATGCAGGTTTTCTGCGTCCCTGACGCAACTTTGTGGCTTCGGACCCTCATTTCTGCATTACTGTGCATCCTTGGGACCCCCAATAGGAGCCCTCGAATAGACATTTTCATTTCAGCTAGAATATTTTTCTTTCTGCTATTTATTGCACTAAGTCTTGTGGTGCATTGAGCAATCTGAATTTGCTGTTTTATTTATTTATAAATTTGATACTCACTAATAATGAGCTTGAATTGCATTACCATATAGTGAGGGGACCCCCAAAATTTCTCAGGGACTCCCTAAGTATAAACCTTAAGGGTCCTGGGACCCGCATTTGAAAAATCCTAGGGAAAACCCTGGGTCACCGCTTTACATAGACTTATATAGGGAAAACATATAAAAATCTTCTTGTCTAAAAGTACAACGCCTAGAGCTTTGATATTTGGTATTTAGCATCATTTAGTGGTCCCCTACCAAGATTGCTCAAATTTTGCCTCTGGGGTCAAAATTGGCCCCGCCCTGGGTGGTCACTGATTTACATAGACTTAAAAATATAAAAATCTTCTTGTCTAAAACTACAATGCCTAGAGCTAAAGCTGCTTTGATATTTAGTATTTAGCTTAATCTAGTGGTCCCCTACCAAGATTGTTCACCAGTTTTACATATACTTTTTCTACCAAGATTGTTCCCAAATTATTCCCTTTGGTGAAAACTATGCAGGGCTTCACTTATAATCATGTGAGCGATTATAGGGCCATCATGGCCCTCTTGTTAGGGCCCTGCAAATTTTTTGCAGGTGCCCTATAGTAATCACCCTGTCCGTCTGTCTGTCCGTCTGTCTGTCCGTCCACATTTTTCAAGTTTTTTCTTAATAACTTGCAAACCGTTAAAGGTATCGACTTCAAACTTTAAACATAAGGTCACAGCAACAATACACTATTGTATGCCAAGTTATGTTACTCCAGCTACAATATTGTAAGAATTATGGCCCTTTGTAAAATTACAATTTTCCTCATTTTTCATCTTTTTTTTCTACATTACTTCAAAACCGTTACAGATATTCAAATGAAACTTGCTATACATATTGACAGTGACAATACACACATGTGTAGCAAAGGGCAACAACTCTAGCTTTAATAAATTTTGGCTTGTGCCCCTTTTTCGACTTCAAAACTTTAACATTGGCCATAGTTCAAAAACTTTTAAAGATATTCAAATGAAACTTGCAATACTTATTGGCAATGATAACGACAGGGCCCTGATCACGACAGTGATGGTTCTAGTTTTTTTTTAAATCTAATATTAGTCTAATAAATCTCTTACAATATCAAATGAATAAATTCCATGTCCTGACTGTATCTTCCTCACTTGATATAGGATTTTAAAATTAATTGGCACAAATGATGACCACATGGAGACAATGTGTCATGCAAATGACCCAGGTCCCTTGGTAAAAGGTCAAGGTCACAGGAAGACTTTGCATTGCTCTTCTGTGTCCGGGGTGTAACTTCCTAACTTGCGATAGGATTTTAAAATTACTTGGCATAAATGATACCTACAGGGCAACGATGTGTTATGCACATAATCCAGGTCCGTAGGTCAAAGGTTAATGTTACAGGCAGACTTTGAAGTTTTGCACTGATATTCATTGTCCAGGTTGTATCATCCTTACTTGCTGTAGGATTTTAAAATAACCTGGCAGAGATAATTACCAGAGCTGGACAATGTGTAATGCACTTGATTCAGGTTCCTATACCAAGGTCACAGGGGGACTTTGAAGTTTTCCACTGCTATTCTGTGTTCAGCTGTTGAGTCATTGTTTTGGGCGTATAATGTGCCGCCCAGGGATGCGGGTCACCCGTTTTACCGGAATCCATGTAAATTACCGGAATAGACCGGAATCCAGATAAATTACCGGAATAGGCCTATATTTCGTTAATAAACAGTAGTTTTACATAGTTTTTGGTTTAAATCAATCTTATTTAACATAAGCAACATATCTATAATATGCTCTTGAATGTTCTGGTATGTTCTTAATGGTTCAAGTTCATGACAATTTTAATTTTAGTGTACTGTACTGAAAAAATGTTCGCCAGGAGAGTCCTTTCAGTGCCAACTCTGCCCCCTCCCAGACTGCTCTCTTCCGGATAGGAATGGATGCCACTGAAGATTGTGTTAAAAGAATGAAAATAGTTAAGTCATGCACGGATACTTAAATGTACCCTTTTTAAGCACACTCATGGCTAGGGGAAACCGTGTTAAAATGTTAAATTTAAGCATAATAATATATGATAATTTGAAGTATAATATTCCTGACTATGAGTATAACTATAAGGAAGAGTACATCTATATATAGAAGTATAAAAGCTATGATTCATGTGATTACAACTGCATTGTATTTTATATTTCAGTACCTCACTCTGCAAGTCTTAACAGAGCAAGTCTAGATGTTCAACTGTTGTGATTTAGACAGACCATTTAGTGATTCATATTGAATCTCATGCCACACACTTATCGCTGAAGTAAGTTCACTTCAACATATACAGTCCATTGCATAAAGGCAATTGTGGATCTTATATATCTTAAAGCCATTGCATATACAAATGTATCATATTACAGCTGTCCTTGCCATGTGTTCAATTTACTGCAAGTTACAGGTCATATATAGATCTTGATTGAGTACCTATGTATTTTTAAAATGCTCTCCAATGTTGTATTGATAATAATGGTGCACATTGTAAGTGACTATTTGCATTGAAAATAGCAGTTCTTGTCCATAATAACAGTTTATGTTTATAATGAAAGGTTTGTGTTGAGTGACAAAAATGAAAATGACAGTTTGTGTTGATCATAAATGGCGATTCTTTGTGATTTTTCAGGTTGAAATTATTATTCAAGACGTCAATGGTATACACATATTTCCATGCTCAAAGAAATGGTTTATAAATGACTTTACTATAATTGTTACACAAGGAACTGGAGCGGATATATGGTTTATATTTGCTGAATATGGTGATGCTTGACGTAATTGGGCAATTGAATGTGATATTTTACGTTCCACAAATGAAGGTAAACTTGAACATTTAATTTTCCCTAACAAAGCGATATCATATGTATGGTGTTGTCTAAGCAAAGTGCTACCAAGTGCCTTCATTCAGTAACCTCCCATTCAATTAGATATAGAACTAAGAAGGCATTGGTTAACTCCCTTGAAAAGCACCAAATAGAGCTTTGCTTCGGTAACGAACACTTGATTAACTTTGAAATATATACTCAAAGCAAAAAGTTTAGTCAGTGTATTTAAATTGCAATTTTAATTGCTGATTTCTTACCAGAACAGTCAGAAATTTTTATGACATGTAAAGAGAGCGTATCACACAATATGCATGTTAATTTTGCATTTACACTGTATGTGTGACCTGTTTTCAGCCCCTGTGTCAATTAGACATGCATGTCATGTGCAGGTCATTGTAGTTACAGTAACAATGCTGGGTTGGTTGTTCTACATTATTTTAAGTTCACAGGGTGCCCATTTAAAAACTTCCAAACATCAATATGGTTGGTTGTCCTGCATGACGTTCAGTGGTAGGTGACCACTGTCAACAGTTTTGTGTAGCATTTTAACAGTTCATCATATACTGGTCCGGTATGGACAAAATATTGAGACAACCAAAGAAAACGACACAACGTATCGAGTGATTTCATTCTGACATAATCTGAAAATCAATGCCATTGACAATAGTAAGAAGTAAGCTCTATTGCCAGGATCCTTTTTTGCAAAGTCATAGAGTGCTAGGATATTATTGCACCTTATTTTATGATGATAAATTAAAATACAATGTAGCTTGTGTATTTTTTCAGGCACTTATATCTCTTTGGTTTTGAAACACAGCGTCTGACGCCAGCTAATGTGAGTCAATTCCTCAATCATGGACGTACTTGTGATAATGGAGTGAATCCTAAGTTAGGTTATTGTACAGTCAAGATCACTGTCAGCAAAGGTGTACCGGACCTTAAACTCAAATGGGATGTCTGCTTTCTCTTGTACATATAAATGAGGTAATTAACATGGTGTATTGTACAGTTTTATGGACATTACATGTATGTAAATTCTATTATTTCATGGGGCTTTGAATCTATTGATTATGCAAATGTAAAGGAACAATCAAAATCCTTCAAATTTGAGATGTGGACTTATAATGTCCCAATGTCTGCCGGTCTTTTTAATATTTAATTTTATCAAGTTTCGGGAAATATAGGTCACAGTGAATACTACTGCAACAAAATGTTATAATCATTGTTTAATTTTTTAAAACATTAAAATTTTAATATTGTATTTACTATTTTACCATAGTCTGCTCAACATCAACTTTCAAGTCACAGATTGTTGGTTCATTTGACTATTACTATCAATCAAGAAATACATATTTTGCAAATGACAAGTCTTACACTGCTGCTATGTCTAAATTACCATGGCTTTACCATTACAATCCCTTTTGCAGATCAAAGAACCAGTGTATTGACGATGGTGGTTACACTGAAAGATCTGCAAATATGAAGAAGCAAGTATTAGGTACGAAATTTGTATTGTGACATAGTGACTTTTCTGATCACTCTTCGTTCGTCATTCCGTCCGTTCGTCGTCGTGTTCACTCTAGAGGCAATAGTTGTGATTTAATCTTCATGAAACTTGGTCAGAATGTTATGATACCCCCGCAAACAAAGTTTGAAGGGGGTATACTGGAGTCACCATGTTGGTCTGTCGGTCTGTTGTTGGTCTGTCGTTACGTTAGCATCGTGTCCGCTCTGTAACTTTGTCATTTCTTACTGGATTTTAAAATTGCTTGGTACAAATGTTCACCACATCAAGACGGTGTGTCATGCGCAAGACCCAGGCCCCTATCTCAAAGGTCAAGGTCACACTTAGAGGTCAAAGGTTATATAGTCATGCAAATCGTGTCCGCTCTGTAACTTTGTCATTTCTTACTGGATTTTAAAATTGCTTGGTACAAATGTTCACCACATCAAGACGGTGTGTCATGCGCAAGACCCAGGTCCCTACCTCAAAGGTCAAGGTCACACTTAGAGGTCAAAGGTCATATAGTCATGCAAATCGTGTCCGCTCTGTAACTTTGTCATTTCTACTGGATTTTAAAATTGCTTGGTGCAAAGTCATGAAATTTCAATCATGGTGTTTTTCAATCTGTATAGCAGCAGATTTCCATCAAATGTGTTGTTTAGACTATAGTTTTAAATAATATTCCTGTGTCAAGGCGGTGCTGCGGGGGCATGATTCATCACTCCTGTGATAGCTCTAGTTCTTTATGAAATCTAGGCCAAGTTCAAAACTGGGTCATGTGGGGTCAAAAACTAGGTCACTAGGTCAAATCTTAGAAAAACCTTGTGTACATTCCAGAGGTCACTGTTTTGATCCAATCTCCATGAAACTTGGTCAGGATGTTGTTCTTCATGAAATCTAAGCCAAGTTTGAAACTTGGTTATGTGGGGGTCAAAAACTAGGTCACTAGGTCAAATCTTAGAAAAACCTTGTATATACTCTAGATGTCACCGTTTTGATCCAATCTCCATGAAACTTGGTCAGGATGTTGTTCTTCATGAAATCTAAGCCAAGTTTGAAACTTGGTTATGTGGGGGTCAAAAACTAGGTCACTAGGTCAAATCTTAGAAAAACCTTGTGTACATTCCAGAGGTCACCTTTTTTATCCAATCTTCATGAAACTTAGCCAGACTGTTGTTCTTCATGAAATCTAGTCAAAGTTCGAAACTGGGTCATGTGGGTTCAAATACTTGGTCAAATCTTAGAAAAACCTTGTGTGAACTCCAGAGGTCGCCGTTTTGATATAATCTTCATGAAATATGGTCAGAATGTAGGTTGTATTGAAATTTGATACCTAGACCAATGTGTAACAGGTGAGCGACCTATGGCATTTTGAGCCCTCTTGCTAGCTCATGGAAGCTATTGTGATCACCCCATTTGTCCTGTGATCGCCCCCGTTTGTCCGTTGTCAGCATCAACAATTGGACTGTTAACACTCTAGATATAACAATTTTCACTTAATCCTTTGAAACTTGGTCATAATGTTTGTCTCTATACGAATTAAAGGTCAAGTTTGTAACTGGGTCATCTGGGTTAAAAAACTAGGTTACTAGGACAAATTGCAGAAAACTTGTTAACACTCTACAGGTCAAATTTTTGACTTCATCCTTTTGATAGTTGATTAGGAACATTGCCTCTATGAAATCCAGGCTAAGTTTGCCCACAAAAATATGTGATTTTACAGTAATTGCTTACTACCAACAGTTAACAATATCATATATGGGTCAAACGGCATTGTTTAAAGATATGAATCATTAGTCAAGGACTGTTTATTTCTGTTTGTTATTCTGTATTTATCCCAGACACAATTTTTTCTATTTATTTTTTCCCTAAAAATTGATTATGACTTTCAGTTATTTATTTACTTATATAAATTGTTTACTTTCAGTGGACCATGTTGTATCCACAGATGGCAGCACACCGAAGGATGTAAAAATAAGAATCTACAGTGATACAAACTTAGTAGTTAGCATAGGAATTTAATTTGTGTGTTTAAATGGATAAAGTGGACAGAAACCACAGCTTTCACTATGCCATAATAAGGAGAGAAGCCACAGTATTCAATTTCACTATGACATGATAAGGAGAGAAGCCACAGTTTTCACTGTGGCATGATAAACGTTGAACATTTATTTTGCTGTACAGACCTTTAGTTTATTCAGTAGAATTGTTTTTGGCACTTGAACAATTGTCAATTTGTGTTATACCCCTATTTAACTGTGTCTTGTTTTTAGCTCACCTGTCATATACTGACAAGGTAAGCTTCTGTGATCACTCTTCGTTTGTCAACAATTTGCTTTGTTGCACTCTAGAGGCAACCGTTTTGATCCAATATTCATGCAACTTTGTCAGAATTTTGATTTCTGTGAAATCTAGGCCTAGTTCAAAAGTAGGTCATGTTGGGTAAAAAAATAGCTCATTAGGTCAAATCTGTAAGAAACTGTGTTCACTCTAGAGGTCACAGTTCAGATCAAATCTTCATGAAACTTTCTTATAATGTTTGTTTTCAAGATCTTAGTTTTCATGAAAACTAAGTTTTAATTTGGGTCATGTCGGGTCAAAAATGTCACTAAGTCTAATCCTAGAAAAAGTTTCTGGAACTCAAATACTTTCAAACTGAATCAAGGCATTGTTTCCAATCTCGACATACTTGTTAACCATAAAACATACCTTACATTGTCAATGCCACGTATCACCAACCAATATTTCTACAGAATTATGTCCCCTGTTTGATTCACTTGGCTAGTTTTAATGTACAAGGCTTGCACCAGAGCATTTATAAGCGTTTACTGAACACAGTCTTGTTAACACCCATGGTTATGTCTGCTCATTCTCAGTAAACTTTTATTATATTTTAACAAAACATTGTAACAATATCACTACTAAGCATGGTTATGCATATTATCCATGCATGTAGGTTAGTTAATCTTCGCTGTCCTTCCATCCGTCCGTCACACTTTTGTCCGGGCCATACTTGAACAGTTTATAAGACGTATCAATTTGAAACTTCATATGTGAATACATGGATAAGAGGAAGTGCAGTTTACAAGAACCATGACTCTTCATTGCATATTTTTGGAGTTATTCCCCTTAGTATTTTTTCATACTTAATTCTTGTCCGGGCAATAACTCATACAGGTGTCTAAATCTTATTGAGGGGGAGTGCCGTGCACAAGAACCATAACTCTTCATTGCATATTTTTGGAGTTATTCCCCTTTGTATTTCTTGGTGGCAAATAACACCCCATGGAGAGCATCACCAGTCTGTGATGGCTCTTGTAATGGAATTTCCCCTTTGGTTTTAACAAACTTATATTACGCAGTATAACTTTTGTTATAGCTATTCATCTGTTTGCACTTCGTTTTTTACACCAACAAATTTTGTTCAGACTATTTGCTTGTTGGATTTCAACAAAACTATTTTGAGTTATCAGTACTTAGTTAAGTATATCATCGATTCATATTAGTTCAATATGGTCAGGTCATTAGCAAAGGGCATAACTGTGATTTGATAATTTGCTGAATAATGTCCCTTTATGGACTTATATATTGTTGTTAACTTAAGACAAGCTGGTGTCTGTGTAACCACTGGAAATAATGTTTTGAAACTTCACAAACTTGTTCACTGTGAATATCTTAACATAGAGGGACATGTCCCATAACTGTGAATTATTTTATTTTCAGAATTATGTCCTTTTTTGGACTAAGAGTATTGTTTTGATTTTGTGTATAAGCTGGTATCTGTGAAACCACTGGAGGGATTGGTTTGACACTTAACACAATTGCTCTCTGTGAATATCTAAGCATATAGGGACAGCTCCCATAACTGTGATTTATTTTTAATTGCAGAATTACGCCCCTTTTTATACGCCCGTCCGCACGGGCGGGCGGCGGCGTCCAATATTTGTCTGTACTCTAACTCAAACAGTTTTTGTCCGATCATCTTCAAACTTGCTGACAATGTTTATGGGTGTAATATCTAGCTTTTATACGCCCCGTTGAAAAACGGGACGTATTATGTGAACACCCTTGGCGGGCGGGCGGGCAGGTTTTGGGCGGCGGCCGATTTGGCCTATAATCCAACTTGGCCTAGATATTACACCCATAAGCATTGTCAGCAAGTTTGAAGATGATCGGACAAAAACTGTTCGAGTTAGAGTACAGACAAATTCATATGGAGTAAAAATAACAAGGTCACCTGACAATATAAATAAAACACATTGTTAACATTCTAGTGATAACCCATTATAACAGCAAACGTTAGGCTGGCTAACACTTGCTTAGCTGACTAAATAGTCAAATACCTGGAGTGTAATGCCTGCTTAGTATCCCCTGATACTTAGTATCCCATTTTACACATGCAAAACAGGCAAATATAAACATATGCCAGATCCCATATCAGCAATGTTAAGCCAGTTAACGCTCAGTGAGCAGGCTTAATGGTGCTGAATTTGCTTATATTTGTCTGACCATCATGTGTAAGCCGGCTTCACATTTGCATGTATCTGGTAATGTTCCATGCTCTTCTAGTGTTGGCTAGTTTTACATTAAAATATGTTTATATAGCATTTTATTTTAATCTGTTTGTAGTAGGCTAATGAGTCAACTGGCACATTCCAAGTTCCAGAAGTGTTAAGCCGTCTAACACTTGCAGTACAGGCTAAATAGTCAATTTTATTCAAGCTAGTTAGTCAACTTGAACATTTTAAATTCAGAAGTTTAAGCTGACTAACACTTGCAGTATTGACTACATAGTCAAATACCTGCAGACGCTACACTTCCTACAGAAAATGTTAAACAGGCTTATACTTGCAGTATTGGCCAAATAGTCTGCAAACCCTATGCTGACTAATATTTATTTCAAGTTGGCTAAATACTCTACTGACGCATTCCAAATCCTGAAAATGTTAAGCCGGCTAACACTTGCATTGTAGGAATTGTCCCCTTATATGAGAGATCACCGTATTCATATGTAAAAAGCCCACCAGCAATCTATTGGAAGAATGAACAATGAAAACCTGCCATTCACCAATAGCTAGCTGGTGGTACTAATCCCTTTGTAAATAAACATGATCTCTTCTATTAGACTATACAAGCATTTGTTTAGTTAATGTTAGGCATTAACATTTTCTTGTATCTGATAGGTTTTCCTGCTCTCCTAGTGTTAGCCGGCTAACAGTTAAATCTGTATAACTGTAAATAATGTCTTATTTTATCAATTTTATTGACACAATGTTAGCTGGCTTAACAAATAAATTGTGTTTAGTTTTTATGTTTCAAGTACTTGCTGAACAGGCTAAATAGTTTCAGCCAGCAAATGTTAAGCCGGCTTAACAAATAAATCTGTAGAATTGTAAAATATATATTAAATTATCGATTTTCTTGATGAAATGTTAGCCGGCTTAACAAATAAAATCTGTAGAATTGTCAAATATGTATTAAATTATCGATTTTTTTGATGAAATGTTAGCCGGCTTAACAAATAAATTGTGTTTAGTTTTTATGTTGCAAGTACTTGCTGAACAGGCTAAATAGTTTCAGGCAGCAAATGTTAAGCCGGCTTAACAAATAAATTGTGTTTAGTTTTTATGTTGCAAGTACTAGCTAAACAGGCTGAATAGTTTCAGGCAGCAAATGTTAAGCCGGCTTAACAAATAAATCTGTATAATTGTCAAATATGTAATAAATTATCGATTTTATTGATGAAATGTTAGCCGGCTTAACAAATAAATTTTGTTCGGTTTTTATGTTTCAAGTACTTGCTGAACAGGCTGAATAGTTTCAGGCAGCAAATGTTAAGCCGGCTTAACAAATAAATCTGTAGAATTGTAAAATATGTATTAAATTATCGATTTTATTGATGAAATGTTAGCCTGCTTAACAAATAAATTTTGTTTGGTTTTTATGTTTCAAGTACTTGCTGAACAGGCTGAATAGTTTCAGGCAGCAAATGTTAAGCCGGCTTAACAAATAAATCTGTAGAATTGTAAAATATGTATTAAATTATCGATTTTATTGATAAAATGTTAGCCGGCTTAACAAATAAATTTTGTTTAGTTTTTATGTTTCAAGTACTTGCTAAACAGGCTGAATAGTTTCAGGCAGCAAATGTTAAGCCGGCTTAACAAAGAAATCTGTAGAATTGTAAAATATATATTAAATTATCGATTTTATTGATGAAATGTTAGCCGGCTTAACAAATAAATTTTGTTCGGTTTTTATGTTTCAAGTACTTGCTGAACAGGCTGAATAGTTTCAGGCAGCAAATGTTAAGCCGGCTTAACAAAAAAATCTGTAGAATTGTAAAATATATATTAAATTATCGATTTTATTGATGAAATGTTAGCCGGCTTAACAAATAAATTGTGTTTAGTTTTTATGTTTCAAGTACTTGCTAAACAGGCTGAATAGTTTCAGGCAGCAAATGTTAAGCCGGCTTAACAAAAAAATCTGTAGAATTGTAAAATATGTATTAAATTGCTGATTTTATTGATGAAATGTTAGCCGGCTTAACAAATAAATTGTGTTTAGTTTTTATGTTGCAAGTACTTGCTGAACAGGCTAAATAGTTTCAGCCAGCAAATGTTAAGCCGGCTTAACAAAAAAATCTGTAGAATTGTAAAATATGTATTAAATTATCGATTTTATTGATGAAATGTTAGCCGGCTTAACAAATAAATTGTGTTTAGTTTTTATGTTGCAAGTACTTGCTGAACAGGCTAAATAGTTTCAGCCAGCAAATGTTAAGCCGGCTTAACAAAAAAATCTGTAGAATTGTAAAATATGTATTAAATTATCGATTTTATTGATGAAATGTTAGCCGGCTTAACAAATAAATTTTGTTTGGTTTTTATGTTTCAAGTACTTGCTGAACAGGCTGAATAGTTTCAGGCAGCAAATGTTAAGCCGGCTTAACAAATAAATCTGTAGAATTGTAAAATATGTATTAAATTATCGATTTTATTGATGAAATGTTAGCCGGCTTAACAAATAAATTTTGTTCGGTTTTTATGTTTCAAGTACTTGCTGAACAGGCTGAATAGTTTCAGGCAGCAAATGTTAAGCCGGCTTAACAAATAAATCTGTAGAATTGTAAAATATGTATTAAATTATCGATTTTATTGATGAAATGTTAGCCGGCTTAACAAATAAATTTTGTTTGGTTTTTATGTTTCAAGTACTTGCTGAACAGGCTAAATAGTTTGAGACAGCAAATGTTAAGCCGGCTTAACAAATAAATCTGTAGAATTGTAAAATATATATTAAATT
Source organism: Spisula subtruncata (assembly GCA_963678985.1). Taxonomy (NCBI): domain Eukaryota; kingdom Metazoa; phylum Mollusca; class Bivalvia; order Venerida; family Mactridae; genus Spisula; species Spisula subtruncata. The sequence continues at coordinate 24,970,111 of OY787678.1, read as the reverse complement.
ATCGATTTTATTGATAAAATGTTAGCCGGCTTAACAAATAATTGTGTTTAGTTTTTATGTTTCAAGTACTTGCTAAACAGGCTTAATAGTTTCAGGCAGCAAATGTTAAGCCAGCTTAACAAATAAATCTGTAGAATTGTAAAATATGTATCAAATTATCGATTTTATTGATGAAATGTTAGCCGGCTTAACAAATAAATTGTGTTTGGTTTTTATGTTTCAAGTACTTGCTGAACAGGCTGAATAGCAAATGTTAAGCCGGCTTAACAAATAATTCTGTAGAATTGTAAAATATGTATTAAATTATCGATTTTATTGATTATTTTGTTTCAATGTTTTCATTTTAATACAAAAAAAGTGAAAACAATTATGACTTTGTTATTTGTTTCTGTCTGAAAATCCTCAGATTATAGAAAAATGGCACTAAAATCACCACCTTATTTTGCCATTTTGGGTCATTCATTTGGGAATGAGTGGACATTCCCTTTTTAAAATGGACTGCCTTCACCATCTCTTGTGATTTAGGCACATATCCCAGAAGACTGCACAAATTAAATACAAAATATGGACTCCAACAAATAACGAACGCTGAAAATAAATACAGACACTCTATAATTAAACAGATCGATTTTACAGGTATTTCATACTTAGTTCATTAACAATTTTACTTAAACAAATTTCGAGCGAACCAATAGTAAGAATCGCTTTTGAACAGACTGTCATGTATTGCTGGTGTCCGTTGACAAATGATTCAGCGCTTATCATTAACAAACGCTAAAACATTTAGTCATATAGTAGATTGAATTGTTTGAATCTGTTTTTGTTGCTATATATGTATTATTTTTGATCAAATTATTTAGTATCATAAAAGTTGTAATTATATAAGAAGTATCAGGCGTACATTTTGTACCCATTAGCGTAAACGTTGCAAGGGAATATACTTTAGACAAAAACTGCACATTGTTGTCATACTAGAAAGGAGTGTTCGTCTGAATGAATGAACCCGTAGAACAAATTTACAAACGTTTAATGAAACTAAAGTACGAGAAGCTAGTCACAACAAAATGGAAATATAACATGGTAAGTTTAACATGGTTAGTGTCAGTCTTTGTTTCAGGTTGATTGCCAATGTTAAATATGGAGACAATACTATTCTTACCTAAAGTGGGACCATATCTAATTTTGACTAAAATACATTCAACTACCATCATGCAAAATTTCATGCTTTTATCATCAAACCCACAATTTTTTCACCAAACTGCCGGACTACAATGTTAAATATGGAAACAATACTATTCTTACCTAGAACAATTGTGAATGTCATTTTAATTGTTCGTATTTTCGCCTGAGGTATTATTCCTTTGGAACTTCTACCAATATTTTGACTGCTTCTCTGACGTATTTGTTTAGGGGAACTTTTTGGTGTTACGGATAATTCTGAAAACACCAAATACGGAATTTATCTCTTACAATTATGTAGAATAATACACCGACAAGTCAAAGCTGTAGAGAAACATGTAAAACTTTTGAAGACTGTAATCTTCAGCAAATACCATACAGTGAAATAGGTGCGGCATTTTACACTTTACACTATAATATATTTCCTGTTATAATAATATTAATATTTTGGTGTTAATAGATACATACAGTCCATTCCTAATATTGATTACTGGCCGGATACTATATGAAACTTGCATCATATTTGACAATGGCTGATGTGGTTGCAAACTTCCGAGATATACTCATATCTTGGGTGGTATACCGTTTATCAAACATCGTGATATTTCCCTTGATATGTTGACTCTAAGTTATAGCATGCTCTTTCTATCATCAACCAGTGACAGCATGGCATTTTCCAAGATGCCATGATCTGCCTTATGAGGCATTCACCAACCAATTAAATATGTTTTGCAGTATGCATCCCTTAGTACTATTCATATAGCAAGAGACATGGTAACTAATTCAAGAACTGTAGATGTCATTGTTAGCACGCAACTACATGGGAAACTGCTGAATAATTCAACGTCTTGACAACCCCTTATGTACATACCTTGATTTGGGTCCTTAGGTGGGACCAGGAACTTTTTCTTGGCAGTATAAATCTGTTTAGGTTTAGCAGATGACAATAAATGACTGTTTTTCCAAATGATGACTATTATCAAAGTATAACAGGCTGTGATAATCAAAGCAGGCAGAATGAGAACGGCCGACATCACACATACAAAATATATCTGAAAATATACAATATATAAAGTTTTCCAAAAAAAAATGAAGCAAAATTAGATTGCAATTATCATTGTATCGTGGTCTTATAAATAAGCGTTCCGAAGAACAACAACATGGTGCCATTGTTCTATACTTTAAAATATTATTATACGGGTAATGAAAACAGTCTCTTGCGAAATGACACAAACAAAACGAAGTTAGTGTAAAATACTGGTAATACAAAAGTAGTCAAGTTTGTAAACGAACTGCCTGCCAATTGATGTCATTCCAAATATAATTTTGTATTGCAGGGACGTCCCGAAATGTTTTATATCGATGTATATGTTTAAAATTTGAAAATAGGTATAACATTTGTTTAGACTATGACTGATATATTTCAAATATGTAAAATGCAAAACAAGATGTGAGAGAATCTGGTTACGATGCGATGATACCACAACTGTGGTCCTGCATTGATACCGGCAGAAGAAGAATCGGACAGGGAAGGCAGCACTCAATTAAACCAGCAGAGCAAGCATAGAAAACATAAACAACATCACATACAACAAATACACGGAACAATGCTCATATGGGAAGCCCATGTCCCGCTGTATAACCTAGGTTCACAACGATATGCCATAAACGGGCCACCAAGCGGCCGAATGCGGCATTAATGCGACTTGAAATAATCACCCAAGTCACAGCTGAAATGAGCGGGATAACCTAGTTTACAAAAATTTTCCAAAAACGTTCCCAAGTGATAAAATGACTTTACCAAGTTACAAAACCCCATATCGCAAAATCCAGCGACAAAACAATGCCCTCATTGACACTGTGTATTCTGTTATTTTGTGTATCCACACGTCTTTATTTGTTGTCTTATTGCGTTCAATGATAATTAGTCGTTATAAGGATGACCATGAAAACTGTTTAAAGTAAAAGCCAATCACTGGAATACATACCAACACGTTAACGGTTTACTCGCCGAAATCTAATGGACAGCTCTAAGACAGGATTGATAACTAACCACCAGGAGAATGTGTATGTCTATTGCCTTAACACTGAGCAGTAAAGTAACGTGCTTTATTGTGACTGCAAATGTGCACCTAAATGGTGTATTGATGTAAGACTGTTCAATAAGACAACACTATCATCAACAACAATTAACGTATAAGAGCATTTCCAATGAAAATAGAAATAGCCTCCACAAAGACAATTAGTAAAATGTTGATATATGCTAACTGTTTACTAATGAAGTTTAACTTGTGTAATTGTCGACGGTCGTAATTGAAGTTTGTCTTTTGTTTTGTATTGATTCTTTGGACAATTTGGAATCAATGTAGATAGAATATATGACGTGCAAAAAATGTGCAAATTTCTATTTCAGAGAAAAACGCCTCCATAGACCCATCTGGTAAAGTTTCATTTAATTGAAAACGATTAAAATCACTTCATTCATCAAGACGTGGACTGTAAGTTATGTTGGCGAACTAGAGAGGAAACTAATTAAAATAGACATGCTTAGTTTGTTATATTGTTTTCTATTATTCTATATATGTGTCAAATGTTATAATAGGCGGTCTACATTGTGTTGTAAGATCGTGCCAGCGAAGAACCTGGTTCTTTTACCAGAAATTACGAAAATTGGCGTAGTACTATGGGGGTAATATCCCTGCAGTAATTACCATCTATATATAATTCAACCCATATTGTCACCATGCGTAGCGCATCTAACAGAAATTGTAAGCAAAAATCACCACATTGAAATAAAGCTGGAGAAGTTGGCAGAATCGGACAGGGAATACATAAATGCACGAAATGCTTCAATGTATACTTCACTTAAATCAGTCTTAGTAATATTTATTTACTCATCACAAAAGCTGTTTCCATTACACAAACATACAATAACAAATCGAGCAGGAAAGACCAAGCACGAAAACTTGAACAGCTCCAAAACACGACCACGCATTCCGATCATCTGCCGCTTCAGGCAATCAAATACATCCGGAGCAATAGCAAACAGGCAAATCAAATGGACAAACACACATCACAGGAACATTAAACAAAACAACACTGTCAAAGATACAGGGTATATTTGAATATGCCCTTTTTGAAGGTTCAAACAAAGCAGTCGTACATACTGAACATCGTACTTGTAGAAAGCCACTTACACATTAGTAATAATTTGACAAAACGGCACATTTATGACTTAAGGTTTAATTGACAATGGTTAACCTCAGTGTATGCGCTAATGTTCTTTATCTAGCAAATGTTGCATACCACCAATTTAATTTCTATATTGTGACATTATGGAAACTTAAACACACAAGGAAAGATATTGACAGACACTTACCAGCCATACATACTGTGAATTTGTAGGAAACGACATCCAACATTCATAAGTTCCATCTTCAACACCAGATACAAATATTAGAGGTGATGAAAACAGCGCTGATAATCCCCAGGCTACACCTACATATACCTTACACCGAGTCCCTGAAGATAAAAATGCAAATGTCACATCCTGGAAACAAAATATTATTTTGTCCTTAATGTTCAGCAATTTGATTTGATGAATACAAAACATTTGACTGCAGAAATACAGGATGAAAATAGAATTATGGGTGTGTAAATCAAGTAGACACGACAAGACTGATTGGTTGAATGCTGATTTTGTGCAAAATATAAAACACATTTAATAAGTTATATTTTAATTCTATTCAAGTTGACATTGACGTATTGGTACCCAGATACAGCAATGAGAGTTTTGTGATTGATTTGTTCAATGACGCACATCGCTGCTTTCGTACTTTTTTCGAATAAATATGCAGTTGGTGTGCTCATTGCGTACGCATCCGAATGTACGTGCTACTTAAAGGTTAGGTGGTGCTTTGTAAACCCATAACGCTATTTTGAACGAGTGAAGCTAGGGCAGCCGAATCACTCATCACACCTAGCATCACACCTGTGTCTCTTCATTGATGTTTAGTCTGCGCTTGTTCGGCACTTTATCATAATACTAAAAGACAGCGTTATTGGTACACTTAAATATATTATTATTGTGCTTTGGATTCGAAGGACACAATATTGAAGAAATAAATTTATAATTTATGTAGTTTGAAGGTTCGGTGTACACAAACATTATCAAAATTATATCTACTTACACGTTGTTGAGAAATTTAAGGGTCTTGCAATGGCGTCATAACGATCGATACTTAATGCAACGAGCATATATGTAGATGCATACACCACACATGCCTGAAAAAAACATAAAACGATTTTCTCTTTTGTTGTGGCCATTTATTTCAAATATGAGTATCTGAACTTCGAGTAAGATTTTTGGTCCGATGGAACAAAATATTTAACCCTTTATATGTTTTATATTATATGTCATTATACTATCAAATGCACATAAAATTAGTGCCATCCAAGTTCCCACGACCTTAAAATATTGCTGTACATGAATAGTCCATCAAGTAGAATTTTATAAACAGGACCGAGACGACGCTCATCTAAAAATATGGCGTATCTGTGAAACAATGTGGTTAAATACATAAGCTACTTGTGATATACATACATATAGCATAGATCCAAGAAGTTATTATTCTTAGAATGATATGTTATTAGACAAAATATCAAGCTAAACATTTATCTTTTTAGTAAAATAATCGTCGGTAATAAATTTAGAGCGCGGCGTCGGGTGACGAACCTGTCGTTCAAATGTTATAAAAATAGAATATCTGCTACCTCGATATTTACAACAAATATTATACACAAATAGTTCATTTTTGTGTCATTAAGTCGTATTTTCTAGACCAAACGATATGAAACTGAATATAAATACCGGTATGTATATCGCAGCATGAATGCCGCAGTGCAATGTATAGTTATAGCATTTACCTGGGCAAACTTGAGGAATTTACACATGATGTCTCCGGCATACCATTTGACTGTAATCTTCCATACTAGATCACCTAACACATGAACCAATCCCACTGATAAATCTGAAATAATAAGGTATGATATCATTAAACATAATGTGGTAAACCTACGTTTCACTTTACACAATGTTGACAATAATGATAACTGAATCAATCAGATTATATCGCAAGTAACATACGGCACGATGTCACTTTTAGCTTCCTTTTTTCGTGGTCCGTTATTAATATTGTTGTGGTGGAGACAGACGATTTGTGTGCTATCATCTGGGTGTTATGAAGCATTTGTATTATTCTTGCTCAGAGAAATTAATTCATAAGAATGCAGCGTGTGCAGAAGTTCGACATTTGACATTCAAGTCCCAACTTAATTAGTATAATTATACAATAAGTATTTATTATAGGGAAACAATCATTCTCCAATAGTTCCGTCGAGTCAGCTATTTTCCTCTGTTCAGTAGAGGTTACAGTTCGAATGGAAGAATTTTTCTAGCGCGAATAGGGCAGTTAAATGATTTCAAATTTCCATCAGCGAACCTAGTATTCGAAGATTTCATGCCAGCGAGTTTTGGCATATATTTGTGAAACTATGTGATCCTGCTCTTTTACAGCAGAGACTTTGGGGAATAGATCAAGTGGCAGCTAAGCTTCATTCACTTTTGGTCATATCTTTGTGAAACTAGACTATCCAGCTCTTTTACAGCGGGCATATGTACTTTTCATTTTTTGTCGTAAGGTTATGTGTGGGCACTGTTCTGTGTAATTGTGTTATATGATGTTGTTAATGATATGTATGCTAGACTTGTTACATTTTGTAGGTTCAGTGCTAACTTCCCTGTCCGAATAACTCTTTTCATACCGACAAGTAAGTTGTCAATAACCTAATGCTAGCTAGAAGGCTAGTTGCATAAAACTTTATCAAAGAAGGTTGCTTTAGATAGCGAATGCCAATAAATATAATTTTTTAAACATATAGTACTAACCAGAAGGCAGCTTTGAAATAAATGAACCTTATACTAAGAAAACGAACAATTTCAAATACCTGACACTTGTTACTATTGCTAGCAAACAGTGAGGCTGATCAGATTTTAAATATTACTCTAGTTAGGGTAATTCTGTGTCATATCCAAACAAAGTCTTTCATTTACAACTAAATGTAGCGCATAACGCAAGCCCTGATTTATAAATGTACAATGACAACTAGCTACTGAATGCTATATAGGACCTACCTGCGAGAGCAAGGTGCATGATAAAGAAATGCATCCTGGAATGACGACGTCTGGATAATCCTACAGCAAGTAATACAATTGAGTTTCCAACAACGATACATATCAACAATACTGTAAGAAACGCTACCTCTTCTTTCTGAAACAAAAACATGTTCTTCTTATTCCTGATTGAAGTATATTGGTAATAAATAAGGTGAACATGCGTCCGTTGAACCGACTTTACATTAACTGCCCGATCATAGAGGACTGAGTTGGCTGTTACAATAAGCACCAGTGGCATTTGCGCATTTTCTACTGATCCAATCTTTACACATGCGTAAAGTAGAACCTGTTGGTTAGCTTTGCTAAGAGAAAATAATCAGTATCCGGACGATGATTATTTCCTTCCAATGTGCGAGAATGAATCAGAATTTGAAGACAAAAACACTGGCAAAGAATTTAACCCGTCGAGATTGCGTTGGTAATTATAGTACCAATGACCTCAACTTATTTATTCGTCCATTGTCCATGGGGATACTTATCGGAAAAATACAGAGAAGCGTAACGATCACAAACTTTTAGTCGAGTTTACAAAGAATATCCCTCAAGAAACCGTGTTCGTCAAACTTAATCCATTTTATAGGCATTTTATAGGTATTTCATGCAAAAACCATTTGACCTGCAAGTATGACATTATTAGTAATTGGTCAAGAATGCAGACATGTTCTTACGAAATCGACCTTTGTTTCCGTCTCTGGAATTATGTTAAGTTCATGGCTGTGTTCTTACGTTATCAGCTAGTACAACAGTAAAATGTTATTTTCATAGATATTTTACCTTTTTTTCGTGACATAATTAATCAAACGATCGATTTATTGTGCTAGAGATAAATGATGTTGCTAACAAATAATAAATTCATACAATATGTCCCGCTAAATATAAAAAAACATTACATCTACTACTAGTATGATTTACCAACGGGGGACCTACCCTTGACCCTAACCTGACCATAACATCCAGATGTACTACTAAGCACGATCAAAAGGTAACCCTCATCGTGTTTTTGAGTAAACAATGCACCAGTCAGGGATTTAATGTAATATACCTAACATTTCAATTGACCATAGTATTTTACGTAAAATTATTTTGCACCATGCCGTCAATTTCCCGTACAGTTTAATTGTATGCAATTAACACATCTAATTAAACAGTCGTCGGTAGTTTTATTTAGTTAATTAATTATTCCTGAACCTTTAATCGTTTTGAAGGCAATATATAGAGGAATTCATTGATGTTGAATGTTGCAAATACATTTTCCATTTAATTATTAATGCTGGTTCGTGTTTTATAAGTCGCAATTAAAATTGTTAACGTATATTTCAGTCATTCTATCTTGCTATCGAATTTTTGCCTGCGGATAAAATGACATCTCGATACGTTTAAGCTTGCTTCAGTTCTTCAAACATTGTATAAAATGGACATTAACGCCGCACAGAGCTCAGTCTACTTTATACCGAGACGTGATGGGTAAAGATAGGAGGGGCTCTTTGTAGCAATTATAATGCATGTGGTGATAAAACTAAAAGACATTTAGAAATCAATTCAGTGATCGGAACCATAGGTACCATTTACCAAAAATCTTAATACAATAAGACTATATTAGGCAGTATGAACTTGGTTTTAACAGACGCATCGTGCTTTTTATAATAACTCATGACAGACAACTAAAATTATCAACTGTCATTTGGATAAAAACTTTATCTTAATTCAATACGAGATGTGAATTTCGGGGATAGTTACTGTCAGAGAGCATCCAATCGTTTCGGAAATGTTTATTACGTATGTTGAGAGCGGTAGAGAGACAAATTACCCGTACATGAGTTTAGTTTGTTCAGATAAGCAGCAACTTCATGATATTTTAAATACAACACTTGTTGATTGAGCACCATATCAGTATTGACAATATGTCCATCGTTAATATATAATGTGATCTAAAACTTACACAACTATCACAGTGGAAGAAGTTTACAACCTATGAGTTGGCAAACATAATTGTATGATCAGAAACGCAATTATACACAATGTACTAACATGTGTTGGGCGGTATCCTATATTGAAGTTTTCCGTTTGTACATTATCATTTAAGTGGCATCATCTGATTGTATTTTACTTGTATTTTTAGTTCCGTTATTGAGATCAGACAAAATGTTAATAGCGAATTGGTCTTAATTTAAACTCACGTAATAGCGAACACGTTTTAATTTGACTTTTATTATATTTAATCCAAGATAGCAACATAGTAACTGGGCCAAGATCATTAATCTATACGAGTACTTCCTTGTTTAATTCATGGTTTCCTGAGTGCAATAGATCAACAATAAACATATCTACTGTTTGCCTTCATTGTTATGCTTTCAAGGTTACCCAACAACGTTATATGTGTTTAGTCCAAACACCTTAGAAATTATTTTGTTTATTTCAGTTTTACTGACTGCATTGTGCCCTTTTCATTATTGTGCTTTCAATGTCAATAACAGCGTTTTATCTTCTGGTTTTAGACTATTCACATCAAACAATTGTTTTGGATTGGGGCGCTATGTCGCATCTTCGCTGCGTTTCATTTGTCCACTTGGGAGCATCGTATTTTGTTATTTCCGTGTGAAATTTGGTGTTGGCATTATTGTTGCGTTGTGATATTACTGTTTTCTGTGTTCGGCAGGTTATATGGAGTGCTGCCTTAATTCCCTATTCGATTTCCTCATTAATGTTTTGTTATCGTCTGACCAGATCAATCTAAGACTGGGCGAATTTGCATACACTTCTCAAGCTGACATGTTTACTGTCACCCGAAAAGCTATGTAATTTTATGTTTTAGCTTGAATACCAGGAACAGTTTTCGTCGACAATGTTTTTTGACAGATGACAGAAAACATATCTTCATTGTTCAAGATTTATTTACAATTTGAATGAATTGTTATAGATACGTGTGAACTTATTATCAATTTCTTAGTGTACATTCAGCAGCGACAGTCGAATTCATGGTATAACTTCCTAAATTGTTTGTGTTAAAGAAGATTGTCCTTGTTTCCAAGTACTTCAATCGTGCAATCAGTTTATTAAATGAATACATTGTAATTACGTGGGTTAAACATGCCGGAATAGTTGTTTTGCAAGAAACAGTCAAGAAAAAAGTACTGTCAAAAAGTGACGTCACCCTCTGGTAGGAAACAATGTTCAGTCACGTGATGTTTTGATCGTAATAGCAATAATACCACCCGTTTGTCTATGGGAAATTAACAAATTAACAATTAATAAAAACTTTTAATAAACGAGTTATGGAAACATGCATTATGAGAGCCTCAGGCATCCAATAAAATGCTATGAATTGACAACGAGTGTCAGATTATTTTTATCACATTGCACCAATAACACACAAGTACGAATATTGTAGCTCGTTATGTCGCCTGACTAGGTCTACATCTTTAATAATTCGCAAAAAGGTAGAGTGTCGATCCTTGTGATTTTGAGTAATTGCAAAAAACGCTCTAATAAAATATTTCTTAGGGAAATAATGACAGAACGACACAAGGTTGAGTTACAGTTCTTGAGCACTGAATATTGAATTGGTTCCTCTTAAAAAGTGACAATGAAATCATCAAGTCGGCTGTATATCAATCATACAACTAATTTTGAATAGCAAAAATTATCCGAATAAATCTCCAACGATTTGATGACATTTGCAAAATTGAAACACCATCTTCATCATTACAGGGTCTCTTGGAACGCAGTGATTCACACTTCTACATGTACATACTCGGAAATGTTAAGTGATGTAATTATTGCACTTTTCTCATTTCATAGTAGATAAAATTTTAAACCGCTGCTTTCATAGTCACATAATTACTGTTCCCTTGACATTTTGTATTGTATTGTTATGTCATTTATAGTCTTATTATTTCGCAAAGCTAGTTATTATGTAATTTGAAAATGCTTGTTTACCCCTAGATAGATATTTCCAGAATCAAATTTCAAAATGCATTATAACTCTTATGTATTTTGAAATGAACGACAAATACCTTTTTAGGTAGATGACATTGTCCACGGTCCTCTAGTACGTTTGGTGAAATACTGCATTTTATGTGTACTTGTTATCTAACAGGATACCCATCTTACATTTTATACGCTCACATATTTATCATACGACGTTGGTTTAGTTTCTAGAAGTCTAAGTCGTTGAATATACATATTTGAGGAATTTATACTCGCTAGAATTAAGTATAAGTAAGTTAACATCCGGGTTATTGTCGTGTTGTAGATGTGAACATAATATATCAAGTTGTGGATCAGCCGATAATTACTCCCTGATTTCCTTAGAGACTAATACAATACTTAGATTGCTTTTGTAATGAGATAAAAATGTCTGACAATATTGTCCTGATGTGATCTATTCGTCAAACAATACGACACTTTTGTTACTGGATAATCATAATGTGTATAGTCGTATGTGTGTTAACAACGTGTCTCCTGTTCCATTAACATATTTGTACTAACGGTAGCCAGCTGGTAGATAGAACATAAATATGAAATCCCGTTCGAGAATGCGTTCTTCTCCACTGACCTCCCAAGATATAACTTTGTGTGTCTTGTGTTAAGGCTACGATACGTATTATGTTCGTGTACAATTGATATTAACCAATTTTTTTCATCTACTTGGCTGAGTTACTTGGAATGTCATTTTTAATGTAAAAGTGTACTCCAAATAGATTAAGCCGCCAGTGATATTAGTTACTGTCCGCAGAAAGGCGACAAATGTTTAATCGTACTGTTGCGCTTTGTTTTGTCGGCAATAAGTAATGAAGTATTCTAGCTCTACGGAGTTTGTCGGATAAATACATTGAGGTCAATAGTCCTACTGTCACTTGGATCTCGATGGGCTTTATTCATTGACAGTGTATATATTTGTTTGTCTTTTTTTGTTGTCCAAATTCTGATACATTATCGTGAATTATCGTGAAGAAGATGATCAGTCTGATCTATAGAAAAGTATTTAAGACATCGAGACACCATAAAGGGACCACCAAAGAAGTTAATGTTCAAGGCGCGCGTTGGTGTTTACATTCGGACGAACTTTGTTTCCTCTGAGTCATTAGACAAACTATTGTTTTCCTAATTTCATTGTTTCTCTGAAGGGAAAATAATATCAAATCTTCAGTTTTCTCACATTTTTTAAATATCAGACAAAGGCCTTTGACGGAACTGAAACATTTACAGACGACCTTTAAAAGCAACATAATTTTCCTTTTGGTCATTCGACAAACATTTTTCCTTATTGCTTTGAGATGATTTATTTTTCAAACTTTTTCATCAAGGACAGGATACATGTTTCGAGCTTGAACATATGTTTATCTGGGCTGAGAATGAGAATGCCATACGCACTCATTATCTATCGTATCATAACTTTCACTGATTGAATGAGTACACAAGCGAGGCAATAACGAATGAATTGTTTATGAGCAGCATGTCAAACGTCCCAAATATTCATTATTTGGTAAACATCAGATTCAAACCAATTATATTCATTACCAGTATTATTTTATTTGGTGAACATTTTGCATGTGCACATTACTATACACGATATTCGGCACCATGTTACCGATCATTTTATGACCAAGTTAATGCAGCAAACAATGGTATTGTAAAGTGCAGTGACTACACTAACTCATACGCAGCAGCATATCAATAAATGAAAAAAATGCGAGCGTAGCGCGCGTGAATTTTGCATATTGGCCTTGTTTTGTAACTTTTTTTATAAAATGATTAAATCCAGCAAAGTCAGTGCTTGGACAAACTCTATGTCCTCCAAATGTCGAAACATATTTGTTTTCATAGTTGCTTGTGACAAACTGTGTGGTTTACTAATTTTGTGGAACAATCTATTTTTTTAATTGACCCTGCCCGAAAATTTAATGGTTTTCCTGCAATAATTGTGGAAGTCTAAATTGAACATAATTTGAAATCACAACCTGTTTCATCTGATCCATGCAAATAGCACCATCGGAAATAAAGTGTTTCGGTGATAAACGAACGTACTAGCAATGAATAGAACGATTTCCTTATGGCGAGCATGATAGAATCTTCCACATGTTTTGTATCTAATGAGCAATTAACTAATTTGGGCTTATTTTGATGCACTAACTTGTAAATAATTGCAATGTAATCACCTGTATCACAAGTACCCACTATAGTATTTGCTGGTTGTTTTTGGAAATGTAATAGTAAGTGTATTTTGTGCATCTTAATAGATTTCGTATGCACCTGCTTTTATTTTTTTAATGTGCAGTATGTCTAATTTGTATGTACATTGTATTTATTTGCGTGTTCACCATACACTTATTGGCATTTTAATTGTGATTTTCAGTTTGAATAATAAAACAAAGTTACTAATAAGCTAAACATTTGTTGTGGTGGGATTATATATAATAGAAGATTGAGGCAAGGTCGATGAACTTATTATCAGAACAATAATATATATATACCACTATTTAACTGTAAACATGTCATGGGTGGGCATTGCTCCGTGTAACTGTGTTATGTTGTATTATTATTGTGTTGTTTCCTGTGCTCTTTTGGATAAGTTGAGTGCTGCCTTCCCTGTCCGATTTCCTCATTTCTTATTCCATAGTACATGCATATACATAAGTATATGTTATTATGAGTTGTATGGGCCAACTAATAAATGTTTGTTTGGTTGTAATTTGGTCTAACTTACAACTTACCTTAGTCAATCAAAGTTAACTTCTAAATATAATGTAAAGCAAGTAGGTATTGATGATTAGATAATGACCAATGATATCTTGTTTCTGGTGGTTTTCTATTTTCTATTGTGCTGTTTATTTACATTCTAGAGGTTTCGTGTCCATTGTTGAGTATCTGAGCCTTATGAGTTTGATGTTCGACTACAAACAACCTGTCTCTGAAACCAGCAGTACAGTGAGCCTGGGAATTTCGAATAATTTGTTAATATCTATTGCCAATGTAATTGTTAAAACTTTATACAAAACACATGCGCACCTGTTCAGCTTAGCATTGAATCATATTCACGTTCACCTATATTGTATTTAATGATGTTTGAAACTATTCATAACACCCACTGAAATATCATGAATAACTGATACGTAATTTTTTATTGCATGAACGTTTTAAAGTAAAAAATAAAGAGAAAATAAGTGGTTTTATCTCAACTAATTTAATCACTGTACATAATAGGTTGATTGAACATGTCAAACGTCTTAGACAATTGTAGGAAAAACTTTATTGTCAGACAGTTCGGTTTTTTTATGTTTTTTGTTTCCTGTTTATCGGAAATCAACCTTTTTACTTGCCTACTTGTCAGAAAAAGTCGGATCTGCTTGTACGAAACGTTCCATTCAAAGGTTTTCATAAGAAGCACTTCTAATGTTTTTGTCTCTATAAAACTGTCGATCGCAAAAAAACTTCTATCAGTGGGTTGATAACCGCTATTATATTTTTTGTGAATGTGGGCCATCTGCATTTTATCGGTGGGGACTTGGATCTTTAATTGTTTCTTCGGCTTATGTCAGGGCATTGCTCAATGTAGTTGCTAGGAATATGTAATATGATTTTCCTCCCCATTACTACCTTGCCCATTATTTTAACTAGGTCAAGTCGTAAATGTGCCTATTTAGGTCGCACAACGTTAAGTCACTGTCCTTGGTGTTTTAAACTAGGTCACGTCCCGGGGTTGTTGTGTCTTATTTAGACGCCGTTTTGGCATGGGTTTCTGTGGGCATTGCTCAGGGTAGCTGTGTCGTGGTGTTTTTGATTTCTGTGCTTGGCTGGGTTGGTTGAGTGCTACCTTCCCTGTCGGATTATCTCATACCTTTTTTGTATGGAAAGGTTGAAAGGATGTTATCAAAACAGTGATAGTATATAAGTCATGCAATATGATTATTTCTTTATAATATGTAACATAACAAAACCCATATGAAAGCTTATAAAGCTATAATTAACTTATTAACGGATACATAATTTGGTACTTTCATGCGATTGAAACATAGCAAAGTAACTATCTATGGGTAATAGCGTTGATGTATTCAATATCTATTCACAATGTTTATTTACCAGAGAAAACGGACTAGGCCGATGGTTCATGAAGGATAAAGTAACATTATATGTGTTTTACAAGCAAACTCTCTATGAGGTTATCGATAATTACTGTCTTTCACTTCCCAATTGTTATTGTGCCATAATAAGTCTGCCTTGATGGTTTTTAACACAACTCTCACTTGGACCGTCTTTTATTATTACCAGACCTCCTCAAGAAGGTTAGCAAATTATAACGCCATATATATCGAGCACATTATCGCCTGACGAAACACGTGGCGTACCGATCACTGTTCATCAATGGTATCGTATATCTATCTGTACACGGTCAAAATTACTGATTAGTTCAACATAAAAGAAAACACAATGTTAAAGGGACTAAACTCCAGTTGGTAAATTGCAAAAATAATAAAAAAGCTCACTTAAAAATCGCATTTTATGGCTTGACCGATCTTATAAATGTATATATGAATCTGGACTTATTCATGCAGAATAAAAAATAATCGCATAACGTCGGTTTATTATTCTTTAAACCCCTAAAATATATTGCGTGACTAATGCAATAAAATATATTGTTAACGTTGTTACAAAGCGTTGTAGTGTATAAATACTGAGAGAAGCCGCGAAAAGGATTACTAGTATACTCAGTATGTTAAATATGAGAATAATGGTGTGGAAACTTTATCAAACTTGATTTCCAGAGAAACCCCGTTATTTTGGCATTGAGAGTGACCACGTGTTTCAGCATCCCCTCGAGTGTAGTACCGTGCCATCATTACAAGTGCAAGTATCGACTATATGGTCATTGATTACCAGAAATTATTTATTTAGCACACTCTGCTATACCGTATAACATTGAATAGTGTTTCTAGAATAGTTATTATAATCGTATAATCATTGTATTATTCAAATAAAACATTATAATATTTCGTCTTGTACCAGGCAAGTTTATGCTGTCTTAATCACCCTAACATCATTAATGATTAACATTTTTATGCCAATAATACGAAGTTACTGAATTATGTATTAGGGCCTAATCGGCAACCTCGTTAGTTTCATTAAGTTATAATGAGACAAGTGCATGTTTATGATAGACGAGGGACTTCCTATTAACAGTTCAAATACTACCTGTAGCTTCTTCTTTTTTGTTTTATGCATTGTAATAACGAGCAATCTTACAGTGGACGTACGTATTTGGAGCTAACGCAACGAATTCCCTACCGCTCGAAACATTATGTTCCTAAAATACCGATTTTGAATGTCAGCCTCTCCATAGTCTTAATTTATATTGTATATATGTATTCAGTCTCCGCAGTAGTTTCTAACGAATGTGGTGATCGTGCAAGAACCAAGATGACAGAGGTATACGTCATGTTAAATGACGTATCAATTGCGTTACAATTCATAAAAAGTACCACTTTTGTCGGTATAGACGAATATGTCGTTAAGTTTAGTACAAACACAGTTTTGTGATTAACACATCAGCGTGAATGTATTATTATATTGATCACATAACCGTTGAAAGTTCCTTATCGTTCAAAATGATGCTGTACATGTACGCTACAAAAATGTTTCGTTCAATATTTAACGATACAATGAGTGCGACGTCATGACGATGTTTGTATTATCCTGTCGTCATGGGCCGACCAGGGAGTTGCTTACTTAACATCAAGCTCATTTGCATATTTATGTAACAGTCTGGGAGTGCCGAACGATATTTCCGGCACGTCTTACTCCTAGGCCACATGTTCATGTGATAACTGCACTACCAAGTTTGCATGCAATGTTATATTGACATAGTTCACATAATCACCACTAAATATTATTAAAACACTCATAAAAATGGTAACTTTCGATGTATTTACAACTTGATTAAGTCACACATGGCGGCTAGAGTTAATATATCAAGATTATCAGGAAGCTATCATGCGCTAGTACCACAACTAATTTCAGAGCTGTGCCCAGTGCACCTGCGTCTGTGATGGACATTTTTCTATTAGTAATTTGTGAGTTGCTGAACTGAATTTATTTATAAATTCGATAAAAATGTACAGAGGTATAGTTCGCTCAGGATATTGTGAAAAGCGGAAAAATATAGTATGAGCCACGGTGGTCGATTTCTTAAGTGTGCACGATTTATCAATGTAAATTCACTGCAGTAGGCTTAACTGGTCTATGTTTATAAATATCACGTTATCCTGGGCGCTGTATGTGTAAAACACCATCCATGTAAGCTCTTGATTACTTAAATTATATCATGCTTATGTGATGTTAACTGAAGGGTTGGCGCCAAATCCAATATTAATCGATGGAATGAGTCTTCATTTCCAAAGGAATGAGTGCAGTAAATACATTGCAGGATGATATTACCCTTCCTTGAAGTATTTGCGCTCATACACCATTGAACATATTTTAAACGTACAATAGTCCATGATGTTCATGCATTAAAAGTACTTGGTTCTATAACTTTAAAATTACAACGTGTTATTGGGAATTAAATTCAGTCAGCGAATCTGTAAATCGTACTGTTATGTGTTATTAAGCCACGCCCTATACAATATGACAGCCAATTATATAAGTAGGAAAGCAATCGATCATATTTTAAAAGTACACTAGTCTACTATGTTCATGCATGAAATAGTACTGGGTTCTACAACTGTTATTTTAAAATTACAACGTGTTATAGGAAATTATAATCGGTCAGCGAATCTGTAAATCGTACAGTTATGTGTTATTAAGCCATACACTATACAATATGACAGCCAATTATATAAGTAGGAAAGCAATCGATCATATTTTAAACGTACACTAGTCCACGATGTTCATGTGTGAAATAGTACTGGATTCTACAACTGTAACTTTAAAATTACAGCGTGTTATTGGCAATTACAATCGTTCAGCGAATCTGTAAATCGCACAGTTATGCGTTATTAAGCCATACACTATACAATATGACAGCCAATTATATAAGTTAGAAAGCAAAATACGCCCACGACGAAATAAGGCAACCTCATTTATTGAACTAGCTGCTGCATCATCAATCAGATATAAATATAGATGTTTTTGAATGAACCGCTGTCGTTATTCGTACAACCCATATTTTGTTCCATCAACAACTACAAATAGCTATCTCCTAAAAGAGGTGAAGACAACACATTAAAGGTCCTGGTCTATTTTAGTAAAGTTCAGATACAGCTCTTGTTTTTTCTAGGAACGTTAAAAATACTCGGACTTGAGCCCTCACAGATACAGTTTAAAACTTCTACAAATATTGATACATACTATTAAATCGGAATTCAGTTGCGAAAGAAATGATATCCAATTTGTCGCGAAATACTGTCATGTCCGTTCATAACAGCCTCGACCAAAATACGTCATTTTGTGCGCCGGTTCGGCGTAAATTACTTAGTTTAAGCACCAGAAATTATCGAACTGCGTATTTATTTACCTTCATAATTGCACTGTTTGTAGAAAAATGATTGCAATTTCTTATGATGTAAAATTGGACTTTTTGTGTTAAAAAATTCGGTTTTAATGACAATAATCCTAGTTGTGTTTTAACGTCCACGTATATGGACATAATGGTCACATATGATACCATTATAGGTTGTTCCAAACCAAATGTTTTTTTTCAACTGTTACTGTGACAAGCGAAACAAGACCCGTTAAAACATCATATAATATATCACGATAATAGAATATAATTAATATATTTAAATTAGTGTTGTATGTTTTAATACAATGTTCTATCAGCGTTTGTACTTGGAATCGAATGTCTTTGATATGTGGGACAAATTAAGCATTAGGGAGTTTAAGGGAGTGGGTACAGTGTGATAAATTACTACAACGTGACATTAAAAGCTGTTAAAATACCATATGTGGTACTCGGATTTTTCGCAGACAATATAGATTATTGAAACATGATATCCACATAATTATCAAATGTAGACGAAATGGACGTACATATGAATAGCTTAATGAGAATCCTTTCTGGTAACACAAAAAACCTCGTCTTATCAGATTAAATACGCTCGAATGCCTTATAGTTTATTAACGCTCCTTCATAAACTCGAAATTACTACATAAACACTCCTATGAATGTTGACTCGGCATAATGAATTTAATGAATTAGTCGATATTATTCAACTTGCAAAAGCAATTTATACTATGTCTATTTTGACATACTGTTATTAAGATCATTTTCTATTACCCGCTTCTTTGTAAATTCTACACATACTGTAAATGATTAAGTCTACGTATGGCAATGGTGTTCTATCATACAAACTGCTGGTAGTGATGTCTAACACCATTTCCACAAATACCACTATAGGGAACAGTTAAATGACAATACTAGACTAAACAATAGATTTAAACACACACAAAAACATCAACACCAATGTCTCGTTTTATGTGACTGCACCAATTTAATTGTACTTAACTTGGTGTATGTCGGTCTAGATTAGTATATAAGAATGTGTTTTCCGATTTACAAATTTAAATCAAATTTAAGCGGACTTTCAATTGTCATTCATTTTTTACATATATCTTTTACTTAAAACTTTCAGTTCTAACTAAACTTCAATTAATACACTTGTTACTAAATATAGTAACAAAAATGAGCCAATTTCAGGCTGATTATGACCATCACGTGATTGATTATCGCCTATCGGCCCGGTCCGCCATCTCATAATCGTAATCGGCCCGTTGAACGGACGCACGTTACGTTATCCAGGTTATCATGACGTCAAGTTGGAGTCATAATGACGTCACTTTAGAGCTAAAATATGACGTTACGTTACACAGAGGTACAATTTCTTTGACAATTTTGAAAATTATAAGATTTTCAGCATAAATGTACTTTAGATATCTACGAACTTAACTAAGCGTGAGTAACTGTTACTTTATTGAGTTTTGAAATCGAGCAATTGTATTAAAGACTTTAATACCCTTCAGAGCCTGGCCGGACGTTGATAATCGGCCCGCCATGAATAATCACCCTCGGGCTAAAGCCCTCGCGGTGATTATTAATTTTCCGGGCCGATTATCGCCTTCCGGCCCGGCTCTGTCGTGTATTAACCTCTAAGTATTACACTTACTTGTTTGGCTTGTAAAATTGAGCTGAACATGTGATTAACATTATCTTACTCTCCCCAAGGCAAGATGCCGAGAACGTCTTCTAATTTATCAAATGTAACGTCTGAAATGAATTTCAAGTAGACGCTAGCGACTGACTAATGGTTATAACCAAGTTTTCCTACCGTACTATAAAGCAGTTAGAAGCTATGACGTAATACCATTTCAGAAAATCGAATAATTTTTGTATTGTTCTTACATATGTCACCATGGTAATTAAAACAATTGGTTTATTTTTAAGTTTGGTTATGTGAGGGCATTGCTCCGTTTATTTGTGTTATGATGTGTTGTTGTTTTCTGTGTTCGGCTGATTAAGTTGAGTGATGCCTTCCCTATAACTTCTAAGTGATGGTATTAATACCAAGGGCTGATACAACAAACGATTGTCAACAAGTGAAGAAGTATACAACCCATGAGTTGTCAATTATAATTATATGATCAGACAACGCAATTATATATTATATACCTAAATGTTTTGGGCGGTATCTCATATTGAAGTTTTACGTTTGTACATTATGGTTTCATTGGCACTAACTAGTTGCTATTTTGCTTGTCTGGTGTATGTTTAGTTCCGTTAATGAGATCAGACAAAGTGCTGATAGTGAATCGGTCTGAAATTATACACGTGTGTGTAGTCAAACTTATCAAAATAATTATTTCGTCTATTATAGTTGCACTGACCGTTTTGTACCGATTTTACTTCATTATTGTACTTTCAAGGTCATCCAACAACGTTTTATCGTCTGTGGTTAGACTACTAGTTTTCACATTAAAACAATTTTTTTAAAAACGATTTGACGAAGTACCAGTTCTTTTCTCAGGCTGACATGTGTACTTTCTACCGTAAAGCTATGTGTTTTTGCTTTATTTTATTATTCCGAAATTCGTCCATCGACAATGCATTTTTGGCGGATGACAGAAGACATAACTTCATTGTTCAAGATAAATTGAAATAAATTTACAGATACGGGTGTACTTACATTAAAGTTCTTAGTATAAATTTAAAATGAGTCGATTTGAGTTAATTAAATAAATAATTCACTGACTTTGATTTCATTGACTTTGTCTAGGTCAGACACATGTAAATTGGTGGGATTTTGACTTGGTTGTGCCTTATTTGGTCGCTGTTTTGGCATCGGTTTGTGTGGACATTGCGCAGGGTAGTTGTGTCGTGGCGTTTCTGTTTTCTGTGCACGGCTGGTTAGGTTAAGTGTTACCTTCCCTGTCGGATTTTTCATACCATTTATTGGTAAAGAGAACACGAACTTAAAACATGTTAATGTTTGTGAAAAATGCCGCCATTATTTGTTTTGCAACAGTTACGTAATAAACAAGTTATGTCAAAAAGTAAAACATGTATCACCCTCTGACAGAGAAAAAGGATCAGACACGTGTTGTGTAGATCGTAATAGTAATAATAATACCTGTTTGTCTATTGAAGAAACGTTCTAATAAAATAGTTCTTAGAAAAATAATGACAGAATGACACAAGGTTGATTTACAGTTCTTGAGCTCTAAATATTGAATTGGTACGATTTAAGATGTGGTAATTAGATGAGTCGGCAGCAAACCAACCATACAACTGATTTTGAATAGCGAAACTTATTCAAATAAATAATTTGATTTTACACTTCTACATACTCGGAAATAATGTTATGTAATGTCTTTATTACACTTTTCTCATTTCTTAGTAGATACTATTTTACACCGCTGATTTCGTAGTAACATAATTACTATTCCCTTGACATTTTGTATTGTATGGTTATATCATTTATAGTCTGATTATTTCGCAAAGCTAGTTATTCTGTAATTTGAAAATGCTTGTTTACCTCTAGATAGATATTTTCAGAATCAAATTTCAATATGCATTATAATTCTTATGTATTCTGAAATGAAAGACAAATGGCATTTTATGTATATGACATTTCCTACGTTCCTCTGGTTCATTTGGTGAAATACTGCATTTTATGTGTACTTGTTATCTTACAGGATACCCGTCTAAAATGTATATGGGCTCGCACATTTAGCATACGATGTTGCTTTAGTAAGTCTACGTCACTGAATATACGTATTTGAAGAATTTATACTCTCTAGAATTTAAAGTTGTTGATGTCGCGCATTCTGTCAACATACGTTTTCCTTATTTAGTGGCCTACTGGTTTTCCGAACATATGCCTCCTTTTATATTCAATTGTCTGTATAAGTGTCCACATACCACTCGACTATTATTTAAGAACAAAATGTGTTTCGTCTGTGCCATTCCAAAATGACCGGGCATATTTGTGCGAAGTTCCTAACCACCGGGCTTCACTAAAACATAAATCGGAGATATTATACATATGTATTGGGCAATCTATAAAAAGACTAGTGTGAAGAATAAGTAAATTAATATCCCGGTTATTGTCGTGTTGTAGATGTGAACATAATGTGTCAAGTTGTGGATCGGTCGATAATTACTGTCTGATTTCCAGGGAGGCTAATAAAATACTTAAATTGCTTCTGTTATGAGATAAAATGTCTAACAATGTTGTCCTGATGTGATCTAATTCTCAAATATTACGACACTTTTGTTACTGGATAATCACATTGTTTATAGTCGTATATGCGATAACAACGTCCCTCTTGCTTTCTTAACATATTTGTAATAACTCTAGACAGATGGTAGATATACATAAATATGAAATGCCGTTCGAGAATGTGTGCTTACTTACTGACCATCCAAGATAACTTTCATTGTCTTGTGTAAAGGCAACGATACGTATATTGTCGTGTACATTCGATATCAAGTTTTTTCATCTATTTAGCTGTGTTACTTGAAATATCATTTTTAATGTTATGTATACATTCAGTATGGTATGGTGTACTCCAAATATATTAAGCCACCAGTGTCATTAGCCACTGTCCGCACAAAGGCGACAAGCGTTTAATCGTACTGTTGCGCTTTATTTCTTGGCAAGAAGTATGTAATATTCTAGCTCTTAGGCCAAATGACGTATGAATACATTTAGGTCAGTGATACCACTGCCAACGAAATCTCGACGGGTTAAATTCACTGACAGTGTATAAAATTGTTCGTTTGTCTTTTCTGTTCTCTGATAAATGTGAGGAATTATATTTATGTTCTATAGAAAGGTATAAAACACTGATAGTGCCTTTGCCACCCGATTCCTAACTTGTCCATTATTTTAACTAGTTCAAGTCGTGTTTGCGCCTCTTTAGGTCGCATTATGTTAGATCACTGTCCTTAGTGTTTTAAAATTAGGTCACGCCCCGAGGTTGTTGTGCCTCATTTGGTCGCCAGTTTGGCATGGGTTTGTGTGGGCATTGCTCAGGGTGGTTGTGTCGTGTTTTTCTGATTTCTGTGCTCGGCTGGTTAGGTTGAGTGCTACCTTCCCTGTCGGATTTTCTTGTAGCCTTTTTACAGTTCAGTACACTCGGTCGAATAAAGCTGGAAAGTAGTTTCCCATTTTTCGGACAAAGCGTAAAGACATACCATAAGGGGACGACCATTTAATATTCAGGGCGGGCCTCGGTGTTTTCATTTGGACGAACTTTGTTTCCTCCCGGTCATTAGACAAACTATTATGATCCTAACTTCATTGTTTCTCCATGGGGAAAATAATATAAAATTTTATGTTCTCTCACGTTTTAATATTTCGGCCGAAGGCTTTTATCGGAACTAAAATCATTTACAGACGACTTTTAAAAGCAATCTTATTTTTCTCCCGGTCATTTGACGAACTATCTTTCCTTATTGCTTTGAGATAATGCATATTTACATTTTTTTACTTTATAGAATGATTAAATTGAGCAAAGTCATTGCTTGGACCAACTATTATTTACTCCAATTATAGGAAACATAGTTTTTTTATAGTTGCTTGTGGCAAACTCTATTGTTTGCTCATTTAGCGGAACACATTCTTTTTTAAATTTACCCAACCCGAACATTAAACGTTTTCCATTAAATGATGATGGAAGTTTTAAACGTGTGGACGCTCAGAATTGAATATCACAACACTTCTTATCCGTTTGCTTTTAGCGTAGTAACTTGTTATGGTACTCGAATATGTTGTATATATCTGTTTGTATTTATTCTCATGTTCACAATACATTTATAAGCATTTTGTGCTTTTCATTGAAAAACAAAAATGAAGTTACTAATAACCTAAATGCCTTGTTGGATTATCTACAATAGAAGATGGTGGCATGGTCGATGAACTTATGTTCAGAACAATGATCCTCTTAGATAGCCGATAAGTACATACAAGTAGTTCTTTACGTCATTAACACATCACCAATGGCTCAGTTAGTATTAATATCAGAAAAGTCAATAACAACGATACAGTGTTATAAATTGAACCGAGCTAGTTTTGTGTAAAAGTGATTACTCAGTACATGTATGGACAGATATCCTTATTATGTGACGTATGGATCAACTTAATAATGTTCATTTTGTGTTAAAGCCACCTTACTTAAGTGACGTAATTACGTTTATGTATAATAATCCACATACGGGATGCCAGTTCAAAATGTTTTATAGTATGTGTTTACAATAAAAAAAGTTACAAATTTTCTAGGGCTCTTTTCAGCTGTTGGACCACTCAAGCACTATTTGACATTTCAACGTTCCATGGTCATTTGGCAACCTATGGAAACCTGCACAAGTTTGAGACACTCTGGGGAGACTATTTCTCTCCTGTCGTGTGGCAGCCAACATCGATATGCAGCACCCAGGAATAGACATTGTTCACACATTTTACACAATGGTGGAGTGGAGAATGAGGGTCATGCTCAGAGAAATTAACCAGTGCTCTGGATCCCAAAGCGAGCACCCTACCTCTACGCTACCGCTCCCAAGACAAAGCAGTATAATCGCTCATAAATATTGTGAAGATGCAAGTTTCTGACATAATATAGAAACTTGATTGCCATTATAACAGAAAATACATTTCGTAGATTGTGTACAGTGAAGCCACGATTGGTACCCGTAGATATAGATGCATCATGACAGTAACAAACTGACAAAATATTCCAGAGCTAATTGATTTTTACACTTCGTAAAATATAACAATGGGTGCATTGTCATACTTATCTTCCTAAACTGTCTATTCAACTAACTGAAAACTTGATTTATTATACGTTCCCCCAGTTTAAAACATCTATTCTGTCGCGTCGGTTTATTGCATAATGATATTACAACACAATGTACCTCCCATCAAAGCTTTTCAATGCATTACTTACGTCTACTGATAGAAAATAGGGCGATTTTTTTTATAAAACATCGTAATGGAAACTTTTATAATATTCTGATAAAAGTTGAACATTGTTTTCGCTTTATAAATACATTGTAGTAGTTGTTCAAATAAAGACACTTTTTCTTATTTAGCTGAACTTTTAAACAAAAATCTTAAGTTATTTTTACTAAGATACTTTACCAGGACCCAGTCCAGTATGATGTCATTAAATACATACACACAAAGCGTAGATATGGTGTATTATACACAGCGTACATTGTACCTTCAACTGCTTCCGCAAACAGTCAATATCCAATGTACTGTAGGTGTTGTATCAATCCTGCCTATCCCATTAAATGGTTGTGATGTCATAAACCAAATGACAACACTTTTCAATCACAAGTGTATTCAGTGCGCATACAATGTTTTGGCTATAAAACTTCAATTTATAAAGTGTTTTACCAAGTATGGAATCTAGATTTAATTATTAAACATAAATCAATTCAAAATTACTCTATTTAATTTGATGAATATCGACTCAATATTTATATACATACTTATTAAAATAACATATAACATAAATCAAAGGAAACGGTATATATTTGTGTGTTTTAAATATATATTCACGGGGTATAAATGATGTACGATATGTTTTATATTGGTTTAGCGTCACCTTCTGTTGTTATCATTATAAAGTCACACATTTCAACTTCGTCAGCCCTTGATGGACTCTTCTTCAAATAATTGTTACAATCTAATCGTAATGGTGACTTCTGTGTTCCGATTGAAACATCGGAAATGTCCAAAGCACTCCGAGAACGTCGTCTGTAATCGTCTGTGGAAATGTCCAAGGTACTCCGAGATTTCAGTGTATAATCATCAGTAATTCGCGACTTCCGGTAGAAATCAGTATCAGTAACATTGGAGAAATCGGAGATTCCTGAACCTCTGGGTGTACGGGCATCTTGACAACAAAATATCTTGGAAATCACTCGGAACACCTTTAATTGCCTGAAATATAAACATCAGCGGTATGGTAAAATATTATTATTTCTATTGTCATTGGATGGCCGAAGTACCGGACAGGGCAGGGTTAATTCTTTCAAATTTGTGTGAAAATTAAATGGCATACTTTTTATTTAAACTTGAATTGGATTCGCTGACATTTACAGTTGGAACACTCGGACCCCCTTCAAACACATTTGTCAACAGATCTGTTAAAATGAAACATTGATTTATATTTCATTCTTATTAATATCAGTGTTTTATTTGAAAGCATTCGACAAAGTGTACGTTGCTAAAAATATTTATATTGCATTTTGGTATTTAAAAGACATGTGTCTTGGTGAACCAAATCAACACATATAACACTGAATAATACTGTATTGTTGATAATTATCAGTTTAATTCGACGCAAAATTGGAGACAAAGTTTAGAAAGTAAAAATTAAATGGTTAATATATTTGTATTGTGACATGCACTGCTATGTAGTGGCCAAAACATTTGTGATACGTGAAATTGTTCAATGACAAACCAGATTACCTCTTGGTGAAACCTCACTTTGTGTTGTTTTACTGTACATAAAGTAATGAGACAATAATTTAAACTATCAATTAACTACATGTAGTAATTTATACTACCCATCTTTATATAACACCGGTCATACATAAATTAATCAATTTTGTGATTTCTACTTTCTTTTAAATTAACTTTGAGATTCGACATAACACCTAGAATGGGCCCTATATGTAAGTGTATTTACAAAATAACTCAATACAAACTGCTCACATATGCAATTATCTAGATTTGAGCTTTGTTCAGGACAGTTTAAAACTAAAATGATTAACAACACATCACCATTATTAGATATCAGAACTTAATCGGGATGCAAGACATCGAGGAAGTCATGGACACGCGGTATGGGAAATATACGTTTCAATTCCGTTAGGGAGATTTTGTATTTAGTCTTAACAATTTATCTATGTCTGGCAATATGAACAAAGTGATTCATACCTTAAGTATCTACAAACTCGTGTGCTAAATATTCCATATATAAGTGGATTAGCGGCACTATTTAACGGTGCTAAACTCTGAACAAATGTGGTTACAGCAACCATCTCTTGTGTTTTAGGCACATATCCCAGAAGACTACACAGATTAAATACGAAATATGGACTCCAACAAATAACGAACGCTGAAAATAAAAACAGACACTCTATAATTAAACAGATCGATTACACAGGATTTCATACATAATTAATTAATAATTTTACTGAAACAAATTTAGAGCGAACCAATAGTAAGAATCACTTTTGAACAATATTTCATGTATTGCTGGTGTTCGTTAACAAATGTTTCAGCGCTTATCATTAACAAACGCAAATACATATAGTCATATAGTAGATTGAATTGTTTGAATGAGTTTTTGTAGCTATATATGTATTATTTTTGATCAAATTATTTAGTATCATAAAAGTTGTAATTATATAAGAAGTATCAGGCGTACATTTTGTACCCATTAGCGTAAACGTTGCAAGGGAATATACTTCAGACAAAAACTGCACATTGTTGTCATACTAGAAAGGAGTGTTCGTCTGAATGAATAAACCCATAGAACAGATTTACAAACTGTTAATGAAATTAAAGTACGAGAAACTAGTCACAACGAAATGGAAATATAGCATGGTAAATATAACATGGTTAGTGTCAGCCTTTGTTTCAGGTTGATTGTCAATGTTAAATATGGAAACAATACTATTCTTACCTAGAACAATTGTGAATGTCATTTTAATTGTTCGTATTTTTGCCTGAGGTAT
This sequence comes from Spisula subtruncata, assembly GCA_963678985.1. Lineage (NCBI taxonomy): Eukaryota > Metazoa > Mollusca > Bivalvia > Venerida > Mactridae > Spisula > Spisula subtruncata. Next base: position 24,941,453 of record OY787678.1, on the reverse strand, counting down.
TATTCCTTTGGAACTTCTACCAATATTTTGACTGCTTCTCTGACGTATTTGTTTAGGGGAACTTTTTGGTGTTACGGATAATTCTGAAAACACCAAATACGGAATTTATCTCTTACAATTATGTAAAATAATACACCGACAAGTCGAAGCTGTAGAGAAACATGTAAGACTTTTGAAGACTGTAATCTTCAGCAAATACCATACAGTGAAATAGGTGTGGCATTTTACATTTTACACTATAATAATATTTCCTGTTATAATAATGTTAATATTTTGGTGTTCATGGAAACATACAGTCCATTCCTAATATTGATTACTGGCCGGATACTATATGAAACTTGCATCATATTTGACAATGGCTGATGTGGTTGCAAACTTCCGAGATATACTCATATCTTGGGTGGCACTCCGTTTATCAAACATCGTGATATTTCCCTTCATATGTTGACACTAGGTTATAGCATGCTTTTTCTATCATCAACCAGTGACAGCATGGCATTTTCCAAGATGCCATGATCTGCCTTATGAGGCATTCACCAACCCATTAAATACGGTTTGCAGTATGCATCCCTTAGTACTATTCATATAGCAAGAGACATGGTAACTAATTCAAGAACTGTAGATGTCATTGTTAGCACGCAACTACATAGGAAACTGCTGAATAATTCAACGTCTTGACAACCCCTTATGTACATACCTTGATTTGGGTCTTTAGGTGGGACCAGGAACTTTTTCTCGGCAGTATAAATCTGTTTAGGTTTAGCAGATGATAATAAATGACTGTTTTTCCAAATGATGACTATTATCAAAGTATAACAGGCTGTGATAATCAAAGCAGGCAGAATGAGAACGGCCGACATCACGCATACAAAATATATCTGAAAATATACAATATATAAAGTTTTAAAAAAAACATGAAGCAGAATTAGATTGCAATTATCATTGTATCGTGGTCTTATAAATAAGCGTTCCGAAGAACAACAACATGGTGCCATTGTTCTTTACTTTAAAATATTATTATACGGGTAATGGAAACAGTCTCTTGCGAAATGACACAAACCAAACGAAGTTAGTGTAAAATACTGGTAATACAAAAGTAGTCAAGTTTGTAAACGAACTGCCTGCCAATTGATGTCATTCCAAATATAATTTTGTATTGCAGGGACGTCCCGAAATGTTTTATATCGATGTATATGTTTAATATTTGAAAATAGGTATACCATTTGTTTAGACTATGACTGATATGTTTCAAATATGTAAAATGCAAAACAAGATGTGAGAGAATCTGGTTACGATGCGATGATAGCACAACTGTGGTCCTGCATTGATACCGGCAGAAGACGAATCGGACAGGGAAGGCATCACTCAATTAAACCAGCAGAGCAAGCATAGAAAACATAAACAACATCACATACAACAAATACACGGACTAATGCTCATATGGAAATCCCATGTCCCGCTGTATAACCTAGGTTCACAACAATATGCCATAAACGGGCCACCAAGCGGCAGAATTCGGCATTAATGCGACTTGAACTAATCACCCAAGTCACAGCTGAAATGAGCTGGATAACTTAGTTTACAAAGATTTTCCAAAAACGTTCCCAAGTGATAAAATGACTTTACCAAGTTACAAAACCCCATATCGCAAAATCCAGCGACAAAACAATGCCCTCATTGACACTGTGTATTATGTTATTTTGTGTATCCACACGGTTTTATTTGTTGTCTTATTGCGTTCAATGATAATTAGTCGGATTAACTTAACGTTATAAGGATGACCATGAAAAGTGGTTAAAGTAAAAGCCAATCACTGGAATACATACCAACACGTTAACGGATTACTCGCCGAAATCTAATGGACAGCTCTAAGACTGGATTGATAACTTACTACCAGGAGAATGTGTATATATATTGCCTTAACACTGATCAGTAAAGTAACCTTGTTTATTGAGACTTAAAATGTGCACCTAAATGGTGTATTGATGTAAGGCTGTTCAATAAGACAACACTATCATCAACAACAATTAACGTATAAGAGCATTTCCAATGAAAATAGAAATAGCCTCCACAAAGACAATTAGTAAAATGTTGATATATGCTAACTGTTTACTAATGAAGTTTAACTTGTGCAATTGTCGACGGTCGTAATTGAAGTTTGTCTTTTGTTTTGTATTGATTCTTTGGACAATTTGGAATCAGTGTAGACAGAATATATGACGTGCAAAACATGTGCAAATTTCTATTTCAGAGAAAAACGCCTCCATAGACCCATCTGGTAAAGTTTCTTTTAATTGAAAACGATTAAAATCACTTCATTCATCAAGACGGGGACTGTAAGTTATGTTTGCGAACTAGAGAGCAAACTAATTAAAATAGACATGCTTAGTTTGTTATATTGATTTCTATTATTCTATATATTTGTCAAATGTTATTATAGGCGGTCTGCATTGTGTTGTAAGATAGTGCCAACGAAGAACCTGGTTCTTTTACCAGAAGTTACGAAGATTGGCATAGTACTATGGAGGTAATATCCCTGCAGTAATTACCATCTATATATAATTCAACCCATATTACCACCATGCGTAGCGCATCTAACAGAAATTGTATGCAAAAATCACCACATTAAAATAAAGCTGGAGAAGTTGGCAGAATCGGACAGGGAATACATAAATGCACAAAATGCTTCAATGTATACTTCAGTTAAATCAGTCATAATAATATTCATTTACTCATCACAAAAGCTATTTCCATTATACAAACATACAATAAGATATCAAGCAAGAAAGACCGAGCACGAAAACTTGAACAGCTCCAAAACACGACCACGCATTCCGACCATCGGTTGCTTCAGACAATCAAAAACATCCGGACCAATAACAAGCAGGCAAATCAAATGGACAAACACACATCACAGGAGCAGCAAAGAAAACAACACTGTCAAAGATACAGGGTACATTTGTATATGCCCTTTTTGGAAGTTCTAACAAAGCAGTCGTATATACTGTATATCGAACTTGTAGAAGGACACTTACACATTAGTTATAATTTTACAAAACGGCACATTTAGGAATTATGGTTTAATTGAGAATGGTCAACCTTGACGCATGCGCTAATATTCTCTATCTATTAAATGTTTGATACGACCAATTTTTTCTCTATTTTGTGACATTATGGAAACTAAACACACAAGGGATATATATTAACAGACACTTACCAGCCATACATACTGTGAATTTGTAGGAAACGACATCCAACATTCATATGTTCCATCTTCAACACCAGATACAAATATAAGAGGTGATGAAAACAAAGCTGATAATCCCCAGGCTACACCTACATATACCTTACACCGAGTCCCTGAAGATAAAAATGCAAAAGTCACATTTGGAAACAAAACATTATTTTGTCCTTAATGTTCAGCAATTTGATTTGATGAATACAAAACATTTGACTGCAGAAATACAGGATGAATTAGAATTATGGATGTGTAAATCAAGTAGACACGACAAGACTGATTGATTGAATGCTGATTTTGTGCAAAATATAAAGCACATTTAATAAGTTATATTTTAATTCTATTCAAGTTGACATTGACGTATTGGTACCCAGATGCAGCAATAAGAGTTTTGTGATTTATTTGTTCAATGACGCACATCGCTGCTTTCGTACTTTTTTCGAATAAATATGCAGTTGGCTGTGATCTTTGCGTACGCATCCGATTGTACGTGCTACTTATAGGTTAGGTGGTACTTTGAAAACCCATAACGCTATTTTGAACGAGTGAAGGTAGGGCAGCCGAATCACTCATCACACCTAGCATCACACCTGTGTCTCTTCATTGATGTTTAGTCTGCGCTTGTTAGGCACTTTATCATAATACTAAAAGACAGCGTTATTGGTACACTTAAATATATTATTATTGTGCTTTGGATTCGGAGGGCACAATATTGAAGAAATAAATATATAATTTATGTAGTTTGAAGGTTCGGTGTACACAAACATTATCAAAATTATATCTACTTACACGTTGTTGAGAAATTTAAAGGTCTTGCAATGGCGTCATAACGATCGATGCTTAATGCAACGAGCATATATGTAGATGCATACACCACACATGCCTGAAAAAAACATAAAACGATTTTCTCTCTTGTTGTGACCATTTATTTCAATTATGAGCATCTGAACTTCGAGTGAGATTTTTGGTCCGATGGAACAAAATATTTAACCCTTTATATGTTATATATTATATGTCATTATACTATCAAATGCACATAAAATTAGTGCCATCCAAGTTCCCATGACCTTAAAATATTGCTGCGCATGAATAGTCCATCAAGTAGAATTTTATAAACAGGACCGAGACGACGCTCATCTTAAAATATGGCGTATCTGGGAATCAATGTGGTAAAATACATAAGCTACTTGTGATATATTCGTACATACATATAGCATAGATCCAAGAAGTTATAATTCTTAGAATGATATTTTATTAGACAAAATATCAAGCTAAACATTTATCTTTTTAGTAAAATAAGCGTCGTTAATAAATTCAGCGCGTTGCGTCGGTTGACGAACCTGTCGTTCAAATGTAATAAAAATAGAATATCTGCTACCTCGATATTTACAACGAATATTATACACAAATAGTTCAGTTTTGTGTCATTAAGTCGTATTTTCTAGACCTGACGATATGAAACTGAATATAAATACCGGTATGTATATCGCAGCATGAATGATGCAGTGCAATGTATAGTTATAGCATTTACCTTGGCAAACTTGAGGAATTTACACATGATGTCTCCGGCATACCACTTGACTGTAATTTTCCATACTAGATCCCCTAACACATGAACCAACCCCACTGACAAATCTGAAATAAGAAGGAATGAAATCATTAAACCTAATGTGGTAAACCTACGTTTCACTTTACACAATGTTACATACGGCACGATGTCGCTTTTTGCTTCCTCCTTTCGTGGTCAGTAATTAATATTGTTGTGGTGGAGACAGACGATTTGTGTGCTATCATCTGGGTATTATGAAGCATTATGTATTATTCATGCTCAGAGAAATTAATTTACAAGAATGCAGCGTGTGCAGAAGTTCGACATTTGACATTCAAGTCCCGACTTAATTAGTATGATTGTACAATAAGTATTTATTATAGGGTAACACTTCAATAATTCTCCAATAGTTCCGTCGAGTCAGCTATTTTCCTCTGTTCAGTAGAGGATACAGACTTCGAATTGAAGAATATCGCTAGCGCGAATAGGACAGTTTAATGATTTCAAATTTCCATCAGCAAACCAAGTAATCGTAGATTTCATACCAGCGAGTTTTGGCATATATTTGTGAAACTATGTGATCCTGCTCTTTTACAGCGGGGACTTTGGGGAATAAATTAAGTCGCAGCTAAGCTTCATTCACTTTTGGTCAACGTTTTTGGTATATCTTTGTGAAACTAGACTATCAAGCTCTTTTACAGCGGGCATATGTACTTTTCATTTTTTGTCGTTAGGTTATGTGTGGGCATTGTTTTGTGTAATTGTGTAATATGATGTTGTTAATGTTATGTGTGCTCGGCTTGTTAGGTTCAATGCTTACTTCCCTGACCGAATAACTATTTTCATTCCGACGAGTAAGTTTCCAAATACTTAACGCTAACTGGAAGGCTAGTTTCATATACCTTTATCAGGAAGGTTGTTTCTAAACAGCTAATGCTAATATGTATACGGTTTTTAAACATATAATACTAACCAGAAGGCAGTTTTGAAATAAATGAACCTTATACTAAGAACAAGAACAATTTCAAATACTTGACACTTGTTACTATTGCAAGCAAACAGTGAGGCTGATCAGGTTCAAGAGATTACTGTAGTTAGGATAATACTGTGTTATATCCAAACACAGTCTTTCATTTACAACTACATGTAGCGCTAAGCACAAGTCCTGGTTTATAAATGTACAATGGCAACTAGCTACTGAATGATAAATAGGACCTACCTGCGAGAGCAAGGTGCATGATAAAGAAATGCATCCTGGAATGACGACGTCTGGATAATCCTACAGCAAGTAATACAATTGAGTTTCCAACAACGATACATATCAACAATACTGAAAGAAACGCTACCTCTTCTTTCTGAAACAAAGACATGTTCTTCTTATTCCTGATTGAAGTATATTGGTTATAAATAAGGTGAATTCTATTTTTAGACATGCGTCCGTTGTACCGACTTTACGTTAATTGCCCGATCATTGAGGACTAAGCTGGCTGTTACAATAAGCACCAGTGGCATTTGCGCATTTTCTACTGATCCAATTTTTACACATGAGTAAAGTAGAACCTGTTGGTTAGCTTTGCTAAGAGAAAATAATCAGTATCCGGACGATGATTATTTCCTTCCAATGTGCAAGAATGAATCAAAATTTTAAGACAAAAACACTGGCAAAGAATTTATCCCGTCGAGATTTCGTTGGTAATTATAGTACTTATGACCTCAACTTATTTATCCGTCCATTGTCTATGGGGATACTTATCGGAAAAAATACAGAGAAGCTTAACAATCACAATCTTTTAGTCCAGTTTACAAGGAATATCCCTCAAGAAACAATGTTCGTTAAACTTAATCCATTTTATAGGCATTTTATAGGTATTTCATGCAAAAACCATTTGACCTGCAAGTATGACATTATTAGTAATTGGTCAAGTATGCAGACATGTTCTTACGACATCGACCTTTGATTCCATCTGTGGAATTATGTTAAGTTCATGACTATGTTCTTACGTTATCAGCTAGTACTACAGTAAAATGTTATTTTCATAGATATTTTACCTTTTTTTCCTGACATAATTAATCAAACGATTGGTTTATTGTGCTAGAGATAAATGATGTTGCTAACAAATAATAAATTCACACACTATGTCCCGCGAAATATAAAATGCATTAAATCTACTACTAGTATGATTTACCTAACCTGACCATAACATCAAGATGCACTACTAAGCACGATCAAAAGGTAACAGTCATGATGTTGTTGAGTAAAAAATGCACCAGTCAGGGATTTTAATTTATTATACCTAACATTTCAATTGACCATAGTATTGTACATAAAATTGATTTGCACCAAGACGTCAATTTCTCGTACAGTTTAACCGCTGTATTCAATTAAAACATCTAATCATCCAGTCTTCGGTAGTTGTATGTAGTTAATTTATTATTCCTGAACCCTTAATCGTTTTGAAGGCAATCTATAGAGGAATACATTGATGTTGAATATTGCAAATACATTTTCCTAGTATTTTAATTCTTAAGCTGGATTGTGTTTTATAAATCGCAATTAAAATTGTTAACGTAGATTTCAGCCATACTATCTTGCTGTCGACTTTTTGACTGCGGATAAAATGAAATCTCGATACTTTTCAGCTTGCTTCATTTCTGTTCTTCAAACATTGTATAAGATGGTCATTAACGCCACACAGTGTTCAGTCTACTACATACCGAGACGTGATTAGTAAATATAGGAGGGGCACTTTGTAGCAATCAAAATGCATGCGACAATAAAACTAAAAGACATTAAGAAATCAATTCAGTGTCTGAGAAACGAGGAATGATCAATATGATTGATGTTCTCCTTGTTTAATAAAACCGTCTATATTAAACAGGGGAACAAGATGAAAAATACCCAGGTGATAAATACACAATGTCCTATATCAAACAGGAGAGAAAGAGACACTAAGGCATACACAAGGTTTCTGTGTAAATTGTCTGATTTGAAAATCAAATATTCCGATTAATATACAAGTAGCACATAATTATTAATCTTTAATGTATAGCAAGTGTTGTGTAGGCACATTTTGTGTATTGTTTTCTGCAATGTCTTAGTGATGGAATTACACTCGGCCCAATCGGCCGTGTATCATCCAGATATAGACAGCATTCCCGTGAGTGTTTAAGAGACAAAAGTCAGCAACGAAGGTATTTCCTTTAGCATGTTTTGACCTTTATTACACAATGATTGTTCTGTATTTGGACTTTGATTCTAGGATGACACAGCCTAACATTGTATAACATTGAATGCATGTTTTCCAGTAAGAATACATTGTTTAATGCTCCCATCTTAATACTATTTACCTTTCCCTTAACAAAAGGAGTATTTATCACACTCGCATCGTTACATGCAGTATAAATATAATTAAAGTTCGTATCCTGTTTTTTTTGTTCTAAATTTCTTTTACCCATTCTGAACAAGGAACAAGTAATGGTTGAATAATTATATAGATCGTCGCTTAATTTTAGCTTCTTTAGCAAATTATTTGATCAAAATTATTCCAATTCATTCAAATAAACATTCAATTTAATTAGACATATTCGTCGTTGATATTTTGTATTCGATATTTCTACAAGATTCTGGCGCTTTACTACTTTCAGTTCATGTACATTGCAAGTCTCATAGCAACGTGCACATGTAACAGGATGTACTTAGTCAGTACGTTATTTTTAACCACTAATTCTATTCGTTAGGCTTGTAACACACTTATATGGTGACACACAGACGACGACACCAAACACAATATTTTAATAGTCTTAATCCATATGCCGCAAGTGACAAATTTCCTAAACAACAGAAAGGTTTCCTTAACGACCCTTCTTCCTGAATAAAGGAATAAATCATTTATCTCAGTTTACCATCTGAAAATCTTTTTACAGAAAAGCTGTATAGAATTGTTCGACATTTGCATGTACAAGAAGAATGACAACATTTGAGAAAACGACCACGCATATGCTATTTATTTAACATCGTAAAGGTCGTTTGACATTTGCAATCATTTCCGAATCACGTTTAACTTTTTTGTGAAAGATGAAATGGGAATGTGTTAGCCGTAATTCAAACAGTCATGTGTTGTTCACAGTTCCATTTAGTGCACATGATATACGATGACTGACTGTACTAGTAATATAAGTTACCAATTTTCGTGGGCTGTTTTCAGCAGTTCAGTCGTTCAACCCTTTGACATGTTACCTACCCGTATTAATAGAATACCTTTGGAAACCGGATTTCCTGTGGGTGTAGCAACCAGCATATGAATAGACACTGTCCTCACATGTTCCAATTTACAGCTTGATGCAGTGGAGCATGTCGTTTATTCTTTCTCAGAGACATTTATCAGACGGGGTGGAACCTGGGACCTCTCGATCCCCAACTGTGCATCCTACTTCTAGGTCACCTCTATAATCTGAGTAAGACGCTTTTTATGCAACTCGCGCACATTTATCTTACACTCCCATTGTGTATTATACTTGTTTGTGCAAACATTAATACCCGCAGAAATAATGTCATCTCGATAATAGGCTTGTTATTGTAAGTCGATAACAAACTAATTATGTTACAGTTTAACGACCGATGTCTGTAGATGTACAGTATATATGGAACAGATCTTGTCTCTTATTCTATGAATTCATTTTATTACAAATGCCAGAAGAAAGTGATGGAATAATTTCATCAAACAATAGTGTATATAGATCTATCAAACGACTACTTTAGCTTTTATGTTACATCAAGTGGTTGGAAAACCAAATGTACCATTAACCATGCGCTGTGTGTGACAGTTCGTACAACTGTTATAATTGACTTGATAATATAAACTTTAGATGCAATAATAATATGCATCAATAACTTATTTTATAACGAATGCATCGTGCTTACTTTGATAACTCACGAGAGACTGCTACAGTTATCCACTGTCATTTGAAAATACATTTATCTTAATTCATTTTGACGACAATTTCGAGGATTGTCATATCGGAGAGAAACCAACCGTTTGAGAGATGTGTAATTTGGATGATCAGAGCGGTAAACAGACAAATTAACGGTTCATGAGTTCAGTGTGTTTTCATAAGCAGAAACTTAATAAAACATAATGTTTTAAACACAACACATGTTGATGAAGCAACACATCAGTATTGGCAATACGTCGTCGACCGTTAACATATAATTTGTTCTAAAACTAACAAAGCCATCACAATGGAAGAAGTTTACAACCCATGAGTTGGCAAACATAATTGTATGATCAGACAACGCAATTATATATAATGTACCTAAATGTGTTGGGCGGTGCCCAATATTGAAGCTTTCCGCTTGTTCATTATGGTTTGATTGGCACCAACTGATTGATTTTTTTACTTGTCTGGTATATTTTAGTTCCGTTAATGAGATCAGACAAAATGTTAATAGCGAATTGGTCTAAATATACACACACGTAATAGCGAACATGTTTTAATTTGGCATTATTATATTTAATCCAAGATAGCTACATAGTAACTGGGTCACGATCATTAATTTATACGAGTACTTCCTTGTTTAATTCATAGTTTTCTGATTGCAATCTATCAACAATAAACATAATATTATCTACTGTTTGCATTTCATTGTTATGCTTTCAAGGTCATCCAACAACGCTTTATCTTCATATATGTTTAGTTCAAACACCTTAAAATTATTTTGTTTATTTCAGTTTTACTGACTTCATTGTGACCTTTTCATTATTGTGCTTTCAAGGCCACCCAACAGCGTTTTATCTGCTGTTTTTAGACTATTCACATCAAAACAATTGATTTGGATTGATGCGCTATGTCAATCTTCGCTGCGTTTCATTCGTCCACTTGGGATCATCGTATTTTGTTATTTCCTTGTGAAATTTGGTGTTTGCATTATTCCTTGTAATTGTGTTGTGATATTACTGTTTTCTGTGTTCGGCAGGTTATACTGAGTGCTGCCTTAATTCCCTATTCGATTTCCTCATTCCTTTTTTGTTATCGTCTGACCAGATTAATCTAAGACTGGGCGAAGTAACATACTCTTCTCATGCTGACATGTTTACTGTAACCCGCAAAGCTTTGTAATTTTATGTTTTTACATGTTTGTAGCTTTAGGTCGCATCACGTTAGGTCACTGTACTTAGTGTTTAAAACTAGGTCACGCCCGGGGTCGCTGTGCCTCATTTGGTCGACGTTCTGGCATGGGTTTGTGTGGGCATTGCTCAGGATAGTTGTATCGTAGTGTTTCTGAGTTCTGTGCTCGGCTGTTAAAGTTGAGTGCCACCTTCCCTGTCGGATTTTCTCATACCTTTTTTATTACCAGGAACATTTTTCGTCGACAATGTACTTTTAGCAGATGACAGAAAAGATAACTCAGCTTAGGTTGAGTGCAACCTTTCCTGTCGGATTTTAACATACCTTTTTGCATTGTTAAAGATTAAGTTACATTTCGATTAATTGTTATAGATACGAGTGTACTTACTTTCAATTTCTTACTGAACATTCATCAGTTAGCAACAGTCGAATTCATGGTATAACTTCCTAAATTGCATGTGTTAAAGGCGATTTCCTTGTTTCAAAGTACATTGTGTAATCAGTTAATTAAATGAATAATTATGTGGGTTAAACATGCCGTCATTGACAAGAAACAGTCACGCAAAAAATACTGTCAAAAAATGACGTCACCCTCTGGTTGGAAACAATGTTCAGTCACGTGATGTGTTGATCGTAATAGTAATAATACTACCTGTTTGTCTACGGGAAATTAACATTACGAAGACAGTAAGGGGTAATAAAAACATTTAATAAACGAGTTATGGAAACATGTATTATGTGAGCCTCAGGCATCCAATAAAAAATACTATGAATTGACAACGAGTGTCAGATTATTTTTATCACATTACCCCATAACACCAATAACACACTAATAGCAATATTGCAGGTCGTTATGTCGCCTAACTGGGTCAAAATCTATAAAAAATCGCCAAAGGTAGAGTTATGATCCTTGTGATTTTAAGTAATTGCAAGAAACTCTCTAATAAAATATTTCTTAGAAAAATAATGACAGAACGACACAAGGTTGAGTTGCAGCTCTTGAGCACTGAACCTTGAATTGGTTCGACTTGAAACGTGGCACTGACAAATATCGAGTCGATTACAGATCAATCATAAAGATCATTGTGAATAGCGAAAATTATCCAAATAAATCTCGAACGATTTGATGACATTAGCAAATTGAATGCACCTTCTGTATCATAACAGGGTCTCTGAGGAACGCGTTGATTTACACTTCAACATACTCGGAAATGGTAAGTGATATCATTATTGCACTTTTCTCATTTCTTAGTAAATAGTATTTTAAACCGCTGCTTTCATAGTCACATAATTACTCTTCCTTGACATTTTGTATAGTAACGTTATGTCATTTATAGTCTTATCATTTCGCAAAGCAAGTTATTCTGAATTTGAAAATGCTTGTTTACCGCTAGATAGATATTTTCAAAATTCAATTTCAAAATGCATTATAATTTTAATGTATTATGAAATGAAAGACAAATGCATTTTTGGATAGATGACATTTTGTACGTTCCTCTTGACCTGAGCCTGACCTTTATGCAAGAATATATTAAAGATTCTTGCTTTGAATATATCAATTTCCGCAAGCAAATCGTGCATTATCTCTATTGTGTTTGTATTACATCTCGAGCGTCTCCTTAATACTTCTCGATTATGAAAACATACAATCGGTGTTGTATCGAAGGTAATACATCAACCGTTAAATTATGCTTATCGTTATATAAATATGCCATATAACCCGACCATTCTCTAAGTACATACTTTGTTCAGTCGGTGCCGTTCCAAAAAAACCGGGCATATTTGTGCAAAATTGTTAACCACCTGGCTTCACTATAACATATATCGGAGATGTTATATAGGACAATCTATGAGACTATCAATGTGATGTATTAGCAAGTTAACATCCAGGTTATTGTTGTGTTTTAGATGTGAACATAATGTGTCAAGTTGTGGATCAGCCGGTAATTACTCTCTGATTTCCTCAGAGACTAAAACAATACTTAGATTGCTTTTGTAATGAGATTAAATGTCTGACTATGTTGTCCTAATGTGATCTATTTGTCAAACAATAAGACACTTTTGTTACTGGATAATCATAATGTTTATAGTCGTATGTGTGTCAACAACGTGTCTCCTGCTCTATTAACATATTTGTAATAACTGTAGCCAGCTTGCAGATAGAACATAAATATGAAATTCCGTTCGAGAATGCGTTCTTACCCACTGACCTTCCAGGATAACTTTCTGTGTCTTGTGTAAGGCTACGATACGTATTATGTTCGTGTACGATTGATATCAAACAAGTCTTTTCATCTACTTGGCTGAGTTTTTTAATGTAATAGTGTACTCCAAATAGATAAAGCCGCCAGTGATATTAGTAACTGTCCGCACCAAGGCAACAAATGTTTAACCGTACTGTTGCGCTTTGTTTCTCGGCAATAAGTAATAAAGTATTCAAGCTCCCTGGAATTTGGCGATTAATAAATTGAGGTCAATAGTACTACTGTCATCTGGATCTCGACGGGCTTAATTCATTGACAGTGTATATATTCGTTTGTCGTTTCTGTTGTCCAAAGTCTGATACATTATCGTGAATTATCGTGAAGAAAATGATCAGTCTGATCTACAGAAAGGTATAAGACATCGAGAGTGTCACACAGTTCAGTACACTCGGTCGAATATAGTTGGAATGTAGATATCCATGGTATTCAAGGAAAATCATACCGACCTACCATAAAGTGTCAGCCAATGAAGTTAATATTCAGGGCGCGCATTGGTGTTTACATTTGGACGAACATTGTTTTCTCCCATTAATTAGACAAACTATTATTTTCCTAAATTCATTGTTTCTCCATAGGGAAAAAAATATGAAATCTTCAGTTTTCTCACGTTTTTAAAATTCCAGACAAAGGCCTTTGACGGAACTAAACACATTTATAGACGATTTTTAAAAGCGATATTATTTTCCTCGTGGTCATTCGACAAACATCTTTCCTTATTGCTTTGAGATGATCTATTTTCAAGGGCGGATACATGTTTCGGGCTGGAAAATATGTTTATCTGGTCTGAGAGTGAGCATGCCACACACACACTCATTATCTATCGCATCAGAATATTCACTGATAGAATGAGTACACCATCGAGGCAATAACGAATGAATTGCTTATGATCAGCATGGCACACGTCCCACATATTCATTACTTGGTAGACATCAGATTCAAACCAATTATATTTATTACCAGTATTATTTGGTGAACCTTTTGCATGTGCACATTTCTATACACGATATTCGGCTATGGAAATGCAATAGTCAGTGTAATTTGTGCATCTTAATTGATTTCGTATGCGCTTGCTTTTAATTGTTTTATTGTGCAGTATGTTCAATTTGTATGTACATTGTATTTATTTTCGTGTTCACCATACACTTATTGGCATTTTGTGCTTTTCAGTTGGAATAATAAAACAAAGTTACTAATAAGCTAAATATTTGTTGTTGTTGGATTATATAGAATAGAAGATTGAAGGAAGATCGATGAACTTATTATCAGAACAATGATCTTCTCAAATAGTCATTAGAACATACAAGTAGTTCTTTCCGTGTCATTCACACGTTGCCGATGGGTCAGTCAAAATAAATATAAGAAATGTCACGAACAACGACATGATGTTTATATATACCACTATGAAACTGTAAACATGTCATGGGTGGGCATTGCTCCGTTGAACTGTGTTATGTTGTATCCTTATTGTGTTGTTTCCTTTGCTCGGTTGATAAAGTTGAGTATTGCCTTCCCTGTCCGATTTCCTCATTTCTTATTCCATAGTACATGCATTTGTTATTATGTGTTGTATGGGCCAACTAATTCATGTTTGTTTGGTTGTAATTCGGTCTAACTTGCCACTTACATGTACCATAGTCAATCAAAGTTAACTTCTAAATTTTATGTAAATCCAGTAGGCATTGCTGATTAGATCATGACCAATGATGCCTTGTTTCTGGTGGTTTTATCTTTTCTATTGGAATGTTGATTTACTTTTTAAAGGTTTCGTGTCCAATGTGAGTATCTGAGCCTTGTGAGTTTGATGTTCGACTACAAACAACCTGACTCTGAAACTAGCAGTACAGTGAGTCTGAGAATTTCGAATAATTTGTTAATATTCATTACCAGTGTTATTGTTAAAACTTTATACAAAACCCATGCGCACCTGTTGAGCTGGGCATTGGATCATATTCACGTTAACCAATATAGTACTAATGATGTTGGAAACTATTCATAACACCCACTCTAATATCATAAATAACTGATACGTAATTGTTTTTTGAATAAACGTTTTAAAGTAAATAATAAGAGAGAAAATAAGTGGTTTTATCTCAACTAATTTAACCACTGTACATAACAGGTTGATAGAACATGTCAAAAGACTTATTGTCAGACAGTTCGGGTTCTGATGTTTTTCGTTTTATTTTTTATCGGAAATCAACTTTTGTCTACTTGCCAGAAATAATCGGATGTGGTTGTACGAAACGTTCCACTCAAAGGTTTTCATAAGAAGCAATTATAATGTTTTTTTCTCTATAAAACAGTCGATCGCAAAAAAACTTCTATCAGTGGATTGAAAAACAAATAGTACTTGTTCCACTCAACTACTTGTGTGGAAAGGTTAAAAGGATGTTATCAAAACAGTGATAGTATATAAGTCATGCAATTTGATTATTTCTTTATAATATGTAACATTAGAAACCCCATAAGCTTCATTAACTTATTAACGGATACATTATTTGTTACTTTCATGCCATTGAAACATGGCAAAGTAACTCTTTAAGGGGAGTAGCGCTGATGTATTCAATATTTTACAAGAAAACTCTCTATGAGGTTATCGAAAATTACTGTATTTTACTTTAATCCCTATTATTATTGTGCCATACTAAGTCTGCATTGATGGTTTTTTACAGTCATGCAGAATAAAAACAATCGCATAACGTCGGTTTATTATTCTTATAAATATATTGCGTGAATAATGCAGTAAAATATATTTGTAACGCTGTTACAAAGCGATGCAGTGTATAAATACCGAGAGAAGCCGCGAAAAGGTTAACTAGTATACTCAGTATGTTAAATATGAGGATAATGGTGTGGAAACTTTGTCAAACTTGATTTCCCGAGAAACCCCGTTATTTTGGCATTGAGAGTGACCACGTGTTTCAGCATCCCCTCGAGTGTAGTACCGTGCCATCATTACAAGTGCAAGTATCGACTATCTGGTCATTGATTACCAGACATTATTTATTTAGCACACTATGCTATATCGTATAACATTTAATAGTGTATCTAGAATAGTTCTTATAATCGTATAATTATTGTATTATTTAAATAAAACATCAAACTATTTCGTCTAGTACCAGGCAAGATTATGCTGACTTAATCACGCTAACATCATTAATGATTAACATTTTCCATTCCAATAATACCAAGTTACTGAAATATGTATTAGGGCCTAATATGTGACCTCGTTAGTCTCATTATGTTATAATGAGACTAGTGCATGTTTATGAGAGTTGAAGGACTTCTAATATACAGGACAATTACTGCTTGTAGCTTCTTCATTTTTTGTTTCATGCATTGTCATAAAGAGCAATCTTACAGTGGGCGTACGTATTTGGAGCTAACGCAATGAATTCCCTAACGTTCGAAACATTATGTTCTCGGAAGACCGATTTTGAATGTCCGCCTCTGCATAGTCGTAGTACATTATGCTGCTGTATATAAGTATTCGTGCTCCGCAGTAGTTTCTAACGAATGTGTTGATCGTGCAAAAACCAGGATGACAAAGATGTACGTCATGTTAAATAAGTAAGAATTGCGTTACGGTTCATAAAAATACCACTTTTGTCGGTATAGACGAATATGTCGTTAAGTTTAGTACAAATAATTAAAGGGATGTATGTTTAATTCTATACAATCACATAGATGGTGTTTTGTCAAATATAAATTAACCACCTTTATATGGAGATTGTTTGACTTATACAAATACATTCATTTTGAAAAAGGGTCGCCTTTCGGCTTAATATTGGCGTCAATCCCATCTTATATAAGTACAATAACTATATGTTTTGTCATGTTTGTCATTTGTGAAATGAAAAGACTTTATTACTTTAGTTTAGATGAACTGATTTTATATGTTGTATTCCCTATATGTGATAGTAATGGTAATACGATATAATACATGTATATAGAGAATCATGCAAGATAACTCTTGTTTCATTATAGGGACTCAACTCCAGTTGGTACATTGCAAAATGTATCAAAAAAGCTCTCTTAAAATCGCATTTTTGGCTTGACCGTCCTAATGAATTTATATAGGAATCTGGACTTCTTCATCTAGAAGGAAAAATAATCGCATAACGTCGGTTTATTGAATTTCAAAATCAAACAGTCTATTGCGTGACTAACGCGTTAAAATGATATTCAACGTTATGTAGCGTACTGTGATGTTTAAATGCCGAGAAAAGCCGTTACATAATTAACGAACGGTAAAACATGTTCTGACGTTTTCATCAATAGCACCTTTGCTCGTAATGTAAATTACAAGAATACTTTATATATATTTGTTTAACAAAGTCTTGTGATTAACACAATAGCGCGAAAGTATGATTCTATTGATCACATAACCATTGAAAGCTCCTTATTGTTCAAAATGATGTTGTACGCTACAGCAAAGGTTTCGTTCAATATTTAGCGCTACAATGAGCGCGTCGTCATGACGACGTTTGTATTATCCTGTCGTCATGGGCTGACCAGGGAGTTGCTTACTTTACGTCAAGCGCATTTGCATATTTATGTAACAGTCTGGGAGTGCCGAACGATATTTCCGGCACATCTTACTCCGAGTCCACATATTCATGTGATAACTGCACCTACAGGTTGCATATAATGTTAAAGATATTTTATTGACATTGTTCATATAATCACCAATAAATATTATTAAAACACTCATACAAATTGTAACTTTCGTTGTTTTAACCACTAGATTAAGTCACATATGGCGGCTAGTGTTAATTTATCAAGAATATCAGGAAGCAATCATGCACTAGTACAACAACTAATTTGAGTGTTGTGCACAATGTACCTGCGTCTGTGATGGACATTTTTCTATAAGTTATTTGTGAGTTGCTGAACTGAATTTATTTATCAAGGCGATAAAAATGTAGTAAGGTAAAGTGTGCTCAGGATATTGTGATAGGCGGGAAAATATGAAATGAGCCACGATGGTCGATTTCTCAAGTGTGCACGATTTATCAGTGTACATTCACTGCAGTAGGCTAAACTGGTCTATGTTTATAAATATCACATTATCCTGGGCGCCCTATGTGTAAAGCACCATCCATGTAAGCTCGTGATTACTTTACTTATATCATGGTTATGTGATGTTAACTGAAGGTTCGCGCCAAATCCAATATTAATCGAGGGAATGAATCTTCATTTTCAAAGAAATGAGTGCAGTAACTACATTGCAGGATGAGATTACCCTTCCTTGAAGTATTTGCGCTCATACACCATTGAACATATTTTAAACGTACAATAGTCCACGATGTTCATGCATGAAAAGTACTGGGTTCTACAACTGTTACTTTAAAATTACAACGTGTTATTGGAAATTACAGTCGGTCAGCGAATCTGAAAATCGTACAGTTATGTGTTATTAAGCCACGCCCTATACAATATGACAGCCAATTATATAAGGAGGAAAGCAATCGATCATATTTTAAACGTACACTAGTCTACGATGTTCCTGTATGAAAAGTGCTGGGTTCTACAAATGTTACTTTAAAATTACAACGTGTTATTGGAAATTACAATCGGTCAGCGAAATCTGTAAATCGTACAGTTATGTGTTATTAAGCCATACACTATACAATATGACAACCAATTATATAAATTAGAAAGCAAAATACGCCCACGACGAAACAAGGCAACCTCATTTATTGAACTAGCTGCTGAAACATCAATCAGATATAAATATAGATGTTTTTGAATGAACCGCTGTCGTTATTCGTACAACCCATATTTTGTTCCATCAACAGCCACAAATAGCTATCTCCTAACAGAGGTGAAGGCAACACATTAAAGGTCCTGGTCTATTTTGGTAAAGTTCAGATTCAGCTCTTGTTTTTCGAGGAACGTTAAAAATACTGGGACTTGAGCCCTAACGGATATAGTTTAATAATTAGACAAATAATGATACATACTATTAAATCGGAATTTAGTTGCGAAAGAAATGATATCCAATTCGTCGCGAAATACTGTCATGTCCGTTCATAACAGCCTCGTCCAAAATACGTCATTTTGTGCGCCGGTTCGGCGTAAGTGACGTAGTTTAAGCACCAGAAATTATCGAACCGCGTATTTATTTACCTTCATAATTGCACAGTTTGTAGAAAAATGATTGCAATTTCTTATGATGTAAAATTGGACTTTTTGTGTTAAAAAATTCGGTTTTTATGACAATAATCCTAGTTGTGTTTTAACGTCCACGTATATGGACATAATGGTCACATATAATACCATTATACTTTGTTCCAAACCAAATGGTTTTTTTCAACTGTTACATAGACAAGTGAAACAAGACCCGTTAAAACATCGTATAATATATCACGATAATAGAATGTAATTAACATATATAACTTAGTGTTGTATGTTTTAATACAATGTTCTATCTGCGTTTGTACTTGGAATCGAATGTCTATAATATGTGGGACAAATTAAGCATTATAGAGTTTAAGGGAGTGGGTACAGTGTGATAAATTACTACAACGTGACATTAAAAGCTATTAAAATACTATATATGGTACTGGGATTTTTCGCAGACAATACAGATTATTGAAACATGATATCCACATGATTATCAAATGTAGACGAAATGGACGTACATGTGAATAGCTTAATGAGAATCTTTTCTGGTAACACAAAATACCTCGTCTTATCTGATTAAATACGCTCGAATGCCTTATAGTTTATTAACGCTCCTTCCTAAAGTCGAAATTACTACATAAACACTCCTATGAATGTTGACTCGACATAATGAATATAATGAACAAGTCGATATTATTCCTCTTGCAAAAGCAATTTATACAATGTCTATTTTGACTAACTATTATTTAGATTATTTCCTATTACCCGCTTCTTTGTAAATTCTACACATACTGTAAATGAATAAGTCTAGGTATGGCAATGGTGTTCTATCATACAAACTGCTGGTAGTGATGTCTAACACCATTTCCACAAATACCACTATCGGGAACAGTTAAATGACAATACTAGACTTAACAATAGATTTAAACACACACAAAAACATCAACACCAATGTCTCGTTTTATGTGACTGCGCCAATTTAATTGTACTTAACTTGGTGTATGTCGGTCTAGATTAGTATATAAGAATGTGTTTTCCGATTTACAAATTTAAATCAAATTTAAGCGGACTTTCAAGTGTCATACATTTTGTACATATATCTTTTACTTAAAACTTTCAGTTCTAACTAAACTTCAATTAATACACTTGTTACTAAATATAGTAACAAAAATCAGCCAATTTCAGGCTGATTATGACCATCACGTGATTGATTATCGCCTATCGGCCCGGTCAGCCATCTCATAATCGTAATCGGCCCGTTGAACGGACGCACGTTACGTTATCTAGGTTATCATGACGTCAAGTTGGAGTCATAATAACGTCACTTTAGAGCTGAAATATGACGTTACGTTACGCAGAGGTACAATTTCTTTGACAATGTTGAAAATTATAAGATTTTCAGCATAAATGTACTTTAGATATCTACGAACTTAACTAAGCGTGAGTAACTGTTACTTTATTGAGTTTTGAAATCGAACAATTGTATTAAAGACTTTAATACCCTTCAGAGCCTGGCCGGAGGTTGATAATCGGCCCGGCATGAATAATCACCCTCGGGCTAAAGCCCTCGCGGTGATTATTAATTTTCCGGGCCGATTATCGCCTTCCGGCCCGGCTCTGTCGTGTATCAACCTCTAAGTATTACACTCACTTGTTTGGCTTGTAAAATTGAGCTGAACATGTGATTAACATTATCTAACTCTCCCCAAGGCAAAAAGACGAGAACGTCTTCTAATTTATCAAATGTAACGTCTGAAATGAATTTCAAGTAGACGCTAGCGACTGACTAATGGTTATAACCAAGTTTTCCTACCGTACTATAAACAGTTAGAAGCTATGACGTAATACCATTTCAGAAAATCGAATAATTTTTGTATTGTTCTTAAATATGTCACCATGGTAATTAAAACAATTGGTTTATTTTAAAGTTTGGTTATGTGAGGGCATTGCTCCGTTTATTTGTGTTATGATGTGTTGTTGTTTTCTGTGTTCGGCTGATTAAGTTGAGTGATGCCTTCCCTATAACATCTAAGTGATGGTATTAATACCAAGGGCTGATACAACAGACGATTGTCAACAAGTGAAGAAGTATACAACCCATGAGTTGTCAAACATAATTATATGATCAGACAACGCAATTATATATTATATACCTGAATGTTTTTGGCGGTATCTCATATTGAAGTTTTACGTTTGTACATTATGGTTTCATTGGCACTAACTAGTTGCTATTTTGCTTGTCTGGTGTATGTTTAGTTCCGTTAATGAGATCAGACAAAGTGCTGATAGTGAATCGGTCTGAAATTATACACGTTTGTGCAGTCAAACTTAACAAAATAATTATTTCGTCTATTATAGTTGCACTGACTTTTTTGTACCGATTTTATTTCATTATTGTACTTTCAAGGTCATCCAACAACGTTTTATCGTCTGTGGTTAGACTACTAGTTTTCACATTAAAACAATTACTTTATTTATTGTCTGACCAAATTCAAATTGGATTTGACGAAGTACCAGTTCTTTTCTCAGGCTGACATGTGTACTGTCTATCGTAAAGCTATGTGTTTTTGTTTTATTTTATTATTCCGAAATTCGTCCATCGACAATGCATTTTTGGCGGATGACAGAAGACATAACTTCATTGTTCAAGATAAATTGAAATAAATTTACAGATACGGGTGTACTTACATTAAAGTTCTAAGTATAAATTTAAAATGAGTCGATTTGAGTTAATTAAATAAATAATTCACTGACTTTGATTTCATTGACTTTGTCTAGGTCAGACACATGTAAATTTGTGGGATTTTGACTTGGTTGTGCCTTATTTGCTCGCTGTTTTGGCATCGGTTTGTGTGGACATTGCGCAGGGTAGTTGTGTCGTGGCGTTTCTGTTTTCTGTGCTCGGCTGGTTAGGTATGGATTGTTACCTGCCCTGTCGGATTTTTCATACCATTTATTGGTAAATAGAACACGAACTCAAAACATGGTAATGTTTGTGAAAAATGCCGCCATTATTTGTTTTGCAACAGTTACGTAATAAACAAGTTATGTCAAAAAGTAATACATGTATCACCCTCTGACAGAGAAAAAGGATCAGACACGTGTTGTGTAGATCGTAATAGTAATAATACTACCTGTTTTTTCTATTGAAGAAACGTTCTAATAAAATAGTTCTTAGAAAAATAATGACAGAACGACACAAGGTTGATTTACAGTTCTTGAGCTCTGAATATAGAATTGGTACGATTTAAGATGTGGTAATTAAATGAGTCGGCAGCAAAACAATCATACAACTGATTTTGAATAGCGAAACTTATTCAAATAAATAATTTGATTTTACACTTCTACATACTCGGAAATAATGTTAAGTAATGTCTTTTTTACACTTTTCTCATTTCTTAGTAGATACTATTTTACACCGCTGATTTCGTAGTAACATAATTACTATTCCCTTGACATTTTGTATTGTATGGTTATATCATTTATAGTCTGATTATTTCGCAAACTAGTTATTCTGTAATTTGAAAATGCTTGTTTACCTCTAGATAGATATTTTCAGAATCAAATTTCAATATGCATTATAATTCTTATGTATTCTGAAATGAAAGACAAATGGCATTTTATGTATATGACATTTTCTACGTTCCTCTGGTTCGTTTGGTGAAACACTGCATTTTATGTGTACTTGTTATCTTACAGGATACCCGTCTAAAATGTCGCACATTTATCATACGATGTCGCTTTAGTTTCAAGAAGTCTACGTCACTGATTATACGTATTTGAAGAATTTATACTCTCTAGAATTACCGTTGTTGATGTCGCGCATTCTGTCAACATAAGTTTTCCTTATTTAGTGGCCAACTGGTTTTCCGAACAGATGCCTACCTTTATATTCAATTGTCTGTATAAGTGTCCACATACCACTCGACTATTATCTAAGAACAAAATGTGTTTCGTCTGTGCCATTCCAAAATGACCGGACATATTTGTGCGAAGTTCCTAACCACCGGGCTTCACTAAAACATAAATCGGAGATATTATACATATGTATTGGGCAATCCATAACAAGACCAGTGTGAAGAATAAGTAAATTAATATCCCGGTTATTGTCGTGTTGTAGATGTGAACATTACTTGTAAAGTTGTGGATCGGTCGATAATTACTGTCTGATTTCCAGGGAGGCTAATAAAATACTTAAATTGCTTCTGTTATGAGATAAAATGTCTAACAATGTTGTCCTGATGTGATCTAATTCTCAAATATTACGACACTTTTGTTACTGGATAATCACATTGTTTATAGTCGTATATGCGATAACAACGTCCCTCTTGCTTTCTTAGTATATTTGTAATAACTGTAGACAGATGGTAGATACATGTATACACAAATATGAAATGCCGTTCGAAAATGTGTGCTTACTCACTGACCATCCTAGATAACTTTCTTTGACTTGGGTTAAGGCTACGATACGTATATTTTCGTGTACATTCGATATCAAGTTTTTTCGTCTATTTGCTGAGTTACTTGAAATATCATTTTAATGTTATGTATTCATTCAGTATGGTATGGTGTAGTCCAAATATATTAAGCCACCAGTGTCATTAGTTACTGTCCGCACAAAGGCGACACGCGTTTAATCGTACTGTTGCGCTTTATTTCGTGGCAATAAGTATGTACTATTCTAGCTCTAAGGCCAATTGAGGTATTAATGAATTGAGGTCAATGGTACCACTGCCAACGAAAACTCGATGAGCTAAATTCATTGACAGTGTATAAAATTGTTAGTTTATCTTTTCAATTCTTTGATACATGCCCGTAAATGTGAGGTTAATTATCAGTATGATCTATAGAAAGGTATAAAACATTGATAGTGCCTTACAGTTCAGTACACTCGATCGAATATAGATGGGAAGTAGATGCCCATTTTTCCGGCAAAGCATAATGACAAACCATAAGGGGACGACCATTTAATATTCAAGGCCGGCCTCGTTTTTGCATTTGGACGAACTTTGTTCCCTCCCGGTCAATACACAAACTATTATGATCCTAACTTCATTGTTTCTCCATAGGGAAAATAATCTAAAACATTTTGTTTTCTCACGTTTTAATATTTCGCCCATTGGCTTTCATCGGAAATAAAATAATTTACAGACGACTTTTAAAAGCAATATTTTTTTTCCCGGTCATTTGACGAACTATATTTCCTTATTGCTTTGAGATAATGCATATTTAGATTTTTTTACTTGATAAAATGTATAAATCGAGCAAAATCATTGCTTTGACAAACTATTATTTTCTCCAATTGTAGGAAACATATTTGTTTTGTAGTTGCTTGTGGCTAATTGTATTGTTTGCTCATTTGGCGAAACACATTCATTTTTAAATTTACCAAACACGAACATTAAACGGTTTTCCACTAAACGATGATGCAATATTTGTGGAAGTCTTGACGTGTGGACGCTCAGAATTGCATATCACAACTGGACAACTGGTTTCTTTTCTTTCGTGCAAATAAAACTATCGGATATAAAGTGTTTCAGTGATAGAGAGGATCAATCATGAGTTGTCAATTGATATAAACTTGTACAAACGAGTTCCGGGATCATTTGGCGAGCTTTGTAATATTTCCTGAACGAGTATAATATAAGTATATACATGTTGTATAAAAATTGACAACCAGTGATATAGCCTTTATATCATATGACAATAATAACACGAAAAGAAATGTGTCCTGTTGAAAAAAGCACTCCGTTAAATAAGAGACGTTATATTCGGCATTAAATGACGTCATTTAGAAGATATAATGACGTCATTTAAACGTTATACTACACGTGCTCAAAGAAATATAAGAATATACATACTCGTTACACTAATACGGACACAAAGAAAAGCATGTGAAATATAAATATACTTGAAATTAACAGAACTTCAGCCAAAAAAGAACACAACAGGTTCCTTTTTACGGACATGATAACACATAATTCATGTCTAATAGCAACAATCAAATATCGGCAAATTTCGATAAGAGATCCAATGTCATCATTTGTATCACAAGCACCTATAATAGTGTTTTGCTGGTTGTCTTTGGAAATACAATAATAAGTACAGTATGTGCATCTTAATTAATTTCTTATCCACTTGCTTTAAGCGTAGTAACTTGTTATGGTACTCGAATATGTTTTATGTATCTATTTGTGTTTATTGTCGTTTTCACAATACATTGATTATCATTTTGAGCTTTTCATTGAAAAATAAAATGAAGTTACTAATAACCTAAATGCCTTGTTGGATTATATACAATAGAAGATTGTGGCATGGTTGATGAACTTACGTTCAGAACAATGATCCTCTTAGATAGCCGATAAGTACATACAAGTAGTTCTTTACGTGTCATTAACACATCGCCAATGGCTCAGTCAATATTAAAATCAGAAACGTAAAAAACAACGATATAGTCTTATATATATCTTACCGCGCTAGTTTTGTGTAAAAGTGTTTACTCAGTATGGGTCAACTTAATAATGTTCATTTTGTTTTTAAAGCCATCTTACTTAAGTGACGTCAATATGTTTGTGTATAATAATCCGCATACGGGATGCCAGTTCAAAATTGTATTATAGTGTTTACAATAAAAAAAGTTAAGTTACCAATTTTCGAGGACCCTTTTCAGCTATTGGACCGCTCCAGCACCATTTGACATTGCAACTTGCCTTGGTCATTGAACTACCTTTGGAAACCTGCACTCGTGACTCTCTGGGGAGACTATTTCTCACCTGATGTGTGGCAGCTAACATCGATCTGCGGCGCCAAGGAATAGACATTGTCCCCACAGGTACCATTTACACCATGGTGGAGCGGGGCATGAGAGTCGTGCTCAGAGAAATGAACCAGTGGTCCAGAGGGGGACCTCTCGATCCCCAAGCGCGCGCCCTACCTCTAGGCCACCGCTCCCAAGACAATGCAGTATAATCGCTCATAAATATTGTAAAGATGCAAGTTTCTGATAATATATAGATACTTGATTGTCATTATAATAGAAAATACAGTTCGTAGATTGTGTACCGTGAAGCCACGATGGGAACCCTTAGATATAGATTCATCATCACAGTAACAAACTGACAACATTTTCCAGAGTTAATATATTTATACAGTTCGTAAAATATAACAATGGGTGCACTGTCATACTTACCATCCTAAACTGTCTATTCAACTAACTGAAAACATGATTTATTATACGTTCCCCAGTTTGAATCATATGTTCTGTCGCGTAGTTTTATTGATATGATATTCCAAGGCAATGTGCATCCCAACAAAGCTTTTCAATACGTAATTAACGTACAATTATCTTCTGACAGAGAAAAGGGTGAATTTGTATAAAACATCGTAGTGGAAACGTTTTATAATATTCTGATAAAAGTTGAAAATCGTAAAACACATTGAAGGATTTCGTTTTCCTTTGTATGCTTGCGACATTTGTAAAAAAAAAGTTTTATTTTTTTATTTAGCTGAAATTTTAAACAGAAAGTTATTTTGACTAAAATACTTTACCAGGCCACAGTCCAGGTTGATGTTATTAAATGCATACACACGACGTGTAGATATGGTGCATTATACACAGCGTACATTGTACTCCAATCTTCAACTGTTTCCACGAACAGTCAATATCCAATGTACTGTTGGGTGTTGTATCCGTCCTGTCTATGTCATAAAATGTTTGTGATGTTTTAAACCAAATGACCACATTTTTCAATCACAAGTGTATCCAGTGCGCATACTATGTTTTGATAAAAAAACCTCAATTTATAAAATGTTTTAACCAAGTATGGAATCTAGATTTAATTATTGAACGTAAATCAACTCAAAATTACTCTATTTAATGTGATGAATATCGACTCAATATTTATAAAATAATACATACACATTAAAATAACATAGAAAATAAATCAAAGGAAACGGTAAATATTTGTGAGTTTTTAAATATATATTCACTGGGTATAAATGATGTATGATATTGTAATGCCCTGGGTCGTCCTAGATTATGTACATGTATGTTTGTTTACATTCTGTCTCGGCAATTTTCCCACGGTCTATTCATGATTTATTTACGTAAATCGGCATTGGCAAGCCTAAGAATTGCATGGCTCACGATCTTTAGTGTTTCATTAGTTGATCTGAATCGACTTATTACCTGTACTTTATGTTATAAACCCGAGATCTTCTATTATCACTTTTGTAAACAAACGTGTGTTTAATGAGTCGGCCATTGTTTTTACCGGATACGTAGTATTTTTGACCTAGTAAACGGATTCTTGGGTAGTTTATGTTGGAGCCATTTTGGCATCATTTCCTCGTCTATCGACCTCAACAGCTTATTTCTCCTGATCTACTCACTGGATATTGCTTAACATGTAAGGATTTATTTGTTTATTATTGTATTTCATGACTGTGTATTTGATTTATCGAGTTTTGTACAGTTTACTCTCGATTCATTTAGTTTCATACATTTTCGCGAGCATGTCTTCTGCTTTGGAGCGCGCAGTTTTATCTGTGCGCTGGATTGTGCGCTAGATGTGCGCAACGCTGTCATGTGCGCTTTTACGTTGTAAAGCGCACAAGATTTGATTTGCGCTCAGCTTAGCGCACATTGCGCGCAACGTAGCGCACACATTTTTTGGTGCACTATATAAGGACCGGTCAGCTCAGATTCTGGGACTCTGACTTTTTAGCTCGTAGGTGCAAGACTGATTTTCTTTATTTTTCTTTAACATTAATTCTATCAACTTAGGGTTATTTATTTAATTATTTAAGATACATTTGAATGATTTTAAGAGTTTTTATTAAAAGAAAGACTTGTTATTTAATTAACTGGAACGTTGGTGAAAATACTTAGAGATTTTATGGTGATGTTTTGCATGTGAATTAGTTGTATTTTAGACAGTATTGTTCTGACATTGGTGATTTATTACAGTTGATTTGAGAGTTCGTTATCATATTAAATGGTAGAGACTGGAATTTATACTTTGTCTTCATTTTACTTTATTTATTTTGAGTCCATTTGAGAGTCCATTTTATTTTATTGTATTTGTATTGTCCGTGCTGAAACGACACGCTACCACATATCTACAGTAGACAACACTGAGATACAGATAACCGCTAGCACGTGACATAATTTATGGTGGCAGCGGTGGGATCTTCGTCAATTACAGTAAAGATTCAGTGATCGACACCCGTCTCATGAACGAATTAAAATGTCAACTTCTGAACAGCAAGATACCGAAGGAGCAAGTTATACTTTGTCAAGCGGATGGAATAAACAGACCATAGAAGTTTCTTCGATAGACAGAAGCGAATATGAACAGAAGCTGGAGGATCAAGGCCCTAGTGTTAATATGGATTCACCAGATTGGATGAAAGATGCTGTAAGGAACATGGTTAGAATGCAGTCTCAAATGTCGCAGGCCCTGATTAGTGTTACGACACTACTTACTAATATATACAAAAAAGATCAAACTTTACAAAGTCCCAAAGAACCCGAGGCAGACAATAACTATAATCACCATAATGCAGATAGTCATCAGTCAAATCATGGAACCGCTTCAGGTAAGCAGTATAATACATGTACTATATTTTCAGATTCTGAACCTGAACAAAATCTTACGTATTCAAGATCTGTTCATCGAACACAGTCTAGGCGTAATAACAGGTATACTGCTGATATTAAGCTACCTGCCTTCACAGGCAAGGATGAGTGGAAAGTCTGGATCAACAGGTTCGAGGTCATAGCAGAACGCCAGAACTGGGATGACGAACAGATGCTAGATAATCTGCTTCCGAAACTACAGGGTAGTGCCGGAGAGTTTGTGTTCACACAGCTTAAACGTAACACCTTACGTGATTACAGGGACCTAGTAGGCGAACTTAACAGTAGGTATAGAGTAATAGAAACGCCGAGAACATTTGCGGCTAAGTTCAGCAAGAGAGACCAGAAAGCAAAGGAGACAGCTGAGGAATATGCAGCAGTATTGAAGTGTCTATATGACAAGGCGCACACCAGACGAGATAAAAGAACAAGGAAGGAAGATCTGGTACGCAGATTCTTGGATGGTCTGAAAGATGAGGAGGTGCGATGGGAGGTGGAGTACATTGTATGTAAAAGAACCAGAGAATATTGATGAAGCAGTGTACCATGTGGTGAATTATATTCAGACCAGAAGACGGCACTTGCACTCGGCGAACACTGTTAGAAGAACACAAAGTCAAGAATCACAGTCAGAGTATAGTGATGAGGATGAGGTAAGTTGCGAAGAAGAGTTTGATCACGCATACAGAGTACCGTCCAAGAAATATAAGGGAAAGACAAAGCAGGGAAATAAAGGTGCAGCATCACAGAAGGAGAGAACAGCGAAAGTGGTTGATACAGAAACAAGTTCTAGTGACACAACCAGTAGTGAGAATGAGATCTTGATACAGGTTCTTCAGAAATTGAATGAGCTAACCTCAGAAAAGCAGTCACCTCAGAGTATACAGAGCAGTCAAACCCCTCAGAAGAGAGTCATACGGTGTTATTCTTGCAACCAAGAAAACCACATAGCCAGGAACTGTCCCTTTAAGACACAAACACCAACCCAGTACAGCGAGGTGAGTAACAGCTCCAATGTACGGAGGGTCGCAATGCGTCCAGGAATGACACATACAGGTGCGTATCATGCAACACCAAGGGAGTCAATAGGGCTCGCCCAGAACCTCCCAGCAAGGGGACATGTAGTGCGACTTCCGCCTGAAATGGTGTCTGGAGGCCGAACAAGTGTGAACAATCAAGAAGCAACCACATACAGAGACTACAAGGACACTCCGAGATAGTCGATAGATACCGGAGCCCTTTGTGTTGTTGTACTGTTGTTGTTGTTGTTATATAATCCTAATGTAGTATGTGTTTTTATGAATTTTTATATTTAGATGCAGTGTTGTAGCTGTTGAGATGTGATGTGATAGCTGACAACTTTAGATGTGAAGCAGTATTTAATTTTATGGATAGTGCATGTCCAGCGGAGAATATTGTCCACACTTGTATTTTTTTTCATTTTTAACATTATAGAAGTGTCTTCTATAATGAGCTACTGTATTGTATTTTGCTTCAACTGATGATTGCTTCTGTTTATTACAGGAAGTGATATTGAAGTTGTATGCAGTACAGATTTGGTCAAGTATTGGAATGAGTGGAGATTGGTAGACCTATACAGATTTACATGTTTGTGTTGTTTGGTAGCAGAAGTGTCAAGTCCTGTGATGAAGGTAAGAAGAAGATGGAAGTCAGTGGGCAGAAGTGAAAGGAAACAGAACGGATTATATTTTGTTTGACTTGTTTTTGTTTTAGATGATGAGATGTGTAGGATTGACCTAGAGTAGGGTCGGGTGTGAGAGTAGATGACCAGTGAGGTGAAAGCTGAAGGTTGAGAATAGGAGAATGAGTTGAGAAGGTTTGAGTTTAACAGCTGACAGGAAGAGTTGATATGTTGTAGAAGTCTGTTGATTGATGATGCAGATTTGTGGACTTGATGGAATCTTCTGTTGTTATATATTTTTATGTATCTCGTTCTAGAAATCAGAGTACAGAGCAAGTACAGAACACGACAGTCGTTATCAGAAATCGTATGAGCATTTATTGCTTCAACTTTTGTATATTTTGTTTTATTTTATGTACTTTCAGTCTTGAGCAACTGATGTTGAGAGAACTGATTGATATGTCTTCAATTACTTTATACTATGGTACAATCAGTGGCTGATGTTTATTGTCATAGAGATGAGATCACTTAATGATAGAGAGACCACAGGAGTTGGGACAGGGCAGATAGCAGAGTAAAATAAGAGTAGAATAACAGCATAAGAGAGGATCCGCGAAGCAGCCATAGGAACTGAAGCAGCGATATGGACTGTGAAGCAGCGATATGAACTGTGAAGCAGTGACAGGAACTGTGAAGCAGCGAGAGGAACCTTAAACTTACTCGGAGAGAGGACAGATGATAAGACAGAAAAGCAGTCAAGACTGATAAGAAAATGATGTCCTTCCCTATTTGCTGTGTTAGTGGTTAAGTTTTTTTTAAGTTGTTGACAATTTTGAACTTAGTAGAAGTAAATTTTTGTTTCTCAGACCTTGATATTACTGGTTAATAGTTTTCTCATGGCTCGTTATACATGGAATCTAGGATTTTAGAGCTTTAAGTGAAGTTTCTATAGAGTAAATTTTTGTTGTTAGACTGTCAGGAATTGTTAGTATTTTTGGGTTTTGTCTTTATTAAGTAATGATCTACTGGATAATTGTCTGCCTTGTTAGGACATTTTTATGAGTTTAAGTACTGTTGAGTATTTATGCTTTTTAGGGATTATTAGCATTTCTTGTGTTGACAGATGACTGTAGTAAATGTCGATATTATTTATTAATTCAGGGAATGTCTACTTATCTGTTCCATGATGTTTTTGAAAGTAGGCTTGTGCTAGATATGGGTAATAATCCCTGTCCATTGGTTGCTGAACCGTTTTGCTAACCTGAGTCTGAGTTCATATGATATTTGAAAGTGATGTTCTCTAGTATGCATCTTATATTTGTTTATTTTGTTGTATGTTGTATGATGCATTTTTATGTTTAGTTGTAATAGAGGTACTGTAGTCCGGAGATCATCCTTAAGCCGCACTTGGTCGTGGGTAATTTTATAAAGGTGATGTGAACTTAGGATATTAAATGATCTTATCATTTTTATGATCTCAGAATATTGTTGTGTACATGATTAGACTGTTATGGTCGAGATGATCTCTTGTTATTGCTATTGTTATGTATGTTTTCGGAGTTGGTCCAGTCTGTCATAGGTGCTATTTAATACTGTGATTTTTGTATATAGATTTCAATTTTTGCTATGATATGAGATGTCAGTAATTATTTTTGTTATTAAGGTAGCATGACACGATGATGTTTAAGGTAGCATACCACTTTTTTTTCATTTTTGTCATATTTGAGATATAGGTGTCTATAGTTTTTCTTGTCATAGATTGTTTTTATTTTTGATTAAAGAGGGACCTTTAAGCTTTAAGGAGGGGGTAATGTAATGCCCTGGGTCGTCCTAGATTATGTACATGTATGTTTGTTTACATTCTGTCTCGGCAATTTTCCCACGGTCTATTCATGATTTATTTACGTAAATCGGCATTGGCAAGCCTAAGAATTGCATGGCTCACGATCTTTAGTGTTTCATTAGTTGATCTGAATCGACTTATTACCTGTACTTTATGTTATAAACCCGAGATCTTCTATTATCACTTTTGTAAACAAACGTGTGTTTAATGAGTCGGCCATTGTTTTTACCGGATACGTAGTATTTTTGACCTAGTAAATGGATTCTTGGGTAGTTTATGTTGGAGCCATTTTGGCATCATTTCCTCGTCTATCGACCTCAACAGCTTATTTCTCCTGATCTACTCACTGGATATTGCTTAACATGTAAGGATTTATTTGTTTATTATTGTATTTCATGACTGTGTATTTGATTTATCGAGTTTTGTACAGTTTACTCTCGATTCATTTAGTTTCATACATTTTCGCGAGCATGTCTTCTGCTTTGGAGCGCGCAGTTTTATCTGTGCGCTGGATTGTGCGCTAGATGTGCGCAACGCTGTCATGTGCGCTTTTACGTTGTAAAGCGCACAAGATTTGATTTGCGCTCAGCTTAGCGCACATTGCGCGCAACGTAGCGCACACATTTTTTGGTGCACTATATAAGGACCGGTCAGCTCAGATTCTGGGACTCTGACTTTTTAGCTCGTAGGTGCAAGACTGATTTTCTTTATTTTTCTTTAACATTAATTCTATCAACTTAGGGTTATTTATTTAATTATTTAAGATACATTTGAATGATTTTAAGAGTTTTTATTAAAAGAAAGACTTGTTATTTAATTAACTGGAACGTTGGTGAAAATACTTAGAGATTTTATGGTGATGTTTTGCATGTGAATTAGTTGTATTTTAGACAGTATTGTTCTGACATTGGTGATTTATTACAGTTGATTTGAGAGTTCGTTATCATATTAAATGGTAGAGACTGGAATTTATACTTTGTCTTCATTTTACTTTATTTATTTTGAGTCCATTTGAGAGTCCATTTTATTTTATTGTATTTGTATTGTCCGTGCTGAAACGACACGCTACCACATATCTACAGTAGACAACACTGAGATACAGATAACCGCTAGCACGTGACAATATGTTTTATATTGGTTTAGCGTCACCTTCTGTTGTAATCATTATAAAGTCACACATTTCAACTTCGTCAGCCCTTGATGGACTCTTCTTCAAATAATTGTTACAATCTAATCGTAATGGTGACTTTTGTGTACCGATTGAAACATCGGAAATGTCCAAAGCACTCCGAGAACGTCGTCTGTAATCGTCTGTGGAAATGTCCAAGGTACTCCGAGATTTTAGTGTATAATCATCAGTAATTCGCGACTTCCGGTAGAAATCAGTATCAGTAACATTGGAGAAATCGGAGATTCCTGAACCTCTGTGTGTACGGGCATCTTGACAACAAAATAACTTGGAAATCACTCGGAACACCTTTAATTGCCTGAAACATAAACAGTGATATGGTAAATTTTGGTATTTGAAGGACATTTGTCTTGGTGAATAAAATCAACACATATAACACTGAATAATACTGTATTGTTAATAAATATCAGTTTAATTCAACGCCAAATTGGAGACAAAGTTCAGAAAGTAAAAATGAAATTGCTATTATATTTGTATTGTGACATGCACTGATATGTAGTGGCAAAAACATTTGTGATACGTGAAATTGTTCATGACAAACCAGATTACCTCTTGGTGAAACCTCGCTTTGTGTTGTTTTACTGTACATAAAGTAATGATAAGTTAAACTATCAATCAACTACATGTAGTAATTTATAGTACCCATCTTTATATAAAACTGGTCATAAGTAAATTAATTAATTTTGTGGTTTCTGCTTTCTTTTAAATTTACATTGAGATTCGACATAACACCTAGAATGGGCCCTATATGTGCGAGTATTTACAAAATAACTCAATACAAACTGTTCAAATACGCAATTATCTAGATTTGAGCTCTGTTCAGGACAGTTAAAAATTAAAATGATCAACAACACATCACCATTATTAGATATCAGAAGTTAATCGGGATGCAAGACATCGAGGAAGCCATGGACACGCAGTGTGGGAAACATACGTGTCAAATCCGTTAGGGAGAATTTGTATTTAGTCTAAACAAATTATCTATGTCAGGCAATATAAACAAAGTGATTCGTACCTCAAGTATCTACAAACTCGTGTGCTAAATATTCCATATATAAGTGGATTAGCGGCACTATTTAACGGTGCTAAACTTTGTACAAATGTAGTTACAGCAACCATCTCTTGTGTTTTAGGCACATATCCCAGAAGACTACACAAGTTAAATACGAAATATGGACTCCAACAAATAACGAACGCTGAAAATAAAAACAGACACTCTATAATTAAACAGATCGATTATACAGGTATTTCATACATAATAAATTAATAACTTTATTGAAACAAATTTGGAGCTTCAGCGCTTATCATTAACAAACGCTAATACATATAGTCATAGAGTAGATTGAATTGTTTGAATGAGTTTTTGTTGCTATATACTCGTATGTATTATTTTTGATCAAATTATTTAGTATCATAAAAGTTGTAATTATATAAGAAGTATCAGGCGTACATTTTGTACCCATTAGCGTAAACGTTGCAAGGGAATATACTTACGACAAAAACTGCACATTGTTGTCATACTAGAAAGGAGTGTTCGTCTGAATGAATGAACCCGTAGAACAGATTTACAAACTTTTAATGAAATTAAAGTACGAGAAGCTAGTCACGACAAAATGGAAATATAACATGGTAAGTTTAACATGGTTAGTGTCAGTCTTTGTTTCAGGTTGATTGCCAATGTTAAATATGGAAACAATACTATTCTTACCTAGAACAATTGTGAATGTCATTTTAATTGTTCGTATTTTCGCCTGAGGAATTATGCCTTTGGAACTTCTACCGATATTTTGACTGCTTCTCTGACGTATTTGTTTAGGGGAACTTTTTGGTGTTACGGATAATTCTGAAAACACCAAATACGGAATTTACCTCTTACAATTATGTAGAATAATACACCGACAAGTCGAAGCTGTAGAGGAACATGTAAAACTTTTGAAGACTGTAATCTTCAGCAAGTACTATACAAATAGGTGCGACATTTTACACTTTACACTATAATAATATTTCCTGTTATAATAATGTTAATATTTTGGTGTTAATGGATACATACAGTCCATTCCTAATATTGATTACTGGCCGGATACTATATGAAACTTGCATCATATTTGACAATGGTTGACGTGGTTGCAAACTTCCGAAATATACTCATATCTTGGGTGGTATACCGTTTATCAAACATCGTGATATTTCCCTTGATATGTTGACACTAAGTTATAACATGCTCTTTCTATCATCAACCAGTTGCAGCGTAGTATTTTCCAAGATACCATGATCTGCCTTATGAGGCATTCACCAACCCATTAAATACGTTTTGCAGTGTGCATCCCTTAGTACTATTCATATAGCAAGAGACATGGTAACTAATTCAAGAACTGTAGATGTCATTGTTAGCACGCAACTACATGGGAAACTGCTGAATAATTCAACGTTTTGACAACCCCGTATGTACATACCTTGATTTGGGTCTTTAGGTGGGACCAGGAACTTTTTCTCGGCAGTATAAATCTGTTTAGGTTTAGCAGATGACAATAAATGACTGTTTTTCCAAATGATGACTATTATCAAAGTATAACAAGCTGTGATAATCAAAGCAGGCAGAATGAGAACGGCCGACATCACACATACAAAATATATCTGAAAATATACAATATATAAAGTTTTCAAAAAAAACCATGAAGCAGAATTAGATTGCAATTATCATTGTATCGTGGTCTTATAGATAAGCGTTCCGAAGATCAACAACATGGTGCCATTGTTCTATACTTTAAAATTTTATTATACGGGTAATGAAAACAGTCCCTTGCGAAATGACACAAACCAAACGAAGTTAGTGTAAAATACTGGTAATACAAAAGTAGTCAAGTTTGTAAACGAACTGCCTGCCAATTGATGTCATTCCAAATATAATTTTGTATTGCAGGGACGTCCCGAAATGTTTTATATCGATGTATATGTTTAATATTTGAAAATAGGTATAACATTTGTTTAGACTATGACTGATATATTTTAAATATGTAAAATGCAAAACAAGATGTAAGAGAATCTGGTAACGATGCAATGATACCACAACTGTGGTCCTGCATTGATACCGGTAGAAGAAGAATCGGACAGGGAATGCAGCACTCAATTAAACCAGCAGAGCAAGCATAGAAAACATAAACAACATCACATACAACAAATACACGGAACAATGCTCATATGGGAAGCCCATGTCCCGCTGTATAACCTAGGTTCACAACGATATGCCATAAACGGGCCACCAAGCGGCCGAATGCGGCATTAATGCGACTTGAACTAATCACCCAAGTCACAGCTGAAATTAAAGGGATAACCTAGTTTCCAAAAACGTTCCCAAGTGATAAAATGACTTTACCAAGTTACAAAACCCCATATCACAAAATCCAGCGACAAAACAATGCCCTCATTGACACTGTGTATTCTGTTATTTTGTGTATCCACACGTCTTTATTTGTTGTCTTATTGCGTTTAATGATAATAAGTCGGATTAACTAAACGTTATAAGGATGACCATGAAAAGTGGTTAAAGTAAAAGCGAATCACTGGAATACATACCAACACGTTAACGGTTTACTCGCCGAAATCTAATGGACAGCTCTAAGACTGGATTGATAACTAACTACCAGGAGAATGTGCATATATATTGCCTTAACACTGAGCAGTAAAGTAACCTTGTTTATTGAGACTTAAAATGTGCACCTAAATGGTGTATTGATGTAAGAATGTTCAATAAAACAACACTATCATCTACACCATTTAACATACAAGAGCATTTCCAATGAAAACAGAAATAGCCTCCACAAAGACAATTAGTAAAATGTTGATATATGCTAACTGTTTACTAATGAAGTTTAACTTGTGCAGTTGTCGACGGTCGTAATTGAAGTTTGTCTTTTGTTTTGTATTGATTCTTTGGACAATTTGGAATCAGTGTAGACATAATATATGACGTGCAAAACATGTACAAATTTCCATTTCACAGTAAAACGCCTCCATAGACCCATCTGGTAAAGTTTCATTTAATTGAAAACGTTAAAAATCCCATCATTTACCAAGACGGGACTGTAAGTTCTGTTGGCGAACTAAAGAGAAAACTAATTAAAATAGACATGCTTAGTTTGTTATATTGTTTTCTATTATTCTATATATTTGTCAAATGCTATAATAGGCGGTCTACATTATGTTGTAAGATTGTGCCTGCGAAGAATCTGTTTTTTTTACCAGAAATTACAAAGATTGGCGTAGTACAATGGAGGTAATATCCCTGCAGTAATTACCATCTATATAAAATTCAACCCATATTGCCAACATGCGTAGCGCATCTTAACAAATTGTACAAATCACAACACTCAAATAAAGCTGGAGTAGTTGGTATATCAATAAAACAGGTGACTATAATGGACATCGGAGAAGAATTCGATTGATTTTTCGATTTGTATCAAGTGCTTATTTGAAACATTTTTATCAACAAAAGCTGCAATGCTTTATTTGGTTTCGCCAGGCTTTTGAATTGTGTCTTTTGTTTATGTGTGGGCATTGCTCAGTGTAGTTATGCTGTGGTGTTACAGATTTCTGTGCTCGGCTGGTTATGTTGGGTGCTGCCTTCATTGTCCCATTTCCTTATACATTGTTGTATTTGTAGCATATGTGTGGGAACCTATGCTGGTTTGCAGTCTTGTGTTTGGTCACTGATTCTGATTATTACGACAACACAACAAATATTATTAAGATCACTTATTACATACATTGTATATTTCTAGTACACAAAAACAATTACAAATCGGACAGGGAAGACAGCATCCCACAGAAACAGAAAAGCACGAAAGGCTTCATGGTATACTTCAGCACACAAACATACAATAACAAATCGAGCAAGGAAGCCCGAGCACAAACACTTGAACAGCTCCAAAACATGACCACGCATTCCGACCACCTGCTGCTTGAGACAATCGAACACACCCGGAGCAATAGCAAGCAAGTTGACAAACACACATCACAGGAACAGCAAACAAAACAACACTGTCGAAGATACAGGGTGTATTTGAATATGCCCTTTTTGGAGGTTCAAACAAAGCAGTCGTACATACTGAACATCAAACTTGTAGAAGGGCACATACACATTAGTTATAATTTTACAAAACGGCACATTTAGGACTTATGGTTTAATTGAAAATGGTTAACCTTGACGCATGCGCTAATAATCTCTACCTAGTAAATGTTTGATACAACCAATGTTTTCTCTATTTTGTGACATTATGGAAACTAAACACACAAGGGAAATATATTAACTGACACTTACCAGCCATACATACTGTGAATTTGTTGGAAACGACATCCAACATTCATATGTTCCATCTTCAACACCAGATACAAATATAAGAGGTGATGAAAACAAAGCTGATAATCCCCAGGCTACACCTACATATACCTTACACCGAGTCCCTGAAAATAAAAATGCAAAAGTCACATCTGGAAACAAAACATTATTTTGTCCTTAATGTTCAGCAATTTGATTTGATGAATACAAAACATTTGACTGCAGAAATACAGAATGAAATAGAATTATGGATGTGTAAATCAAGTAGACAC
This sequence comes from Spisula subtruncata, assembly GCA_963678985.1. Classification (NCBI taxonomy): domain Eukaryota; kingdom Metazoa; phylum Mollusca; class Bivalvia; order Venerida; family Mactridae; genus Spisula; species Spisula subtruncata. Next base: position 24,902,226 of record OY787678.1, on the reverse strand, counting down.
GACAAGACTGATTGATTGAATGCATATTTTGTGCAAAATATAAAGCACATTTAATAAGTTATATTTTAATTCTATTCAAGTTGACATTGGCGTATTGGTACCCAGATGCAGCAATGAGAGTTTTGTGATTTATTTGTTCAATGACGCAACATCGCTGCTTTCGTACTTTTTTCGAATAAATATGCAGTTGGGTGTGCTCATTGCGTACGCATCCGATTGTACGTGCTACTTATAGGTTATGTGGTGCTTTGGAAACCCATAACGCTATTTTGAACGAGTGAAGGTAGGGCAGCCGAATCACTCATCACACCTAGCATCACACCTGTGTCTCTGCATTGATGTTTAGTCTGCGCTTGTTCGGCACTTTATCATAATACTAAAAGACAGCGTTATTGGTACACTTAAATATATTATTATTGTGCTTTGGATTCGGAGGGCACAATATTGAAGAAATAAATATATAATTTATGTAGTTTGAAGGTTCGGTGTACACAAACATTAGCAAAATTATATCTACTTACACGTTGTTGAGAAATTTAAGGGTCTTGCAATGGCGTCGTAACGATCGATACTTAATGCAACGAGCATATATGTAGATGCATACACCACACATGCCTGAAAAAAAAACATAAAACGATTTTCTCTTTGGTTGTGACCATTTATTTCAAATATGAGTATCTGAACTTCGAGTGAGATTTTTGGTCCGATGGAACAAAATATTTAATTCTTTATATGTTTATACTATCAAATGCACATAAAATTAGTGCCATCCAAGTTCCCATGACCTTAAAATATTGCTGCACATGAATAGTCCATCAAGTAGAATTTTATAAACAGGACCGAGACGACGCTCATCTAAAAATATGGCGTATCTGGGAAACAATGTGGTTAAATACATAAGCTTCTTGTGATATACATACATATAGCATAGATCCAAGAAGTTATTATTCTTAGAATGATATGTTATTAGACAAAATATCAAGCTAAACATTTATCTTTTTAGTAAAATAATCGTCGTTAATAAATTTAGAGCGCCGCGTCGGGTGGCGAACCTGTCGTTCAAATGTAATAAAAATAGAATATCTGCTACCTCGATATTTACAACGAATATTATACACAAATAGTTCATTTTTGTGTCATTTAGTCGTATTTTCTAGACCAAACGATATGAAACTGAATATAAATACCGGTATGTATATCGCAGCATGAATGCCGCAGTGCAATGTATAGTTATAGCATTTACCTGGGCAAACTTGAGGAATTTACACATGATGTCTCCGGCATACCATTTGACTGTAATCTTCCATACTAGATCCCCTAACACATGAACCAATCCCACTGATAAATCTGAAATAATAAGGCATGATATCATTAAACATAATGTGGTAAACCTACGTTTCACTTTACACAATGTGCAGCCTGGTGACAATAACAATAACTGAATCAATCAGATTATATCGCAAGTAACACACGGCACGATGTCACTTTTTGCTTCCTCTTTTCGTGGTCCGTTATTTATATTGTTGTGGTGGAGACAGACGATTTGTGTGCTATCATCTGGGTATTATGAAGCATTTTGTATTATTGTCACTCAGAGAAATAAATTCATAAGAATGCAGCGTGTGCACAAGCTCGAAATTTGACATTCAAGTCCCAACTTAATTAGTATAATTGTACAATAAGTACATGTATTTATTATAGGGAAACAATCATTCTCCAATAGTTCCGTCGAGTCAGCTATTTTCCTCTGTTCAGTAGATGTTACAGTTCGAATGGAAGAATATCTTTAGCGCGAATAGGACAGTTTAATGATTTCAAATTTCCATCAGCGAACCTAGTACATGTATTCGAAGATTTCATGCCAGCGAGTTTCGGCATATATTTGTGAAACTATGTGATCCTGCTCTTTTACAGCGTGGACTTTGGGGAAAAGATCAAGTAGAAGCTAAGCTTCATTTACTTTTGGTCAAGGTTTTTGGCATATCTTTGTGAAACTAGACTATCCAGCTCTTTTACAGCGGGGATATGTACTTTTCATTTTTTTTGTCGTTAGGTTATGTGTGGGCACTGTTCGGTGTAATTGTGTTATATGATGTTGTTAATGTTATATGTGCTCGTCTCGTAAGGTTCAGTGCTAACTTCCCTGTCCGAATAACTATTTTCATGCCGACGAGTAAGTTGTCAAATATCTAGAAGGCTAGTTTCATATACCTTATCAGGAAGGTTGTTTCTTAACAGCTAATGCTAAAAAGTATACGGTTTTTAAACATATATAAATACTTATCAGAAGGCAGTTTTTAAATTAATGAAACTAATACTAAGAAAACGAACAATTTCAAATACCTGTCACTTGTTACTATTGCTAGCAAACAGCAAATAGATTCCTCCAGTTAGTGTTGTACTGTGTTATATCCAAGCACAGTCTTTCATTTACAACTACATGTAGCGCATAGCGCAAGTCCTGGTTTATAAATGTGCAATGACAACTAGAAAATGAATGCTATATGTGACCTACCTGCGAGAGCAAGGTGCATGATAAAGAAATGCATCCTGGAATGACGACGTCTGGACAATCCTACAGCAAGTAATACAATTGAGTTTCCAACAACGATACATATCAACAATACTGTAAGAAACGCTACCTCTTCTTTCTGAAACAAAAACATGTTCTTCTTATTTCTGATTGAAGTATATTGGTAATAAATAAGGTGAATTCTATTTTTAGACATGCGTCCGTTGAACCGACTTTACGTTAATTGCCCGATCATTGAGGACTAAGCTGGCTGTTACAATAAGCACCAGTGGCATTTGCGCATTTTCTATTGATCCAATATTTGCACATGGGTAAAGTAGAACCTGTTGGTTAGCTTTGCTAAGAGAAAATAATCAGTATCCGGACGATGATTATTTCCTTCCAATGTGCGAGAATGAATCAGAATTTCAAGACAAAAACACTGGCAAAGAATTTATCCCGTCGAGATTTCGTTGGTAATTATAGTACCAATGACCTCAACTTTTTTGTCCGTCCGTTGTCCATGGGAATACGTATCGGAAAAATACAGAGAAGCTTAACAGTCACAAACTTTTAGTCGAGTTTACACAGAATATCCCTCAAGAAACCGTGTTCGTTAAACTTCATCCATTTTATAGGCATTTTATAGGTATTTCATGCAAAACCCTTTAACCTGCAAGTATAACATAATTATTAATTGATCAAGTGTGCATACATGTTCTTACGACATCGACCTTTGTTTCTGTATGTAGCATTATGTTAAGTTCATGACTGTTTTCTTACGTTATCAGCTAGTACAACAGTAAAATGTTATTTTCATAGATATTTTACCTTTTTTTCGTGACATAATTAATCAAACGATTGGTTTATTGTGCTAGAGATAAATGATGTTGCTAACAAATAATAAATTCACACACTATGTCCCGCTAAATATAAAAAACATTACATCTACTACTAGTATGATTTACCAACGGGGTACCTACCCTTGACCCTAACCTGACCATAACATCAAGATGCACTACTAAGCACGATCAAAAGATAACAGTCATCATGTTGTTGAGTGAAAAATGCATCAGTCAGGGACTTTAATTCAATATACCTAACATTTCAATTGACCATAGTATTTTACATAAAATTAATTTGCACCAAGCCGTCAATTTGCCGTACAGTTTAATTGTATGCAATGAACACATCTAATCAAACAGTCGTCGGCAGTTGTATTTAGTTAATTCATTATTCCTGAACCCTTAATCGTTTTGAAGGCAATATATAGTGGAATACATTGATGTTGAATGTTGCAAATACATTTTCCATTTAAATATTAATGCGGGTTCGTGTTTTATAAGTCGCAATTAAAATTGTTAACGTATATTTCAGTCATTCTATCTTGCTATCGAATTTTTGCCTGCGGATAAAATGACATCTCGATACTTTTAATCTTGCTTCTTTTCTCTCCTTCAAATATTGTATACAATGGCCATTAACGCCGCACAGTGTTCAATCTACTACAAGCCGAGACGTGATGGGTAAAGATAGGAGGGGCTCTTTGTTGCAATTAAAATACATGCGGCAATAAAACTAAAAGACATTTAGAAATCAATTTAGTGTCTGGGAAACGAGGAACGATCAATATGATTGATGCCTTCCTTGTTTAATAAACCCGTCCATATCAAACAGGGGAACAGAATGAAAAAGTTATATAACCAGTTGATAAATACACAATGTCATATATCTAACAGGAGAGAAAGAGAAACTACGGCGTACACAAGGTTTCTGTGTTAAGTGTCTGATTTGACAATCAAATACTCCGAGGTAATTATATACAAGTTGCACATATATGTAAATACGTGTACAGTGATGTATCTTAAATGAACAGCAAATGTTAAGTCGCCACACTTTGTGTATCGTTTTCCACAATATCTTCGCGATGGCATTAACCACGTCCCAATCTGCCATGTATCATCAAGATATAGACAGCATTCCCGTGAGTGTTTAAGAGTCCATCAACTACGACAAAAGTCAGCAACGAAGGTATTTCCTTTAGCATGTTTTGACCGTTATTACACACTGATTGTTCTGTATTTGGACTTTGATGCTAGGATGACACAGCCTAACATTGTATAACATTGAATGTATGTTTTCCAGTAATAAGAATACATTGTTTAATGCTCCCATCTAAATACTATTTACCTTTCCCTTAACAAGTGGAGTATTTATCACACTCGCATCATTACATGCAGTATAAATATAATTAAAGTTCGTATCCTGTTTTTTTTCTCTAAATTTCTTTTACCCATTCTCAACAAGGAACAAGTAATGGTTGAATAATTATATAGATCGTCGCTTAAATTTTGCTTCTTTAGCAAATTATTTGATCAAAACTATTCCAATTCATTCAAATAAACATTCCATTTAATTAGGCATATTCGTCGTTGATATTTTGTATTCGATATTTCTACAAGAATCTGGCGCTTTATTACTTTCAGTACATGTACATTGCAAGTCTCATAGCAACGTGCACATGTAAAAGGATGCACTTGGTTAGTACGTTATTTTTAACCACTAATTCTATTCGTTAGGCTTGTAACACACTTACTTGAATGGTGACACACAGACGACGACACCAAACACAAAAGTTTAATAGTCTTAATCCATATGCCGCAAGTGACAAATTTCCTAAACAACAGAAAGGTTTCCTTAACGACCCTTCTTCCTGAATAAAGGAATAAATCATTTATCTCAGTTTACCATCTGAAAATCTTTTTACAGAAAAGCTGTATAGAATTGTTCGACATTTGCATGTACAAGAAGAATGACAATATTTGAGAAAAAGACCACGCATATGCTATTTATTTAACATCGTAAAGGTCGTTTGACATTTGCAATCATTTCCGAATCACGTTTAACTTTTTTGTGAAAGATGAAATGGGAATGTGTTAGCCGTAATTCAAACAGTCATGTGTTGTTCACAGTTCCATTTAGTGCACATGATATACGTTGACTGACTGTACTAGTAATATAAGTTACCCATTTTCGTGGGCTGTTTTCAGCAGTTCAGTCGTTCAACCCTTTGACATGTTACCTACCCGGATTAATAGAATACCTTTGGAAACCGGATTTCCTGTGGGTGTAGCAACCAGCATATGAATAGACACTGTCCTCACATGTACCAATTTACAGCTTGATGCAGTGGAGCATGTCGTTTATTCTTTCTCAGACGGGGTGGAACCTGGGACCTCTCGATCCCCAACTGTGCATCCTACTTCTAGGTCACCTCTATAATCTGAGTTAGACGCTTTTTATGCAACCCGCGCACATTTATCTTACACTCCCATTGTCGTATTATACTTGTTTGTGCAAACATAAATACCCGCAGAAATAATGTCATCTCGATAATAGGCTTGTTATTGTAAGTCGATAACCAACTAATTATGTTACAGTTTAACGACCGATGTCTGTAGATGTACATGTATATATGGAACAGATCTTGTCTCTCATTCTATCAATTCATTTTATTACAAATGCCAGAAGAAATTGATGGAATAATTTCATTAAACAATGGTGTATATAGATCTATCAAACGACTACTTTAGCTTTTATGTTACATCAAGTGGTAGGAAAACCAAATGTACCATTAACCATGCGCTGTGTGTGACAGTTCGTACAACTGTTATAATTGACTTGATAATATAAACTTTAGATACAATAATAATATGCATCAATAACTTATTTTATAACGAATGCATCGTGCTTACTTTGATAACTCACGAGAGACTGCTAAAGTTATCCACTGTCATTTGAAAATGCATTTATCTTAATTCATTTTGTCGACAATTTCGAGGATTGTCATATCGGAGAGAAACCAACCGTTTGAGAGATGTTTATTAAGGACGTTGAGAGCGGTAAAGAGAAAACTTAACGGTTCTCGAGTTCAGTGTGTTTACATAAGCAGAAACTTCATAATATTTTAAACACAACAATTGTTGATGAAGAAATACATCAGTATTGGCAATACGTCCACCGCTAAAATATAATTTGTTCTAAAACTAACAAAACCATCACAATGGAAAAAGTTTACAACCCATGAGTTGGCAAACATAATTGTATGATCAGACAATGCAATTATATATAATGTACCTAAATGTGTTGGGCGGTGCCCAATATTGAAGTTTTCCGTTTGTTCATTATGGTTTGATTGGCACCAACTGATTGTTTTATACTTGGCTGGTATATTTAAGTTCCGTTAATGAGGTCAGACAAAACAGTAATAGCGAATTGGTCTAAATTTAAACACACGTAATAGCGAACTGTTTTAATTTGACTTTTATTATATTTAATCAAGGACAGCAACATAGTAACTGGGCCAAGATCATTAATCTTTACGAGTACTTCCTTGTTTAATTCATGGTTTCCTGATTGTAACCTATCAATTATAAATATATATACTGTTTGCATTTCCTGTTATGCTTTCAAGGTCATCCAAAAATGTTTTATCTGCATATGTGTTTAGTTTATACACCTTAAAAATATTTTGTTTATTTCAGTTTTACTGACTGCATTGTGCCCTTATCATTATTGTGCTTTCAATGTCACCAACAGCGTTTTATCTTCTGTTTATAGACTATACACATCGAACAATTGCTTTGGATTGGGGCGCTATGTCGCATCTTCGCTGCCTTTCATTCGTCCACTTGGGATAATCGTATTTTGTTTTTTCCTTGTGAAATTTGGTGTTTGCATTATTCCATGTTGTTGTGTTGTGAAACTACTGTTTTCTGTGTTCGGCTGATTATACTGAGTGCTGCCTTAATTCCCTATTCGATTTCCTCATTCCTTTTTTGTTATTGTCTGACCAGATTAATTTAAGACTGGGCGAAGTAACATTATATTTCTTGTGCTGGCATGTTTACTGTCACCCGTAAAGCTGTGTAACTTTATTGTTTAGCTTAATAACCAGAAACATATTTCGTCGACAATGTATTTGTGGCAGTTGACAGAAAACATAAGTTAATTGTTCAAGATTAATTTACATTTTGAATGAATTGTTATAGATACGAGTGTACTTACAAGTTACTATCAATTTATTAGTGTACATTCAGCAGCAGCAGTCGAATTCATGGTACATGTTTAACTTCCTAAATTGTATGTGTTAAAGAAGATTTTCATTGTTTCGAAGTACTTCATTCGTGCAATCAGTTAATTAAATGAATTATTATGTGGGTTAAACATGCCGGCATATTTGTTTTGCAAGAAGCAGTCCGCAAAAAGTACTGTCAAAAAGTGACATCACCCTCTGGCAGGAAACAATGTTCAGTCACGTGATGTGTTGATCGTAATTGTAAGAATACTACATGTTTGTCTATGAAAAATTAACATTACGAAGAAAGTAAGGGGTAATAAAATATTTTAATAAACGAGTTATGAAAACATGTATTATGTGAGCCTCAGGCTTCCAATAACAATTGCAATGAATTGACAACGAGTGTCACATTATTTTTATCACATTACCCCGATAACACCAATAACACACAAATACGAATATTGCAGGTCGTTATGTCGTCTAACTGGGTCAACATCTATAACAATTCGCCAAAGGTAGAGTTATGATCCTTGCAATTTTGAGTAATTGCAAGAAACTCTCTAATATGATAGTTCTAAATATTGACAGAACGACACAAGGTTGAGTTACAGTTCTTGAGCACTGAATATTGAAGTGGTTCGACTTAAAACGTGGCACTGAAAATATCGAGTCGGCTACACATCAATCATAAAGATAATTGTAAATAGCGAAAATTATCCAAAAAAATCTCCAACGATTTGATCACATTTGCAAAATTATATGCACCTTCTGTATCATTACAGGGTTTCTTAGGAACGCGTTGATTTACACTTGCTCTACATGCTCGAAAAGGTTAAGTGATATCACAATGGCACTTTTCTCATTTCTTAGTAAATAATATTTAAAACCACTGCTTTTATAGTCACATAATTACTCTTCCCTAGACATTTTGTATTGTAACGTTATGTCATTTATAGTCTTATCATTTCGAAAAGCAAATTATTCTGTAATTTGAAAATGCTTGTTTACCGCTAGATAGATATTATTCTGAATCAAATTTCAAAATGCATTATAATTTTAATGTATTATGAAATAAAAGACAAATGCATTTTTAGGTAGATGACATTTTCTAAGTTCCTCTTGTACGTTTGGTGAAATACGGCATTTTATATGTACTTGTTATATAACAGGATACCCGTCTAAAATTTATATGGACTCGCATATTTATCATACGATGTTGGTTTAGTTTCTAGAAGTCTACGTCACTGAATATGCGTATTTGATGAATTTGTACGCGCTAGAACTAAAATTGGTTGATGTCGCGCATTCTGTCAACATACTTTTTTCCTTATTTATTGGCGTACGTGAACATATGCCAACTTCAATGTTTAATTGTTAACGTGCTGGTATAGCTTGGCTATTTTGACCTGAGCCTGACCTTTATACAAGAATATATTACAAGGTTCTAGTTTTGAATATATCAATTTCCTCAAGCAAATCGTGCAATATCTGTATTCCAGATTTGTGTTTATATTACATCTCGAGCATCTTCGTGATACTCCCCGATTATGAAAGCATACACTCGTAGGTAATATATCAACTATTAAATAATGCTTATTAATATAAAATTATGCCATATGACCCGACCATTCTCTAAGTACACATTTTGCCTAGACGGTGCCGTTCCAAAATGAACGGGCATACAAATGTATTTGTGCAAAGTTGTTAACCACCTAGCTTCATTATATCATATATCGGAGTTGTAATATAGGGCAATTTATGAGACTATCAATGTGATGCATTAGCAAGTTAACATCCGGATTATTGTTGTGTTGTAGATGTGAACATAACGTGTCAAGTTGTGGATCAGCCGGTAATTACTCTTCTGATTTCCTTAGAGACTAATACAATACTTAGATTGCTTTTGTAATGAGATAAAATGTCTGACAATGTTGTCCTAATGTGATCTATTTGTCAAACAATACGACACTTTTGTTACTGGATAATCATAATGTTTATAGTCGTATGTGTGTTATCAACGTGTCTCCTGCTCTATTAACATATTTGTAATAACTGTAGCCAGCTTGCAGATAGAACATAAATATGAAATTCCGTTTGAGAATGCGTTCTTACCCACTGACCTCCCAAGATAACTTTCTGTGTCTTGTGTTAGGCTACGATACGTATTATGTTCGTGTACGATTGATATCAAACAAGTCTTTTCATCTACTTGGCTGAGTTTTTTTAATGTTATAGTGTACTCCAAGTAGATAAAGCCGCCAGTGATATTAGTAACTGTCGGCACCAAGGCGACAAAAGTTAAACCGTACTGTTGCACTTTATTTCTCGGCAATAAGTAATGTAGTATTATAGCTCTATGGAATTTGGCGGATAAATAAATTGAGGTCAATAGTACTACTGCCACCTGGATATCGGCGGGCTTTATTCATTGTCAGTGCATATATTTGTTTGTCTTTTCTGTTGACCAAAGTCTGATACATTATCGTGAATTATCGTGAAGAAAATGATCAGTCTGATCTATAGAAAGGTATAAGACATCGATAGTGTCACACAGTTCAATACACTCGGTCGAATATAGCTGGAATGAAGATATACATGATATTCAAGGAATATCATACCGACCTACCATAAAGTGACGCCCAATGAAGTTAATATTCAGGGCGCGCATTGGTGTTTACATTTGGACGAACTTTGTTTCCTCCAATACATTAGAAAAACTATTATTTTCCTAATTTCATTGTTTCTCCATAGGTAAAATAATATCAAATCTTCAGTTTTCTCACGTTTTGAAAATTCCAGACAAAGGCCTTTGATGGAACTAAAAACATTTATAGACGATTTTTAAAAGCAATATTAATTTCCTCTTGGTCATTCGACAAACATCTTTCCTTATTGCTTTGAAATGATCTATTTTTCACACTTTTTTATCAATGGCGGATACATGTTTCGGGCTGTAAAATATGTTTATCTGGGCTGAGAGTGAGCATGCCACACACACTCATTATCTATCGTATCAGAATATTCACTGATAGAATGAGTACACAAGCGAGGCAATGACGATTATTATGATCATCACGGCACACGTCCCACATATTCATTACTTGGTAAACAACAGATTCAAACCAATTATATTTATTACCAGTGTTATTTTATTTGTGAACCTTTTGCATGTGCACATTTCTATACACGATATTCGGCTACTATGGAAATGCAATAGTCAGTGTAATTTGTGCATCTTAATTGATTTCGTATGCGCTTGCTTTTAATTGTTTTATTGTGCAGTATGTCCGATTTGTATGTACATGGTATTTATTTTCGTGTTCACCATACACTTATTGGCATTTTGTACTTTTCAGTTGGAATAATAAAACAAAGTTACTAATAAGCTAAACGTTTGTTGTTGTTGGATTATATAGAATAGAAGATTGAAGCAAGGTCGGTGAACTTATTATCGGAACAATGATCTCCTAAAATAGTCAATTAGAACATACAAGTAGTTCTTTGCGTGTCATTCACACGTTGCCGATGGGTCAGTCAATATAAATATAAGAAATGTCACGAACAACGACATGATGTTTATGTATACCACTATGTAACTGTAAACATGTCATGGTTGGGCACTGCTCCGTTGAACTGTGTTATGTTGTATCCTTATTGTATTGTTTTCTGTGTTCGGTTGGTTAAGTTGAGTGTTGCCTTCACTGTCCGATTTCCTCATTTCATATTCCATTGTACATGTATATGTTATTATGTGTTGTATGCAGTGTTGGGCGGTAAATACCGGGGCGGTATTTACCGGGCGGGAAATACCGGGAAATACCGTCCTGTCCAATACTCCCAAAGTGTCCAATACCGGAAAATACCGGGAAATACTGGGAAATACTGGTCAATTGAATGATCAATTGAGAACTTTTTGTGTACTGGTTTACTTAAATGACTATTAAGCATTTGAACTCTCAGGGTTTCACATGCAGTTCTCTACTATTCAGTTCTATATCATTAAATAGACCCTCAATTTATTTGAGAGTATGATCTACAAGTGGTCAATTCATTTTCAAAGTGGTCAAATGAACTGGTCGATTCAATTTCAATGTGGAAAATACTGGTCGATTCACTCAATTGAATGATCAATTGAGAATTTTCTGTGTACTGGCTAATTTAAATGCCTATTAAGCATTTGAACTATCAGGTTTTCACATGCAGTTCTCTATTATTCAGTTCTATATCATTCCATAGATCCTCAATTTATTTGAGAGTATGATCTACAAGTGGTCAATTCATTTTCAAAGTGGTCAAATGGATTGGTTGATTCAATTTCAATGTGAAAACAATATATGAAACACAATCATTTTTCAGTCTCTTAAGTTTTAATTTAAACATATTGCTCAAATAACTTGTTACAAGCTCAATTAAAATATTTAGTAATATACTCATTTCAATAATGAAAGCTAATTTTAGTTATAATGTTAAATACTAGAAAGTGCAGTTATAAATATTGATGATCATTTAGGCTTGTATAAATTTGCAAATTTGAATAAAGCAAATTTAGTAGATCATGTCAACTAAGTGTGAAACTAACAACTAACAGATTATGCAATATTATGTCATTTTCCTGCAATTAACAAAGGATTAGCCTGGAGAGTGTTAACACCACTGGAGATAACCCAGCAATACAAAATAAAGATGTTGTATGGATGATTTTCTACACTATATAAAGTGCAAGAGTTTCAAGTGTTGCATTAAATACCTGAGAACTTATATGAAAAATTAGAGATTAAAATCAATAATAACAGAAAATATATTAAGTATGTTATCAGTGATAAGTTGATAACCTTTACAAATGTATGTACATACTATAGTGTGTTATTAAAATGGAAGCATAATTTCATATGACCAAATCAATCGACCACTTGTATTGTCCAATTGACCAGTATTTCCCAGTATTTCCCAGTATTTCCCAGTATTTCCCGGTATTTCCTAGTATTTCCCGGTATTTCCCGGTATTTCCCGCCGTCCTGTCCGTTACTCAATCGACCGTCCGTTATGCCAACACTGGTTGTATGGGCCAACTAATTCCTGTTTTTTGGTTGTAATTTGGTCTAACTTGCCACGTACGTGTACCTTAGTCAATCCAGTAGGTATTGCTGATTAGATAAAGACCAATGATGCCTTGTTTCTGGTAGTTTTATATATTGTAATGCTTATTTTGCATTTTAGAGGTTTCGTGTCCAATGTGAGTGTCTGAGTATTGTGAGTTTCATGTTGAATTACACGCAACCTCTGTCTCCGAAACCAGCAGTGCAATGGCCCTGGGAATTTCGAATAAATTGTTAATATCTATTACCTATGTAATTGTTAAAACTTTATACAAAACACATGCGCAGCTGTTGAATTTAGAATTGGATCATATTCACGTTAACCTATATTATATTAATGATGTTGGAAACTATTCATAACACCCACTCAAATATCATAAATAACTGATACGTACTTTTAATTAAATGAACGATTTGATGTAAAGAACAAGAGCAAATATGTGTTTTATCTCACCTATATTTATCTGGACATAACAGGTTGATAGAACATGCCAAAAGACAATTGTAAGGAAAAAACTATATTGTCAGACATTCGAGATCTGATGGTTTTTTCCTTTTTATCGGAAATCAACTTTTTTACTTGTCTACTTGTCAGCAATAATCGGATGTGCTTGCCCGAAACGTTCCTTCTAAAGGTTTTCATCAGAAGCAATAATAATGTTTTTTCTCTATAAAACAGTTGATCGCAAAAACTTCTATCAGTGGGTTTGAAAAACAAATACTTTTTCCACTCAACTAATTGTTCGGAAAGGTTGAAACGATATTATCAAAAAAGTGATAGTATATAAGTCATGCAATATGATGATTTCTTTATAATATAGTATAGTATATATAACATTAGAAAACCCATATGGAAGCTTATAAAGCTATAATTAACTTACTAACGGATACATAATTTGTTACTTTCATGCAATTGAAATAATTAAAATATTAAAATTTCTATCTATAATAACAATACTTAAATTATGGTCAAAGGCATTTCGCATGCCGATTATACCAACAAAACTGTAAACTTAGAAAAAATGGCTTTGAACTATTACATATTAATATTTAACCATAACTGTACATTGTATCTAATAAAATACTGTTCGTATTGGGGGCTTTTTTCTGAATGGCAATGTAACTCTCTAAGGGGAGTAGCGTTGACTCATTCAATAGCTATTCACAATGTTAATTTACCAGAGAAAACGGACTAGGCCGATGTTTCATTAAGGATGAATTAACATTATATGTGTTTTACAAGCAAACTCTCTATGAGGTTATCGATAATTACTGTCTTTCACTTCCCAATTGTTATTGTGCCATAATAAGTCTGCCTTGATGGTTTTTAACACAACTCTCTCTGGGACCGTCTTTTATTATTACTTTACCTCTTCTAGAAGGTTAGCAAATTATAACGCCATATACATCGAGCACATTATCGCCTGACGAAACACGTGGCGTACCGAACACTGTTCATCAATGGTATCGTATATATATCTGTACACGGTCAAAATTACTGATTAGTTCAACATAAAAGAAAACACAATGTTAAAGGGACAAAACTCCAGTTGGTAAATTGCAAAAATAATAAAAAAGCTCACTTAAAAATCGCATGTTATGGCTTGACCGATCTTATAAATGTATATACGAATCTGGACATATTCATGCAGAATAAAAATTATCGCATAACGTCGGTTTATTATTCTTGAAAAATATATTGCGTGACTAATGCAGTTACAACGCGTAGTACATGTAGTGTATAAATACCGAGAAAAGACGCGAAAACGTTTACTAGTATACTCAGTATGTTAAGTATGGGGATAATGGTGTGGAAAGATTGTCAAACTTTATTTCAAGAGACAACCTATTATCTGGCATTGAGCGTGACCACGTGTTTCAACGTCCACTCGAGTGTAGTACCGTGCAATTATTACAAGTACAAGTATCGACTATACGGTCATTGCTTACCAGATATTGTTTATTTAACACACTCTGCTATATCGTATAACATTGAATAGTGTTTCTAGAATAGTTCTTATCATCGTATAATCATTGTATTATTCAATAAAACATTATAATATTTCGTCTTGTACCAGGCAAGTTTATGTTGTCTTAATCACCCTAACATCATTAATGATTAACATTTTCATGCCAATAATACCAAGTTACTGAATTATGTATTAGGGCCTAATAGGTAACCTCGTTAGTTTCATTAAGTTATAATGAGGCTATTGTATGTTTGTGGTAGTTGAGGGAGTTGTTATAAACAGTTCAAATACTGCTTGTAGCTTCTTCATTTTTTGTTTTATGCATTGTCATAATGAGCAAACGTACAATGGGCTTACGTATTTGGAGCTAACGCAATGAACTCCCTAACGTTCGAAACATTATGTTCTCTGAAGACCGCTTTTGAATGTCCGCCTCTGCATAGTCGTACATTATATTGTATATAGGTATTCGTTCTCCGCAGTAGTTTCTAACGAATGTGCTGATCGTGCAAAAACCAGGGCGACAGGGGTGTACATTATCTTAAATGACTAACAATTGCGTTACATTCATAAAAAGTACCCCTTCTGCAGATATAGATGAATATGTCGTAAAGTTCAGTCATTAAAATGATGTATGTTTTGTCCTATAAAATCACACAGATGGTGTTTTGTCAAATATAAATCTACCACCTTAGTATCGAAATTGTTTGACTGAAACAAATGCATTTGATTTGTTAAAGAGTCGCCTTACGGCTTAATATTGGTGTCATTCCCATCTTTATATAAGTACAATAACTGTATGTTTTGTCATGTTTGTCATTTGTGAAATGAAAAGAAAACTACTTCTACATAATATGCGTTTAAGTATTCGAATATCAGTATCATTTTACTTTAGTATTTGCCTGTTATTAATTGTATTATATTAGTTTTATTTTTTATTTATCGCAAGAGAATGTATGTTACCTAAAAGTGTGTCAATGTGTAACTATACAGAGCTTTGCGTGTTTTCGAGGCCCAGTTATTTTTATTACTTTATTTTAAGAGAACTGATTTTATATGTTTGATTCCCTATATGTGCTAGTAATGGTTATACGATATAATACATTTATATAGAGGATCTTGCAGGATTACTCGTGTTTCATTAAAGGGATTCAACTCCAGTTGGTAAATTGCAAAATGTACAATGTATAAAAAAGCGCTCTTAAAATCGCAATTTTGGCTTGACCGTCCTAATGCATTTATATACGAATCTGGACTTATTCATCTAGAAGAAAAATAATCGCATAACGTCGGTTTATTGAATTAAAAACTCAAAAAGTCTATTGCGTGACTAACGCGTTAAAATTATAGCCAACGTTATGTAGCGTAGGGTGATGTTTAAAATCCGAGAATAGCCGTTACATAATTAATGTTCGGTAAAACATGATCTGTAGTTTTCATCAATAGCACCTTTGCTCGTTATGTAAATTTCAAGAATACTTTATATATTTGTTAAACACAGTCTTGTGATTAACACATTAGTGCGAATGTATGATTCTATTTATCACATAATCGTTGAAAGCTCCTTATCGTTCAAAATGATGTTGTACGCTACAACAAAGGTTTCGGTCAATATTTAGCGCTACAATGAGCGTGACGTCATGACAACGTTTGTATTATCCTGTGGTCATTGGCGGATGATCATGGTGTGGATTGGCGTACTTTACGTCAAGCTCATTTGCATATTTATGTAACAGTCTGGGAGTGCCGAACGATATTTCCGGCTCATCTTTACGGCACTCCCAGACTACAGGTTTATGTAATGACTGCACCAACAGGTTGCATGTAATGTTAAGGATATTTTATTGACATTGTTAATATAATAACCACTAAATATTATTAAAGTACTCATACACATGGTAAGTTTCGTTGTTTTTAGCACTTGATAGAGTCACACATGGCGGCTAGAGTTAATTGATCAAGAATATCAGGAAGCAATCATGCACTAGTACCAAAACTAATTTGCACAATGCACCTGCGTCTGTGATGGACATTTTTCTATTAGTAATTTGTGAGTTGCTGAACTGAATTTATTTATTAATGCGCTAAAAATGTAGAGATGTATAGTGCACTCAGGATATTGTGAAAAGCGGAAAAATATGGAATGAGCCACTGTGGTCGATTTCTCAAGTGTGCACGATTTATCAGTGTAAATTCACTGCAGTAGGCTTAACTGGTCTTTGTTTATAAATATCACGTTATCCTTGGCGCTGTATGTGTAAAACACCATCCATGTAAGCTCTTGATTACTTTAATTATATCATGCTTATGTGATGTTAACTGAAGGGTTGGCGCCAAATCCAATATTAATCGAGGGAATGATTCTTCATTTTCAAAGGAATGAGTGCAGTAACTGCATTGCAGGTTGATATTACCCTTCGTTGAAGTATTTGCGCTGATACACCATTGAACATATTTTAAACGTACACTAGTCCACGATGTTCATGCATGAAAAGTACTGGGTTCTACAACTTTAAATTTACAACGTGTTATTGGAAATTTAAATCGGTCAGCGAATCTGTAAATCGTACTGTTATGTGTTATTAAGCCACGCCCTATACAATATGACAGCCAATAATATAAGTAGGAAAGCAATCGATCATATTTTAAACGTACAGTAGTCCACGATGTTCATGCATGAAATAGTACTGGGTTCTACAACTGTTACTTTAAAATTACAACGTGTTATTGGAAATTACAATCGGTCAGCGAATCTGTAAATCGTACAGTTATGTGTTATTAAGCCATACACTATACAATATGACAGCCAATTATATAAGTTAGAAAGCAAAATACGCCCACGACGAAATAAGGCAACCTCATTTATTGAACTAGCTGCTGCATCATCAATCAGATATAAATATAGATGTTTTTGAATGAACCGCTGTCGTTATTCGTACAACCCATATTTTGTTCCACAAATAGATATCTCCTAAAAGAGGTGAAGACAACGAATTAAAGGTCCTGGTCTATTTTGGTAAAGTTCAGATTCAGCTCTTGCTTTTCGATGAACGTTAAAAATACTCGGACTTGAGCCCTCACGGATACTGTTTAAAACTTATACAAATATTGATACATACTATTAAATTGGAATTCAGTTGCGAAAGAAATGATATCCAATTTGTCGCGAAATACTGTCATGTCCGTTCATAACAGCCTCGTCCAAAATACGTCATTTTGTGCGCCGGTTCGGCGTAAGTGACTTAGTTTAAGCACCAGAAATTATCGAATTGCGTATTGATTTACCTTCATAATTGCACTGTTTGTAGAAAAATGATTGCAATTTCTTATGATGTAAAATAGGACCTTTTATGTTAAAAAATTCGGTTTTTATGACAATAATCCTAGTTGTGTTTTAACGTCCACGTATATGGACATAATGGTCACATATAATACCATTATACGTTGTTCCAAACCAATTTTTTTCAACTGTTACAGTGACAAGTGAAACAAGACCCGTTAAAACATCATATAATATATCACGATAATAGAATATAATTAACATATTTAAATTAGTGTTGTATGTTTTAATACAATGTTCTATCTGCGTTTGTACTTGGAATCGAATGTCTATAATATGTGGGACAAATTAAGCATTAGGGAGTTTAAGGGAGTGGGTACAGTGTGATAAATGACTACAACGTGACATTAAAAGCTATTAAAATACCATATATGGTACTGGGATTTTTCGCAGACAATACAGATTATTGAAACATGATATCCACATGATTAGCAAACGTAGACGAAATTGACGTACATGTGAATAGCTTAATGAGAATCCTTTCTGGTAACACAAAATACCTCGTCTTATCTGATGAAATACCCTCGAATGCCTTATAGTTTATTAACGCTCCTTCCTAAAGTCGAAAGTACTACATAAACACTCCTATGAATGTTGACGTCTAACACCATTACCACAAATACCACCAAAGGGAACAGTTTAAAGGCCAATACTAGACTAAACAATATATTTAAACACACATAAAACATCAACACCAATGTCTCGTTTTATGTGAATGCACCAATTTTAGTGTACGTAACTTGATGTATGTCGGTCTAGATTAGTATATAAGAACATGTTTTCCGATTTACAAATGTAAATCAGATTTAAGCGGACTTTCAGGTGTCATACATTTTTTACGTATATCTTTTACTTACGACTTTCGGTTCAAACTAAACTCCAAGTATTTCACTCACTTGTTTGGCTTATAGAATTGAGCTGAACATGTAAAAAACATTATCTAACTGTCCCTAAGGCAAGATACCGAGAATGTCTTCTAATTTATCATATGTAACGTCTGAAATGAATTTCAAGTAGAAGCTAGTGACTGACTTAATGGTTATAACAAATTTTTCCTCCCGTACTATCAAGCAGTTAGAAGCTATAACGTAATACCATTTCAGATAATCGAATATTTTTTGTTTTTTTCTTAAATATGTCACCATGGTAATTTAAACAATTGTAAAATTGTTGGATACAATATTGGTATAATAAACTTCAATGTGACATGAGTAAAACAGTCGCAAATTAAACGCAAACTAGGTCATCCTGTTGTTTTACAGTGATCACTTATTATATAGTAGATTTTTTTAAAGTTCGGTTATGTGAGGGCATTGCTCCGTTTCTTTGTGTTATGATGTGTTGTTGTTTTCTGTTGTCGGCTGATTGTGGTGAGTGATACCTTCTCTATCAAATTTACGTGATGGTATTGATATAACCAAGGGCTGATACAACCGACGACAAGTGAAGAAGTATACAACCCAAGAGTTGGCAAACCTAAATATATGATCAGACAACGCAATTATATATAATATACCTACATGTGTTGGGCGGTATCCTATATTGAAGTTTTACGTTTGTACATTATGGTTAAATTGGCACTAACTAGTTGTTATTTTACTTGTCTGGTGTATTTTTAGTTCCGTTAATGAGATCAGACAAAGTGCTGATAGCGAATCGGTCTGAAAATATACACGTATAATACCGAATAAGTTGTATTCCAACATTGGTACATTTATTACAATGCATCAATATAGTAACTGTGTCATGAGCATTTATCTATACGAGTATTTCCTTGTTCAGTTCATGTTTCATGTATCAATCTTCCGATTATCTTCATTTCATTTGTTTGCTTTCAAGGTCATTCAACAATGTTTAGTCAAACTTATCAAAATGATTATTTTGTCTATTATAGTTGCACTGACAGTTGTGTACCGTTTTTTTTCATTATTGTACTTTCAAGGTCATCCAACATCCTTTTATCGTCTGTGGTTAGACAGACTACTAGTTTTCACAACAACTACTTTATTATTGTCTGACCAGATTCAAATAGGATTTGGCAAAGTAACAGTACTTTTCTCTCGCTGACATGTTTACTGTCTTCCGAAAGCTATGTGGTTTTTTTTTATATTTTTTTTATTCGGAAATTTGTCCATCGACAAGCATTTTTGGCTGATGACAGAAGACGTAACTTCAATCTGCAAGATAAATGGACATACAGTTACAGATACGGGTGTACTTACATTACAATTCTTAGTGTAAATTCAGCATGATGCGATTTGAGTTAATTAAATAAATAACTAACTGACTTTGATTTAATTTTACTGCCTCGGTCAGACATATCTAAATTATTTGAATACATGTCGGCAACCAATATTTGACTTGGTTGTGCCTCAATTGGCCTCCGTTTTGGCAGGAGTTTCTGTAGGCATTGCTCAGGGTAGTTGTGTCATGGTGTTTCTGATTTTTGTGCTCGGCTGGTTACGTTGAGTGTTACTTTCCCTGTCGGATTTTCTCATACCTTTTTAGCATGGAGAACACGAACTCAAAACATGGTCATGTTGGAGAACAATGCCGCCATTGTTTATTTTGCACAGATAAAGGCTCAGTCACGTGTTGGGTTGATCGTAATAGTAATTTTACTACCGGTTTTTCTATTAGAAATTAACATAATGAAGAAAGTAAGGGGCAATAAAAAAGTTTAATGAATGAGATATGGAAACAAGTAGATATATTATGTGAGCCTCGAGCATTTAGTAGAAATTGCCATGGACTGACGAGTGTCAGATTTTTTATCACATTTCACCAATAACACATAAATGCATACTGCAGGTTGTTATGTCGCCTGACTAGGTGAACATATTTAATAATTCGCACATGGTACAGTTAAGAACCATGTGCAGCTCGAGTAATTGCAAGAAACGTTCTAATAAAATAGTTCTTAGAAAAATAATGACAGAACGACAAAAGAATCACAGTTAAGTACTGAAAATTTGAAGTGGTTCGATTTAAGATGTGGCAATGAAATGAGTCGGCTTCATACAAACAATACAACTGATTTTGAACAGCGAAACATATACAAATAAATCTCCAACAATTTAATGACATTTGCAAAATTGGATGCACCATCTTCATCATTACAGGGTCTCAGTGATTTCACACTTCTACAAAATCGGAAATGTTAAGTAATGTCTTTATTAAACTTTTCTCATTTCTTACTAGATACTATTTTACACCGCTGATTTCGTAGTAACATAATTACTCTTCCCTTGACATTTTGTATTGTATTGTTATTCATTTTAGTCATATTATTTCGCAAAGCTAGTTATTATGTAATTTGAAAATGCTTGTTTACCCCTCGATAGATATTTTCATAATCAAATTTCAAAATGCATTATAATTTTAATGTATTATGAAATGAAAGACAAATGTCTGTTTAGGTAGATGACATTTTCTACGTTCTTCAGGTACGTTTGGTGAAATACTGCATTTTATTTGTGCTGGTTATATAACAGGATACCCGTCTAAAATTTATATGGGCTCGCATATTAATCATACGATGTGGGTTTAGTTTCTAGAAGTCTACGTCACTGAATATACGTATTTGAAGAATTCATACTCTCTAGAATTAAAAGTTGTTGATGCATTCTGTCAACATAGTGTTTTCCTTATTTAGTGGCCTACTGGTTTTCCGAACAGATGCTTACTTCTATATTTAATTGACTGTTCTATAAAGTATTAGTGTCCCCATACCACTCGACTATTATCTAAGTACACAATGTGTTTCGTCTGTGCCGTTCCAAAATGACCGGACACCTGGCTTCACTAAAACATAAATCGGAGATATTATACATATGTATAGGGCAATCTATGCTAAGACCAGTGTGAAGTATAAGTAAGTTAACATCTGGGTTATTGTCGTATTGTAGATGTGAACATTACTAGTCAAGTTGTGGATCGGTCGGTAATTACTCTCTGATTTCCTTAGAGGCTAATAAAAATCTTAGATTACTTCTGTTATGAAATAAACTGTCTAACAATGTTGTCCTGATGTGATCTATTTGTCAAACAATACGACACTTTTGTTACTGGATAATCACATTGTTTATAGTCGTATATGCGATAACAACGTCCCTCTTGCTTTCTTAACATATTTGTAATTACTGTAGCCAGTTGGTAGATATACATAAATATGAAATGCCGTTCTGAGAATGTGTTCTTACCCACTGACCTTCCAAGATAACTTTCTTTGTCTTGTGTTAAGGCAACGATACGTATATTTTCGTGTACATTCGATATCATGATGATCTATTTGGCTGAGTAACTTGAAATATCATTTATAATGTTATCTATACATTCAGTATGGTATGGTATACTCCAAATATATTAAGCCACCAGAATCATTAGCCACTGTCCGCACAAAGGCGACTCGTGTTTAATCGTACTGTTGCGCTTTATTCCGTGGCATTAAGAATGTAATATTCTAGCTCTAAAGCCAATTGCCGTATGAATACATTTAGGTCAGTGGTACCACTGCCAAAGAAATCTCGACGGGCTAAATTCACTGACAGTGTATAAAATTGTTAGTTTGTCTTTTCTATTTTCTGATACATGCCCGTAAATGTGAAGAAAATTATCAGTATGATCTATAGACAGGTTAAAACACTGATAGTGCCTTACAGTTCAGTACACTCGGTCGAATATAGCTGGAAGATGCCCATTTTCTGACAAAGCATAATGACATACCATTAGGGGACGACCATTTAATATTCAGGGCGGGCCTCGATATTTTAATTTGGATAAATTTAGTCGCCGTTTTGGCATGGGTTTGTGTGGGCATTACTCGGTGTGGTAGTGTCGTGTTTTTTTTCTGATTTCTGTGCTCGGCTGGTTAGGTTGAGTGCTACCTTCCCTGTCGGATTTTCTTGTACCTTTTTTACAGTTCAGTACACTCGGTCGAGAAACCTGGAAAGTAGATTCCCATTTTTCGGACAAAGCATAATGACATACCATAAGGGGACGACCATTTAATATGCAGTGCGGGCCTCGGTGTTTTCATTTGGACGTACTTTGTTTCCTCCCGGTCCATAGACAAACTATTATGATCCTAACTTCATTGTTTCTCCATAGGGAAAATAATATAAAATATTATGTTTTTTCACGTTTTAATATTTCGCCCAAAGGCTTTCTTCGGAAATAAAATCATTTACAGACGACTTTTAAAAGCAATATTATTTTTCTCCCGGTCATTTGACGAACTATATTTCCTAATTGTTTTGTGACAATGCGCATATTTATATAGTTTTACTTTATAAAATGATTAAATCGAGCAAATTCATTGCTTTGACAAACTATTATTTTCTCCAATTGTAGGAAACATATTTGTTTTTGTAGTTGCTTGTGGCAAAATCTATTGTTTGCTTATTTAGCGAATCACATTCTTTTTTTAAATTTACCGACCCGAACATTAAACGGTTTTCCCCTAAATGTTGATGCAACATTTGTGGAAGTCTTGAACGTGTGGACGCTCATAATTGAATATGACAACTGTACAACTGGTTTCTTCTCTTTCATGAAAATAAAACTATCGGATATAACGTGTTTCAGTGATTGAGAGGATCAATCACGAGTTGTCAATTGATATAAACTTATACCAAACGAGTTCCGGGAGCCTTTGGCGAGCTTAAAAATATTTCCTGAACGAGTATGATATAAGTATATACACGTTGTATATAAATTGACAACCAGTGATATATCCTTTATATCACATGACAATAATAACACAAAAATAAAGGTTTCCTGTTGAAAAAAGCACTCCGTTAAATAAGAGACGTTATATTCGGCATTAAATGACGTTATTTAGAAGATATAGTGATGTCATTTAAACGTTATACTACACGTGCTATATATAAGAATAAACGTACTCGTTGTACTAACCCGGACACAAAGAAAAGCAGGTGAAATATAAATATACTAGAAATTACCAGAACTTTAGTCACAAAAAAACACAACAACTTCCTTTTCACGGGCATGATAACACACGGCAAATTTCGATTTGTGATCTTGTAAAAATCCATTGTTCTCATTTGTATCACAAGCACCTATAGTAGTATTTTGCTGGTTGTCTTTGGAAATGTAATGATAAGTTCAGTATGTGCATCTTAATTAATTTCTTATCCACTTACTTTTTGCGTAGTAACTGGTTATGGTACTCGAATATCGACGGTGCCGAACCAAAACCCCGTAACTCAATTTTGGCGCGAAAACTTTTTTTGCAGCATCCGCATCTGCTAAACGTCCCGCGCATTTCTGTCTTGTCGCCATTTAAATAACAAATTTCGTTACGTATACGTATGATAATATATAGAAACTTGATTGTCATTATAATAGAAGATACAGTTCGTAGATTGTGTACCGTGAAGCCACAATGGGAACCCGTAGATACAGATGCATCATCGCAGTAACAAACTGACAACATTTTCCAGAGTTAATAGATTTATACACTTCGTAAAATATAACAATGTGTGCATTGTCATACTTATCATCCTAAACTGTCTATTCAAGTAACTGAAAACTTGATTTATTATACTTCCCCAGTTTAAAACCTATGTTCTGTCGCGTAGTTTTATTGATATGATATTCCAAGGCAATGTGCATCCCAACAAAGCTTTTCAATACAATGCTAACGTCCAATTATCTTCTGACAAAGAAAAGTGTGAATTTGTATAAAGCATCGTAGTGGAAACTTTTATAACAATCTGATAAAAGTTTAAACAATGTAAAGCACATTGAAGGATAACCCATGTTTTTGTTTGATGTAAACATTGTAGTAGTTGCATAAATAAGTACGCTTGCGACTATTGTAAAAAAGATTCTGTTGTTTCTTATTTAGCTGAAATTGTAAACAGAAAATCTTAAGTTATTTTGACTAAGATACCTGGCCCCAGATCGATGTGATGTCATTAAATGCATACACACGACGCGTAGATATGGTGCATAATACACAGCGTACATTGTACTCCATCCATCCACTGTTTCAACGAACAGTCAATATCCAATGTACTGCATGGTGATGTATCAATCCTGCCTATTCCATTAAATGGTTGTGATGTCTTAAACCAAATGACAACACTTTTCAATGATAAGTGTATTCAGTGCGCATACAATGTTTTGGTTACAAAACCTCAATTTATGAAGTGTTTTAACCAAGTATGGACTCTAGATTTAATCATTGACCATAAATCAACTCAAAATTACTCTATTTAATGTGATGAATATCGACTCAATATTGATAAAATAATACATACATATTAAAATAACATAGAAAATAAATCAAAGGAAACAGTATATATTTGTGAGTTTTTAAATATATATTCACTGGGTATAAATGATGTATGATATGTTTTATATTGGTTTAGCATCACCTTCTGTTGTAATCAATATAAAGTCACACATTTCAACTTCGTCAGCCCTTGATGGACTCTTCTTCAAATAATTGTTACAATCTAATCGTAATGGTGACCTTTGTGTACCGATTGAAACATCGGAAATGTCCAAAGCACTCCGAGAACGTCGTCTGTAATCATCTGTGGAAATGTCCAAGGTACTCCGAGATTTCAGTGTATAATCATCAGTAATTCGCGACTTCCGGTAGAAATCAGTATCAGTAACATTGGAGAAATCGGAAATTCCTGAACCTCTGGGTGTACGGGCATCTTGACAACAAAATATCTTCGAAATCACTCGGAATACCTTTAATTGCCTAAAATATAAACAACAGTCGCATGGTCAATTATTGCTGTTTCTATTGTCATTGGACCGGCAGAGCTACTTCTTATAGATTTGTGTGACAATTGAATGGCATACTTTATTATTTAAATTTGAAATGGATTCGATGACATTTACAGTTGGAACACTCAGTCCCCTTAAAACACATATTTCAACAGATCTGTTAAAATGAAACATTGATTTATATTTCATTCGTATTAATGTCAGTGTTATATTTGAAAAGTTTCGACAAAGTTTACGTTTCGAAGTACATTTATATGACATTTATGTTAGTTGAAGGACATGTGTCTTGGTGAACCCAATCAACACATATAACACTGTATGTTTAATAATTATCAGTTTAATTCGACGCCAGATTGGAGGCAAAGTTCAGAAAGTAAAAATGAAATGGCTAATATATTTGTATTGTGACATGCACTGCTATGTAGTGGCCAAAACATTTGTGATACGTGAAATTGTTCAATGACAAACCAGATTACCTCTTGGTGAAACCACGCTTTGTGTTGTTTGACTGTACATAAAGTAATGAGACAATAATTTAAACTATCAATTACCTACATGTAGTAATTTAAACTACCCATCTTAATATAACACTGTACATACATAAATTAATTAATTTTGTGGTTTCTACTTTCTTTTAAATTAACATTGAGATTCGACATAACACCTAGAATGGGCCCTATATGTGAGAGTATTTACAAAAGAACTGAATACAAACTGTTCAAATACGCAATTATCTAGATTTGAGCTCTGTTCAGGACAGTTAAAAATTAAAATGATCAATAACACATCACCATTGCATGTATTAAATATGAGAAATTAATCGGAATGCAAGACATTGAGGAAGCCACGGACATGCAGTGTGGGAAACATACGTCTCAATTCCGTTAGGGAGATTTTGTATATAGTCGTAACAAATTATCTTTGTCCGGCAATATAAACAAAGTGATTCGTACCTCAAGTATCTACAAACTCGTGTGCTAAATATTCCATATATAAGTGGATTAGCGGCACTATTTAACGGTGCTAAACTCTGTACAAATGTGGTTACAGCAACCATCTCTTGTGTTTTAGGCACATATCCCAGAAGACTACACAAGTTAAATACGAAATATGGACTCCAACAAATAACGAAAGCTGAAAATAAATACAGACACTCTATAATTAAACAGATCGATTATACAGGTATTTCATACATAATAAATTAATAACTTTATTGAAACAAATTTGGAGCGAACCAATAGTAAGAATCACTTTTGAACAAACTGCCATGTGTTGCTGATGTTCGTTGACAAATGCTTCAGCGCTTATCATTAACAAACGCTAATACATATAGTCATAGAGTAGATTGAATTGTTTGAATGAGTTTTTGTTGCTATATATGTATTATTTTTGATCGAATTATTTAGTATCATAAAAGTTGTAACTATATAAAAGATATCAGGTGTACCCATTAACGTAAACGTTGCAAGGGAATATAATTTAGATAAAAAACTGCACATTTTTGTTTTACTAGAAAGGAGTGTTAAACCCGAAGAACATATCTACAAACGTTTAATGAAATTAAAGTACGAGAAGCTAGTCACAACAAAATGGAAATATAACATGGTAAGTTTAACATGGTTAGTGTCAGTCTTTGTTTCAGGTTGATTGCCAATGTTAAATATGGAAACAATACTATTCTTACCTATAACAATTGTGAATGTCATTTTAACTGTTCTTATTTTCGCCTGAGGTATTATGCCTTTGGAACTTCTACCAATATTCTGACTGCTTCTCTGACGTATTTGTTTAGGGGAACTTTTTGGTGTTACGGATAATTCTGAAAACACCAAATACGGAATTTATCTCTTACAATTATGTAGAATAATACACCGACAAGTCGAAGCTGTAGAGAAACATGTAAAACTTTTGAAGACTGTAATCTTCAGCAAATACCATACAGTGAAATAGGTGCGGCTTTTTACACTTCACACTATAATAATATTTCCTGTTATAATAATGTTAATATTTTGGTGATAATGGATACATACAGTCCATTCCTAATATTGATTACTGGCCGGATAATATATGAAACTTGCATCATATTTGACAATGGCCGATGTGTTTGCAAACTTCCGAGATATACTCATATCTTGGGTAGTACTCCGTTTTTCACACATCGTGATATTTCCCTTCATATGTTGACACCAAGTTATAGCATGCTCTTTCTATCATCAACCAGTGACAGCATGGCATTTTCCAAGATGCCATGATCTGCCTTATGAGGCATTCACCAACCCATTACATATGTTTTGCAGTATGCATTCCTTAGTACTATTCATATAGCAAGAGACATGATAATTAATTTAAGAACATTAAAAGTCATTGTTAGACGGCAACAACATGGAAAACGGTTCAATAATTCAACGTTTTGGCAACCCCTTATGTACATACCTTGATTTGGGTCTTTAGGTGGAACCAGGAACTTTTTCTCTGCAGTATAAATCTGTTTAGGTTTAGCAGATGACAATAAATGACTGTTTTTCCAAATGATGACTATTATCAAAGTATAACAGGCTGTGATAATCAAAGCAGGCAGAATGAGAACGGCCGACATCACACATACAAAATATATCTGAAAATATACAATATATAAATTTTTAAAAAAAACATGAAGCAGAATTAGATTGCAATTATCATTGTATCGTGGTCTTATAAATAAGCGTTCCGAAGAACAACAACATGGTGCCATTGTTCTATACATTAAAATATTATTATACGGGTAATGAAAACAGTCTCTTGCGAAATGACACAAGCCAAACGAAGTTAGTGTAAAATACTGGTAATACAAAAGAAGTCAAGTTTGTAAACGAACTGCCTGACAATTGATGTCATTCCAAATATAATTTTGTATTGCAGGGACGTCCCGAAATGTTTTAATATTTGAAAATAGGTATAACATTTGTTTAGACTATGACTGATATATTTCAAATATGTAAAATGCAAAACAAGATGTGAGAGAATCTGGTTACGATGCGATGATACCACAACTGTGGTCCTGCATTGATACCGGCAGAAAAAGAATCGGACAGGGAAGGCAGCACTCAATTAAACCAGCAGAGCAAGCATAGAAAACATAAACAACATCACATACAACAAATACACGGAACAATGCTCATATGGGAAGCCCATGTCCCGCTGTATAACCTAGGTTCACAACGATATGCCATAAACGGGCCACCAAGCGGCCGAATGCGGCATTAATGCGACTTGAACTAATCACCTAAGTCACAGCTGAAATGAGCGGGATAACCTAGTTTACAAAGATTTTCCAAAAACGTTCCCAAGTGATAAAATGACTTTACCAAGTTACAAAACCCCATATCGCAAAATCCGGCGACAAAACAATGCCCTCATTGACACTGTGTATTCTGTTATTTTATGTTTCCACACGTCTTTATTTGTTGTGTTACTGCGTTCAATGATAATTAGTTGGATTAACTTAACGTTATAAGGATGACAATGAAAAGTGGTTAAAGTAAAAGCCAATCACGGGAATACATACCAACACGTTAACGGTTTACTCGCCGAAATCTAATGGACAGCTCTAAGACTGGATTGATAACTAACTACCAGGAGAATGTGTATATATATTGCCTTAACACTGAGCAGTAAAGTAACCTTGTTTATTGAGACTTAAAATGTGCACCTAAATGGTGTATTGATGTAAGACTGTTCAATAAGACAACACTTTCATCAACACCAATTAACGTATATGAGCATTTCCAATGAAAACAGAAATAGCCTTTACAAAGACAATTAGTAAAATGTTGATATATGCTAACTGTTTACTAATGAAGTTTAACTTGTGCAATTTTCGACGGTCGTAATTGAAGTTTGTCTTTTGTTTTGTATTGATTCTTTGGACAATTTGGAATCAGTGTAGACAGAATATACAAATGTATGACGTGCAAAACATGTGCAAATTTCTATTTCAGAGAAAAACGCCTCCATAGACCCATCTGGTAAAGTTTCATTTAATTGAAAACGATTAAAATCACTTCATTCATCAAGACGGGGACTGTAAGTTATGTTGGCGAACTAGAGAGGAAACTAATTAAAATAGACATGCTTAGTTTGTTATATTGTTTTCTTTTATTCTATATATTTGTCAAATGTTATAATAGGCGGTCTACATTGTGTTGTAAGATCGTGCCAGCGAAGAACCTGGTTCTTTTACCAGAAATTACGAAGATTGGCGTAGTACTATGGAGGTAATATCCCTGCAGTAATTACCATTTATATATAATTCTACCCATCTTGCCACCATGCGTAGCGCATCTAACAGAAATTGTATGTAAAAATCACCACATTGAAATAAAGCTGGAGAAGTTGGCAGAATCGGACAGGGAATACATAAATGCACGAAATGCTTTAATGTATACTTCAGTTAAATCAGACATAATAATATTCAGTTACCTATCACAAAAGCTGTTTCCATTACACAAACATACAATATCAAATCGAGCAGGAAAGACCGAGCACGAAAACTTGAACAGCTCCAAAACACGACCACCCATTCCGACCATCTGCTGTTTCAGACAATCAAATACATCCGGAGCAATATCAAGCAGGCAACTCAAATGGACAAACACAAATCACAGGAGCAGCATACAAAACAACACTGTCAAAGATACACGGTATATTTGAATATGGCCTTTTTGGAGGTTCAAACAAAGCAGTCGTACATACTGAACATCAAACTTGTAGAAGGGCACATACACATTAGTTATAATTTTACAAAACGGCACATTTAGGACTTATGGTTTAATTGAGAATGGTTAACCTTGACGCATGCGCTAATAATCTCTATCTAGCAAATGTTTGATACCACCAATTTTTTCTCTATTTTGTGACATTATGGAAACTAAACACACAAGGGAAATATATTAACAGACACTTACCAGCCATACATACTGTGAATTTGTAGGAAACGACATCCAACATTCATATGTTCCATCTTCAACACCAGATACAAATATAAGAGGTGATGAAAACAAAGCTGATAATCCCCAGGCTACACCAACATATACCTTACACCGAGTCCCTGAAGATAAAAATGCAAATGTCACATCTGGAAACAAAACATAATTTTGTCCTTAATATTCAGCAATTTGATATGATGAATACAAAACATTTGACTGCAGAAATACAGCATGAAAATAGAATAATGGGTGTGTAAATCAAGTAGACACGACACGACTGATTGATTGAATGCTGATTTTGTGCAAAATATAAAGCACATTTAATAATTATATTTTAATTCTATTCAAGTTGACATTGGCGTATTGGTACCCAGATGCAGCAATGAGAGTTTTGTTATTTATTTGTTCAATGACGCACATCGCTGCTTTCGTATTTTTTTCGAATAAATATACAGTTTGGTGTGCTCATTGCATACGCATCCGATTGTACGTGCTACTTATAGGTTAGGTGGTGCTTTGAAAACCCATAACGCTATTTTGAACGAGTGAAGGTAGGGCAGCCGAATCACTCATCACACCTACCATCACACCTGTGTCTCTTCATTGATGTTTAGTCTGCGCTTGTTCGGCACTTTATCATAATACTAAAAGGCAGCGTTATAGGTACACTTAAATATATTATTATTGTGCTTTGGATTCTGAGGGCACAATATTGAAGAAATAAATATATAATTTATGTAGTTTGAAGGTTCGGTGTACACAAACATTATCAAAATTATATCTACTTACACGTTGTTGAGAAATTTAAGGGTCTTGCAATGGCATCATAACGATCGATACTTAATGCAACGAGCATATATGTAGATGCATACACCACACATGCCTGAAAAAAACATAAAACGATTTTCTCTTTGGTTGTGACCATTTATTTCAAATATGAGTATCTGAACTTCGAGTGAGATTTTTGGTCCGATGGAACAAAATATTTAACCCTTTATATGTTATATATTATATGTCATTATACTATCAAATGCACATAAAATTAGTGCCATCCAAGTTCCCATGACCTTAAAATATTGCTGCACATGAATAGTCCATCAAGTAGAATTTTATAAACAGGACCGAGACGACGCTCATCTAAAAATATGGCGTATCTGGGAAACAATGTGGTTAAATACATAAGCTACTTGTGATATACATACATATAGCATAGATCCAAGAAGTTATAATTCTTAGAATGATATGTTATTAGACAAAATATCAAGCTAAACATTTATCTTTTTAGTAAAATAATCGTCGGTATTAAATTCAGCGCGTGGCGTCGGTTGACAAACCTGTCGTTCAAATGTAATAAAAATAGAATATCTGCTACCTCGATATTTACAACGAATATTATAAACAAATAGTTCATTTTTGTGTCATTAAGTCGCATTTTCTAGACCAAACGATATG
Organism: Spisula subtruncata; assembly: GCA_963678985.1. Classification (NCBI taxonomy): domain Eukaryota; kingdom Metazoa; phylum Mollusca; class Bivalvia; order Venerida; family Mactridae; genus Spisula; species Spisula subtruncata. The sequence continues at coordinate 24,870,042 of OY787678.1, read as the reverse complement.
AAACTGAATATAAATACCGGTATGTATATCGCAGCATGAATGCCGCAGTGCAATGTATAGTTATAGCATTTACCTGGGCAAACTTGAGGAATTTACACATGATGTCTCCGGCATACCATTTGACTGTAATCTTCCATACTAGATCCCCTAACACATGAACCAATCCCACTGATAAATCTGAAATAATAAGGCATGATATCATTAAACATAATGTGGTAAACCTACGTTTCACTTTACACAATGTTGACAATAATGATAACTGAATCAATCAGATTATATCGCAAGTAACATACGGCACGATGTCACTTTTTGCTTCCTTTTTTCGTGGTCCGTTATTAATATTGTTGTGGTGAAGACAGACGATTTGTGTGCTATCATCTGGGTATTATGAAGCATTTTGTATTATTCTTGCTCAGAGAATTGCAGCGTGTGCAGAAGTTCGACATTTGACATTCAAGTCCCAACTTAATTAGTATAATTGTACAATAAGTATTTATTATAGGGAAACAATCATTATCCAATAGTGTCGTCGAGTCAGCTATTTTCCTCTGTTCAGTAGAGGTTACAGTTCGAATGGAAGAATATCTCTAGCGCGAATAGGGCAGTTTAATGATTTCAAATTTCCATCAGCGAACCAAGTATTCGAAGATTTCATGCCAGCGAGTTTGGCATATATTTGTGAAACTATATGATCCTGTTCTTTTACAGTGGGAACTTTGGGGAATAGATCAAGTCGCAGCTAAGCTTCATTCACTTTTAGTCAACGATTTTTGCATATCTTTGTGAAACTAGACTATCCAGCTCTTTTACAGCGGTGATATGAACTTTTCATTTTTTCTCGTTAGGTTATGTGTGGGCACTGTTCTGTGTAATTGTGTTATAATTATGATGTTGTTAATGTTATGTGTGCTAGACTTGTTACATTTTGTAGGTTCAGTGCTAACTTCCCTGTCCGAATAACTCTTTTCATGCCGACGAGTAAGTTTCCAAATACCTAACGCTAACTTGAAGGCTAGTTGTATATACCTTTATCAGGAAGGTTGTTTCTAAACAGTTAATGCTAAAAAGTATACGTTTTTTAAACATAATATAAATACTAATCAGAATGCAGTTTTGAAATATATGAACCTTATACTAAGAAAACGAACAATTTCAAATACCTGACACTTGTTACTATTGCAAGCAAACAGTGAGGCTGTTCAGGCTATATAGATTCCTCCAGTTAGTGTTATAATGTGTTATAACCAAGCACAGTCTTTCATTTACAACTACATGTAGCGCATAGCGCAAGTCCTGGTTGATAAATGTGCAATGACAACTAGAAAATGAATGCTATATAAGACCTACCTGCGAGAGCAAGGTGCATGATAAAGAAATGCATCCTGGAATGACGACGTCTGGATAATCCTACAGCAAGTAATACAATTGAGTTTCCAACAACGATACATATCAACAATACTGTAAGGAACGCTACCTCTTCTTTCTGAAACAAAAACATGTTTTTCTTAATCCTGATTGAAGTATATTGGTAATTAATAAGGTGAATTCTATTTTAAGACATGCGTCCGTTGAACCGACTTTACGTTAATTGCCCGATCATTGAGGACTAAGCTGGCTGTTACAACAAGCACCAGTGGCATTTGCGCATTTTCTACTGATCCAATCTTTACACATGGGTAAAGTAGAACCTGTTGGTTAGCTTTGCTAAGAGAAATAATCAGTATCCGGACGATGATTATACTTCCAATGTGCGAGAATGAATCAGAGTTTCAAGACGAAAACACTGGCAAAGAATTTATCCCGTCGAGATTTCGTTGGTAATTATAGTACCAATGACCTCAACTTATTTATCCGTCCTTTGTCTATGGGGATACTTATCGGAAAAATACAGAGAAACTTAACGATCACAATCTTTTAGTCCAGTTTACAAAAAATTTCCCTCAAGAAACAATGTTCGTTAAACTTAATCCATTTTATAGGCATTTTATAGGTATTTCATGCAAAAACCATTTGACCTGCAAGTATGACATTATTAGTAATTGGTCAAGTATGCAGACATGTCCTTACGAAATCGACCTTTGTTTCCGTCTGTGGAATTATGTTAAGTTTATGACTGTGTTCTTACGTTATCAGCTAGTACTACAGTAAAATGTTATTTTCATAAATATTTTACCTTTTCTTCGTAATATAATTAATCAAACGATTGGTTTATTGTGCTAGAGATAAATGATGTTGCTAACAAATAATAAATTCACACACTATGTCCCGCGAAATATAAAATGCATTAATCTACTACTAGTATAATATACCAACGGGGAACCTATCCTTGACCCTAACCTGACCATAACATCCAAATGCACTACTAAGCATGATCAAAGGGTAACAGTCATCATGTTATTAAGTAAAAAATGCCCCAGTCAGGGATTTTAATTTAGTATACCTAACATTTCAGTAGACCATAGTATTGTACATAAAATTAATTTGCACCAAGCTGACAGTTTCCCGTATTGTTTAACCGCTGTATTCAATTAAAACATCTAATCATACAGTCGTCGGTAGTTGTATTTATTTATTTATTATTCCTGAACCCTTAATCGTTTTGAAGGCAATATATAGAGGAATACATTGATGTTGAATGTTGCAAATCCATTTTCCATTTAATTATAAATGCGGGTTCGTGTTTTATAAGTCGCAATTAAAATTGTTAACGTATATTTCAGTCATTCTATCTTGCTATCGAATTTTTGCCTGCGGATAAAATGACATCTCGATACTTTTAATCTTGTTTCTTTTCTCTGCTTCAAATATTGTATACAATGGCCATTAACGCCGCACAGTGTTCAATCTACTACAAGCCGAGACGTGATGGGTAAAGATAGGAGGGGCTCTTTGTTGCAATTAAAATGCATGCGGCAATAAAACTAAAAGACATTTACAAATCAATTCAGTGTCTGAGAAACGAGGAATGCTCAATATGATTGATGCCTTCCTTGTTTAATAAACCCGTCCATATCAAACAGGGGAACAAGATGAAAAATACCCAGGTGATAGATACACAATGTCATATATCAAACAGGAGAGAAAGAGACACTACGGCGTACACAAGGTTTCTATGTAAATTGTCTGATTTGACGATCAAATACTCCGAGGTAATTATATACAAGTAGCAAATAAATACATGTAAATACGTGTACAGTGATGTATCTTAAATGAACAGCAAATGTTAAGTCGCCACACTTTGTGTATCGTTTTCCACAATATCTTCGCGATGGCATTAACCACGTCCCAATCTGCCATGTATCATCAAGATATAGACAGCATTCCCGTGAGTGTTTAAGAGTCCATCAACTACGACACAAGTCAGCAACGAAGGTATTTCCTTTAGCATGTTTCGACCGTTATTACAAAATGCTTGTTCTGTATTTGGACTTTGATTCTAGGATGACAAAGCCTTACATTGTTTGACATTGAATTTCATGTTTTCCAGTAAGAATACAATGTTTAATGCTCCCATCTAAATATCATTTATCATTCCCTTAACACGAGGAGTTTTTTTATCACACTCACTTCATTACATGAAGTTTAAATATAATTAAAGTTCGTATTATGTTGCTTTCTTCTAAATGTCTTTTACCGATTCTGAACAATGAACAAATAATGGTTGAATAATTCTAAAGATCGTCGCTTGATGTTTCGCTTCTTTCACAAATTATTTGATGAAAACTATTCAAATTTGATGAAATAAAAAATCAATTTAATTTGGCATATTCGTCGTTGATATTTTGTAGTCACAGTGTAGTATTTCTATAAGAACCTGTCACTTTTTTACTTTCAATACATTGCAAGTCCGTAACAACGTGCACATGTTACAGGCTGCACCAATACTAAGTCAGTACTTGTTTTTAACCACTAATACTTTTCCTTAGGGTTGTAACAAATGTGTATGGTGACAAACAGACAACGGCATCAAACACAATCTGTTAATACTCTTAATCCGTATACAGCAAGTGACAAATTTCCTACACAACAGAAATGTTTCCTATGCGACTCTTTACAGAATGAAAGAATAAATCACTTATCCCGGTTTACCTTGTGAAAACCTTTTTACAGATTAAGCAGCATTGAATCGTTCGACATTTACATGTTCAAGAAAATGACAATACATGAGAAAACAACCAGACATCTGCTATCTATTTAACATCGATTGTTTAGTTCATTTGACATTTGCACCGATTTCCTTACCACGTTTAACTATTTTGTGAAAGATGAAAATGGAAACGTGTTAGTCGTAATTGAAACAGTCATGTGTTGTTCATATTTCTATTTAGTGCATATGATATACGATGTCTGAATGTATTTGTAATATATGTTACCGGTTTGTGGGGCTCTTTCAGCAGTTCTGTCGTTCAACCGTTTGACATGCTACCTTCCCCGAATTAATACAATTCTTAAGGAAACCGACGTTCCTGTGTATGTAGCAGCCTGCATCGATATGTAGCGCCCATGAATAGACAATGCCCACACATGTACTAATTTACTCCTTGGTGGAGTGGAGCATGTGGTTTATTCTTGCCCATGTGTGCGCCCTAGTTCTACTTCTAATTGGAGTTACACGCTCTTTATGTCACTCGTCAACTTGCGCACTCCTATGTTACTCTCCCATTGTGTATTATCCTAGTTTGTGCAAGAATTAATACCCGCAGAATTCATGTCATTTCGATAATTGGCTGGATATTGTAAATCGATTACAAACTAATTATGTTACAGTTTGACGACCGATGTTTGTACATGTTCATTCAGCATGAATATGACGACAATTACTCTGAAAATAAAAAAGTTATGCCAAAATTCTACGAACTTTTTTATTCACCCTTGTGTATATATGAAACGGATCTTTTCTCTTATTCTATGAATTCATTTTATTACAAATGAAAGAAGTAATTTTATAGAAAAGATGGACTCATTTTATTTCACAAACATGTATAAGATCTATCAAACGACTACTTTAGCTTTTATGTTACATCAAGTCGTAGGAAAACCAATGTACCATTAACCATGCACTGTGTGTGACAGTACATATTAAACCATACAACTGTTATAATTCACTTGATAATATAAACGTTAGATACAGTAACAATATGCATAAATAACTTAAAGTATACCGAATGCATCGTGCTTACTTTGATAACTCACGAGAGACTACTAAAGTTATCCACTGTCATTTGAAAATGCATTTATCTTAATTCATTTTGTCGACAATTTCGAGGATTGTCATATCGGAGAGAAACCAACTGTTTGAGAGATGTTTATTACGGATGTTGAGAGCGGTAGAGAGACAAATTAAGTGTGGTTACATAAGCAGAAACTTAATAAAACATAATGTTTTAAACACAACACATGTTGATGAAGCAACACATCAGTATTGGCAATACGTCGACCGTTAACATATAATTTGTTCTAATACTTACAAAACCATCACAATGGACCCATGAGTTGGCAAACATAATTGTATGATCAGACAACGCAATTATATATAATGTACTAACATGTGTTGGGCGGTGTCCATTATTGAAGCTTTCCGTTTGTTCATTATGGTTTGATTGGCACCAACTGGTAGTTTTTTTACTTGTCTGGTATATTTTAGTTCCGTTAATGAGATCCGACAAAATGTTCATAGCGAATTGGTCTAAATATACACACACATAATAGCGAACATGTTTTAATTTGGCATTATTATATTTAATCCAAGATAGCTACATAGTAACTGGGTCACGATCATTAATTTATACGAGTACTTCCTTGTTTAATTCATAGTTTTCTGATTGCAATCTATCAACAATAAACATAATATTATCTACTGTTTGCATTTCATTGTTATGCTTTCAAGGTCATCCAACAACGCTTTATCTTCATATATGTTTAGTTCAAACACCTTAAAATTATTTTGTTTATTTCAGTTTTCCTGACTTCATTGTGACTTTTTCATTATTGTGCTTTCAAGGCCACCCAACAGCGTTTTATCTGCTGTTTTTAGACTATTCACATCAAAACAATTGATTTGGATTGATGCGCTATGTCAATCTTCGCTGCGTTTCATTCGTCCACTTGGGATCATCGTATTTTGTTATTTCCTTGTGAAATTTGGTGTTTGCATTATTCCTTGTAATTGTGTTGTGATATTACTGTTTTCTGTGTTCGGCAGGTTATACTGAGTGCTGCCTTAATTCCCTATTCGATTTCCTCATTCCTTTTTTGTTATCGTCTGACCAGATTAATCTAAGACTGGGCGAAGTAACATACTCTTCTCATGCTGACATGTTTACTGTCACCCGCAAAGCTTTGTAATTTTATGTTTTTACATGTTTGTAGCTTTAGGTCGCATAACGTTAGGTCACTGTACTAAGTGTTTAAAACTAGGTCACGCCCGGGGTCGCTGTGCCTCATTTGGTCGACGTTCTGGCATGGGTTTGTGTGGGCATTGCTCAGGATAGTTGTATCGTAGTGTTTCTGAGTTCTGTGCTCGGCTGTTAAAGTTGAGTGCCACCTTCCCTGTCGGATTTTCTCATACCTTTTTTATTACCAGGAACATTTTTCGTCGACAATGTACTTTTAGCAGATGACAGAAAAGATAACTCAGCTTAGGTTGAGTGCAACCTTTCCTGTCGGATTTTAACATACCTTTTTGCATTGTTAAAGATTAAGTTACATTTCGATTAATTGTTATAGATACGAGTGTACTTACTTTCAATTTCTTACTGAACATTCATCAGTTAGCAACAGTCGAATTCATGGTATAACTTCCTAAATTGCATGTGTTAAAGGCGATTTCCTTGTTTCAAAGTACATTGTGTAATCACTTAATTAAATGAATAATTATGTGGGTTAAACATGCCGTCATTGACAAGAAACAGTCACGCAAAAAATACTGTCAAAAAGTGACGTCACCCTCTGGTTGGAAACAATGTTCAGTCACGTGATGTGTTGATCGTAATAGTAATAATACTACCTGTTTGTCGACGGGAAATTAACATTACGAAGACAGTAAGGGGTAATAAAAACATTTAATAAACGAGTTATGGAAACATGTATTATGTGAGCCTCAGGCATCCAATAAAAAATACTATGAATTGACAACGAGTGTCAGATTATTTTTATCACATTACCCCATAACACCAATAACACACTTATAGCAATATTGCAGGTCGTTATGTCGCCTAACTGGGTCAAAATCTATAAAAAATCGCCAAAGGTAGAGTTATGATCCTTGTGATTTTAAGTAATTGCAAGAAACTCTCTAATAAAATATTTCTTAGAAAAATAATGACAGAACGACACAAGGTTGAGTTGCAGCTCTTGAGCACTGAACCTTGAATTGGTTCGACTTGAAACGTGGCACTGACAAATATCGAGTCGATTACAGATCAATCATAAAGATCATTGTGAATAGCGAAAATTATCCAAATAAATCTCGAACGATTTGATGACATTAGCAAATTGAATGCACCTTCTGTATCATTACAGGGTGTCTGAGGAACGCGTTGATTTACACTTCAACATACTCGGAAATGGTAAGTGATATCATTATTGCACTTTTCTCATTTCTTAGTAAATAGTATTTTAAACCGCTGCTTTCATAGTCACATAATTACTCTTCCTTGACATTTTGTATAGTAACGTTATGTCATTTATAGTCTTATCATTTCGCAAAGCAAGTTATTCTGAATTTGAAAATGCTTGTTTACCGCTAGATAGATATTTTCAAAATTCAATTTCAAAATGCATTATAATTGTAATGTATTATGAAATGAAAGACAAATGCATTTTTGGATAGATGACATTTTTTACGTTCCTCTTGACCTGAGCCTGACCTTAATGCAAGAATATATTAAAGATTCTTGCTTTGAATATATCAATTTCCGCAAGCAAATCGTGCATTATCTCTATTGTGTTTGTATTACATCTCGAGCGTCTCCTTAATACTCCCCGATTATGAAAACATACAATCGGTGTTGTATCGAAGGTAATACATCAACCGTTAAATTATGCTTATCGTTATATAAATATGCCATATAACCCGACCATTCTCTAAGTACATACTTTGTTCAGTCGGTGCCGTTCCAAAATAACCGGGCATATTTGTGCAAAATTGTTAACCACCTGGCTTCACTATAACATATATCGGAGATGTAATATAGGGCAATCTATGAGACTATCAATGTGATGTATTAGCAAGTTAACATCCAGGTTATTGTTGTGTTTTAGATGTGAACATAATGTGTCAAGTTGTGGATCAGCCGGTAATTACTCTCTGATTTCCTCAGAGACTAATACAATACTTAGATTGCTTTTGTAATGAGATTAAATGTCTGACTATGTTGTCCTAATGTGATCTATTTGTCAAACAATAAGACACTTTTGTTACTGGATAATCATAATGTTTATAGTCGTATGTGTGTCAACAACGTGTCTCCTGCTCTATTAACATATTTGTAATAACTGTAGCCAGCTTGCAGATAGAACATAAATATGAAATTCCGCTCGAGAATGCGTTCTTACCCACTGACCTTCCAAGATAACTTTCTGTGTCTTGTGTAAGGCTACGATACGTATTATGTTCGTGTACGATTGATATCAAACAAGTCTTTTCATCTACTTGGCTGAGTTTTTTAATGTAATAGTGTACTCCAAATAGATAAAGCCGCCAGTGATATTAGTAACTGTCCGCACCAAGGCAACAAATGTTTAACCGTACTGTTGCGCTTTGTTTCTCGGCAATAAGTAATAAAGTATTCAAGCTCCCTGGAATTTGGCGATTAATAAATTGAGGTCAATAGTACTACTGTCATCTGGATCTCGACGGGCTTAATTCATTGACAGTGTATATATTCGTTTGTCTTTTCTGTTGTCCAAAGTCTGATACATTATCGTGAATTATCGTGAAGAAAATGATCAGTCTGATCTACAGAAAGGTATAAGACATCGAGAGTGTCACACAGTTCAGTACACTCGGTCGAATATAGTTGGAATGTAGATATCCATGGTATTCAAGGAAAATCATACCGACCTACCATAAAGTGTCAGCCAATGAAGTTAATATTCAGGGCGCGCATTGGTGTTTACATTTGGACGAACATTGTTTTCTCCCATTAATTAGACAAACTATTATTTTCCTAAATTCATTGTTTCTCCATAGGGAAAAAAATATCAAATCTTCAGTTTTCTCACGTTTTTAAAATTCCAGACAAAGGCCTTTGACGGAACTAAACACATTTATAGACGATTTTTAAAAGCGATATTATTTTCCTCGTGGTCATTCGACAAACATCTTTCCTTATTGCTTTGAGATGATCTATTTTCAAGGGCGGATACATGTTTCGGGCTGGAAAATATGTTTATCTGGTCTGAGAGTGAGCATGCCACACACACACTCATTATCTATCGCATCAGAATATTCACTGATAGAATGAGTACACCATCGAGGCAATAACGAATGAATTGCTTATGATCAGCATGGCACACGTCCCACATATTCATTACTTGGTAAACATCAGATTCAAACCAATTATATTTATTACCAGTATTATTTGGTGAACCTTTTGCATGTGCACATTTCTATACACGATATTCGGCTATGGAAATGCAATAGTCAGTGTAATTTGTGCATCTTAATTGATTTCGTATGCGCTTGCTTTTAATTGTTTTATTGTGCAGTATGTTCAATTTGTATGTACATTGTATTTATTTTCGTGTTCACCATACACTTATTGGCATTTTGTGCTTTTCAGTTGGAATAATAAAACAAAGTTACTAATAAGCTAAATATTTGTTGTTGTTGGATTATATAGAATAGAAGATTGAAGGAAGATCGATGAACTTATTATCAGAACAATGATCTTCTCAAATAGTCATTAGAACATACAAGTAGTTCTTTCCGTGTCATTCACACGTTGCCGATGGGTCAGTCAAAATAAATATAAGAAATGTCACGAACAACGACATGATGTTTATATATACCACTATGAAACTGTAAACATGTCATGGGTGGGCATTGCTCCGTTGAACTGTGTTATGTTGTATCCTTATTGTGTTGTTTCCTTTGCTCGGTTGATAAAGTTGAGTGTTGCCTTCCCTGTCCGATTTCCTCATTTCTTATTCCATAGTACATGCATTTGTTATTATGTGTTGTATGGGCCAACTAATTCATGTTTGTTTGGTTGTAATTCGGTCTAACTTGCCACTTACATGTACCATAGTCAATCAAAGTTAACTTCTAAATTTTATGTAAATCCAGTAGGCATTGCTGATTAGATCATGACCAATGATGCCTTGTTTCTGGTGGTTTTATCTTTTCTATTGGAATGTTGATTTACTTTTTAAAGGTTTTGTGTCCAATGTGAGTATCTGAGCCTTGTGAGTTTGATGTTCGACTACAAACAACCTGACTCTGAAACTAGCAGTACAGTGAGTCTGAGAATTTCGAATAATTTGTTAATATTCATTACCAGTGTTATTGTTAAAACTTTATACAAAACCCATGCGCACCTGTTGAGCTGGGCATTGGATCATATTCACGTTAACCAATATAGTACTAATGATGTTGGAAACTATTCAAAACACCCACTCTAATATCATAAATAACTGATACGTAATTGTTTTTTGAATAAACGTTTTAAAGTAAATAATAAGAGAGAAAATAAGTGGTTTTATCTCAACTAATTTAACCACTGTACATAACAGGTTGATAGAACATGTCAAAAGACTTATTGTCAGACAGTTCGGGTTCTGATGTTTTTCGTTTTATTTTTTATCGGAAATCAACTTTTGTCTACTTGCCAGAAATAATCGGATGTGGTTGTACGAAACGTTCCACTCAAAGGTTTTCATAAGAAGCAATTATAATGTTTTTTTCTCTATAAAACAGTCGATCGCAAAAAAACTTCTATCAGTGGATTGAAAAACAAATAGTACTTGTTCCACTCAACTACTTGTGTGGAAAGGTTAAAAGGATGTTATCAAAACAGTGATAGTATATAAGTCATGCAATTTGATTATTTCTTTATAATATGTAACATTAGAAACCCCATAAGCTTCATTAACTTATTAACGGATACATAATTTGTTACTTTCATGCCATTGAAACATGGCAAAGTAACTCTTTAAGGGGAGTAGCGCTGATGTATTCAATATTTTACAAGAAAACTCTCTATGAGGTTATCGAGAATTACTGTATTTTACTTTAATCCCTATTATTATTGTGCCATACTTAGTCTGCATTGATGGTTTTTTACAGTCATGCAGAATAAAAACAATCGCATAACGTCGGTTTATTATTCTTATAAATATATTGCGTGAATAATGCAGTAAAATATATTTGTAACGCTGTTACAAAGCGTTGCAGTGTATAAATACCGAGAGAAGCCGCGAAAAGGTTAACTAGTATACTCAGTATGTTAAATATGAGGATAATGGTGTGGAAACTTTGTCAAACTTGATTTCCCGAGAAACCCCGTTATTTTGGCATTGAGAGTGACCACGTGTTTCAGCATCCCCTCGAGTGTAGTACCGTGCCATCATTACAAGTGCAAGTATCGACTATCTGGTCATTGATTACCAGACATTATTTATTTAGCACACTATGCTATATCGTATAACATTTAATAGTGTATCTAGAATAGTTCTTATAATCGTATAATCATTGTATTATTTAAATAAAACATCATAATATTTCGTCTAGTACCAGGCAAGATTATGCTGACTTAATCACGCTAACATCATTAATGATTAACATTTTCCATTTCAATAATACCAAGTTACTGAAATATGTATTAGGGCCTAATATGTGACCTCGTTAGTCTCATTATGTTATAATGAGACTAGTGCATGTTTATGAGAGTTGAAGGACTTCTAATATAAAGACAATTACTGCTTGTAGCTTTTTCATTTTTTGTTTCATGCATTGTCATAAAGAGCAATCTTACAGTGGGCGTACGTATTTGGAGCTAACGCAATGAATTCCCTAACGTTCGAAACATTATGTTCTCGGAAGACCGATTTTGAATGTCCGCCTCTGCATAGTCGTAGTACATTATGCTGCTGTATATAAGTATTCGTGCTCCGCAGTAGTTTCTAACGAATGTGTTGATCGTGCAAAAACCAGGATGACAAAGATGTACGTCATGTTAAATAAGTAAGAATTGCGTTACGGTTCATAAAAATACCACTTTTGTCGGTATAGACGAATTTGTCGTTAAGTTTAGTACAAATAATTAAAGGGATGTATGTTTAATTCTATACAATCACATAGATGGTGTTTTGTCAAATATAAATTAACCACCTTTATATGGAGATTGTTTGACTTATACAAATACATTCATTTTGAAAAAGGGTCGCCTTACGGCTTAATATTGGCGTCAATCCCATCTTATATAAGTACAATAACTATATGTTTTGTCATGTTTGTCATTTGTGAAATGAAAAGACTTTATTACTTTAGTTTAGATGAACTGATTTTATATGTTGTATTCCCTATATGTGATAGTAATGGTAATACGATATAATACATGTATATAGAGAATCATGCAAGATAACTCTTGTTTCATTATAGGGACTCAACTCCAGTTGGTACATTGCAAAATGTATCAAAAAAGCTCTCTTAAAATCGCATTTTTGGCTTGACCGTCCTAATGAATTTATATAGGAATCTGGACTTCTTCATCTAGAAGGAAAAATAATCGCATAACGTCGGTTTATTGAATTTCAAAATCAAACAGTCTATTGCGTGACTAAATGATATTCAACGTTATGTAGCGTACGGTGATGTTTAAATGCCGAGAAAAGCCGTTACATAATTAACGAACGGTAAAACATGTTCTGACGTTTTCATCAATAGCACCTTTGCTCGTAATGTAAATTATAAGAATACTTTATATATATTTGTTTAACAAAGTCTTGTGATTAACACAATAGCGCGAAAGTATGATTCTATTGATCACATAACCATTGAAAGCTCCTTATCGTTCAAAATGATGTTGTACGCTACAGCAAAGGTTTCGTTCAATATTTAGCGCTACATTGAGCGCGTCGTCATGACGACGTTTGTATTATCCTGTCGTCATGGGCTGACCAGGGAGTTGCTTACTTTACGTCAAGCGCATTTGCATATTTATGTAACAGTCTGGGAGTGCCGAACGATATTTCCGGCACATCTTACTCCGAGTCCACATATTCATGTGATAACTGCACCTACAGGTTGCATATAATGTTAAAGATATTTTATTGACATTGTTCATATAATCACCAATAAATATTATTAAAACACTCATACAAATTGTAACTTTCGTTGTTTTAACCACTAGATTAAGTCACATATGGCGGCTAGTGTTAATTTATCAAGAATATCAGGAAGCAATCATGCACTAGTACAACAACTAATTTGAGTGTTGTGCACAATGCACCTGCGTCTGTGATGGACATTTTTCTATAAGTTATTTGTGAGTTGCTGAACTGAATTTATTTATCAAGGCGATAAAAATGTAGTAAGGTAAAGTGTGCTCAGGATATTGTGATAGGCGGGAAAATATGAAATGAGCCACGATGGTCGATTTCTCAAGTGTGCACGATTTATCAGTGTACATTCACTGCAGTAGGCTAAACTGGTCTATGTTTATAAATATCACATTATCCTGGGCGCCCTATGTGTAAAGCACCATCCATGTAAGCTCGTGATTACTTTACTTATATCATGGTTATGTGATGTTAACTGAAGGTTCGCGCCAAATCCAATATTAATCGAGGGAATGAATCTTCATTTTCAAAGAAATGAGTGCAGTAACTACATTGCAGGATGAGATTACCCTTCCTTGAAGTATTTGCGCTCATACACCATTGAACATATTTTAAACGTACAATAGTCCACGATGTTCATGCATGAAAAGTACTGGGTTCTACAACTGTTACTTTAAAATTACAACGTGTTATTGGAAATTACAGTCGGTCAGCGAATCTGAAAATCGTACAGTTATGTGTAATTAAGCCACGCCCTATACAATATGACAGCCAATTATATAAGGAGGAAAGCAATCGATCATATTTTAAACGTACACTAGTCTACGATGTTCCTGTATGAAAAGTGCTGGGTTCTACAACTGTTACTTTAAAATTACAACGTGTTATTGGAAATAACAATCGGTCAGCGAAATCTGTAAATCGTACAGTTATGTGTTATTAAGCCATACACTATACAATATGACAACCAATTATATAAGTTAGAAAGCAAAATACGCCCACGACGAAACAAGGCAACCTCATTTATTGAACTAGCTGCTGAAACATCAGTCAGATATAAATATAGATGTTTTTGAATGAACCGCTGTCGTTATTCGTACAACCCATATTTTGTTCCATCAACAGCCACAAATAGCTATCTCCTAAAAGAGGTGAAGGCAACACATTAAAGGTCCTGGTCTATTTTGGTAAAGTTCAGATTCAGCTCTTGTTTTTCGAGGAACGTTAAAAATACTCGGACTTGAGCCCTCACGGATATAGTTTAATAATTAGACAAATATTGATACATACTATTAAATCGGAATTTAGTTGCGAAAGAAATGATATCCAATTCGTCGCGAAATACTGTCATGTCCGTTCATAACAGCCTCGTCCAAAATACGTCATTTTGTGCGCCGGTTCGGCGTAAGTGACGTAGTTTAAGCACCAGAAATTATCGAACCGCGTATTTATTTACCTTCATAATTGCACAGTTTGTAGAAAAATGATTGCAATTTCTTATGATGTAAAATTGGACTTTTTGTGTTAAAAAATTCGGTTTTTATGACAATAATCCTAGTTGTGTTTTAACGTCCACGTATATGGACATAATGGTCACATATAATACCATTATACTTTGTTCCAAACCAAATGTTTTTTTTCAACTGTTACATAGACAAGTGAAACAAGACCCGTTAAAACATCGTATAATATATCACGATAATAGAATGTAATTAACATATATAACTTAGTGTTGTATGTTTTAATACAATGTTCTATCTGCGTTTGTACTTGGAATCGAATGTCTATAATATGTGGGACAAATTAAGCATTATAGAGTTTAAGGGAGTGGGTACAGTGTGATAAATTACTACAACGTGACATTAAAAGCTATTAAAATACTATATATGGTACTGGGATTTTTCGCAGACAATACAGATTATTGAAACATGATATCCACATGATTATCAAATGTAGACGAAATGGACGTACATGTGAATAGCTTAATGAGAATCCTTTCTGGTAACACAAAATACCTCGTCTTATCTGATTAAATACGCTCGAATGTCTTATAGTTTATTTACGCTCCTTCCTAAATTCGAAATTACTACATAAACACTCCTATGAATGTTGACTCGGCATAATGAATATAATGAATTAGTCGATATTATTCAACTTGCAAAAGCAATTTATACAATGTCTATTTTGACATACTGTTATTTAGATCATTTTCTATCACCCGCTTCTTTGTAAATTCTGCACATACTGTAAATGAATAAGTCTAGGTATGGTAATGGTGTTCTATCATACAAACTGCTGGTAGTGCTGTCTAACACCATTACCAAAAATACCACCAAAGGGAACAGTTAAATGCCAATACTAGACTAAACAATATATTTAAACACACATAAAACATCAACACCAATGTCCCGTTTTATGTGACTGCACCAATCTTAGTGTACGTAACTTTGTGTTTGTCGGTCTAGATTAGTATGTAAGAACATGTTTTCCAATTTACAAATTTAAATCAAATTTAAGCGGATTTAAGGTGGCTTTTTTACATTAATTTTTTACATACGACTTTAAGTTCTAACTTAACTCCCAGTATTACACTCACTTGTAAAATTGAACCGAACATGTGATTAACATTATCTAACTGTTCCCAAGGCAAGATGCCGAAAACGTCTTCTAATTTATCAAATGTAACTTCTGAAATGAATTTCAAGTAGACGCTAGCGACTGACTAATAGTTATAACCAAGTTTTCCTCCCGTACTATAAAGCAGCTAGAAGCTATGACGTAAAACATATACCACCATGATTATTAAAACAATTGTAAAATTGTTGGTTACAATATGGAAATAAGATATTTTAAAGTACCATAAGTAAAACAGACGCAAATAAACATAACTGATTTCAAATTTGGTATTGCTTTATGAAACTAAGCAATCCAGCTTTTTACAGTGGGTACTAATGCTTTCTTTCATAATGCAAGTTTATAATTATATATACATTACATCGTGTAATTGTGTTAAGTTGTGTGGTTGCAGTGTTTTGCGCTCGGCTGATCAAGTTGAGTGCTGCCTACCCTGTCCGATTTCCTCATATACATGTCTAAAAGAAACATTTTCTCGTCAAGGTGTTCAATTAACTTTACACTGTCTGTCAACGAACAATATGTTGAATAACTCGAACATAAAACATGCAAATGATAATATGTTTGTTATATAAAAATGATTGAAGAAAGATACCATATTCATTGATCATATACCTGACGATTGAAAATGGCGATATCCATAATTACTTATCACTGATAACGTCTATAAGCATAACATTTGGAAAACAATTTTATAACTGACGAGGAAAATATACCGTAATTTATTTCTAGAACATGTATCAGACACACTGCAAATTAGCAATGTAGGAAATAAATTATTGCTTGAATTATGATTCAAATAAAAAAAGATTAGTGCACAATAATTCATAAAATCTGAGGATGAATTTTAAAGTGTATAGAGCTATATCGGAAGGTATATTTTTAAAAGTTTCAACAACTGAAAAACAATTATGCTTTCATATCCATTAGACCATTTTTCACTGCAGTTTTAACAGAAACTCTCTCTGTGATTTATTGGACATGCAAACTGTCCATTTTCCTTCGAAAGTGTTCTAGAACACCCTATGGAACTATAAGAATCGTCTATTTTTCGACGATTGAATCAAAGTACACGGAACCCATCCAAAGTTTTAATTGGCAATTAAGGTAGTCTAGTATCATACTAAAACGATGCAAGTAATACTTTTGACATTGAATGACTGTTAGAATATAGCTCTATACACTTTAAGAAAAATCAGTTACATATTATAATTATATATTGACAACATTAATTTATTGCACCATAATATTGTAGATATCAAACTAAAGTTTTATAAGAGAGTACCAATATAAATGACATTAACACCAAATAATGGTATTAACCGTTTTATGAAAGCAGAATTAAACACAAAAACATCTTTCTGAGAATGTCAAACAATCCAACAATTCTTTGGCTTAATTTACAAGATTATTTCAAAAGTGGAAGTATTTTGTGAATAAGTTTAATTCTATCCAGTAGTTACTGGATCTGTTGGTTCGTACATAGCTCCATTTATACGGGCGTTTATATTTCCCATACATACATGTATATACTGTGTTCCCAGAAACTATTGAGAATCAATCTTTGCATTATTGCATATATCTGAATGGGAAAATATGTTTTGTTGCACATTATTTAATAGATCTAACCTTAGCCGAAATGTAAAACATAGAATTAGTAAGTTATGGTCGAACTGATCAAATTAGGCATTGTACGCAAAATTTGCAAACGTTACGACTTGTGGTTCAAAACTCCTGTTGCTATGACAACTAAAGCATTTCTTTGAACTAAAACATTGACAATTAATGTATTTAACATTGCATATCTAACTTATGCAAATGAACAGTTCTTTTTTCAAATAAATTACTAACATCATTTTGAAAACACCATAAAATTCTCAATAATTTCTGGGAACACTATAGTTGATTCCTAAATGTAACCAGGACACCAGAAATGGTTTAATGGTTTTTTTGGGGGGGGATAGTGCATGATACAGAAGAACCTTGATTGGTTATAAGCAACTATATTAGGGAAACAGAAGGGGGAATGGCGAGTGATTTAAAATACAAAAGTACGGCAATAAATATACTACGTTGGGCAATATTACTGCACAAGTACAACATTGTTTGAGGGACATTCTTGCATTCTCTAATATCGTTCTAATAATGCTATAAACACGTCACATTTTATATCTGACCTGTTTTCTTTATCACCCTTATAGTAGCAAAGCGCCTGTAAAAATCACACAGAAGGAATAAAATAACCGACTTTATGTTAGCAAGTCAATGTTTTATTTTCATTTAACTGGGAGATCTGCCAATACGAGTACAATGTGTATCAATCCAATACAATGTGCATATTCCAATATAGTTTTGGTTGTTTGTCTTAACGACGTGTTTGGGGGTATTAAAACTGTGCCAATGGTACTAGGTTAATTGAAATAAGAGGCATAACTTCAGAAATAATGTCCCCGATACTTATTCACTAACTAATTGACGGAATGTTTTAAAAGTTTCTAAAACCGACCATGTTTTCTACCGTGAAAATTTGATAATAAAATAGTTTAAGTTGAATATCTGAACTAGCAACCTCTATGCGGAGTAAGCAATAGCCTTAAGGTTTATACAACAACTAAACGTGGATGTACGGCAATCCTTAAGTAACTCGACCTACCAGAAAAGGTGGAAATCAGACACTCAACATAACCAGCGGAGCACAGAAATCTGAAACACCGCAACACAGCTACACTGAGAAATGCCCACATCAAATGAGGCACAACCGTCCCGTGATCTCGTTTAAAACACAAAGGACAGTGATCTAACGTTAATGGGACCTAAAGAGGCACAACTACGGCTTGACCAAGATACAAAAATCGGCATGGGAGGAATGTGACGGGAAATAACATTACCTATTTCTAGATGCAGATTGCTAAAACATATGGCTACGATGTGACCCAAGCGACCAAACAAGACATAACCGCATATAGACCTAACTCAACAAGTTGCTCTCCCAGCGAAAGGGACACGCCGCAACAATTAAAGAGGAGAATATTATAGCCTGCTGGTATTAGTCGATGGGATCGTATTTTAAACCGACAATGAGTGAATATGTATTGCTGAACTGCAACATACTTTTACACATATAAGTTGTTGAGAAGTATACAATTAATTCAGTTAGATGTGGTTCTAGTAGCCCAACTAACCCTTTAACACTACCTTATAAAATCCAATGTCAGTTTACTGCAATCACAGCAAATTGCTGATTGTCCAGCGGAAAAAATCAAGAATAAACATTTTTTCTTCCTACGCACCCTATTCTTTTCGAGCATGTAACCAGATTTCAGACACTAATTTGCTTTCGCCTGATACGAATATAATCCATTTAAGAGATTAAATATGGTTATATATTTTATCGGTGTGAATATCAATAGTTACTATCCGGAAACCTAAAAGAACAAAGTGATGTTATATTCATATAATCTGTCTTATCCGTATTATCAATTATAAAGATGGAATATATGTGTTGATTCTGTCATGGGATTGTGAGGTTATAGCACCTGCTTAATGTTCATAGTTGATTGAATTGTACCATTATTGTGTACTTGTATCTTTATCATCAAACGTGTCCGCATTTGTGCCAGTAATAGTTGGTTGGGCTATTATCGCTTGACTGAAACCATTGTGTGATATCGACAAACGTTGTCACGAAGTGATCTCTTTGTGTAAAAACCTCATTCATAAGTGGTGACATATAACATTTGTGCTGTCCGTACATCTGTTCATAACGTAAACAACACGTTATCGTGGTTTACACCCCACAATAAGTTGGGTGGATGGTCTTCAAATTTTAGAGATTAAAGATAAAATGGCAGATATTCAGATAGGGAAGGCAGCGCTGAACTTTTTCAGTCGAGCAAAGAAACCATAATACCATTGCATACCACAACCACACGGCTTGTGTCCTAATACTCAATTAAACGAGAAATGAACTTTACCGCTCAAAGACCAACGTCCGGCTATCAAAAAGTCATAAACCCAAATCCGAGCCGTCCAATGACTGAACTATCCAGTTTCCATGACCTATAATCAACTACTAATATAACAAATATAATATATGTTCACCGAATAGTGGGGCATACAAAGCAGAATTAGGTTAGGTTCATGCTTCCACCATGTTGGTTAGTATATGTCTGCGCTCTATGTGTACTTCAAAACGGGCATTGACTCCCTGAAGGAACATTGTTCACGTGAGACAAGTTAGTTACGATTATTTTATCGGCAATAATTCATACTCTGTTATGAAGATATGAATTTTATGGGGGTTTTTTGCACTTAGGTTAATAAGTGATCGGTTTTATTATAATTGTTAAACGGTTAATTTAAACAAAATCGCTACCGTTGGATTCGCTTTTTTTTGGAAAGTATAGTAAGTTACGATGAAGAAGCATGCGAGTGTACTTTTGATTACGCCAAACACTTATGTGAGTATGTGAGTATTGTTCCACCGCATGTGCACAAAGGAAACGTTCATGCTTATAAATGTGCTCACGTATTATGTAGCAAATACCAGGCCCGATGATTATAAACATTTCTCCTTCTCATACTCGAACTCAGATCTCCATGCTCAAACTTGAAAATCTGTTTTTTTTTAATTTTGCATCCAAACCAACACGAACTTGTAGCAAATGATCTAATTAAGAAAAAGAACCCCTATTTCATATGTTTTCATTCAGTAATAAAAAAGTTACAGCAGTTTTTGTAACTAAGAAATACTCCAATTGGAGTACGGAGTATGAGTTGGAGCATGGAGTATGTACTCCAATGTTTATAATCACCGGGCCTGACAATTTGAAAATATTAAAAACGGAAAAAGCTTTCAGACAACACATTTTTTCAGAGTGTTTCATAAACAATGAACAGTGTTATAAAATGAACTTGAAGCGAATTGAACATGCTTTACTAACACGTTATGTTTTGTATACAGCGTAATAGAAAACATTTTGTCGTTTCTGCGCCATACAAATGTATTTTCTTTGTATTTGTACAAATGGATGCAATCCTGACTCCTGCACTTATAGAGAATCTAACATGAGTGTATTTTCATATTGAATTTTTAAAAGGGTTGGAGAAAAGTTATAAAATACAAGGCTTTCCCGAGTAATTCATAACTTTTATCTAACGAATTTAATAACTTATATATGAACAGACACGAATATAAGATTTCTTTTCATATACACAAAACAAGCCCTGTAAATGTGCTGAAAGTAGACAGGCTTCCTCAGGCTTCCACGTTAGAATATAATTAAGTCAGTGAATAATGCGGTAAAAATTAAATGAGCAACTAAACATAGTGCAGCACTGCATTTAAATTACCGTTACTGTGTTGCGAAATTATTGGAGCGAGACGGGTATATTGAATCGTAATCACGTCACGGACCTGTTTTTATGTTTCCTGTCTGTTTGTGTATATTTCGACAGCACGTATGAATAAAAATAAATAGTGATTAGCCGCCTCATTTGCATGGTTATTATATTACTAAGTAGTGTAATGTCGTTTTTATTAAATGGGCTTTATCAAACTTTCGTGCCGTGATTTATTTGATAATGTGAAGTAAATCGTGTATGTTTTGATAGACAATGTGTATAATATAGAAAGGTGTATAATTGTGTACAAAACACAATTTTGCATTTTTTTCCTGGACATTTTATCAGGATTTGAAAGTTGACGTTTTACTTCTTATACATGTATAATCACATTACCAATCAATGCATTATTGGATAGTGTAGTTTTCAATTTCATAAAAGCATTATTTATAAATGAAATGGCTTTATATATAGAATACAATAAATATTAGCATTGCAAAATCGGAGTAGCTCGAGACCTTACTGATTATTAGCGCACGGAGCTGCTATTTTGAACACAATAAACAATAAGCCACTAACCTGGTAAAAGTAAAATCGATCAAAACCCTGACCATTGCTTGACCCATTCGTATTGTTTGACGTGGAATCATTAGTCAAACTATCTAGTGCAGAAAAGGTGCTGATTGTTAATTCATCGATGGTTGTATCAATCGTGACGGGAACAGTGTAGTCTGCATTATTATCCATGATTTGGTGTAAATTGTAGCAACACGAAAACGTCTTACTGTGATAGTAACTTTACGTTGTTAACACATTAAATCCTCGGCAAAATGTGAAATATTCATGTTTTTATTACACTAGTTTCCTGTCAATGTACTTAGATTCGATGTCTTCTTTTATACTCCCATCACAGTTTACAGTTGATTCGCATAATATAAAGATACTGTCCCCCGCAACAAATATCCACAAACTGTATTGTTATACTCCAAAAATAAAATCACCTAAAATGAAATGAAGAAAACAATAATAAAACTAGTTTCAATATTTTTTTATTTCTCCTCACTGTTGAGAATCTCACGATAGTATTACCATTTTCTTAAGCTCCCAATGTTGGCTTCAGTAGTCAGGTTAACTTTCATATAGACAATGAACGAAACACTCTTGTCCATATTTTATGTTTGTACTGAGAACTATTTGGTACCATGTCGGTTATATTCCTGACATACAGCCTACACACTGCCAGAACGATCAATGTCGTAACCATGAAATATGCCAACTATATCATGATAAATTAATTGTATGTTACGTCACATAAGTAATACATAATTTATATTCCCCGCTACAACCATCTCCGTGAAACTACAAGAAGACTTATTTGATTGTCTAACCACATTATTTTAGATGTGTGTTGCCAAGTCGCTCGCTTTCTATATAGCACCTTTGCGTACATAACAATATATTCTGCTTTTGTTAGGATACCATTAATTTGCCATTGTAAGACGATTAAAGACATACAAACGCACATGTTACGGTTTATGAAAGACAAAGTATATCATAGGAGATCTACCGGCATAGAACCTATAACAAATGTTTATCTCAATTCTTTTTTAAAATTAATTATCGCTTATACTGGTAAAACGTATGCCAATGGTAATTTATAATGCACACGTCCAAAGCTTCACGTATTAAAAAATGTATAACAAATTCAGACAGGGAAGGTAGCGCCAAACCTAAACAGCCGAGCACAGAAATCAGAAACACCTTAACACATCTATACCCTGTGCAATGCCCAAACATAAGCCAAAGCAACAATAAAAAATCCAAGTCCCCGCCGAAAATATTTTTTATATTAAAATTAAATTAAAAGCATACATACATTCTCAGTAATCGATTTTCGATATGTTTTATTACATGTACATGTAATTTATAATTAAATCAGAATTTCAGAAACGTTTAATTTTAAAAACATTGTTTCAAGCAAACTAAACAAAACGCTTTTAGAAGCATAGAAATATTTGTTTAAGCTCAGGACCACATACCATGCTAGAGAAAACATCATAACGGTCCGGAATAGAAATTAAATTGGCAGCAAATTAGTCAAAATGCGTTATGCCAACTGTTTATTTCAAAATTGATTTACGACCAACCCATATAAGAAACAATGTTTAAAAATGATTTAGTAGTGCAAGCCATCTTATCATGTTACGGCATTATCGTACCACAGAAAAACTTTTCAACAAACCTGAGATGAAAATCGAAACCACCGACGTATTTTAAGACAATGCTTGTTTTTCAACATGTAAAATATTACAAATTGTTATTGTTTATTATAACTAACAACACTATTTTCACAATCGACGTATCTTTCCACCATCTAATTCTGGAAATCCTTGATCAAAATGTCTGCACAAAAAACACGCGCAGATTTTAACAAATATCAATCCAACTTGAAAGTGTTAAATATCCAACATACTGAAATAAGTCATTTCTTATCTACTTTCTCCACAGAACGTGTCTGATAGTTTAACATAGCGCTTACATAGCCGACCAATTAGCAGACTAGTCCATACCTTCTTGCTGCCAGCAATAGTCATGCTAACATATTGGAAAATAATTGTTGGTACTAGAATATGTTAATACAATGATCCACAAATGGAGAATTGTGACTAGCGTTGCTTCTCACATCACGGGTCATCATTGTACATGGACATGATTATATTTTAATCAGTTATAACAATTGCCTGTGTGAGGACACTATCTTGTGAAACCTGTGTGTGGCCACTGGCATCTGAGCGTCATAATACATGGTCAAACACGATTGCATGTGATGATCATTGACGGGTAGAAATTCAGTATCGGATTGTATATACTGTGTCTCCGGGTGTTAGAAACACACGGACACACCAAATGGAACAGGCAATCGCCAACTCAACGACTCTATAAAAGGTTTGACAAATGACCAGACAGAATAAATGTAAAATTTATGAGTTTATTACGATGTTATGTCATATGTTTAGCCTGATTGTGTTGATGTGTTGCTTCATGTACTGTATTGTTCTGGAACTAACCTCTTTAATCAGATATTTAAATTTAACAAATGATATATATACAATGTAGTAAGTATATCTCTGAACAGCTAAGAAACCTAAAAAATATTTAACTAAAAGGTTGGTAAAAGTATATGAAGTATGTTATTTTGATAATCCTAAAACGTAAATTTCTAAACGCACATATATTTCTATTAGCACTGCTAGTTAAGATTCACAAACAAGCCAGCGCTTGTTGATTAAATAAATGTGTTACACAGTGGAATAAGAAACTCTTAGTAAGAAAGTTCCACCCCAAACCTTTCTCTTCAACACGCCCTATTTTATCAAGTTGGCGACGACATTGCAGCATGTCTGGTATGTTGCCAACTTTATTGGAATGAAACTATGCTTTAATTAGCAACTTCACGTTTTGTTTGACTAGTCTACATGTACTTGTATCAGAGCCGAATGCTAAGGAGAGGAAACTCTTTGATACTTTTCTATGCGAAATATTACTTTCACATCATTATTAATTATCGAGGATTACAAATAGCTTTGAGGTTAAAATGGTATAATAATACGTGAGGATGTTGTGTAATAAAACGTGTACATTTTTGCAGGTTCTCTGCATAAAATGTTACATATTATTCGTCCTCTCCGTACCGATTTTCTCATATATTGTATGTTTATATGTGTTTCTGTCTAGATACTAGGTAAGATCAAAACATTTACAAAATGGAATCAGTGCAATAAATATGAAAAATTTATTTATTTCACAAATACCTCCACACTCCGTCCACGAAATGCCAATATTTGTAGAGTCATCGTCATGTTTATTCTTTGATACAGTGCCCGGCAACATATTAAACTTATGTGAAGCATCTGTTATCTAACTGTCGTTTTATTTTGACCGAATAGGAAACTCGTTTTGTTTATTATTATATATGCTTGACTGAAGACTCCAATCTTTACCCAAGACATGCTCGTTTTGTTTCCGAAAAAAACCCAAGCCGTTCAATTAAATCCAAACACGTTTTCCATCCGTTCACTCGAATATTTCGTATCTAAGTTCAAATGGCTCGTTATGACTAAATTGACATTCGTCCTGACGAAACTTGGAGCGGATCAATCGTACGAATATCTAATTATTTTCACAAATAATTGCACCAGACGATGATTAGCTGGTTTAAAATGAACAGTGAGTGTTAAATATTGCTGTTGTGAACGATGGGAACGTCAAAGTTTTTTATGATTTAAGTATTTGAGAGAATAAAAGAGCACAATGACATCTACGTACAAACCAAGGAACAATTAAGACACAATATTGAAATCAACATTAATATAAACGAGGCATATCATGCCAAGGCAGGATCAAGAACACCATAAGTATTTTAACACACTGGGGCAAACCATTCGTAAATATATGCATGCCTCATTTAAGTAAACATATAAACGTCTGATAGATAAAAGGCATCTCAGTAATAAATTTAATCGCGAACTGTAAAACAATTTACGTTTATATATAATTAGGAACATTTCTTAAGATGTGAAACTGTACAGATATGATAAAATATAATAGACAATCGGACAGGCACGTCAGCATACAACTTAAACAGCCAAAGTCACAACCTAACGAGAACATTGTCTTACTCGATGAAATACCAAGTTACAAATGAAGTCATACACCGTTCCTGTAAAATGTACCGTTAGTACCGATGGTACAAAATGTCATTTGCCAGGCAAATTTATAACAAAGACATGGCTGAAAACAAGACGATTTACATCAGCGGCGTCGGTTTGAATCAAATCGGGGATTAAAATGAGTTATGTAATAATGTGTTTTATTTATCTAGCTTGTGGAATTTATCCAGTAAATACATATGAAGGAGAATGAAACACACAAAGTCTTACTGGCAAGAAAACATCTTACTGCGCTCAATGTTAAACAGTGTAGTTCACTGACGAGATGCTGATTGAGATACACAAACTGTAGTCGAACACGACTGTGGAGACGAAATACCCCACACTTACAGTAAGTCAAGATATATTAGTAGGCAACTGTTACAGTGCAATTATGCTGACATTGTTCAAGAACGATCACGTACAAATCTTCGCACGTGGTGATAACTGGTGAGTCGTTCTGTATTCTCTAATAACCGGATATAATCTAGACCAATGTGTTATTAACCTCTTAGACACCGTATTGCATTATTCTCGGAAATTATTGAGAGCTACAAATGTATGAATAGAGTAAAACTGTTGTCTACATTTATTTCGATATGTGCCTTAATGCCTAGATAACCATTCAGTTCAATTTTCCTGTCGAGTTTTGTGTTGTGCATTGTGGTCGGTGCTTGTGGTCGTGTATGCGTCGCTTCGTTGCCTGTTGAGCTCAGCTGATTGTGTTTAATGTTGTCTTCCCTGTCCAGTTAGTTTGTCTTGATACATATTTCAAAAATATTTTCATATAAACAAGTATGACTTGTCATTGTGTTCACAAGCTCAAAAAGACAAACAATAAAAAGGACTCAATCGTCTTTAACCACCATTTATTCTACAACAAAATCATTATTTCAAAAACTTTGTCACCTTTATTGAGACAATACTTTATTATCGTGATATTTACGGTAAAACACGACTGCTTTTTAAGAAATGTCTACGAGACTACCTCGAAGTGTATTTCCGTTAAGCAACATGAGTTCGCGGTTTGTTGCATGCCATGTGATGTTGTTTGTTATAACTAATACAATTGAACACTCATTCTTTCTTCAAAAGGACAAATTAGCGCACAGTAATATACTCCTTATACTTATTCAAACAATTTTTTGGACAAATGTGTCATACAAATCTTTCCTGGCGACAATACCCGAATCATGATGTTTGGGTCAAGGTTAAGGCTCATACCCAAAAACAATCACACCATACTCGATAAATGATTACACCATATTTAGATTTTTCGGACATAAAAAAGCTGAAAACGATGCCCCCAACAGATATTCGAACTCAATAGCAAATATAGGAACAGTTAGATGTAATTTTATGCTACTTGTCACACTGGTGTTCACGACTAGAGAAACACTTTTTCAATTATATACATGAAGTGTCACATTGAAAATATCTGATGCTCATCACTGTTCTCAAATAAGTGGGGCGCCTCTCGTAACCTGTATCATTGATCACATTGTAATATCCCCCTTCATTGGTCTGCGAATGTTCTAGATTATGAACAAATCGCTTGTACATCCCTTGTAACTGTATATGCGAAATCCTCCAATCTCATGCTTGATTGACACTAACTATGATGTATCTATGTAACAATTGAATTGGTTATATGGCCGACAAGATCTGAAACTAGCACACACAGATGACTATAGTAACCTCGGTTACATAGACGGCTATTGTTATTTCAGGCGGTGTTTTCTACAAAATAATTCGTACCAATATCTTGAACTGAATGCTCATTCCACCACCTCTATAATGACTAAGGTTGGATCAATTGTTCCCAATTTGAAACATAGAAACAATACTTATAACGAAAACAAGTTCTGTCAGCTATCACATTATTAAATTTTGACTTCTGGGTTCACATTCATATCGATGACCTCACTTAATAAACAAACACTAACTTACTGTTAATTTCACTGACCAGAATATCAAACGCTGTAATACATTTAAAAGCAGCAATTTAAATTTCCTCTCTATAACGTTTCAGCATATATCACAAACTCACTGCTTTTAAATAAAACGATGTTAGTGATAAGATTGAAGACTACAAATTTACTGGATCATTAAATATCTCAAGGAAAGCCAATCTCTGCGATGCACTTTATGGTCATGATTACTTGATTCCTCTTGAAAATAAACGAAATTACAGATTCGTTCTGTAATTGTTTTCGTGTATGATTTCCTGAACATATGGAACACAAATAGTAATCCGAATGTCACGCAAATACTACAGTTACAGTTTCCCAAAGTACTCTAGTAGAAAATAACCACTGTGTTGGGCAGATCATGTCGTACGCACGCCTTATATATAACAATCAAAGTATTAATTAATTGATGACCGATCGACCATTTTAAAAACGAGTTTTGGTTGTGTTGCATGTAATTATAACCACCTAGACCTACAATATTCAACCGGTTTATTACGTCGTGTCATAGTTTGTTTATCAAATAATGGCTAAAGCACTAACAAGCATGAAAAGATCAACAATTCTAAAAGTTTGATCTTCATTATGATTGTTTCTGTGTACGGGAATTTAAACACAAAGCGTCGTGTCTATTTCATCAAGGAATGTATCTTTTTGATTAAAAATTTCACGGACGGATGGCCAGTGTATACGTCAAGGAATTACAATAAAGAGGGTTTTGTTGTGTTTTGGGAAATAAAACAACAAAAATATGAATATAAATCAGATGTTGATTCAGCATGATGAGTATGCAGCTCCCAGATGACGGGTGAAACATCGTTTTGTTCGCATAAACAGCCATTTAGACACGGATGTTTTCCCAATATTGAACACCCAACTGCTTCCAATATTCTCCTAGACTTTGCTACGTCAAAATAAATTGATGAAGTTAAAAATACTATCAGTTCGAAAGGAAGCTAATCAGAAACCTGCCACTTGTTAGTTTGTGTTGTCTTTCTGAGTGGTTCTTGTTTGATGACATATACGCGATCGGTTAGAACTGACTGAGGAGGATGGATGTCGGAGAAGGAATTGTTGTTAGTTTGTATGGTTGTCCTGTATGGCATGTGCTTATATCTCTGAAGTCTCGTTGTTGTGTGTTCATTTTTAATATTTTGATCACTTCCCCCGACTGCGCATCTCTTATATATACCAAAAGGGAGTTGCGTGTAGATGTATTGAATGGTTATATTATATTTATTTTCCGCTCTGTATTATGAATGGGATTTTCTAGCTTGTGAAGGTTACTGCCCCTACAATTCCTTTAATCACCCTGGTTGATTGTAAGCAGAGGGCTTGGATATCTAGAAAACTTGTAAATATATTATTATACCATATTTATATAGCCCTTTTTTCATGAATACACACGTTCAAAAGTGCTGTACAATCATGACTAATACATGGTTAAAACAGTATATAATGTACATAAAATATAAAAGTAGGACCTACTAAACCCAGTAGGCGGGGGCTCTACTTAACCCAGTAGACGGGGCTCTACTTAACCCAGTAGACGGGCTTTTACTTAACCCAGTAGACGGGGCCCTACTAAACTTAATAGTAGGGATCTACCAATAGGTGGATGGGGCTTATAGACCTGGGAACATGTGGGTCGTTGGGCCAAATGATAGGGCGCCAAGTTAATGGGAACATACACACAGTCAGCATGAATAAGCTCTATTAAATTAGTGCGTTTTCAGCGCTTTCTTGAAGGACGGTAGTGTTTTACTTTCTCTGAGCGCTGTTGGCAGTGCATTCCAGAGTTTGCGTGCAGCAGCTGTGAAACATCGGTCACCGTAAGTCACAGTCCTCGTCCTTGGCACAACTAGAAGAACAGAATAATTTTGAGACCTTAGCTGTCTTTGTGAAGTGTATACTTCCAACATACTTCTGATGTAGCCAGGCGATTTTCCATGTAGTGCTTTATAAACATGAGTCAAGACCTTGTACTCTACCCTGTACTGTACAGGTAGCCAGTGAAGATCCTTCAGCACAGGAGTGATGTGATTGTAACGCGGTGTCCGTATGATGAGGCGGGCAGCTGTATTTTGAATAATTTGTATTTTATTCAGAATGATTTTCGGGGTGCCACATAGTAATGAATTGCAGTAATCCAGTCTCGATGTTACTAAAGAATTTATCAGGGATTTTGTTGCATCAACAGTTAAGTATTGTCTGATTTGACCTATTTGTCGGATCTGCATGAAACACGACCTTGAGACAGAGTTTACATGTTTGTCCATGTCCAAATGCGAATCCAACATGGCCCCGAGGTTTCTCACCATCGACGTTGGTCTGATCACAGCATCACCAACTTTTACATTGAGATTGTCGACTGAACTGGCATTCCTTTTCGGTACAAACAAGATTACCTCTGTTTTTTCGGCGTTTAGTTTCAGCAAATTTTCTTTCATCCAGTGCAAGATATCCTTCAGACAAGCTTCAATTCGTTGCAGTGTTTCATCTCGCGAGACACAATCTTTTGGTTTGAATGCCATATACAATTGGGAGTCATCGGCATAGAAATGATGTTGCAATTGATGTTTTCTACAGATTGCACCTACTGGTTTTGTGTACATAATATAGTTCTTCGGACCAAGCACAGAACCCTGTGGTACACTATAGTTCATTAGTAGGTTTTGAAAGTTCTCCATCATGTACAGACGGCCAGGTAGCGGTCACACAAATAGGATTTCATCCACTCTAGTGGCTTGCCTATTATACTGAAATGATTGTCAAGTCGGCGTAGTAGGGTGTTGTGATCTATGATGTCAAAAGCTGCTGATAAATCCAGCATTATCAGGACCGTAGCTTTATTCTGATCTAGAGAGCAAAGGATGTCATTTTGCACACACGAAGAAGAGCTGTTTCAGTTGAGTGGAATTTTCTGTATGCTGACTGACGGTCTTCGTGGAGATCGTGCAGTGTTAAATGCTCTTCCAGTCGAGCATCGACTACCTTCTCGAGAACTTTGGAAATGAAAGGTAGGTTTGACACAGGTCTATAATTTTTCAGTACATTTTTATCAAGGCCTGGCTTCTTCATCAGTGGTCTTATTCTGGAGCTTTTAAAAGCCTTGGGTACATAAGCACTTTTGAGTGATGCATTGAATATTCTTGTTAATAATGGCAGTAGTTCATTCAAGCAATCCTTTAACAGCCATGTTGGTATTGGATCAAGTTCACATGATTTACAAGGTGATTTATTTATTAGTTTTCGGATTTCATCCTCAGATGTTGAAGAAAATTCTGACAATTGCTCTTTTCCGAACGGAGTTTCGACTTCAACACTGTCGTTTTGTTGGTATGACTGAATAGTGGAGGCTATTTCAGTACGTATTGCTTCAATTTTGTTAATGAAGAAATCACTGAAATCCTGTGCAAGCATTATAGCAGGTTTACCAGTTGGCAACACTAATTCTTTTTCTTCACCCATCAGATGTTTAGTTATCTTGAATAATTCTTTCTGATCACGACCACAGGACTCTACTTTATCTGTGTAATAGGATACTTTGGATCGTTTCAACATTTTGTTGACTACCGAACACTGATTCCTATATTTTTCATGGTCTATTGTCAATTTAGATTTTCGCCATTTTCGCTCCAATTTTCGTCTCAGATGTTTGGCGTCATGTTGATCTTCAGTGTACCGTGGACAGGAGGGTCTTAAAACTATTGTTTTTGATTTTAGAGGTGCATGCTTGTCAATAAGTGATGAAAGTCCATGGGTATATACCTCAACTAGTTCATCAACGTCTGATATGTGCAGCCCACTGCTCAAAATATCTGAGGATTCAATGTCTTTTTTTAAATCATTGATATCAATAGATTTTAACTTTCTTAGATTTACTGTTTTTTTATAGGAGCAGGTTTAGCAGCGCAAGCTTTAAATACTACTGCAAAATGATCACGAGAGGTCTTTCCACTGTTGTCGGGTAGACCGGGATCAGATATTTCTACATGTGAGACAGAAGTGTCAGCGTCTCTTGTGATTACCACATCCAATGTGTGACCAGCCACGTGGGTTGCCCCAGTGACGTGCTGTCGCATGCCGCAAGATTCAAGAATACTTGTGAACTTCACAGTGTCTAAATTCAATAGATTAGATGGATTTTCAAATCCCCAACAACTATGATGTTACTTTCTGTTGTTACAAGTTTGGCCAGAAAGGATGGCCACTCATTTTCCAGGAAAGTACTAGTTTTTAGGCCATTTTTACAAGTTGGTGGTGGTCTATTCACAACAGCTAGACGCATAGAATAGTTCTTAATGGATACCGTGCATTCCATGTGTTCAAAAGTAGTGAAAACTTTATCATTAGTAGAAGTAAGAAGTTGAATATTTAATGAAGTTTTGTATACAACTGCAATTCCACCGCCACGTCCACAGCGAGGGACATGTTTTATTTTGTAGCCACTGGGAACAAGCTCAGCAATGCAAGACTTATCGGAGGGTTCCCCCAAGCCATGTTTCAGTTAGAGTGACAATATTATAATCATTAGACACTATGTAATCTGAAATGGCAAGACTCTTGTTTTTGACTGACCTTGGATTTACACAACACACCTTTATATAAGTTTGGCCTTTGCAAACAGTGAGTGATTCACATTTGATCTTAGTCAAGTCATGATGTTGGGAACTTTTGTTGTTTTCAGGATTAGTTCCGAGATTATCGGGGTTGGTTCTGGAATTTTCAGGATTGGTTCTAGGAAATAAAGTTGGTACTATAGTAGGTATTTCTTGGGGAAGTGTCTGAATGTTTTTTAAATTTACACCATCATTCAAGTCCCATGTGCGTTTACACCGACCCCCTCTAGTACCCCTAAACTTAAGTATTCCTAACTGTTTTAATGTTGTCAATGTATGGGTATCAGGTTTTATAGGTGATAATTTCCCAATCTCATACAGGCTTTACCTGTATTGTATAATCCCTGGTATGCATTGGGCCATGTTTGCGTCAGGCAAATACACATTTAAATTTACAGGTAAATATTGAACAAAATTGTAGAATATTTACACAAAACTCAAAATTTCACAAAATCTACAAACAACTACAACACAAAAATTACACATATACAAAAAGAATACTTTCATAAACATTCACAGCAAAATCCACAGCAATCACTGCAGTAATTCTGTTGATTTTAATCCAAAATGTGAGAGCACAAAATGTTGCAGCCTACACTTGGCGGATTCACACCTCTGATATATCGTTATAAAGTGTGTATAAAAGCTTCACAATTGAGTATTCGACCGATATAACTATACAAATGTATAGCAATATATCCGTAGACATTTGTATTGACGATATAGAGAAACTCGGGTCCCTGTCCGGTGAGAACAATGTTATCAGGCGAGGTGATATCGTTCGGATGGCGAGTTTTCGAGCCATCCTGGGCGAAATCGCCAAGCCTGATAGCATTTTTCGAGTCGGACAGGGACCCGAGTTTCTATTTTTCATGAAACCAGAAACGGGGCACAATTTAGAGGCATATTTTTTTAATTTTAAACTGGAGTTGTCGATCGTTCTTAGACCGCCCGCCGATTTACACAACTTCATTTGCGTCCGTACACAAAATATAGTTCTCAATTCTACGTTGTTCAATTAACAAAAATATTTAAAAAATAAATAAGATCTATTTCAGTTTTTAGTCAAAACGAGAAATCTAAGCAAATTATAACTATTACCAAAAATAAGAACATCGTGTCGTAAAAGTAGAATAAAATTCCGCTCATGAATTTTAAAGTTTTTTCTTCTGGATGATGCATCAATGAAACGTCATCAATGACGTAGTGCGTGTGGAGAAGGTCGCTAATTATGTCAAACTTTGTTATGTTATACTTCACACAATGACAAAATACGGATTGATTTAAATACTGAATTGTGTGTGGCAACGGACAGTGCAAAATTGTATCCCGGGAAATGGAAATAACTTCAAGACTGAACAGTTTAGACATGCTTGTAGAACCGAGTGGGTGGAGAACAGTTTTCAATAAGATAGACAAGATCAACTTAATCACGACAGAATGCTGATGAAAACAGATGAAAAAAAACAATGGTGAGTAAGACATTGGTTTGTTGAAGTATCTATTAAAGTTTGTTTTATTTTTTATATAAATTGTAGGGTTGTGTACTGAATGTAACAATGTTAAGATTCTCCAAAAAAGCTCGGTGTTTCATGGTTTTCGTTTTTTAGGTCAACCTTCGCGAGTCGTGAAATGAGATTAAAAATTCCTTTAGGCCAGAAAACTGGATATAGAGTCGATAGCTATGACTATTTTTATGTTTATTCATCTTTTACGATGCTTAGCCAGTGTATTTATCTGTATTTGTTGGTTTATTTCAGGGCCTTTCAAAACGATCGATCCGTGGGCGACCCGAATGCAAGAACAATAACTATGGCGTAGCCCTACCTGGCGAAGAAGCATTGCCTATCTGGATTGTAGACCTAAACGTTGAATCAATAATAGCTATTAAATGCATAATTCTGTTGTTTTTAATGACATTTATGACAATTTAAGACGGAATGCCATATTGCAAAACAGTCCGTTATTTGTGGGCGGAGCCAAAAAGTGTTCTCAGGCTATTGACCTGAGAACACATAGTTTTCTCAGGTCATGTGTTATCAGGCAGTTACCATGGTAGTTGCATGAGAAAAACAAGTCAATAGTCTGAGCTGTGATTACTAAGATGTGATTACCAAGAGCAATGTAAGTGTTGAAAGAAATAATTTTCCTTATGCTTATCAAACAATCATAAATGTCAGTTTTTGTAGTAGTATACAGATATTGAACGATAGGGTTTTAGCGCTTACGTATCCAAAACGAACTCCTTTATTTGATGATTGTATTTAATGCTGCAACGTTGTTGCAGATCTGTTTTTTCTACTACAGTGATACAGCTGATGTGATAGCACTGTACGTTGTCATGGCTAACACTTCTCTCATATGAACAATTGCAATGTGCATCAATTGTTAATGTCTGTATACAAAGGTGTAAGAAATTAAGCTTCACGGTGACTAAATACATAGAACGTGTGTACATTTTTAAGTGGTTGGCAGAACATGCTATAACGATTAATAATTAATCGAGAGCGAAAATAAATCTGCGCAAGGCTCTCCTTAAATTTCATTTAAACTGGTGTATGTGACATATAAGGAAAGCTTCATTCTACAAACTATCACATGTATGTCCTGCATCTATTTAACACAGTATCATGGTGTGACACGCTTTTTGTCAGAAATTGTTGTATTCATCCCGTAATTTACAACTCTGCCTTAAGCATAGAACAGAAGACAAATATTATCACTACGACTTCTATACGCTCCTTTAAGTAAAAGTTGAATTTATTATCTACATAACATTGGAACAAAGAAGTTGTTAATGAATATGAGGAATTTTCCAATCTCACGCTGGATTGACACTGATTATGATATATCTACACAGGAATTAATTGTTTGGCAGATTGGCCTGACACGTCAATCAAATACCAATACACGAGGTTGGCCGAAATAACATCGTCTGTAGATGATTGTTGTCAGCAACAATACTTTTTCAGTTGAAACTTGTATAATATCCTGAAAGCATAATTATAACGGTATGTTCATACTGATGTTTACACATTGCCTTAACCGCTTGCCAGTATATTGTATCTTCATTTATGATAACATAAGATAATGTTTATTTTTTTATAATGTAAAACATATCGCTGGCTTAGAAAGAGAAGGTCGTAACTACAAAATCAATATTTTGAGAAAACAAGAAAAACTGTCTGATAATCACTCTTTACTTATGGTACCACAAGCTCTTACAACTTCATTTTAGGTCAACATGACAAGAAAGTTAGTTCATATTTTCATTACAATAGGCTCATAAAAAGCGCCGTACAGGTATGATGTAGATTACAAATATGTATCAGTATTATAATGACGTAAGTAGCAATTACGACCTTCTCTACCTAAGCTTCTAATTTTCAACTCCATCATTCAATGTAACAATGAAGTATAAGAAAACACGATGTTTGAAACATTTGTTCCATGATATGTTTGTTCTATTTTATTTGCCATCGACCTTTCTAAATACAATGTACAAGTATGTTCTCGAGCAGCAATCATGTGATTGCTTCCAGTACATGAAGATCACCTTATAACGGTACATTAACATAGAGATCATTATTAGAAATGTCTTCGTCTGTTTTCATCGAGTAAATGTAAAACACAAATCTTTTCTGATGATGTGTTACATGTATAGGTCACGAATAAACTTATCACATTTATTATCAAGATTTGCGTCAATACCATTGCGTGAACTATACTATGAAGGTAAACCTAATTTTAAAATCTTATTCACAACCTCCGTTGCAATGTAAACTAAAACCTAAAATTATGTGCACCTCAATTGATCAGAGGTCTTGTCGGAATTTTAATGACCTTAGAATGAATTATATTTCAACAGTTTACTCCATCAAAAAGTGACACATTTCAAGTGAAACAAAATAACTTCAGTCTAAGCAATCATAGTAATAAAATACCATGAGGATAGCCAATCTTAGCGAATATAATTTTGCAAATTCCGCATCTTTAATATTTGATTGCTTGATTCCTAGTGGAAATAAACGCAATTACTGAGACTTTCTTCAGCAAGTGTTTTCGTGGATGAAATTATGTCTTCGACAACGAACATAAATGAGAGTTCAACATTACTATTACGGTACATATGTAATGATGAACGGGAATCCTCCTATATTATAAAAATTGGGTTAAATAATCGAAAATATCAATTCCTGGAAAAAAAAGTGTTACTTAATTTTGTATCATGTGAGAAAAATGACATTAAAGATGGGTTATTCTTATTTGCAATAAATTGAGTTATTATGATCAACCCTTGTGTATTTCATGGCTGGAATTCTTATTTCATTGATTTGCCCCATGGGTTTATCTGTAAGATAAGTTCGTACTTTTAAAATATGTTTATCCCAGTGATTCTCCTCACCAAGGGAAAAGTCAGAGTCATCAATATTTTATGTACGAAGTGTATTCTAGGAAATCGTAGAATTAATGTATTAAATTTTATCCTACCACCGTTTAAACTTCAGTTTTATTAAGTCATGTCGACTTTACCTGGTCATATGGTCACTTGACATGGGACTACTTTCGACCTCTAGTTCAACCAAGCAATTCAGTGATGAAGACGAATTGTGCATAATTATTGGAGTCGAGCCGGGGTTTTGTAATAGATACAGTACTAGTCCTCTTATATACAATTCGCCTCGGACAATTTCTTGTCTGTCCTTACAACACAATACTAAAACCCTTGTAAGAGGACCCTTTGATGTAAAAAACTCGAACTTCATCTGACTTATACGTCGACAAAAAGTAAAATGATTTCCAGAGAGACAGTGACTATCACAATCTGTTCTTGCACAATTCATGAGCAGAATATGTTTTGAATTTTAGACACTATGACTCTATGTAACATCATAACCTTGGCCTTACACACCTAAGGGATTAACTGACATATAGATTGAGTAAATATCAAGAAACTATTAATACAACATTAGATTATACATGCAACCAATTTCTACATTCATGGATTAAGGCGTGATGCAAAAAGTATACATGTGCATATTATTTGTCTCCATTTGGTTCTTTTAAAAACAATAGACGATTGTCATTTATGTCATGAAAATATTTATCAAATTAATGTTTATTTTCAAACGGGATCGTGTTAGTCGATTCTTAAATATATCTAAAACTGCTCCGTTGATGTTAAGACATTGTGGGTTTTTTTTATAAAACTTGGTATTATAATAGCAACGGAATGAATTGATACATGTTCTAGTTTCAACACACACATGATGCTATATTTAATGATATATTAAATACAATACACTTAGCGGCACTTCTAACGCTACCATTGGTATATTTCAGTTGTCTTTGAAAGTACTTTATGAATTGTTATGAAATTTGGCACACGTATCAATATTTAACACATGTTCTGACGAATTCCCCGCTCCATCTGACAATAGACTATTGTATGATACGTCTTTAACAGACTGAATACAAAAATTGAAGGTCTCATTTTTATCGCGCAAAACCGGCCACCCGGTTGTGGACCGAGATGCCGTAACGTTTTATCTTAAATATTTTTTTCAAGCTCAAGACTTATATATTTGGATAGGAGAGAGTCTGGGCATTTCATAAAACCATTTCTTGATTGTTGGCAACTTCGCGTTTTTTAAATATTTACTGTTGTTTCTGGTGTTTTTGTCAGAAATCGCGACCCAACGTTATTGATAAATCGTCATTTTTGGAATGGATAATCATTAGAAATCAAACATATACCTATGTAGTTTTATAGTCAGTTACTTAAACTGCACGAAAAAGTTAAAGAGGTATCTGTAATTTTTTTCTATTATTCAATACAGGCCTGTATTTTACGTTACCAGCCATTTTCTACGCATTTGACCACCAATCAGTTAGTGCTAACAAAACATGCATTATGAATTCCGATCGATTTTCATATATTGTGATAAATTATTATATTCTAAACATATAAAACGTTTTTTGGATAGATATATTCATGTAAAGGGTATTGATAGGGTACTTTAATACTGCATACATAATGCTAAAATTGGTTATAAACGGACAAAACACACACATCAACTATACATGTATACTGTCTGAAAAGATTTGCAAGACACCTGTACTCTTTTATTTAGTTGCTATTTGTTTTGTGTAAAAACTTTTGTCTTTTGCAGTAAAAATCATTCCGTATGTCTTCATTATGTTGTAATTTACGTTACACAAGCGTATCCATACATGACAACTGTATTGTGTTGCATGATCATTTGATTGTATACACTTTTATTTAAAAAGAGATAAGTGTGTAATAGTTCAACAAACTACAATCGATATGTACTCACTTTTTATTAATTTAATTCTTGTAGATTGTCTCCGAGCCGCCACCCATAATAAGAGAATGTCACACATTCTCAACATTTGAGTCAATATGGAAGAATACAAAAAAGTTGACATTTAAATGCATTATAAACGTCCATACTTTCGTAGGGCATGAACATGTTTCAATTATTGGCACATCATAAATTCCACACATTGTCTATGCTGTTTTTAATCACTGTTTTCACCAGAGTAATTTACGTTACAATAGTATATGTATCATATTTATTAATTAACATAAAGGACATAAGGAAGAAGTTCAATACTTCTTTTTATTAAAAATACTACATATCTTCTTACACCAACTCTGTGAAAATATTAAATTGCCAATATACTTATGAAACCGGTATGTATATCATTAAATGCACTTTTGTTAACATTCTATTTTACATACATATATCTTACATCATATATGAGTTAGTAGTACAAAAGCGTGCGGATATTCAATGTTTTATTCACCAATCAAAGTCAGCACAAATGGCACTACTTGATGATATGGCAGATTTTTAAAACAAAACCAGCTAAATATAAAATGCCGTTACACGATTTTACCGAAGTTTTCGTCACGTAATATACAAAATAAACTTATCTATTGATAATGAATACAACGAAACAAGTTGTGCTTAAGAGACAATTCCGGCCTCATAATAAAAGTAAAATAAAATGGTTAAAGTGTGTCAAAAATCAAATTAATGCATACATTGCTTTTGCGGTATGTTTTCGAGTATTATGAAATGGGGTCAGGAATAATACTACAATAGCAACAAAATAGAATAATACACAAAACTAAACAAAACAAATTAAATGTATATGGATTGTCTAACCACGATTTCTCTAAGCGGCGGTCTAGATGTAGGGTGCGCGCTTTGGGATCCAGGGGTCCCGCATGCTCTACTTTACCAATCTAAAATTGGTACTTGCTAGGTAAGTCTACGTATTTTTGGGCGCCCTAGATCGATATTCCCTGCCTCATTCTCGGGAGAGATATAAGTGTCACCAGGGAGACTCAAACGCATATTTCCTTCGGTAGCCTAATGTCCAGAGGTTATTAAAATGGCAACAGTTGAACTGCTGAAAATAACCCTCGTCTTACTGCTTAAAATGGTAAGCATTGTCTAGAGCTTTAAAATAGAATATGTTTTTACGGTAACGTAAAATACAAGTACTTAAACGTTTTAACAACAATTAACAAACGTTAAACCTTTATCAAACAAACAAAACTCCTGTGCTTAGTCATATCATAATATTATTTCTGAAATATCTCCAGTAACATGTCATGTTTTTTCTTTCTTTACTGCTTCGATGTGAGTCCTGTTCAGTCATATGGAAGTTTTGAAAGCATGCATCTGTTTCAAAATACATATTGGGTCTTTAAACGTGTGAAGTTTGTGTTTCTTCTTATATCAAATGAAAGGCAATATTGTATAATAACAATTTTAATGAGCATGTACGACAATAACCATTGCACACATGACAATAAATAATTGTTATATTGCTGCAAACAACTAAGGTATGATTTTGTATTCTACGTTACGAAAATAATACGGTCATTATGCACGGAATTGCTGTCATGATATGCACTAATTTTCCAAGTAATGAAAGGTCATCAAGTAGTATATATAAAAATGATACAGATAGCATTACCTCTCACCAAAATCGCAAAATGAAGTAATTTGTTACAGTTTATGTTACTGCACGGACCGATAAGTTTATACTTTTTTACTCTCACAACATTAAATGTTTTAATATTACTTGTTTAACATGTCAACTATACACATACTAGTTATTGAAACGTATTATATTCTAAAATTGTGATGTAAATCCCCAATAAAAAAAGCAAAAATATGTCAATAAAGAAATCCAAATACAATTAAGTATTTCACTTAAAATTTACGTGACAATAAATTGTATTTTGCGTGACGAATGAGTTCGTACTGACAAAGCCGTAGACATCCATTATCTGCATAAAAATCGAATAATAATTGATTAAAACCAACGTCTTTCTGGAATAAATATAAAGTATGCCATATAATAATTATCTCAATGATTGACAATTTACCAATTTCTGTCAAGAATAAAAATAAAGTATGCTTCATATATCAACGATTGACCATGCCTGTTGACGAGCAAATAATAAAATATGCATGGTATATGTACCATAAAATTTCAACCTCATGCCTATTATGCAGTATTTTTGTATACATATTAATTGTAGTATCCAAATCCGTGAAAATGGCACAGCATTAGATGTATTTCTTTTTATATCGTTGTCAACACTATTTTAACAAAAATAAAAAAGTCATTTAACTGTATACATATAAAGAGAGTCACGTAAAACGTTTTGTAGTATTTGTTGCATGTTTTTTTTATCTATTGTCGCTATCAGAAGATGTCATTTTTCATACAGTATAATTCAGATGATGTCGTTAATGAAATCAGGAATAAACAATAATCACTCCGTAATACTAGTATGGTTCATACTCTATTTATTAACGTTTATATATTCCGTAATAGATAAGCGATTTATGGGCGCCACGTAAGAATACAACATGAATTATTCGGTATAGTTCAGACATGAAATAGACGAAATTATTAATGACTTGTGCATGTTTTGTTGTACAATATGTGTAATTATCATTAGGAAATATTTGTAAACGACCTAGTTTAGTTAATTAAAGTAATATGTGGACATAGCTATCACATCCACAAAACAGTGTCACGTAAAATAGACCTTACATGTTACAGAACGGCTGCATTCGCGTCTCCGTGTGGAGACTTTTGTCTCCTATGGGTGATGAAGCCAACTCCGACCTGCGACGGCCAGGAACATACACTGTCGTAGCAGGTACCAATATACACTTTGGTGGAGTATATCATGTGAAACATTTTGATACCGAAGCATGTATCCAACTATCCACCGCTCTCAAAGATGTATTAAAGAGAAATCGTGTTTAGACAGTTCATAGATATTTTATGTATACCTGTTTGGTACCAGTTTAGTGTTTATGCAAGTTTTTCCATATAGTAAATTAGTATTCCACATGACCACATTTCATACTACTCCTAAATATGTCGCTAGAAACAATATATACGTTGATTGTATTTATTTAGTTCGTTTATACCCAAAAGTTGGTTCAGGTAAGTCTTGCTCATTAACATAACTTGTAGCATTGTACTATTGTATCGATACACATATATATTAGTTTATTTTGTAGTTTACGTGATGAAAATTTCAGTACAAATCATGTACTGACATATTTATTTTTAGCCAGGTTATGTTTACATACTTTTCTATATTATCAAGTAGTGCATTTGGTTCCAGGTCAGACTAGTGAATATAACATTGAGTAGTCATATTTGTACTTTTGCACTTCAAATTCACATATAATATGAGATATATGTATGTGAAATAGAGGGTAAACAAACGTGCATGTAATGTATCATGAATACTAGCATACTGACAAGTTCATCTTTTTAATATGAGAAGATATGTAGTTTTTTATGTAAAAAAAACAATTATTAAACTTCTTTCTTGTGTCCTTTATGTTAAGAAGTATGATACGCATACTATCGTAACGTAAATTACACTGGTGAAAACAGAGGTTAAAAACGGCATTAAAATGGTAGGCTTTATGATGTGCCAATAATTGAAACATGTTCACATAGGGGATCGACTTTCGTGCCCTATGGACGTTTATAATGAATCTGAATGTCAGCTTTTTTTCGATTTTACCATTTTGACTCAAATTGTGAGAATGTGTGACGTTTTCTTATTATGAATGGTGTTTCTTATACGCTCTATAAGAATGTAACTTTAGAAAATTGAATAAATATTAATTGTAGTTTGTTGAATTATCAAACACATATCCCTTTTT
Organism: Spisula subtruncata; assembly: GCA_963678985.1. NCBI lineage: Eukaryota > Metazoa > Mollusca > Bivalvia > Venerida > Mactridae > Spisula > Spisula subtruncata. The sequence goes on along the minus strand of OY787678.1, from coordinate 24,827,233 downwards.
AAATAAATGTGTGTATATTAAAATGAGCATGCGACACAATAAAGTTGTCATCTATGGATACGCTTAGGTAACGTAAATTACAACATAATGACGACATACGGAATGAATTTTACTGCAAAAGACAAAAGTTTTTACACAAAACAAATAACAACTAAATAAAAGAGTACAGGTGTCTTGAAAATCTTTTCAGACAGTATACATGTATAGTTGATGTGTGTGTTTTGTCCGTTTATAATCAATTTAAGCATTATATATGCAGTATTAAAATACCCTATCAATACCAGTTACATGAATATATCCATCCAAAAAACGTTTTATATGTTTAGAATATAATAATTTATCACAATATATGAAAATCGATCGGAATTCATAATGCATGTTTTGTTAACACTAACTAATTGATGGTCAAATGCGTAGAAAATGGTTGGTAACGTAAAATACAGGCCTGTTTTGAATAATAGAAAAAAATCACAGATACCTTTTTAACTTTTTCGTGCAGTTTAAGTAACTGACTATAAAAGTACATAGGTATATGTTTGATTTCTAATGATTATCCATTCCAAAAATGACGATTTATCAATAACGTTGGGTCGCGATTTTTGACAAAAACACCAGAAACAACAGTAAATATTTAAAAAACGCGAAGTTGCCAACAATCAAGAAATGGTTTTATGAAATGCCCAGACTCTCTTCTATCCAAATATATAAGTCTTGAGCTTGAAAAAAATATTTAAGATAAAACGTTACGACATACGGGACTATTGCTTTTTGGGTCCAGATGTCCTTCCTTCCTATAATATTTGTGCGTATCGACATTTTATTTGCTCCTGTCTTTTAATAATCATTAACGATATTTACCAACGAGCTAGTAAAGAAATTAGCTTGATTTTGCTGCAAAAAAGAGTGTTTACCGTAACAATAACGTGTCTGCTGAAAAAATACGATTCCTGAGAACAATGGGGGTAAGTCTCAACTTGAAATTTAAATCTAGGGTGCCCAAAATTGCATTAAACTGAATAAATTTAACTCTACTACATACTATAAACATTCATTTGATAGAAGAAATTTAAATTTTATCATTCAAGTAGCCTTATTTGAGGTTAAACGTGTATTTTCAACTCATCGGTTTTATATTCAAAATACGAGTAGATTTTGGGGCAGTCTGAGCGTATCTACTGCTACAATGTATTTCGTTTCCTGGGAAATTGTAATGTTGATGAATTTTGTGAATTATGTTTTGTTATGTACACTTATGATATAACAATTGAAGTATTAAAGAAATAACATCTTGAAAATACTCGATTTACCCTTAATTAATACGCTATTGAATTGTGTGGCTTTATAATTTCTCGTGACGTAAATTACGCCTTTACAGCAAATTTTCAAACACACCCATTTCTAAAATAACTTTGGCAGATATAGGCACCTGCTTTAAACTAAAACTGGTGAAAATTTGATCAATTTATCTCAAACGGTTTTGGATATATCGAGAAAAAACAAGTGGCAGCGTTATAAGTGCCACTTAGTGTATAACGTTGTATTCAAGTAATATTTTCTGGTATTACATGTGTGCATGAAAACAAATATACAGTTATAAGTGTTTTTTTAACTTTGTATAATAATAATTCTGGACTTTTGCTGATTCAACAATGTTGGTTTTTACATAATTTGACTCGAAAACTAAGAAAAATAGGTTCTAAACATTGCTATGTGAACATAATAACACGTGTACAGTTTCGAAAATGGGTGCTATCATTATTTCTGTTTACAATTAAATAAAGAGAACTTAATTACCACGGGGGATTAAGCTGTTCGAAACACCATACAAAAAATCTTAATTACTGTGGGGATTAAGTTGTTAAAACCCCCAGTTATTTCTCTTTTGTGTGCATGTGGGTGGCAGAATACGTTACAACGATGTATAGATAATCAAGAGCTGAACTAAATATATACAATACTTATATTTCGATAATGTTTCAATTTTAATGTGGCATACAGACAAATCTTAATTCCACAAAATGTAGCTTTTCGGGAATCTATTCGACATAATCTGTTGAAAAACACGTCAGTGCTAGTATTTATCAAATCCGGACCGTTAAAGCAATGTTCTTCATATAGAAGAAGGGAAATAAAACAAGATTTGCCCGTGGTTCAAACACGCTTATTTTCTATTGGTTATAAAATAATTTAGTTTTTATTAAAAACAAAAAATGTGCTATGAAAATATGATATGTGTTCGGACACCTAAGGCATCCTGAGAATATAACACGAAATGGATATTTACATACATATTACCTGATATCAAATACAATACAAAGGAAGCATTGTGAATAATAACATTGGATTTTATTACAATTCGGCTTCAAATTTATCGTATTTAATTGCAAAGTACGACTACAAAAGATGAAATACAGGACACCAGTTGTATGTTGTTGTACTGCATTGAAGATAAATGTGTGCGCCAATCAATTGTTATTACATTTTCCTGAACCACCGATAGCCCCTTTCCTATTTATATTCATTGTAACTAGATTGCAGTAAATTATCTACTGAAGCAAACAGAGATGTACATAAGATATTTACTGCTCCAATTGTTTCTACTATCGTGCAGATAGTCTCGAGCAATAATACGATTAACATCAATGTGATGGGTTCGAATCCAAAATAAGATTTCTAGTAATGAGCTTCAACTTGGTTGTTAAATGGCTCCAGTAAAAATCACTCAATGCTCGCTTAGCTTTATAGAAAAGACAGTGCTATACTGTACTCAAAGCTAACGGAGCCTGATAATAAGTTCTGAGCGTACTTACGTTTAGGACATCCACAAATGTTGCATCATCATTTAGGGGATAGATAACGAGTTTGTGTGGTATGCTCACTCTCAGCCCAGATATACATTATTCCAGCCCACAACATGTCTTTTTGTATCCCTCCTTGATGAAAAAAGTTTGTCTCCCATATGTTGAAAATATATTTTCTTAAAGCAATAAGGACAGAATAGCTTGTTGAAAGACCGGGGGGAATAAAGTATGTCAAATGACGGTGAGGAATAAAGTTCGCCAAGATGTAAACACCAAGCCCGCCCTGAACATTAAATGGGCGTTCGTTTATGGTATGTCATCATGCTTTGCCGGAATAATGGGCATTTCATTTCCAGCTATATTAGGCCGAGTGTACTGAAATGTAAGACACTCTCGATGTGTTATACCTTTCTATAGATCATACTGATCATTTCCTTCAAATTTACGATAATGTATCAGACTTTGGATAACAGAAAAGACAAATAATTTTATACACTTTCAATGAATTAGGTCCGTCGGGACCATCGACCTCGAATTATTTATCCGTAGATTGCCCATAGACAGAACTAAAATACTTCATTACATACTTCTTGACAAGGAATAAAGCGCAACCGTACGAGTAAACACTTGTGTGGGGAGCGGTGGCCTAGAGGTAGGGCGCGCGCTTCGGGATCAAGAGGTCCCGGGTTCGATCCCCCTCTGGACCACTGGTCAAAATCTCTGAGCAAGACCCACAGCTCCACTCCACCATGGTGTAAAATGGTACCTGTGAGGGCAGTGTCTATTCCTGGGCGCCGCAGATCGATGTTGGCTGCCACACCACAGGAGAGAAATAGTCTCCACAGGGAGACACGAGTGTAGGTTTCCATATGTAGCCCAATGACCAGGGGAGTTAAAATGTCGAAGGGTGCTTGAGCGGCCTAACAGCTGAAAAGAGCCCTAGAAAATTGGTAACTTAACTTTTTTTTTTTTTTTTTTTGTCGCCTTGGTACGGGCAGTGGCTTATTATGTCACTTCAGCCTTAAACTTTTTTGAGTACACCATACCTAACTAAACGTTTAACTAACATTAAATATATTCCAATACTACGAGTAGTGTCCATGAAGATATGTAAGGTCAAGAAAGATAGCAAGTCATAACCAATGCTGATTTCCAAGTTTCAGTTGCACAGAACTTCTAGTATTACGGTAAGCTTATGGTGAAATAGATAGGAAATGCGTCATGTGATGTCGCGTGAAGATGCATTAAGAAGGTAGTGTTAGCCTATGCTATGTTCAATAAATACATGTACATTTGAGTTTATTTATTTTATTTGAATTGAATTGCCTTTGTATATGCTCGTTGAGAATTTCAGATTGGCGTTTTCCATCGATCTGACCTGTATCCTTGACGATAAAATCACGATCGGCCATGTTTGTTTAATTTTTTTGACAGCGCATATGAATACATAAAAATAGTGATTAGACACCTTATTTGCATAGTTATTATATTTCTGAGTAGTGTTATATCGATTTTATGTATTTGGCTTTATTACGTACCCACACCGTGATTTATGTGATAGATATAATTACGCTGTCTGATCATACAAATATGTTTGTCAACTCATGGGTTGTATACTTCTTCACGTGTGGACAATCGTAGGATGTATCAGCCCTTGGTTATATCAATACCATCACTTAGATGTTATAGGGAAGGCATCACTCAACTTAACCAGCCGAATACAGAAAACAACAACACATCATAACACATAAACGGCGCAATGCCCACACACAACCTAACTTTATGATAAACCAACTATATTGTAAGCACCCACTGTTAAACAACAGGATGACCTAGTTTGCATTTATTTGCGACTGTTTTACTCATGTGACTTTGAAGTATATTATAGCAATATTGTATCCAACATGTTTACAATTATTTTAAATACCATGGTGACATATTTAAGAAAATACAAATATTATTCGATTTTCTGAAATGGTATTACATCATAGCTTCTAACTGCTATATAGTACGGGAGGAAAACTTGGTTATAACCATTAGTCAGTCGCTAGCGTCTACTTGAAATTCATTTCAGACATTACATTTGATAAATTAGAAGACGTTCTCGTCTTTATGCCGTGGGGACGGTTAGATAATGTTAACCATATGTTCAGCTAACTTTTACAAGCCAAACAAGTGAGTGTAATACTTGGAGTTTAGTTAGACCCGAAAGTCGTAAGTAAAAGATATATGTAAAAATGTATAACACCTGAAATCCGCTTAAATTTGATTTAAATTTGTAAATTGGAAAACATGTTCTTTTATACTAATCTAGACCGACATACACCAAGTTACGTACACTTAAATTGGTGCAGTCACATAAACGAGACATTGGTGTTGATGCTTTTATGTATGTTTAAATCTATTGTTTAGTCTAGTATTATCATTTAACTGTTCCCCATGGTGGTATTTGTGATAATGGTGTTCGACATCACTACCAGCAGTTTGTATGATAGAACACCATTGCTACACCTTATTCACTTACAGTATGTGCATAATTTACAAAGAAGCGGGTGATAGAAAATGATCTGAATAATAGTAAGTCCAAATAGACATTGTATAAATTGCTTTTTTCAAATGGAATAATATCGACTAATACATTATATTCATTATGCCGAGTCCACATTCATAGTAGTGCTTATGTAGTAATTTCGACATTAGGAGGGAGCGTATTAAGCAAAAACCAACAGACATTGAAATTGTAACCGGATATGGAACAGTTCTTTGGTTACCTATTTGTCTTCAGCTTTAACTACTATTGCACGTGTATAAACAATTAGGCCTACGAGCGTATCTAATCAGATAAGACGAGACATTTTGTGTTACCAGAAATTATTTACATTAAGCTATTCACATGTAAGTCCATTTCGTCTACAATTGATGATCATGTGGATATCATGTTACAAATAATCTGTATTGTCTGCGAAATATCCCAGTACCATATGTGGTATTTTAATAGCTTTTAATGTCACGTTTTAGTAATATATCACAATGTGTCCACTCCCTTAAAACTACCATTTCCCAATGCTGAGTTTGTCCCACATATCGTAGACATTCGATTTTAAGCAGAAAAGCTGATAGTACATTGTACTTCAAATGTAAAACAGACGCGACTAATTTGAATATGCTTTTTATATTCTATTATCGTGATATTGCTATGTAGAATGTTCTTAACGGATATATTTTCACTTATAACTAACAACACGGATATAATTTTGTTGTGTTGAAACAATGACGCTTGGAACAACGTATAATGGTCATAGGTGTCCATTAAGCCCTGTTATAACAAGATAATGTATTTAAACTTTGCCTAAATGAAAGGATCTTACTTTTGTTGTCAGAGAGATTTGGTTGTATGAATTAGTCTTTGGAACCAAATGTGGAGTGTACAAATAATAACAGCTGTTTATTCAAATGCATATCTGATTGATCAGGCGCCAACTCATACGTATACTAACTGATACATGGTGATTTGTTGGTGTGCCTCCAAGTAAACCAATCGCGAGCTAATTTAGACAGGCGTTTAATTGGGACACTACTTTACGCATACTTTCTTACATTTTTGTGACATGAATAAATACATTCAGTTTAGCAACTTACAAATTACTAATAGAAAAATCTCCATCACAGGCGCAGGTGCATTGTGAACAACTGTGAAATTTGTTTTGGTACTGGTGCATGATTGCTTCCTGATATTCTTGATCAATTAACTATAGCCGCCATGTGTGACTTAATCAAGTGGTAAAAAACCATGTGTTTGAGTGTTGTAATAATGTATAGTGGTGATTATATGAACAATGTCATTAGAATATCCTTAACATTATATGCGACCTGTTGGTGCAGTCATTATATAAACCTGTGGTCTGGGAGTGCCGTAAAGATGTGCCGGAAATTTCGTTCGTCACTCCCAGACTGTTATATAAATATGCAAATGAGCTTGACAAAAAGTAAGCAATTCCCTGGTCGGCCCATGACGACAGGATAATACAAACGTCCTCATAACGTCGAACTTTTGATAAGGCGCTATTGATAAAACCAACAGTACATGTTTTACCGTCTGTTAATTAGGCAACGGCTTTTCTCGGCATTTAAACACCACTCTACGCTATATTACGTTGAATATAATTTTCAGTGCAGTAGTCACGCAATAGATTTTTTGGGTTTTTATTTCCATTTAAATATTCTTTTTCTTCTAAACGAATATGTCCAGATTCGTATATAAATGTATTAGGTAGGTCAAGCAAAATTGCGAATTTAAGAGGGTTTTTTTTATTTCTTTTCAATTTACCAACTGGAGTCGAGTCCCTTTATTAAAACACGAGTAATCATGCAAGATCCTCTATATACCTGTATTATATCGTATAACCATTACTTTCACATAAATTATAGGGAATCAAACATATAAAACCAGTTTCCTTAAAATAAAGTAAAACAAATAAGTGAGACTCGAAAAAGCACAAAGCTGAGTATAGTTACACATTGACACACTATAAGTTGCATACATTATCTTGAGATAAATCGAAAACTAATTTCATACAATTGGTCACAAGGGAATTCTAAAGAGAATTTATACAATGATAAATAGGTACTTACATGTATATAGTGTGGAAACAGTTTTTTTCAATTCACAAATGACAAACATGACAAAACATACAGTTATTGTTCTTATATAAAAATGGGAATGACACCAATATTAAGCCGTAATGCGACTCTTTTACAAAACAAATGTATTTGTATAAGTCAAACAATCTCGATACAAAGGTGGTAGATTTATATTTGACAAAACACCATCTGTGTGATTTTATAGGACAAAACATACATCATTTTAATGACTGAACTTTACGACATATTCACCTATACCTGCAGAAGGGGTACTTTTTATGAATTGTAACGCAATTGTTAGTCATTTGACATTATGCGTTAATATCATATAGTTACATACCTCTGTCATCATGGGTTTCAAAAAGCCGCATACTAGTTTTGAAACTACTGCGGAGAAAGAATACTTATATACAATATAATTACGAAGGCCATTCAAAATCAGTCTTTAGGGAACATTATGTTTCGAATGATAGGGGATCCATTGCGTTAGCTCCGAATACGTACGCCCACTGTAAGTTTGCTCATTATGACAATGCATAAAACAAAAAGAGGCTACAAGCAGTATTTGACCTGTTTATAAGAAGTAAATCAAATACCATAAACATGCACTAGTCTCATTTTTACTTAATAAAACTAATGAAGTTACCTATTAGGCCCTAATATATACTTCAGTAACTTGGCATTATTGGCATTAAAATGTTAATCATTAATGATGTTATGGTGATTAAGACAACATAAACTTGACTGGTACACGAGGAAAATATTATGATCTATATTTAAACAATACAATGATTACATTGTATACGATAATAAGAACTATTCTAGAAACACTATTCAAGGTTGTACGATATGTACAGCGGATTGCGCTAAATAAGTAATTTCTGGTAATCAATGACCGTGTAGTCGATACTTGCACTTGCAATAATGGTACTATATTACGCTTGAGGGTACACAGAAACACGTGGTCACTCTCAATGCCAAGTCCATGTCTTGTTCTTACTTAGAAATCTAGTTTGACAAACCTTCCAAATGTTAAACAGTTTATAAAATAGTTCCACACCGTTATCCTTATACTTATAACATACTGTGTATACAAACTGTACTAGTAAACGTTTGCAATACAGTAAACGTTACATGGCGAGACTCAATACATTTGTTGTTCTAGCAGCAAATGTGTACAGAGGACTTTCCAAATGTCCTTGATGAATAATCTTGTCGTATCTCAAGCGCCTAATAAGTAAAAGTGCATTAATCAATGGGTGCAATTACACATAATTCAAAGTTGAAGTCAAACTGCCATTCCATGCCTTTTTCACAATAATCTTGAGGCGACTAAACTCCATTTTGATGATAAAAACACGTTTTATGTAGACGTTTTAATCACAAAAGTATGTTTTACGAATATATAAAGTATTCTTACAACTTACATTACGATCAAAGGCGCTATAAATGAAAACTCCCGAACATGTTTTAACGTCCGTTGGTTAGATCACGGTTGTTCTCGGTATTTGTACACTACAACGCTTGGTAAATACGTTATATATATATATATTTTACTGCGTTAGTGACGCAATAGATTTTAGGGGTTTAATATACCGACGTCATGCGATTATTTTTCTTCTAGATGAATAAGTCCACGTTTGTATGTAAATGAATTAGATCGGTTAAGTCAAAGCATAATTTTGATAATTTTTGAAATTTGCAAAATGGAGTTTAGCCCCTTTAACATTGTGTTGTCGTTATGTTGAACTAATCCGTAGTTATGATCGTGAACATATATATATATACGCTAGCATTGATGTTGTGTAAACCGCATGTTTTTTCAGGCGATAATGTGTTCGATATATATGGTGTTATAATTTGCTAACCCTCTAGGGGAGACCTGGTAATAATAAAAGACGGTCCCGATGAGGGTTGTGTTAAAACATCAAGGCAGACGCATTATCACAATATAATAAAAGGAAAATGAAAGACAGTAATTCTCGATAACCTCAAAGAGAGTTTGCTTGTAAAACCACATGTAATGTTAATTCATCGTTCATGAATTATCGGCCTAGTCCGTTTTCTTTGGTTAATAAACATCGTGAATAGCTATTGAATACATCAACGCTACTCCCCTTGGAGAGTTGCATTGCCATGTTTCAATCGCATGAAAGTAGCAAAATATGCATTCGTTAATAACTTAAGTTAATTATTGCTTTATAAGCTTTTATTAGGGTTTTATAATTTTACATATCATAAAGAAATACCAAACTATCTTAAAGTTTATGGACCATCATCTTTATTCCCTAGCACCTACAAACTAAAACATGATAAATATATGTTGGAATTTCGGAAAATCATATTTGTTAACAAAAATCGTGCTGTTTAAAAATTTCTTAGGACAATCAGAAGGTAGGGTACGTACTTAAGTTACAGGTAAAATCAAAATTGTTAATCGTAGATAGAAGGTAGTACTTAACAGCAGCAGGAAAGTTGAACTAACATAATTACAATAAATCGAAAAATTGAACAAAAAAATACCAGAATTAAAGTAAAAAGACTTCTTACAAGTACAAACAAACAAACAAACCAGCTACAAACAACTCCATGTATTAGTCAGTCAAACATAATGAGAGTAAAAAGTCAGCAGAAAGAACAAATAACCAGTACGACCACACGTTACAAACACGACCACACGTTACAAGTACGACCACACGTTACAAGTACGACCACACGTTACGAGTATGACCACACGTTACAAGTGCGACCACACATTACAAGCACGACCACACGTTACATGTACGACCATACGTTACAAGTACGACCACACATAACATGTACGACCACACGTTACGAATACGACCACATGTTACATGTACGACCACACGTTACAAGTGCGACCACACATTACAAGCACGAGCACACATTACATGTACGACCATACGTTACAAGTACGACCACACATTACATTTACGACCACACGTTACAAGTACGACCACACATTACATTTACGACCACACGTTACAAGTACGACCACACATTACATGTACGACCACACATTAAAAGCACGACCACACGTTACATGTACGACCACACATTACATGTACGACCACACGTTACAAGTGCGACCACACATTACAAGTACGACCACACATTACATTTACGACCACACGTTACAAGTACGACCACACATTACATTTACGACCACACGTTACAAGTACGACCACACATTACATGTACGACCACACATTAAAAGCACGACCACACGTTACATGTACGACCACACATTACATGTACGACCACACGTTACGAGTACGACCACACATTACAAGCACGACCACATATTACAAGTACGACTACACATTTCAATATCACCCCACAAAATATTACCCAAAAAGGAAAATGCAGGACTACATGCAATATGAAAATAAAACCTCCAACATAAAGTATATATGTTCTATGAGTGCCTTGAGAAACATACATATTGCTTGACTTATATACTATCACTGTTTTGATAACCTCGTTTCTACCTTTTCATACAATTAGTTCAGTGGAACAAGTTTTTCTTTTTCAACCCACTGATAGAAGTTTTTGCGATCAACTGTTTTATAAAGATAAAACATTATAATTGCTTCTTATGAAAACCTTTAAATGGAACGTTTCGTACGAGCACATCTGATTATTTCTGACAAGTAGACAAGTAAAAAGGTTGATTTCCGATAAAAAGAAAACGAAAAACATCAGAAACCGAACTGTCCGACAATATAGTTTTCGTTCCATCAACCTGTTATGTACAGTGGTTCAATCAGTTGAGATACAAACTTTTATTTTCTCTCTCATTTTTAACTTCAAGTCGTTCATTCAATAACAAATTAAGTGTCAGTTATTAATGATATTTGAGTGGGTGTTATGAATAGTTTCCAACATCATTAATATAATTAAGGTTAACGTGAATATGATTCAATGCTCAACGCAACAGCTGCGCATGTGTTTTGTATAAAGTTTTAACAATTACGTGGGTAATATATTTTTACAAATCTTTCGAAATTCCCCGGAATCACTGTACTGCTTGTTTCAGAGACAGATGTTGTTGGTAGTCGAACATAAAACCCACAAGACTCAGATACACACACTGGACATGAAACCTCTAAAATGCTAATAGACATTACAATAGAAAATATAAACCACCGGAAACAAGGCAGCATTGGCCATTACCTAATCACCATTTCCTACTGGCATTACATCATATTTAGAAGTTAACTTTAGTTGAATAAGGTAATTGGCAGGTTATACCAAATTACAACCCAATAATCATGAATGTATTGGCCCCATACACCACTTACTAATATATGCATGTACTAAGAAAAACGATATGACGAAATCGGACAGGGAAGACAGCACTTAACTAAACCAACCGAGCGCAGGAAACAACACAATAACAATACAACATAACACAGTTACACGGAGCAATGCCCACCCATGACAAGTTTACAATTAAATAGTGGCATACAAAAACATCATGTCGTTGTTCGTGACATTTCTTATATCTATATTAGCTGAGCCATCGGCAACGTGTTAATGGCACGTAAAGAACTACTTGTGTGTTCTAATTGAGTCTTTAAGAGGATCATTGTCATACACATAAGTTAATTGACCATGCAAAACTCTTCTATTGTATATAATCCAACAAAAATGTTTAGGTTATTAGTTACTCCATTAAATGTTAAACTGAAAATGACAAACTGCTAATAACTGTATTGTGAACACGAGAATAAATACAAACAGATACATACAACACATTTGAGTACCATAACAAGTCACTAAACAAAAAGCGAGTGGATAAGAAATTAATTAAGATGAACATACTACACTTAGTATTGCATTTCCAAAGACAACCAGCATATACTAGTATGACTGCTGGTGTTACAAATGACTACATGTATTTTTTTACAAGTTAATGCATCGAAATCTGCACAAATTAGAAAAAATAGCATATTAGAAATATGTGTTCTATCATGCTCTATCATGAATGAGAATAAAACAGTTGTGGTGTTCCATATTGAGCGTCCACACGTTTTAGACTTCCATACATGTTTGCATCATCATTTAGGGGAAAACCATTTAATATTCCGGTTGGGAAAAGTTAAACAAATAATTTGTTCCGCAAAATGAGCAAACAACGAAGTGCGTCGCTAGCGACTACGAAAGCAAATATGTTTCACACATTTGGAGAAAAAAAGTAGTTTGTCCAAGTGATTGCTTTGCTGAATTTAATCATTTTGTAAAGTATAAAACAATGTTAACATGAATATGTGGGTGCATTAATCTTGCATGACAATGCATTATTTTCTTACTAGCTTCGCTCGAAATATCACTGTACATCACCCAATGTTGACTGGAATGTAATGAGGACATGTGCCATGTTGCTCCTAAACAATTAATTCGTTATTGCCTCGCTTACGTACTCATTTTATCAGTGAATATTATGTTAAGATAAATACAGAGTTTCTGTGGTATGCTCACTCTGAGCCCAGACATTTTCCAGCACACAACATGTCTATTTTTGTATCTTTCCTTGATGAAAAAGGTTTGTCTCCCATATGTTGAAATAAATAGATTGTCTTATAGCAAAAAGGACAAAATAGTTTGATGGATGAACGAGAGGGAAAAGTTTGTCAAATGAACGGAAGGAAAATGTTGTGTGTCAAATGACTGGGAGTAAAAATGTTGGTCAAATGTAAACACCCAGTCCCGCCCTGAACATAAAATGGTCGTCCCCTTAATATGGTATGTCATTATGCTTTGCCGGAAGTATTGGTATCTACTTTCCAGCTATATTCGGTCGGGTTTACTGAACTGCAAGACACTATCTGTGTTTTATACCTTTCTATAGATCAGACTGATCATTTTCGTCAAATATTTACGATAACATATCACTTCGGACAACAGAAAAGACAAACAATTGTATACGCTGATAATGAATTAAACCCGTCTAGATTTTGTTGGCAGTGGTACCATTGACCTCGATTTATCTATCCGCCAATTGCCCATATAGCTAGAATATTACGTACTTATTGCCAAGAAACAAACTGCAACCGTACGATTAAACGCTTGCCGCTATGGAGCGGACAGTAACTGTAACTAATATCACTAGGGGCTTAATCTATTTGGAGCACACCATTACAAAATGATATTCTAATTAACTCAGCCAAGTAGATGAAAAACTGGTTTGATATCAATCGTACACGAACATAATACGAATTGTAGCCTAACACAAGACGAAGAAAGTTATCTGGGGAGGTCAGTAGGTAAGAACACATTCTCGAACGGTATTTCATATTGATGTTCTATCTACCAACCGGTCACAGTTATTACAAATACGACATTGTTAATAGAGCAAAAAACGTGTTGTTAACACACATGCGACGATGAACATTGTGATTATCCACTAACAAACGTGTGATAGTTTTTGACAAATAAATCACATCAGTACAACGTTGTCGGACATTTTATCTCATTATAAAGCAATCTAAGTATTGTATTAGCCCCTAAGGAAATCAGAGAGTAATTACCGACTGATCCACAACTTGACAATTAATGTTCACATCTACAACAAGAAACAACCCGGATGTTAACTTGCTTATTTTTGATACTGGTTGTCTCCAAGATCCCTGACTTACGTTTTAGTGAAGCCAGTTGCTTAACAACTTTGCGCAAATATGCCCAGTTACTTTAGGATGGCGCCAACTAACAAATTGTGTACGTAGATAATGGTGGTGCGTTATGGGGATACAAGTATGTTATAGAACATTCAATTAAATATAGAAGTAAGCATCTGTTCAGGAAACCAGTAAACCACTAAACAAGGAAAAGGTATTTTTAAGAATGCACGACATCAACCAATTTTAATTCCAGTGTGTATAAATTCTTCAAATACGCATATTCAGTGACTTCTAGAAATTAAACCAATATCGTATGATAAATAAACGAGCCTATATATATTTTAGACGGGTATCCTGTTAGATAACAAGTACACATAAAATGCGGTATTTCACCAAACGTACCAGCGGAACGTAGAAAATGTCATCTACCTAAAAAGGCATTGTCTTTCATTTCATAATGCATTAAAATTATAATGCATTTTGAAATTTGATTCTGAAAATATCTATCTAGGGGTAAACATGCATTTTCAAATTACAGAATAACTAGCTTTGCGAAATAATAAGATTATAAATGGCACAAATTTTTATACAAAATGTCAAGGGAAGAGTAATTGTGTTACTATGAAAGCGGCGGTTTAAAATACTATCTACTAAGAAATGAGAAAAGTCCAATATAGACATTACTTAACATTTCCGAGTATGTAGAAATGTGAAATTACTGCGTTCCTAAGAGACCCTGTAATGATGCAAATGTCATCAAATCGTTGGAGATTTATTTGGACAAGTTTCGCTATTCAAAAGCAAGTGTATGATTAATCTGTAACCGACTCGATGATTTCATTGTCACGTTTTAAGTCGAATAAATTCAATATTCAGTGCTCATGAACTGTAACTCAACCTTGTGTCGTTCTGTCATTATTTTACTAAGAACTAATTTATTAGAGCGTCTCTTGTAATTACTCACAATTACAAGGATCATAACTCTACCTTTGGCGAATTATTAAATATGTTCACCTAGTCAGGCGACATAACAACCTGCAATATTCTTATTTTATGTGTTATTGGTGTAATGTGATAAAATAACCTAAAACTCCTTGTCAATTCATAGCAATTTTATTGGATGCCCGAGGCTCACATAATACATGTTGCCATAAATCGTTTATTAAAAGTTTTTATTACCCCTTACTTAATTCGGAATGTAATTTCCCATAGACAAACAGGTAGTATTCTTACTATTACGATCAACACTGAGCATTTTACTGTTAAAAAGTGATGGTAATTTTTGACTGTACGTTTTTAATACGTGACTGGTTCTTGCAAAACACATATCGTGGCATGTTTCACCCACTTGATCATGTTTGGAGTTCGAGTTCTCTATACCAAGTCAAGTATTTGGTGTCGAAACCTATTCCAATAATTTAGATGTCTCCGACCAAGGCAAATAAAGGGCAACCTAAATCAGATTACTATTCAGTTAATCAACCGATTCCATGATTGAAGTACTTGGAAACAAAGTATATCGACTTTAACACATACAATTAAAGAAGTTATACCATTAGATCGACTCCTGCTGAATTTACACTTATAAATTGAAAGTAAGTACACTTGTGTCTGTAACGATTCGAACTAAAATGGAAATTGATTATGCTTCTATCATTTGCCAAAAATACAATGTCGACGGAAATAATTCAGGATAATAAAAAAACACAAAGCTTTACGGGTGACAGTAAAAACGTCAGACTGAGAAAAGTATTGTTACTTCGCCAAGTCTTATAGATACTCTTTATTTCCACTGTTAGGTGATTTACAAACAATATTGAACATATTCATATATGTGTAAAGTACATGTAAATTTACAACATATAACACAAACTAAACCAGGAAATCGGACAGGGAAGGCAGCACTCCACTTAAACGGCTGACCACAGAAAACATCACATCCGAAATACATGGAATAATTCCCTTACCAAATTTCACAAGGAAATAACAAAACAACGTGATCACAAGTGACCGAATGAAACGCAGCTAAGATGCGACATAGTTCCCAAAATCATATTGTTTTGATGTGAATAGTCTATAAACCGAAGATAAAACGATGTTGGATAACCTTGAAAGCACAATAATGAAATTGGTACAATGCAGTCAGTAAAACTGAAATAAACAAAACAATTAGTTTAACGTTTTTTTTTATAAAACATATATTAAGATAAAACGTTGTTGGATGATTTTGAAAGCATAATTATACAATGCGAAGAGTAGAGATGTTTATTATTGATCAGAAAATTGCAATTAGAAAAAATATTAAATAAACCAGGAAGTATTCGTATAGATTAATGATCATGGCTCAATTACTTTGTGTCCAGGAAGTATTCGTATAGATTAATGATCATGACTCAATTACTTTGTTGCTATTGTGGATTATATATAACAAAAGTCAAATTAAAAGGTGTTCACTATTACGTGTGTAGTGTATATATTTAGACCAATTTGCTATCAACACTTTATCTAATCTCATTAACGGAACTAAAAATACACCAGACAAGTAAAACAACAATCAGTTGGTGCCAATGAACCCATAATGTACAAACGGAAACTTCAATATAGGATACCGCCCAACACATTTAAGTACATTATATATAATTGCGTTGTCTGGTCGTACAAGTATGTTAGCCAACTCACGGTTTGTATGCTGCTCCACCTGTGATGGCTTTATTAGTTTAAGAACAAATTGAGTATTAACAGTCTACGGTTGTATTAGTCCTTCATTATATCAATACCTGTACTTAGATGTTCCTGGGCAGAAGACTGTAATGTGGTCACAACATTATAATATAAATTCAACACTATAAATTCATCTCTCAAACGGTTGCTTCTCTAACGTTTACACTCTCAGACATTGTCGTCTCAAAATGAGTTAAAATGAATCCATTTTTAATTGACACTTGATAATTTTAGTTGTCTCTCGTGAGATATTATAATAAGCACGATGCGTTCGTTATAATCAAGTACGTGTTATTATGGTAATATGTATCTAGATTTTTTTATCAAGTTAATCAGAACAGTTGTGCGGTTAAATATGTATTAAAACACACAGTGTATGGTAAATGGTACCTATGTTTTTCCGACCACTTGATTCACAATAGAAGTAAATGTAGTTGTTTCGATAGATAGCTAAAACAAGGATACAATATTTGAGTTCTAAAACAAGGATACAATAGTTTGAGTTCATCTCGTTATAAATTTACTTCTTTCGTTTTCAATGAAATGCATTCATAGAATGGGAGACAGATCCGTTCTATATAAATGCAAACAAATAAATCGGAGGAGGAGTGACAATACATTTGGATATACCCACGTTTATGTATAAACATCGGTCGTAAAACTTTAACATAATTAGTTTGTTACAATATAGCTTGCCCACATTGACATGAGCCTGACCTATTGATTAGCATAATTTAACAGTTGATATATTGCCTACGTTTACAACACCGAGTGTATGTTTTCATATTCTTGGAGTATCAGGAAGACGCTCGACTTGTAATACAAACACAAATCTGAAATACCGATACTGCACGATTTGCTCGCGGAAATTGATATATTCAGCGCAAGAACCATGTAATATATTCTTGCATAAAGGTCAGACTCAGGTCAAAACAGCCAAGCTATAACAATCGTGAAATCGAAATTACATTATTTATCCGGGTAATACTGCAAGCGCAAACTAGTATAATGCAAAATATGAGAGTAAAATAGCAGTGCGTGAGTGACCGAGTGACATAAAGAGAGTCTAACTCCAATTAGAGAGGTGACCTAGAATTAGGACAAACATTTCGGGATCTAGAGGTCATAGGTTCCACCTCGTCTAATAAATTTAACTGAGCAAGAATAAACCACATTCTCCACTCCACCAAATCGTAAATTGGTACATGAGAGGGCAGTGTCTATTCATGGGTGCTATATATCGATGCTGGCTGCTACACCCAAATGAAGGCATTTTCCTTAGGTACTCTATTAATCCGGTAAAGGTCGCATGTCAAAGCGTTGCACGACTGAACTGCTGAAAACAGCCACCGAAAATCGGTAACATATATTACGTATACATTCAGTCATGGTAAACCATGTGCACTAAATGGAAATATGAACAACACATGACTGCTTGAATTACGACTAACACGTTTCCATTTTCATCTATCACAACATACTAGTAGTTAAACGTGGTAAAGAAATGATTGCAAATGTCAAATGAACTTTGCGTTCGATGTTAAATAAATAGCAGATGTCTGGTTCTTTTCTCGTGTATTGTTATTCTTTTTGTAAATGTCGAAAGATTCTATGCATCTTTATCCGTAAAAAGGTTTTCACAAGGTAAAACGAGATTAGTGTTTATTCCTTTATTCAGGAAGAAGGGTCGCTAAGGAAACCTTTCTGTTGTGTAGGAAATTTGCCACTTGCTGTATATGGATTAAGAGTATTAAAAAATTACGTTTCATGTCCTTGTCTGTTTGTCACCATGGAAGTGTGTTACAACCCTAACGAATAGTATAAGTGGTTAGAAATAACGTACTGACCAAGTATTTGTGCAGCCTGTTACATGTGCACGTTGCTACGGACTTGCAATGTATTGAAACTAAAAAAGTGCCAGCATCTTGTAGAAATATCGACTACAAGATATCAACGACGAATATGCCAAATTAAATTGAATGTTTATTTGATCGTAATTAGATTAGTTTTCATCAAATAATTTATGGAAGAATCGAAACATTAAGCGACGTTCTTAAGAATTATTCAACTATTACATGTTCATTGTTCAGAATCGGTAAAAGAAATTTAGAAGAAAGAAACAGAATACGAACTTTGATTATATTTATACTGCATGTAATTATTTGATTGTGATAAAAAACTTCCCCTGTTAAGGGAATGGTAATAGTATTTAAATAGGATCTTCAAACAATATATTCTTACTGGAAAACATGCATACAATGTTATACTGTGTAAGTAAGTCATCCAAGAATCAAAGTCCAAATACGGAACAATAATTTTGTAATAACGGTCAAAACTTGCTATAGGAAATACCTTCGTTGTTGACTTTTGTCGTAGTTGATGAACTCTTAAACACTCACGGGAATGCTGTCTGTATCCGGATAATACGTGGCAGCTTTGGATGTGTGTAATGGCATCGCTAAGCAAGTGTAGAAAACAATGCACAAAGTGTGCCCACTCAGTATTTCCCCATACTCTCTTAATTAATAAATGTGTATGCAGTATTTTTTTTCTTCAGTATGTGCAACTTTTATCTTGTTTCCCTGTTTCATATGGACTGTTTTGATTAACAAGGAGGGAATCAATCATGTTGAGAATGCCTCGTTTCTCAGACAATGAATCATGTCTATCTGTCTTTTAGTTTTATTGGCACATACATTTTAATTGCTACTAAGAGCCCCTTCTATCTTTATCCATCACGTCTCGATATGTAGTAGACTGAACACTGTGTGGCGTTAATCGTCATTTTATACAATGTTTGAAGAACAGAAATAAATCAAGCTTAAAAGTATCGAGATGACATTTTATCGGAAGTCAAACATTCGACAGCAAGATAGTATGACTGAAATTAAATTTACGTTTACAATTTTAATTGCGATTTATTGCGATTTATAAAACACAAACCAGCATTAAGAATTAAATGAAAAATGTATTTGCAACATTCAACATCAATGTATTCCTCTATGTATTGCCTTCAAAACGATTAAGGGTTGAGGAATAATTAATTAACTAAATACAACTACCGACGACTGTATGATTAGATGTGTTAATTGAATACAGCCGTTAAACTGTACCGGAAATTGACGGCTTGGTGCAAATTAATTGTATGTACTATGGTCAATTGAAATGTTAGGTATATTAAGTTCAAAATCCCTGACTGATGCATTTTTCACTTAACAACATGATAAATGTTACCTTTTGATCATGCTTAGTAGTGCATCTGTATGATATGGTCAGGTTAGGGTCAAAGGTAGGTCCCCCGTTGATATATTATACTAGTAGTAGATTTAATGCATTTTATATTAAGTGTGTGAATTTATTATTTGTTAGCAACGTTCTAGCTGATAAAGTTATAATATAGTCACTTTTAACATAATGCCACAGATGGATTCAAAGGTCGATGTCGTAAGAACACGTATGCATACTTGATCCATTACTTATAACGTTATACTTGCTGGTCAAATGGTCCTGTAATGCCTATACAATGCCTATAAAATGGATTAAGTTTAACGACCACGGTTTCTTCAAAGAGATTTTTTGTCAACCCGACTAAAAGTTTGAGTCGTTATGCTTCTCTGGATTGTTTCCGATAAGTATCCCCATGGACAATGGACGGATAAATAAGTTGAGGTCATTGGTACTATAATTACCAACGAAATCTCGACGGGATAAATTATTTGCAAGTGTTTTTGTCTTCAAATTCTGATACATTCTCGCACATAGGAAGAAAATAATCATCTTCCGGATACTGATTATTTTCTCTTAGCATTGCTAACCAACATGCTCCACTTTACCCATGTGTAAAGATTAGATCAATAGAAAATGAGCAAATGCCACTGGTGCTTATTCTAACAGCCAACTTAGTCCTCAATGATCGGGCAGTTAATGAAAAGTCGGTTCAACGGACGAATGTCTAAAAATAGAATTTACCTTATTTATTACCAATATACTTCAATCAGGAATAAGAAGAACCATTTTTTTGTTTTAGAAAGAAGAGGTAGCGATTCTTACAGTATTGTTGATATGTATCGTTGTTGGAAACTCAATCGTTTTACTTGCTGTAGGATTATCCAGACGTCGTCATTCCAGGATGCATTTCTTTATCATGCACCTTGCTCTCGCAGGTAGGTTTATTTAGCATTCGGTAGCTAGTTGTCATTTCACATTTATAAACCAGGACTTGCGCTATGCGCTACATGTAGTTGTAAATGAAAGACTGTGTTTGGATATAACACAGAACATCACACTTACTAGTCTAAGAGGAATCTGTAGAACCTGATCAGCCTCACTGTTTTATAATAATAATAATAATAACTTTATTTAACGACAGTTATACACATTAAGTTAATACATTGCATGTATAGACTTATTTACAACATGGCCTTCAAATTTACATATATAACACAAATCAGTAAAAATAAAAATAATAAAATAATAGTTTGGATATAACAAACCATAGGAAAATCTAGAACCTGACCAGCCTCACTGTTTGCTAGCCATAGTAACAAGTGTCGGGTATTTGAAATGGTTCTTTTTCTTAGTATAAGGTACATTTATTTCAAAACTGCCTTCTTAGATAGTACTAGACGTTTTAAAACCGTATACAAATCATTAAACTGTCCTATTCGCGGTAGCGATATTCTTCAATTCGAAGACTATATCCTCGCCGGAACAGAGGAAATTACAAATAGCTGACTCGACGGAACTATTGGAGAATGATTGAAGTTTTTCCCCATAATAAAGACTTATTGTACAATTATACTACTTTTAATTAAAAGTCGGGACTCGAATGCCAAATTTCGAGCTTGTGTACACGCTGCATTCTTATGAATTAATTTCTCTGAGCAAGAATAATATAAAATGCTTCATAATACCCAGATGATAGCACTCAAATCGTCTGTCTTCACCACAACGATATTAATAACTGGTCACGAAAAGGAAACCAAAAAAAGCGAAATCGTACCTTATTTAAATTGCGATTTAATCCAACTGAATCAATTACCATTATTGTCACAAGGTCGCACATTATGTTTTATGAGATTATTCCGTACCATTTCAGATTTGTCAGTGGGATTGGTTCATGTGTTAGGGGATCTGGTATGAAAGATTTCAGTCAAATGGTATGCCGGAGACTTTATGTGTAAATTCCTCAAGTTTGCACAAGTAAATGAATTACACGTAACCTAAGAAGTGTATTGTACAAATTTGTATTGTGGGACACAATCCTGTATGCTAGTAAATAGGACTAAAAGACATAAAGATGAATTATTTGTATATAATATTCGTTGTGAAAATGTCGAAGTAGAAGACGTTCTCTTTTCTTTACATTTTGACGACATGTTCGATACCCAAAGCGGCGTAAACGTAGGCTCGCGCTGAATTTATTACCGACGATTATTTTACTAAAATAAAATATTATATTTTGACCAATGCCATTTTATTCCACGACTTCATTGATCTATGCTTTATGTATATCATGTAAGTATACTATATATTTAACCATATTGTTTTCCAGTTTCGTTATATTTTTAGATGAGCGTCGTCTCGTGCCTGTTTATAAAAGTCTTCTTGCAGGACTATTCATGTGCAGCCATAGTATTAAGGGCATGGGAACTGGGATGGCACTACTTTTGTGTGTGCATTTGATAGTAGAATTAAATAAGCCACTATAATGCACACGTTGATTGTATGCATGAAGTAATTAGAAATAATCTGGTAAATGCTAACAAATAACATATTAGGGGTTGAAATATTGTATTCCATAGGACCAAAAATCTCACTCAACGTTCAGATACTCATACTTGAAACAAACGGTCACATCCTTTTTTGCAGACATGTGTGGTGTATGCATCTACATATATGCTCGTTGCATTAAGTATCGATCGTTATGACGCCATTGCAAGACCCTTAAATTTCTCAACAACGTGTAAAATACATACTTTTGATAATGTGTGTGTACACCAAACCTTCAAACTACATGAATTCTATATTGGTTTAATATGACGCCGTCAGAATTCAAAGCACTACAACTGCATTGTATATAGTCTGCCTAATGCTGCCTTTAAGTATTATGGTAAAGTACAATGTATCTAACAAAGGCAAATATGATTGGAATGACACAGGTATGATACTAGGCTGTGCTACTTCAGCTCTTTCAAAATAGACTTATGGGTTTACAAAGTATCATCCCAACCTATAAGCAGCACGTAAAATCGTATTCGTACGCAATGAGCACACCCAACTGCATATGTATTCGAAACAAAGCTCGGAAAAAGGAACGTTGAAAGCCGCGATGTGCGTTATTGTACACATAAGTCACAAAACTCTCATTGCTGCATCTGTGTACCAATACGCCAATTTCAACTTGAATAGGATTAAAATATAACTTATTAAATGTGCTTTATATTGTGCACAAAATGAGCATTCAATCAATCAGTCTTGTCGTGTCTATTTGATTTACACACCCTAATATCTATTTACAACATGTAATACAATCTTCAGACAAATGAAGGGTATTCATAAATTCAAATTGTTGAACATTAAGGATAAAATAATATTCTGTTTCTAGATGTGACATTTGCATTTTTATCTTCAGGGACTCGGTGTAAGGTAAATGTAGGTGTAGCCTGGGGATTATCAGCTTTGTTTTCATCACCTCTTATATTTGAATCTGGTGTTGAAGATGGAACTTATGAATGTTGGATGCCGTTTCCTACAAACACACAGTATGCATGGCTGGTAAGTGCCTGTTAATATTTTCCAATTATTGTCAATAAGATAGAAATTAAATTGGCTATAATTAACATTTAATAGATGGTTAACAATTGGCACATAAACCATAAGCCATACTGTGTGGTTTTCTAAACTTGATCCAATATGTGTTTGCCCTACTAAAAGTTTGATGTTCTGCATTTACGACTACTTCATGTAGAACTTCCAAAAGGTATACACACTGTTTCTGTTAGAGTGCTGTTTTGTTTTCTGTTCCTGTAATATGTGTGTTGTAATTTGGGTTTGTTCTTGCCTGCTTGCTATTGCTCCGGATTTCATTGATTTGTGTAATGGAAATAGCTTTTGTGGTGAGTAAATGATAACTATTGTGACGGATTTAACAGAAATATACCATGATGCCTGTCGTGCTTTTCAGTTTCTTTTGGATGTTGTCTTACCGATTGATTATTGTTTTTGTATACTGGAAATATACAATAGATGCAATTAATGAATTGAATGATACATGTGTTGCCTTAGTAATCCGAAAAAGTGACAAAACACAAGACGGAAAACTAGCATGTACGGGAATATGTTCTCAAACACATGCTCCACATACAAGGTCCTGGAATATCAAATAAATCATTGGAACGTATATTGATAGAAAAGTTTTAAAAAAACACTTGATACAATTCCAGAATTAGTCTTCGTCGATGTCCATTAAAGTCATCTGTTTTAAAGATCTACTTTCTGCCATCTTTCAAAGCTGTATTTCTATATTGTGTTTTGCTTGCAATTTCGTTTTGATGCGCTACGCATGGTGGCAATATGGGTTGAATTATATTTAGATGGCAATTACTGCAAAGATATTACCTCCATAGTGCTACGGAAATCGTCGTAATTTCTGGAAAGAAACAGGTCCATGCGATCATACAACACAATGTAGACCGCCCATTATAGCATTAGACAAATATATATATAATAGAAAACAATATAACAAATCTAAGCATGTCTATTTTAATTAGTTTCTTCTCAGGTACGCCTACAAACATCAGTCCCTGTCTTGATGAATGATGTGATTTTAACCGTTTTCAATTAAATGAAACTATACCAGATGGGTCTATGTAGGCGTATTACTGTGAAATGGAAACTTGTACATGTTTTGTTCGTCGTATATTCTATCTACACTGATTCCAAATTGTCCAAAGAATACGACCGTCGACAATTACACACGTTAAACTTCATTAGTAAACGGTCTGTATATATCAACATTTTACTAATTGTCTTTGTGGAGGCTATTTCTGTTCATTGGTAATGCTCATATACGTTAATTGGTGTTGATGATAGTGTTGTCTTATTGAACAGTCTTACATCAGTACACCATTTAGGTGCTCATTTTAAGTCTCAATAAACAAGGTTACGTTTCTGCTCAGTGATAAGGTAATAAACAAACACATTCTCCTGGTGGTTAGTCATCAATCCTGTCTTAGAGCTGTCCATTTCAGTGATTTAATATTTGCCGTGTTGGTGTATATTCCTCTGATTGGCTTTAACTTTAAACATGTTCAGTTTTCATGGCCATCCTAATGATGTTAAGTAAATCCGACTGATAGTATTTGAACACAATACATGTACGACAACCTTACAAATATTATTGTACGGGTAATGACAACAATCTCTTGCGTAATGGCCCAAACTAAACAAGATGGATGCATAAAATAACAGAGTGCATAGTGTCCCGGGGACATTGTTTTGTCGCTGGATTTTACCGCATGGGGATTTTGTAACTAGGTCACGTAATTAAGTCACTTGGGTTGTTTTGGAAAATCATTGTAAGCTAGTTTATCCCGCTCATTTTAGCTAGGACTTGGGTGATTAGTTCAAGTCGCATCAATGCCGCATTCGGCCACTTGGTGGTGAAGCGAGACATGGGCTTCCCATATGAGCATTGTTCCGTGTATTTGTTGTATGTGATGTTGTTTATGTTTACTTTGCTCGGCTGGTTAAGTTGGGTTGCATTTTATACGAGTATATTTGACAATATATCATTCAAAGTCTTAACAACTGTTATACTTATTTGCAAATTTAATACATATACATCAATATTAAATCTTTCGGGACATCCCTGCAATACAAAACAAATACCAGTATTGTGATATTTGGAATGCCATCAATTGGCAGGCAAAATTGACTCCTTCTGTATTACCAGTATCTTACACTAACTTTGTTTAGTTTGGGTCATTTCGCAAGAAACTGTTTTCATTACCCGTATAGTAATATTTGAACGTATAAAACGATGACACTATGTGGTTCGTAAGAACGTTTATTAATAAGACCATCATAAAATGATAATTAAAAGCAAATACTGCTACATGGTAAGGTGTGTCTACACAGTACATTTTGTTGTATAACTTGCATTTTAACAATTTCTTTGATTGTATTGATTGTATATTTTGAGATATATTTTGTATGTGTGATGTCGGCCAGAATCTACAATTCTGTCTGCTATAATTATCACAGCCTGTTATACATTGATAATAGTCATCATTTGGAAAAACAGTCATTTATTGTCATCTGCTAAACCTAAACAGATTTAAACTGCAGAGAAGCAGTCAGAATATTGGTAGAAGTTCCAAAGGAATAATACCTCAAGCATAAATACGAACAATTAAAATGACATTCACAATTGTTCTAGGTAAGACAAGTTTGTGTTCAGTAAAATACATTATTCTCATGGACGTATTCGTCAATTATAGTATTGTTTCAATATTTACCATTGACAGTTAACCTGAAACATATACTGGCACTAACCATGTGAAACTTATTATGTTAAATTTCCATTTTTTGTTACTAGCTGCTCGTACTTTAATTTGATTAAACTGTAATTATATTAAAAGTTTTCAAATCTGTTCAACGGGTATATTCATTCAGACGAACACTAATTTCAAGCATAACAACGCAGTGTAGTTTTTATCGTTTAAGTTTAGGCATCAATGAAATATGAAGGCAGATATTTTGTATGCAAAAACGCTACTTTCTTTTAAATAGTGATGTTTTGTATGCAAAAACGCTACCTTATTTTAAATAGTCATGTTAAGCTAAAGTATACCCCTTTGCAACAAATAGGTTGATGAGTACGCATGATATAAGACTTAGTGTATATAACTTTAAGATACTGAATAAATGTATGTCTATTCTTACAATTCAATTTACTCAATGACAATATGCATTGACGTTAG
Source organism: Spisula subtruncata (assembly GCA_963678985.1). Lineage (NCBI taxonomy): Eukaryota > Metazoa > Mollusca > Bivalvia > Venerida > Mactridae > Spisula > Spisula subtruncata. The sequence continues at coordinate 24,800,440 of OY787678.1, read as the reverse complement.
TTGATGATTAGCGCTGCAGCATTTGTCAGAGGTCACCAGTAATACATGACAATCTGTTCAAAAATGATTCTTATAAAACCTTCACTCACAATTTGTTTCAATCAAATGATTTATTAGTTGTGTATGAAACTCTTGTGTAATTATTTTGTTTATTTAGTGTCTTTATCTAGTCCATATTCGTTATTCATTAAATAGAGTAATTTTGTCGATTTATGTTCAATAATTAAATCTAGATTCCATACCTGGTTAAAAACACATTATAAGTTGTGGTTTAATTTTACATGTATAAACAACATTGTATTTGGACTATATACACTTATGATTGAAAAGTGTTGTCTTTTGGTTTAAGTCATCACGACCATTTAATGGAATAGGTAGGATGGATACAACACCATACAGTACATTGGATATTGACTCTTCGTGGTAACAATGGATGGTTGGAGTACAATGTACGCTGTATATAATGCATCATATCTACGCTTCGTGTGTATGCATTTAATGACAGCACACTAGGCTAGGGCTTGTAAAGCATCTTCGTAAAAATAACTTAAGATTTTTATTTTTAAATTTCAGCTAAATAAGGAAATCACACTTATTATTTTTACAAAAGTCACAAGCACCGTTCTTATTTGAGCATCAACAAAACATAAAACGAAAACATGGATAATCATTCAAAATGCTTCACGCTGTTTAAACGTAAATCAAAATATTTAAAAAGTGTTCTTCTAAGATGCTTTATAATGATTCGCACTTCTCTGTAAGAAGATAATTTGACGTAAGTAATGTATTGAAGGATTTGTTGGGATGCACATTGTCAAGAAATGTCAAAATCCAATAACACAAAATGAAAGAACATATGTTTCAAACTGGGGGAACGTATAATAAATCAAGTTTTCCGTTAGTTGAATAGACAGTTTAGGATGATGAGTATGACAATGCACTCATTGTTATATTGCACTTATTGTAAAAAATTCTGGAAAATGTTGTCAGTTTGTTACTGTGATGATGCATTTAAATCAGCAAGTCCCCGTACAAAATCTACGAAGTTTATTTTCTATATTAATGACAATCTAGTTGCTATATATTATCAGAAACTGACATCTAGACAGTATGTATTAACGAGTATTCTCCACAGAGATACTGCTTAATCAACACCCAATATAATGCATTTAGAACTGACACCCCGTATCCTGATTATTATAGAACAGAAAACTTGTTGTCGATGTAATTGACTGTCATTGTTGTACCATAAACTTTTATGAACATCAATCAGATTCCTTGATTTAACAGCTGTCAGAACTAAGCGTGGCGAAGTTTTAGTGTTTTTATTGTAGGGCGAAAGTTTTATAGATGTCTTTAATAGTTATCACAGAACACTTTTATGCCGACTTTTGATGCTTACCTTATATGAGCAGCACCATTCAATTGTTTGTATACAAATTGTATTTATTTATTTCTTTCTTTTTCGTTCTTTTCATACAAAGTTTTGAGTGGGGTTAGTTTTGTTATAGAACTCCACTCACATGGGTTTCATCAACTATTGTTTATAAAGAAAAGACATTCTTATTAATAGTTACGTTAACCTTTGAATGGAACATTTCGTCAAAAATATCCGGTTATTACAGACAAGAAGACAAGGAAAAACGTTCAATGCCGATAACAATGAAGCGAAAACATCAGAATATGACGTGCTGTTTTAGAACCTGTTACGATGGTTCAATTAATGGCCTTCTGGAACTAGACTAGTGTCTCGTCTGATGCCGTTAGTGCGGGACCTTTATATCATCTCATACTAGATGTTGTGTAATATATTTTGTTGAAAACAATTTTATTTGGTGTGATATGTATAAAGTATGTGCTAGGGTTGTATATTGTGGGTTGGTGGTGGTACCTGGGTTGCATCGGGGCCTACAGGGGGGTGCATGACATGACGACGGGTGCCTGTGGACCATACATAAAAGTATTTGCACCTAGCCGGCAATTGCTTGTATTTTTTAACTGCTGTATACATTTAAAACATCACTAATCCAATCGTTGGTAATTGAATTTACTTAATTACATTATTCTTCATGAATCTTCTTAATAGAATTGTAACGGTTGAATCGGTTTGAGGGCAATTTAAATTGATGTCCTCACTGCAATGTATTACAATTTCAATAAAATTATAAATATTATTTTTGTGTCTTTTAATCGCAATTTAATTGTTCACGTAAAGATCTACTTATGAGTTTTCTTATGAGTTTGTTTTCATGCAAATCTTGTTGATCAAACAGAAGTTGAAACGGTTTTTTTTTAAAAAAGTAATGAGTACATGTATGTTACAGACAAATTTGTTGTTACGACTTTCTTCCTGTAGCCAGTGATGTATAAACCGAATGCCTAAACAATCACTTAAACAACTGTTGATTTTAATGAATATCTTCCCTCTTTTATCAGTACATGTCCATGGCTTAGAATGAGAAAGTCGTAACTACAAAATCAATATTTAGAGAAAACACGGAAGAACGGTCTCACAATTACTCTTTACCTGAGGTAAAACAAACTGTTTACACATTAGTTTGTCAATATGACAAGTTCCGATTTTTATGAAAAAATAGACTCATAAGAAGCGCCTTATGATGCAGATTTCAAATATGTACGTGTCTTTTAAGGTCGTTAGTATTAGTTACGACCTTCTCATTCCAAGCCAGCGATGTATACTCTATTCAAACTCGGGCAGATTCTTGTAAAAATGTGGCATGTGTTGTGGTCAATTAATTCTTATTAGGATTGTTTGATATATCGCTGGCTCAGAATAAGAAGGTCGTAAGTAGAAAATCGATATATTGAGAAAACAAGAAAAAATGTCTGCAATTTACTCTAACTTATGGTGAAACAAGCTTTTGTAGCTTCATATTGGTCAACAAGACAAAAGAAGCGCCCGGTAATAGAGATTTCAAATATGTATGAGTCTTATAAGGTTATAAGTAGTAGTTACGACCTTCTTATTCTAAGTCATCGATATCGTATATTGCCTTGCCAATAAATATAGTTATATATATATACAAACAACATAACATTTGACATTGGCATTCACACAATGCAATGCCTTCTGTAGGGTATTTCAGAAATCTATTACGTGAATCTTGGTATTGCAACAATGCATATATGGATAAACATATACCTTGTTCTGATATTTCTTGTAATGTTTACATAATGTGTCAATACACCTTGTCTATGTTGCTTTTGTAGTTTGACCAAAGTGTTAGTGAAGGCATCGAATTGACATTAAAATACATCGATTAAATTATATATAAGTAGCGCAAAAATGCAGTGGTGTGTCTTAAATGTAGATAAAGTATTATGTTGGAACACAGTAGATATAGTTTTCTACAATGTCTAAACGATGTCATTATACTCGTCCTAAGCTTCCGTGTATTTTCCAGATACAGACAGCATTCACTTATGTTTATAAAAATGAAGTAAATTATTTTGTTAATTTTACCTATTTCTTAATAAGAGTTATTTATCACACTCACATCATTATCTACAGTATAAATACAATCCTAGTTCGTTTTATGTTTCTTTCTGCTTAATTTTGTTTACCCATTAGGAACAATGAACAAATAAAGGACACAGGTTAAATAATCCTAAAGATCGTCGTTTAATATTACGCTTTTTTCGCAAATCATCTGATGAAAAACTATTTCCAATTCGATCAAATTAATATTCGCGTGTACATGTTTGTCTTGAATTAGGCACAATCGTCGTATACATTTTATAATTGCTATTTCTACAAGATATAGACCCATTATTACTTTCGACGCGAAATATTCTTGGTCAGTTCGTTATTTGTAACCGCTAATAATATTCGTTAAGATTGTAATATACTTGTGTCATGACATAATGATAACGGCATCAAGTGTATCATTTTACTACTCTTACATTTTGTAATCAATGTATAACAATGTAAAGCAAGTGACTCATTCCCTACACAGCAGAGAAGTTTCCATAGCGATCCAGTTTCCCTGACTTAAAGGAACTAATTACTTAGTTCACATTGTGAAAACCTTTTAACGGATAATTCTGTATAGAAGCGTCCAACATTTACATAAGGCAAACAAAACAACCAGACATCTGCCATTTATCTGAAATTGCAGTGATCTTCTGACATTTACAATTTATCCCTTATCAAGTTTGACACTTTTCCCAATATGAAAATGGGAACTTGTTAGTTTGGATTCTATCAGTCATGTGTTGTTTCTGCATCCCTTCATATCTATGATAGTTGAATATATTAGTATTTATAAAGTAGATTGTCACAGAATATAATATTGGTCTACGTGAATTAATACGGGGAGTGAGATAATCAACGCGTATATAAGTCAACCTAATGTTAAGATTAACAATTGAGAAGTTTGGTCTATGTCAATAACATTGGAATGAGATCATTACACAGAAGCTGTGGTCAACGTGAATTAAATCGGGTGATCAAATAAACAATCGATAAAATGCGTACAAATGCAAAATAATATAGAAAAGAACTACTTAATGTGGTACACATGCAGTTGGTAAACGGAGCTTAATGAATACAGTACTGGCATCGATCTCTCGAAGCATCTCCAGTAAAGTTGAGATTTTGCTCTATCGAGAGTCTGAATCTGAGATGTATCTGTACTTCAATCTGCTAAAAGTATACTGTAAAAACTAAGTACTTACTGTTTATTGCATATTTTTATTCCAGTCTAGCGAGTGAGTTTTAATTTTAAATAACGCATGGCAATATACATGTATAAGCTAAACTCAGCTCAGATTCAGACGAATGTAGTGATCGGGTCAAGTAAATTCAAGTAAGTTGTAAGCACATTATGCGTTTATCCTATCTATTAAACTCATCAATATTTTCGTAAGAACAAAGGACGATGAATTTACAAATTTGACCGTAGTTGTTTTGTCCGATTACAACCCGTATAGTTAGTTGAGTTAGACGCTCATTATGTCACCGATTAACTGAGGTACACAAATATAACTCACCCATTGTATAACCCGCCCATTGTATAACTCACCCATTGTATTACTCACCCATTGTATAACTCGCCCAATGTATAATTGACCCATTGTATATCTCGCCCATTGTATAACTCACCCATTGTATAACTCGCCCATTGTATAACTCATCCATTGTATAACTCACCCATTGTATAACTCACCCATTGTATAACTCACCCATTGTATAACTCACCCATTGTATAAATCGCCCATTGTATATCTCGCCCATTTGGTACTATTCTTCATTTACTAGTACCCGCAGAAATAATGTTATTTCGATTAGATGATTGCCATTGCCAGTTGAAGCCAATGCTATTGAAAAACTATATTCACTTCAATTCAACATGGTGTGTTCCGATAGTTAAGCAATACCACGTGACTTTGGACTACACTTCCGAGAGAACATTTATCCAAGGTTTCACAGAATGTTAGACAAAACGGCACAACTGCTAATCGGAATCCTGTATTTCATTGAAAGCTTACATATTTCCCTAAGTGCGGCTTAGGTTTCAGAGAAATCAGTAAAGTTATAAAATACTAACGGCTATTTTTGCTATCAAAGTGAAGAAAATTTCTTCTTGGGTTCGTAGTTCAAAGTCAGGTGGTATTGCTGCACTTCGTCAGAGTTACAAATGTACCTAATACATGTACCGTTTGTTATATCAATAAAAATCATATCATACAACTGCAATAATTAACTTGATACAATATCTAGATAAAGTTCTACTATACAATGCAACAATAACTTGATTATAATGAACGCATCGTGCGTACTTTAATACATCATGAAAGACAACGCTATTTTAATCTCTCTAAATCACCAAATGTCTTATGAAAATGCATTTATCTAAATTGATTTTGAGACGACAATTTCGGGGATTGCCACTAGGGAAGAAAAGCCATCCATTTTAGAGATGTGTTGAAACGGTAGAGGCAGATAATCTGTCAATGCATTCAGTTCGTTGAGAGTAACATCAACTTCATTCCCACCATTTGTCCATCGAGCATCACATCCTTATAAATATCAAAGTTTTACAAATTAAGTTGATCTGAATTACTTAAATAAAGATGTATTTTGAAAGTTTCATGTTGCACGAGTTGCGCGAATGTCATCGAACTATTTTTCCGATAGGTGTAAGAATATGTGTGTTTAGGTCCGCAGCACTTCCGGTGAAGTGATGACAATAGAAGGTGATTCAATATCGCCTTCCAAAAACAGTACTGTAAAGGTGTATCGTAAATATCGTTCGGTGTAATCAATTTTTATATTTCTAATGTGTCTTGTACCAAGTTCTTCGCCTTATTATAAGATTTCTCTAGTATTTCCAAGCGACAAATATTTCAAAACAGAATCTATAATACAATTTTTAGACAACATAAAAGCTTACTGCACATGAACCTCAAAGAATAAGCATTAACACAACCCAGAACTTATAACAGCGTCGACCATGAACATATATTTTGTTCTAAAACTTACAAAACAATCACAATGGAAAAGTATACACCCCATGAGTTGGCAAACATAATTGTATGATCAGACAACATAATAATATAAAATGTACCTAAATGTGTTGGGCGGTATCGTATTTTGAAGTGTTCCGTTTGTATATGACGATTTAATTAGCACCAACTGATTGTTATTGTACTTGTCTGGTTTATTGTAGTCCCGTTAATGAGATCACAAGTATAGTCCTACCAGCTTAAACTGAGACTCTTTGCATAATTCGTAAACGTCCGGAGATAGCGGTATATAATAAGTTGGCATACAAATCCAATACAACCGAGTATAACCATAAAGTTTTACGAAGTTTTATGAGTGTCAGTTTAATCTGGTCAAGCTATAATAGCGAACAAGTTGTATTTCGACGTCGGTTCTATTTAATCCAATATAGCAACATAGCAACTGTGTCAAGAGCATTTATTAACACGACACTTTTATTGTCTAGTCAATGTTTTGTTTCTGATCACAATCATATCAACAAACATATCTACTGTTTGTATTTCATTATAATGCTTTCAAGGTCACCGACTACTTTCAATCTTCTGTCTTTAGATTAATCACATCAAAACAACTGTTAGTGTAGTCCAAAGCACATAATTATTTTGTTTATTCCAGTTTTACGGACTGTATTTTACCGATTTCATTTCATTATTGTGCTTTCAAGGTGATCCATCAACGTTTTATCTTCCGTGTTGAGACTTTGTTAGTTAACGTTTTACTAATAGACTAGCGATTGTTATAATCTATTTTAGTCGAATAATTTGACTCTTTAAGTGAAGGAAGTAAAACATTGTGATATATCGAGAAAATGTATCACGAGGAATAACTAAAGTTGATAAGACATTTTTATAAACGACTTCTGGCAATATTTATTACGCGTCTAATACAAAATGATAACTATGGACGGCGAGTGTCAGATTGTTTTATTACATTTCACCAACAAACCGTATATGATACACATATCTCTGGCTTAGAATGAAACTGTCGTACAAAAGCACCAGATCAATATTTGAGAAAACATGAACAAACTGTCCGAATATTACTACTTACTTATGGTAAAACAAGCTGTTTCAACTTCAATTTGGTCAATATGATAAGTTCAGTTTTTAATGAAAATATACTCAAGACGTACGACCTACTCCTCCAATTGCAGCGATACATCTGTTGGGAAAAAGCTCTACCGATCGGATGTGTCGTCTGGCACATCATTAAAAAATGTAAAATGTAGAGATGCAGTTAGTGTACTTATAACTATAACAATTGGAAGAGGTGCTCTCATAACATAGTTCTATATTATTAGGTCAAAGATTAAAACAACGACACAGAATAATGAAAACTGGTTCCTAAGCACTGTACTTTGTCTAATTGTGAAACATATAAATCTTTGTAATGACAATTTTCTACGGGAAAAATGTTGTAATGACATAAATCAATGAAAATAATAAAACAACGACACGTGGAAGAGTTAGGATTGTAACATATTACACTTCAAGTGATTTTTCAGTTGCATTTTTGTAACGATTGTTGTAATATCGAGAGCTTTAAGTCAATATGAACAAAGAAGTTAAATTGTTTGTTTATGAGTATAATGTTATTTTGTTTATAGCAATCAACTATATAATTCTGCTTAACCTTAATAGAAAATGTCTGTTCTGTTCTGTTCTGTTTTAATATGCTGCCAAAGTCAAACTAAATTTTTTTACGTAAGCTGTATTACCTACGCATGAATATTTCAACTGTCTGATTAATTATGTTGTCTTATAACCAGTGTCAATACATCTCCAAACATCTCGTGAAACAACACAGCAATATCATTGACTATGTTTGATAGTATCAAGTCGTTAAGTGTATGCTATGAGTGATAACATTACATTGAAATCATAGAGTCGGTTACAGATTAATCATACAATTGATTCTGAAAAGTGAAAATTATCCAAATAATTCTTCAACTATCTGATGACATTGGTAAATTGTCTGTACTATTATAATCATTACAAAGTCTCTTAGGAACGCATTGCTTTCACACATATACCGACTCGGAAATGTTAAGTGATGTCTTTATTGTACCTTTCTAGTTTCTTAGTAGATACGTGGGCCCATCAATAATTTCGTGAACTAATTCTACTGTTTCATAACGCTTTGACATAGCCTTTTGAAATTTTGCATGGTCAAAGATAATTTTTTATCCAATTAATTAAGAATAAAAAGTGATTGATGACGTCACTGTTTACGACGTCATAGCAATATTCTAACGTCATGCCATTGGCGTTCGTTATTAAAAATGGCGTCGCCTGGTATGGTCGAGTAACGTTTTGTATTGAAGATTTATACATTACTCAGGCAATATGTCTTCTACATTCAGGAAAATTTGAATGCAGTGTATATAGAGTCTTGGTAATCGAATAGTGTTTTTTTCATTGTCAGAGAAGTACTTAAAGGGCAAAAGAGGAGCAAACAAAGACGATAAGCATATTCGCCGGCCACTGGTTGTTCAAATTGGCGGTCGGTAAAGTGTATTGACCATAATATTTTGCGACTTACAAAGAATAACTTGTAATTTCTGTGTTTCTCCGAAAGCTACTGTTATTAGAAACTATAATACCAATAATTCAATGTCAGTTGTTATCGGCTATTAAATGAAAGCAAATACAACTTCAAATGTATGAAATTCTGATATACCATGACAATTCAAAAATCTGTAGCCGCAGCGTTGTTTCGAACACAATCTAGGACCTATATATAGAACTGTTACAGCACCCATCCTGTAACCCAGAATAGACTATAGGCTACTTCTAGCCATTTCCAAAACTCAAAAATAGCCTGCAAGGTTAGAAATAAAAGCGCCAAGAGAAGTTAGGTGTGTAATAAACAAAACATTGCGGTAGATGTCACGTGACGGCCTGTAACACGTGCTCCGGTTATGAGTCGAGCAATGGAATTAATGCAAACTGTGCAGGGGATGTTACTTTAATAAGGACTAGAGGCTAAAAGTGTGTACGTCTATTTATTCTCGCTACATAAAATTAGTTCACGAAATTATTGATGGGCCCTCGTATAATGTATAACCGCTGCCTTCATAGTTACATAATTACTATTCTATGAAATTTTGTATTGTATCTCTATGCCATTTATAATCTTGCTATTTCGTGTAAAAGTTTTTCGGTAATGCTTGTTTGTATGGACACTGTTCCGTCTTATTGTGTTATGTTATGTCGTTAAGGTTTGTTTTCTTTGCTCGGCTGGTTAAGTTGAGTGCTGCCTTTCATGTCCTATTTCCCTCTATCTTTTTTCATTCACACATAAATCGGAGATATTATTACGGAAAATCTATGAGAAGACCAGTATCAAGCACATGTATAATCCGGGTTATTGTCGTGTTGTAGATGTTGAGCATTACTTGTCAAGTTGTGGATCAGCTGGTAATTACTCCCTGATTTCCTTAGAGACTAATACTTAGATTGCTTTTGTAATGAGATACAAATGTCTGACAATGTTGTCCTGATGTGATTTATTTGTCAAATGATACGACACTTTTGTTACTGGATAATGACAATGTTTATAGTCGTATATGTGATCAAAATGTATCTCTTGCTCTATTAGCATATTTATAATAACTGTAACCAGCTCGTCACCTTGTAGGTAGAACATTAGTGTGGAATGTCATTTGAGAAGTGCGTTCATACATAGTAGACGCCCGTGATTACTCTCTCTGGCTTGTGTAAAAAGGCGTACTTGTCATCTACAACCCTTCGTATAGCTAAACTAGGTACATGTAGTTCATTTTTTTATAACTGACACTTCGCCATTCAGTAGTTTATTTTTAGTTGCGAGTTTGGCAATGTGCCATATGATTGTCGTATTGGTTATTTGTCAGCTATCTGTCCGGCTGCCTACCTTGTTCGATATTGTATTATCTCATTTTGTTTTGGAAATATATCAACTAATATAAACTATGCTTTTCGAATGTCCATGTTCAATATAAGGTTGCTTCATTTTTTCCAAAATGTCATATACTTGACACTGTTTTTGTTGAGTATTGGTGCGCATGTTTTCCCAATGATGTGTGTTCGTTATGTTGTTTATCTTTTCTGCTGGCTATTGTTCATATTGCAGAAGGCTGTTGTGTGTTGTAGCTGTTCAGTCTTTCAAGCTGTATTTTCGGATGCTGTCTTCCATGTCCGATTTGTGTTTGTCTTTTGTGTACTGGTAATATATAATACAAGATGATGGGAAAATCATAATTGTTCTAATTTAGGAAAGTATTGTGTTATTCCAGTAGAGATTTTTTCACATATCCGTCAAGTTCCTGAGTCAAAAAGAAGGCATATCTACAATCAGTGAACTTAATAATGCTTCTTATGCTGCCGTTATAATCAGAATCAATGACCAAAATACAAGACATACAAACCAGCACGCACAGAAATCGGTTCACACATGTATGCTTATACATGCAAGGACCAAAGAAATGAAATAATTAGCATCACATACAATGCCAGAATTCAAGTGAGTTCCTCAACTATGCACATTATAGTTATTTGTTTAAATGTTCAACTTTATACCATCTTCTCCAGCTGTATTTCAATGTTGATGTTTTTTGCAAGATTTCGTTTGTAATTTCCTTTTGATGCGCTACGCATGGTGGAAATATGGGTTGCATTATATATAGATGACAATTACTGCAAGACTATTACCTCCATATTGCTACGCTTATCTCTGTAATGTCTGGAGAGAAAAAACTGGTTCATCACAGGCACTATCTCACAACACAATGTAGACCGTCTTTTATAGTATTTGAAAAATACATATAATAGAAAACAATATAACAAATCTAAGAATGTCTATTTTAATCAGTTTCACATCTAGTTCGCCTACGTATCTGACAGTCCCTGTCTTGATGAATGATGTGATTTAAGTAGTTTTCAACTAAATGAAAATTTACCAGATGGGTATATGAAGGCGTTTAACTGTGAAATGGAAACTTGTATATGTGTTGTACGTCATATATTCTATCTACATTGGTTCAAAATTGTCCAAAGAATCAATACAAGACAAAAGACAAACTTCAATAACGACCGTCGACAATTGCACAAGTTAAACTTCATTAGTAAACAGTTAGTATATATCAACATTTTACTAATTGTCTTTGTGGAGGCTTTTTCTGTTTTCATTTGAAATGCTCTTATATGTTAATTGGTGTTGATGTTGGTGTTACTTTACTGCTCAGTGTTAAGGCAATAAAAACATCCACATTCTCCTGGTGGGTAGTCATCAATAGAATTGTCTAATATATTTCAATTACTACAAACTTGCCTTGTGGGTGTCTTTCTCAAGTTTGGTCTTAAACATAATCAGTGTTCATGTTTATCCTTATAAAGTTGCATAAATCCAAGTGATAGTCCTAGAAACAAAATAAGACAAAAGTGGTTAATCTGATTAACAGAGTGCACAGTCAAGTGACGCACAATGATGAAAACACACACAAGCAACGTGAAAACTTAGTGCAGACCAACTCTTGCGGCCACAGAAGTGCATTTTGAAACTACTTAAATATGTTAACTAACGAATGTTGGTTTTCCTATCAGCACGAGGAAGTACTTGTACTTGTTCACTTACTGACACATCTAAAACCATTGGTAGAACAATTTTCTGCAAGGCAGTGTACACAGGTTGGATATGGAGTTGTGCAGATTGCCTTTCCCAGTTATAAAGATATTTATTTATAATTCCAAAGCCAGCAAATCCATGCATTATTTATTCTGATTGTCTATGACGTGACGTTTAATAGTAAACCTCCGTTTGTTATTGCAAGTTGATAACCCATTCTGTTACAGTTTAACGACCGATGTGTATGGAACAGTATTCGTCTCACACTCACATTGCATTCCATTGCAAAGGAAAGAAGTGAGAGACTTAAACCATTTCTTTACACAAATATTGGTATAATTCATTAAGCTATGGCATAAGGCAACTGCTATTGGACAACTATATTTACTTCAATTCAGCATGGAGTGTTCCATCAGTTTAGCAATACCACGTGACATTGGACTACACCCAGAGCAAGACATTTCAAGGTTTCACAGGATGCTAGACAAAACGGTACAACTGTTGATCGGGATCCTGTATTTCGTTGAAAGCTTACATTTTTTCCCTTAGCGTGGCTTAGGTTTCATAGTAATCAGTAAAGTAATAAAATACTTACGGCTATTTTTGCTTTCGAAGTGAAGAAAATTTCTTCTTGTTTGTAGTCCAAAGTCACATGGTATTGTTGCACTTGTTCGGAGTTACAAATGTACCTAGTACCGTGCGTTATATCAGTATAAATCATAGCATACAACTGTAACAATTAACTTGATACAATATTTAGATACATCAATTTTATACAATGTAACAGTAACTTGGTTATAACGAACGCATCGTGCGTACTTTAATACATCATGAGAGACAACGCTATTTTAATCTCTCTAAATCACCAATTGTCATATGAAAATTCATTTATCTAAATTGATTTTGAGACGAAAATTTCGGGGATCGTCAATATGAAGGAAAATCCATCCATTTTAGAGATGTCTTGAAACAGTAGAGGCAGATAATCTGTCAATGCGTTCAGTTCGTTGTGAGTAACATCAACTTCATGTCCACCAATTGTCCACCAAGCATCATACCCTTATCGATATCAAAGTTTTACAAATTAAGTTGATCTGAATTACTGAAATATAATATATTTTGAAAGTTTCATGTTCCACGAGTTGTGCGAATGTCGTCGAACTATTTTTCCGATAGATGTAAGAATATGTGTTTATGTCCACAGCACTTCCGGTGAAGTGATGACAATAGAAGGCGATTCAATATCGCCTTCCCAAATCAGTACTGTAAAGGTGCATCGTAAATAACGTTCGGTCTAATCAATCTTTATGTTCATAATGTGTCTTGCTCCAACTTCTTCGCCTTATTATAAGATTACTCTAGTATCATAAAACATGGAAGCTTACTGCCCATTTACTACCCTTACCCCTTACTACACAACCCAGAACTTATACCAGCGTTTTTTATACCAGCGTCGACCATTAACATATAATTTGTTCTAAAACTTACAAAACCATCACAATGAAAGAAGTATACAACCCATGAGTTGGCAAACCTAATTGTATGATCAGACAACACAATTATATATAATGTACTTCAATGTGTTTGGTGGTGTCCTGTTTAGAAGTATTCCGTTTGTACATTATGGTTTAATTGGCACCAACCGATTGTTATTTTACTTGTCTGGTGTATTTTTAGTTTCGTTAACGAGATCAGATAAAGTGCTGATAGACAATCGGTATGAAAATATTATACACATGTAATATAGGACGAGATGTATTCCGACGTATATTTAATCCAAGATAGCAACATGTCAACTGTGTCATGAGCATTTATTAGCACGGTAATGTCATTGTTTAGGTAATGATTTTCTGATTGCAATATATCAACAATAAACATATCTACAGTTTTCATTTCATTATTGTGCTGCCCATGTCACCGTCCACGTTTTATCGTTTGTGTTTAGTACAAACACAACAAAATTATTTTTTTGTTAATTAAAGTTTTACTGATAGTGGTATTCCGATTATTATAATCTCTTTTAATTGTGATTTTGACCTAACGACGTTCTCATTCTAAGCCAGTCATAGACTCCATATATTTGAATCTTAAAGTTAAGGTACGAACTTGTCACTTATAGAGAAAACGAAGTATATGTTTGAGCTACAGAATATCTTTTACGAATAGTAAGTTGATGAGGACTTTTGATAAACTTCAGGACATATTTATTACGCGAGCCTCTGGTCTCTAATAAAATATGCTAAGAATTAACATCGCTTGTCAGATCATTGTTTTTGATCGCTTTACACCATTGACACGCAAATAACTGCATTGTTGTCACGTTTATTATAATTTCGAGAGCTTTAAAGAGGCATTCCCTATAATTAACATTTGTTCTCTACTTTCTCATTAAATGAGCTAAATGTACAAAGCACTATCAATTATCATAATTTGTCAGAAGCAAGTGTGCGCAAATATGTCTCTATAATGTCAAAAATATATTTAAATCACCAATAATATTTTATCGCTTCCAGCGATCTATTATTATGTCGTAAAAGGGATACAAACTCCTGACGATTTTGGCTCGTTACGAAAATGTGTTTTTATTCTTTTCTCGGTAATAAGTGGGAGCATTTCGTTGAAAATTTGTGGATTTTAAGCAAAACTGATTCTCATTGAATGTGTAATACTCCTGAATCGATTTAAACGATCAAAGTTATAGGGAACGCCTCTTTAAGTCTATATGAACACAAACAAGTTAAATACTTATGAGATTAATGTTATTTTGTTTATAGCGATGAGCAATATAATTATGCTTAAGCTTCGTAAAAACTGTCTGTTCTGTTCTGTTCTGTTCTGTGCTAATATGTTGCCACAAATGTTACATAAGCTATATTACCTGCGCATCAATATTGCAACGCTTCGATTAATAATATTTTCTTAAACCAATGTCCATACATCTCCAAACATCTCGTGAAACAACACAGCAATATCATTGCCTATATTTGATAGTATCACGTCGTTGAGTGTATACTTTGAGTGATAACCTTACACTGAAATCATCGAGTCGGTTACATATTAATCATACAATTGGTTCTGAAAAGTGAAAATTATCCAAGTAATTCTCCAACTATCTGGTGACATTGGTAAACTGTCTGCACTATCTTAATTGTCATAAAGCATCCTGGGAACGCATTAATTTCACACTTATACCGACTCGGAAATGTTAAGTGATGTCTTTATTGTACCTTTCTAATTTTTTAGTAGATATCATTTATAGCCGCTGCTTTTATTGTTACATCGTTACTATTTTCTTGAAATTTTGTATTGTAACTCTATGTCAATTATAGTCTTACTATTTCGTAAAACCAGTTATTCGGTAATTTGAAAATGCGTGTATTTATGGGCATTGTTCCGTCTTATTGTGTTATGTTATGTCGTTAATGTTTTCTTTGCTCGGCAAGTTGAGTGCTGTGCTGCCTTCCTTGTCCTATTTCCTCATATCTTTTTACACTCACAAATAAATCGGAGATATTATATCGGACAATCTTAGAGAAGAGCAGTATGAAGTATAAGCAAGTTAACATCCCGGTTATTGCCATGATGTAGATGTGAACATTACTTGTCAAGTTGTGGATCAGTTGGTAATTACTGTCTGATTTCCTTGGAGGCTAATACAATACTAAGATTGCTTTTGTAATGAGATAAAATGCCTAACAATGTTGTCCTGAGGTGATCTATTTGTCAAACAATACGATACTTTTGTTACTGAATAATCACAGTGTTTATAGTCGCATATGTGATAAAAAAGTAGCTCTTGCTCTATTAACATATTAATAATAACTCTAGCCAGCTGCTCACCTGGTAGGTAGAACATTAGTGTGGAATGTCATTTGAGAAGTGCGTTCATACATAGTAAACGCCCGTGATTACTCTCTTTGGCTTGTGTTAAAGAGACGTACTGTATTTGTCATCTACAACTGCTATGTGTAGTTCCATCCTTCGTAAAGCTAAACTAGGTACATGTAGTTCAGTTTTTTGATTACTGACACTTCGCCTTTCAGTGGTTTATTTTTTATTTTCAGTTGCCAGTTAGGCAATGTGCCATGTGATTGTCGTATTGGTTATTTGTCAGCTATCTGTCCGACTGCCTACCTTGTTCGATATTGTATTATCTCATTTTGTTTTAGAAATATATCACCTAATATAAGCTATGTTTTTCGAATGTCAATGTTCAATACAAGGTTGCTTAATTTTTTTCCTCAAGGTCAAATAATTGACACTGTTTCCGTTCAGTATTGGTGTGTATGTTGTCCCTATGATGAGTGTTCGTTATGTTATGTATCTTGTCTGCTGGCTATTGCTCCTATTTCAGAAGGTTGTGGTGTGTTGAAGCTGTTCAGCCTTGTGTGCTGTTTTTGTCGGATGTCGGATATTGCCTGTCCAGTTTATTTTTAATTTTTGTGTTCTGGGCATATATAATTTAAGAGAAGTATTATAGTGGTATTCCAGTGAAGATTTATTCACATATCCGTCCAATAGAAATGTAGCAGGTATATCTGCAATAAGTAAACTTAATAATGCTTCTTATGCTGCCGTAATTTAATCAGAATCAATGACCAAAATCAAGACATAAAAACCAGCACGCACAGTGATAGGGTCAAACATGCTTATACGTACATACAAGGACATAAGAAATCAAATAATGCAATGGAATTTGTTCTCATATAAACCGTCTAAAATTAGCATTACATACAAAACCAGAATTTAATTGAGTTTCTCATATATGCACATTATAGTTATTTGTTTAAATGTTTAACTTTCTACCATCTTCTCGAGCTGTATTTCAATGTTGCTGGTTTTTTGCAAGATTTCGTTTGTAATTTTCCTTTTGATGCGCTTCACATGGTGACAATATGGGTTTCATTATATATAGATGGCAATTACTGCAGGGATACTACCTCAAAAGTGCTACGCTTATCTCTGTAATTTCTGGAGAGAAAAAAAACTGGTTCATCGCAGGCACAATCTCACAACACAATGTAGACCGCCTATTATAGTATTTGACAAATACATATAATAGACAACAATATAACTAATATAAGCATGTCTATTTTAATCAGTTTCACATCAAGTTCGCCTACGTATCTAACAGTGCCCGTCTTGATAAATGATGTGACTTTAATTGTTTTCAATTGAATGAAACTTTACCAGATGGGTCTATGGAGGCCTTTTACTGTGAAATGGAAACTAGTACATGTTTTGTTAGTCATATATTCTACTTACGCTGATTCCAAATTGTCCAAAGAATCAATACAAAACAAAAGACAAACTTCAATTGCGACCGTCGACAATTGCACAAGTTAAACTTCATTAGTACACAGTTAGCATATATCAACATTTTACTAATTGTCTTTGTAGAGGCTATTTCTGTTTTCATTGGAAATGCACATATACGTTAATTGGTGTTGGTGATAGTGTTGTCTTATTGAACAGTCTTACATCAATACACCATTTAGGTGCACATTTAAGTCTCAATAAACTATGCTACTATACTGCTCAGTGTTAAGGCAATAGACATACATATTCCACTAGTCGTTAGTTTTCAATCCTGTCAAAGAGCTGTCCATTAGCTTTCAGTGATTAAACCGTTAACGTGTTGGTATTTTTTCCCCTGATTGGCTTTTACTTTAAACAGTTTTCATGGTCATCCTTAATCCGACTAATTATCATTGAACGCAATAAGACAACAAATTAAATCGCGTGGATACATAAAATAACAGAGAACACAGTGTCCTGGGGGCAATGTTTTGTCGCTGGATTTTGCAGCATGGGGTTTTGTATCTAGGTCGAATCGTTTAGTCACTTGGGATTGTTTTGAAAAATCTTTGTAAACTAGGTTATCCCGCTCATTTCAGCTGGGACTTTAGTGCTTAGTTTAAGTCGCATCAATGCTGCATTCGTCCGCTTGGTGATGAACCTAGGTTATATAACGGGACATGTGCTTCCCACATGATCATTGTTCCGTGTATTTGTTGTATGTGATGTTGTTTATGTTTTCTATGCTCGGCTGGTTAAGTTGAGTTGCATTTTACACAATATTATTTGACAATATACCATTCATAGTCTAAACAAGTGTTATACCTATTTGCAAATTAATACATATACATCGATATATCTTTCGGGACATCCCTGCAATACAAAACAAATACCAGTATTGTGATATTTGGAATGCCATCAATTGGCAGGAAAAATTGACTCCTTTTGTATTAACAGTATCTTACACAAACTTTGTTTAGTTTGTGTCATTTCGCAAGAAACTGTTTTCATTACCCGTATAGTAATATTTGAACGTATAAAACGATGACACTATGTTGTTGTTCTCCGAAACGCTTATTTTAAGACCACCATAAAATGTCAATTAGTAGCAAATACTGCTAAATGGTAACGTGTGTCTACAAGGTACATTTTGTTGTATAACTTGCATTTTGACAATTTCATTGATTGTATTTATTGTATATTTTCAGATAAATTTTGTCTGTGTGATGTCGGCAGTTCTTATTCTGGCTGCTTTGATTAACACAGCATAAAATACATTGATAATAGTCATCATTTGGAAAAACAGTCATTTATTGTCATCTGCTAAACCTAAACAGATTTATACTGCAGAGAAAAATTTCCTGGTTCCACCTAAAGATCCAAATCAAGGTTTGTACACGAGGGGTTGTCCAAATTATGAATTATTTAGTTTCCCATGTAGTTGCGTGCTAACAATGTCATCGAAAGTTCTTGAATTAGTTATCATGTCTCTTGCTAAATGAATAGTGCTAAGGGATGCATACTGTAAAACGTATGTAATGGGTTGGTGAATGCTTCATAAGGCAGATCATGGCATCTTGGAAAAGAGCATGTTATAACTTAGTGTCAACATATGAACTGAAATATCACGATGTTTGATAAACAGAGTACCACCCAATCGGAATACAAAAGTCACAATTACGATTAGATTGTAACAATTATTTAAAGAAGATACCATCAAAGGCTGACGAAGTTGAAATGTGTGACTTTATAATGATAACAACAGAAGGTGATGCTAAACCAACATAAAACATATCATACATCATTTATACCCAGTGAATATATATTTAAAAACTCACAAATATATACCCTAATTATCTCCCTTTGACCATAACTAACTAACATGTACCAAAAATGGTCAGGTTACATTTATACCCAGTGAATATATATTTAAAACACACAAATTTATATACCGTTTCCTTTGATTTATTTTCTATGTTATTTTAATATGTATGTACTATTTTATAAATATTGAATCGATATTCATCACATTATATAGAGTAATTTTGAGTTCAATTATGGTTAATAATTAAATCTAGATTCCATTCATGGTTAAAACACTTTATAAGTTGAGGTTTTACAACCAAAACATTGTATTCGCACTGAATATACTTGTGATTAAAAAGTGTTGTCGTTTGGTTTAAGACAGCACAGCCATTTAACGGAATAGGCAGGATGGATGCAATACCCAACAGTACATTTGATATTGACAGTTCGTGGAAACAGCGGATGGTTGGAGTACAATGTACGCTGTGTATAATGCACCATATCTACGATTCGTGTGTATGTATCTAATGACGTCGCACTGGACTCGGACATATAGAGCGTCTTAGTAAAATAACTTAAGATTTTCATTTTTAAATTTCAGCTAAATAAGGAAATCAAACTAATTATTTTTACAAAAGTTATAAGCGGCGTTCTTATTTGAGCATCAACAAAACATAAAACGAAAACATGGATAATCATTCAAAATGCTTCAAGCTATTTAAACGTAAATCAAAATATTTAAAAAGTGTTCTTCTAAGATGCTTTATACAAATTCGCACTTCTGTGTCAGAAGATAATTTTACGTTACTAATGTATTGAACGATTTGCCGGGATGCACATTGTCAAAAAATGTCAATATCCAATAACACAAAGAGAAAGAACATATGTTTCAAACTGGGGAATGTATAATAAATCAAGTTTTCAGGTAGTTGAATAGACAGTTTAGGAAGATAAGTATGACAATGCACTCATTGTTATATTTCACGAATTGTGTAAATCTATTATCTGTCAGTTTGTCCATGTAATGATGCACTTAAAATCAACGGGTTCCCGTACAAAATCTACGAAGTTTATTTTCTATAATAATGACAATCTAGTGTCTATATAATATCAGAAACTGGCATCTAGACGTTATTTATAAGTGATTATTCTCTACAGACATACTGCATTATCAACACTTATATAATACATTTAGAACTGACATGCTGATTAGTATAGAGCAGAAAACTCGATGTCGATGTGATGTACTGTCATGGTTGTACCATATAATTTTATGAACAACAATCACATTCCTTTATTTAGCAGGTGTCAGAACTAAGCATGACGAAGTTTTAGTGTTTCTATTGTAGGGCGAATGTTTTATTGATGTCTTGAATTGTGATCACAGAACACTTTTATGCCGATGATGCATGAAACAGATTTAGTTCAGAACGTCCACACGTGATCAACATTCACAAAAACATTCATGGTGAATCATCTCTGGTGGGTATGTGAGTATGATGTACCCGGATAAAATGTGTATCCACTATCGAACTGTTCTCGAGCCTGGCTTTACTGGATCGTGTGGCACTTCATTATCGGCGTTTTATACCGTTAAGGTTGAAAATATCATACATAAATTATAATATTCTTCAGATACACGAAAACATATCAGGCTTTGGAGAACAGAAAATAGAATTTTATACACTGTCAATGTATTTTGTCCGTCGAGATTGCGTTGACAGTGGTACCATTGACGTCAATTTATTTACCCGTCAATTGTTCCTAGAGAATACAATACATGTGTTGCCAAGAAATATAGAACAACTAAACGATCACACGTTTTCGGCCGTGGCGATGATATATACGTTACACAGACGGCGCTTTGAGGGCGATTCACAACCAAAGTTAATCAGCAATATATCAGTACGATGAGGGACAGATGATTCACACAAGACGACTTGAAAGGGTCAGGAAATAGCTACTTGCGTATATGTCAAGTAATACTATTTGATATAGGGGTCTCATTAGATGCTTACTTTCTCTGAGCAGCTCCTTTCAATTGTTTGTATAAAAATTGTATTTATTTATTTCTTTATTTTTCGTTCTTTTCATACAAAGTTTTGAGTGGGGTTAGTTTTGTTATCGAGCTCCACTCACAGTACGTTTCAGCGATCAACTATTTTTTATAAAGAACAAGGATTCTAATTAATAGTTATGTTAACCTTTGAATGGAACATTTCGTCTAAAATATCCGGTAATTACAGACAGGAAGACAAGGAAAAAAGTTCAATGCCGATAAAAATGAAGCGAAAAACATCAGAATAAGACAGAAAAGGATTTTTCCTTCTGACGTATTGTTTTAAAACCTGTTACGATGGTTCAATTAATCAAGAACCCATCACACTGTTTCTTTCCTATTTATATCAAAGTTCAAATCGTTCTTTCAATAACAAATTTCGTGTCAGTTATTCATATTAGTTGTGTTAACGAACATACGCCTTTTGTTATGAATACTTTCCAGCATCAAATACTCCAATATAGGTTAACGTGTTTTAGAATCAATGCTTACCTGAACTGGTGTACCTGTTTTGTATTCAATGGAGTTACGTACCAGTCAATTGAAACCCCGGGGTGAGCGAGGAGTTTGAATTTTCTTTTTCTAATTCCGGGTACAATTCATGACCTCTATGTAATGCACAAGTATTGGTGTAATTGTTGCAATTATATTTAATACGGTTTCAATTAAGTTTAAAATCGTATTTTTGTGTCTTTTAATCGCAATTAGATGGTTAACGTAGATATAAATCCAGTAATACTATTTGGCTGTCGCATGTTTGCCCGCGGTAAGAATGACATTTCGATACTCAACATAATGCCGTCACATATTGCTACTCCGTCTGTTAGAAAGCTTGGTACTTTCTGCTTTATTGTTTTTTCAGACAATGTTATAAAATGGCCAATAACGCCGCACAGTGTTCCGTCTACTAGATAACGAGACGTGATAGGTAAAGATATGAGGGACACTTTGAAACAAAACAATGTAAATGTATGTGACAATAAAACTAAAATACAGTTAGAAATCAATTCAGTTTCTGAGAAACGCGGAATAATGAACATGATTGATGTCTTCCTTGTTGTTCAAAACAGTTCATATGAAAGTTGTGTATACAAATCTTAAATATGAGAGAAAAGGGAATTGTGACAGTATTACGAGTACGACTATATATCGCCGGGTAAACATGGGGATTGTAAGACATATGCATATTAGGAATCTGCATAATAAGGATATTCGTATGAGTTTGTTTTCTTGCAAATCTTGTTGATCAAACATAAGTTGAAAAGGCCTGTTCTTTTAAAAAAAAGTAATGAGTAGTTTTCAGACAATTTGTTCTTACAACTTTGTTCCTGTAGCCTAAACAATTACTTTAACAACTGCTGATTTTAGTATATATCTTCCTACTTTTATCAGTACATGACGACGGCTTAGAATGAGAAGGTCGTAATTTAGAGAAAAACACGGCAAACTGTCTGATTACCCTTTACCTATGGTTCAACAAACTGTTTACTCATTAGTTTGGTCAACATGACAAGTTCTGATTTTTATGACAATAGACTCATAAGAAGTGCCTTATGATACAGATTACAAATATGTATGATTCTTATAAAGTCGTTACTAGTAGTTACGACCTTCTCATGCCAAGCCAGCGATGTATACTCAATTAAACTCGGGCAGATTCTTGTAAAAATGTGGCATCTCTTGTGTTCGATTAATTTTTATTACGACCCTTTGATATATCGTAGTTTGCCTTGTCAATAAATATAGTTATATGTACGAACAACATAACATTTGACACTCGCAGTGACGCAATGCAATGCCTTCTGTAAAGTGTTTCAGAAAGCAATTTCGTGAATCTTGGTATTCAAACAAGGCATATATGAATAAACTTATACCTTGTTTTGATAGTTCTTGTAATGTAAGCATAATGTGTCAATAAATCTGGTTTATGTTGTTTTTTTAGTTTGACCAAAGTGTTAGTGAAGGCATCGAATTGACATTAAATAACATCGATTAAATTATATACAAGTAGCGCAAAAATGCAGTGGTGTGTCTTAAATGTAGATAAAGTATTATGTTGGCACACAGTAGATATTGTTTTCTACAATGTCTTTGCGATGCTATTATACTCGTCCTAAGCTACCATGTATTTTCCAGATACAGACAGCATTCACTCGAGTTCATCAAAAAGGAAGTAATATTATTTTGCTAAATTTACCTATTTCTTAATAAGACAAGTTTTATCACACTCGCATCATAACCTACAGTATAAATTCAATCCTAGTTCGTTTTATGTTTCTTTCTTCTTAATTTCTTTTACCCACTCAGAACAATGAACAAATAATGGACACAGGTTAAATAATCCTAAAGGTCGTCGTTTAGTATTACGCTTTTTTCGCAAATTATCTGTTGAAAAACTATTTCCAATTCGATCAAATAAATATTCGCGAGTATGTCTTTAATAATGCACAATCGTCTTATACTTTTATTATTGATATTTCTTCAAGATATAGACCCCTTATTATATTCGACGCGAAATATTCTTGGTCAGTTCGTTATTTGTAACCGCTAATAATATTCGTTAAGATTGTAATATACTTGTGTCATGACATAATAATAACGGCATCAAGCGTAACATTTCACTACTCTTACATTTTGTAATCCATGTATGACAATGTACAGCAAGTGACTCATTCCCTACACAGCAGAGAAGTTTCCATAGCAATCCTGTTTCCCTGACTTAAAGGAACTAATTACTTAGTTTACATTGTGAAAACCTTTTAACGGATAATGCTGTATAGAATCGTTCGACATTTACATAATGCTGACAAAACAAAACAACCAGACATCTGCCATTTATCTGAAATTCCAGTGTTCTTCTGACATTTACAATTCATCCCTTATCAAGTTTGACACTTTTTCAAATCTGAAAATGGGAACTTGTTATTTTGGATCAGACACGTGTTGTTTCTAAATCCATTCATACCTACGATAGATTAATGCATTAGTATTTCACAGAATATAATATTGGTCAATCTGGAATGATATGGATAGTAAGATGATCAATGCATATACAAGTTAACCTTATTTTATAGCTAAAGCTATCGGATGCTAAGTTCAACAATCGAGAAGTTTTGTTTACGTAAATATCATGGCAATGAGACCATTACACAGATGCTGTGGGTGAACGTGAATTAAATCGGGTGATGAAATAAACAATGGAAATATCCGTAAAAAATCCATATAATATAGAAAAGAACTAATTAATGTGGTACACATGCAGTTGGTAAACGGAGCTTAATGAATTCAGTACTGGTATCGATCACTCGAAGCATCTCAAGTAAAGTTGAGATTTTGCTCTATCCAGAGTCTGAATTTAACGTACATCTGAACTTCAATCTCCTAAAAGTATACTGTAAAAACTGAGTTCTTACTGTTTATTGTATATTTTTATTCCAGTCTAGCGAGAGAGTTTTAATTTTAAATAACGTTTGGCAATATATAAGCTAAACTCAGCTCAGATTAAGACTATTTTAGAGATCGGGGTCAGGTAAAATCAACACTGCATTTGTATTTCGGTGCAAGATGTATAGCAGTTGCACCTCGTACATGTAATCGTCTGATTTAAATGTTCATATATTTCGTTCTTTAGATATTTGTCATCACATTATGTGTTCATCTTATCCATTTACATGTAACTCATCAATATTTTAATAAAAACAAAGGAAGATAAAGTGACAAATTAGACCGTAATTGTTCTTTCCGATTACAACGCGTATAGTTAGTTCAGTTAGACGCACGTTATGTCACCGAGTAACTGACGCACACGTATAAATCATCCATTGTACAACTCGCCCATTGCGTAATATACTCCATTATGCGTGCAAGTACTAGTAACCTCAGAAATAATGTTATCAGAGAAACTGACGCACACAGATATAACTCACCCATTGTATAACTCACCCATTGTATAACTCGCCCATTGCGTAAGTTGATTACACATGTTACAGTTTACCGCCCGATGTGTATGGAACAGTATTCGTCTCACACACTCATCAATGCATTTCATTGCAAAGGAAAGAAGTTACATATAGACTTAAACTATTTCTTTACACAAATATTGGTATTACTGTTTACGCTATGTCAGGAAGCAAATGCTATTGAACAATTATATTTACTTCAATTCAACATGGAGTGTTCCAATAGTGTAGCAATAACACTTGACTTTGGACTACACACCCGAGAAGAAATTTCTCCAAGGTTTCACAGGATGCTAGACAAAACGGCAAAACTGTTAATCGGGATCCTGTATTTCATTTAAACTGACATAGTTTCCTTAATGTGGCTTAGGTTTCATAGAAATCTGTAAAGTAATAAAATACTAACGGCTGTTTTTTCTTTCGAAGTGAAGAAAATTTCTTCTTGTGATCGTAGTCCAAAGTCACGTGGTATTGCTGCACTTGTTCGGAGTAACAAATGTACCTAGTACATGTACCGTGGGTTATATCAGTATAAATCATATCATACAACTGTCATAATTAACTTGATACAATATCTAGATACAGTAATACTATACAATGCAACAATAACTTGATTATAACGAACACATTGTGCGTACTTTAGTATCTCATGAGAGACAACGCTATTTTAATCTCTCTAAATCACCAATTGTCATATGAAAATGCATTTATCTAAATTGATTTGAGACGATAATTTCGGGGATTGTCACTATGGAAGAAAGGCTATCCGTTTTACAGACGTGTTGAAAAGGAAAAGGCAGATTATCTGTCAATGCGGTCAGTTTGTTGAGAGTAACATCAACTTTATTTGCACCAATTGTCCATCGAGCTTCACACCCTTATCGATAAAACAGTACTGTAAAGAGGTGTATCGTAAATATCGTTCGACATAATCAAGCTTAATGTTCCTAATGTGTCTTGTACAAAGTTATTCGTCTTATTATAAGATTCCTCTAGTATTACCAAGCAGCAACTCAAAACAGAAGATATAATACCATGTTCAGACAATATAAAAGCTTACTGCCCAGGCACCTCAAAGACTAACTTTTAACACAATCCGGAGCGTATGCCTACGTCGACCATTAACACATATACTTTCTTCTAAAACTTACAACACCATCACAGTGGAAGAAGTATACAACCCTTGAGTTGGCAAACATAATTGTATGATCAGACAGCACAATTATATATAATGTACTTAAATGTGATAGGCGGTATCTTATTTTGAAGTGTTCCGTCTGTATATTACGATTTAATCGGCACCAACTGATTGTTATTTTACTTGTCAGGTGTATTGTTTTTAAATTATTATGCCGATCATAGCCTTTATTTGCTTTATTTCTACTGAAACATGGCAGGGATATATATGTACCTCGACCCGGATTTGAACCCGGGTCGCCAGATTAGACGGCAAGCGCACTAACCACTGAGCGACGGAGCTACAGTTTTTGTAGTATTGTAGTCCCGTTAATAAGATCACAGTATAGTCCTACCAGATTAAACTGAGACTCTTTGCATAATTCTTAAAAGTCCGGAGATAATGGTATATAATAAGTTGGCATACAAATCGAATACAACCGAGCATAACCATAAAGTTTTACGGAGTTTTATGAGTGTCAGCTTAAACTGGCCAAGCTATTACAGCGAACAAGTTGTATTTCGACGTCGGTTCTATTTAATCCAATATAGCAACAAAGCAACTGTGGCAAGAGCATTTATTAACACGACCCTTTTATTGTTTAGTCAATGTTTTGTTTCTGATCACAATCATATCAACAAGCATATCTACTGTTTGTATTTCATTATAATGCTTTCAAGGTCACCAACTACTATCAATCTTCTGTCCTTTGATTAACCACATCAAAACAACTGCTAGTGTAGTCCAAGCACATAATAATTTTGTTTATTTAAGTTTTACGGACTGTATTTTACCGATTTCATTTCATTATTGTGCTTTCAAGGTTATCCATCAACGTTTTATCTTCCGTGTTGAGACTTTGTTAATTAACGTTTTACTAATACTACTCTTAGACTAGCGATTGTTATAATCTATTTTAGTCGAGATATTTGAATCTTAAAGTGAAGAAAGTAAACATTGTGATTTATAGAGAAAATGTATCACGAGGACTAACTAAAGTTGATAAGACAATTTAATAAACAAGTTCTGGCAATATTTATTACGCGAGCCTCTGGTCTCTAATGAAAAGTGATAACTATGGACGGCGAGTGTCAGATTGTTTTATTATATTTCACCAACAAACCGCATATGATACACATATCTCTGGCTTAGAATGAAACTGTCGTACAAAAGCACCATATCAATATTTGAGAAAACATGAACAATCTGGCCGAATATTACTACTTACTTATAATAAAACAAGCTGTTTCAACTTCAATTTGGTCAATATAATAAGTTCAGTTTTTAATGAAAATATACTCATAAGAAGCGCCTTGTGATGCTGATTGTAATACGTACCAGGCTAACGACCTACTCCTCCAATTGCAACGATACAGCTATTGGGAAAAAGCTCTACAGATCGGATGTGTCGTCTGACAAATCATTAAAAAATGTAAAATGTAGAGATGCGGTTAGTGTACGTGTAACTATAACAAGTGGAAGAGGTGCTCTTATAACATAGTTCTATATTATTAGGTCGATGATTAAAACACGACACAGAATAATGAAAACTGGTTCCTAAGCACTGTACTTTGTCTAATTGTGAAACACATAAATCTTTGTAATAAAATTTCTTCGGGAAAAAAATTGTAATGACATCAATCAATGGAAATAATAAAACTACGACACTAGGTAGATGTAGGATTGTAACACATAACACTTCATGTAGCAGCAATACGATACAAAGCGATTTCCAGCTGCATTTTTTGTAACGATTATTTCAATATCGAGAGCTTTCAGTCAATATGAACAAAGAAGTTAAATTGTTTGTTTATGAGTATAATGTTATTTTGTTTATAGCGATCAACTTTATAATTCTGCTTAAGCTTAATAAAAAATGTCTGTTCTGTTCTATTCTAATATGTTCCTAAGTCAAACTTGACGAAAATGTTACATAAGCTGTATTACCTGCGCATAAATATTGCAACGGTTCGATTAATAATGTTTTCTTAAAACGAGTGTCAATACATCTCCAAACATGCTGTGAAACAATACTGCAATACCATTGCCTGTATTTGATAGTATCAAGTCGTTGAGTGTATGCTATGAGTGATAACATTACATTGAAATCATCGAGTCGGTTACAGATTAATCATACAATTGATTCTGAATAGTGAAAATTATCCGAGTAATTCTCCAACTATCTGATGACATTGGTAAATTGTCAGTACTATCTTAATCATTACAGAGTCTCTTAGGAACGCAGTGATTTCACACTTATACCGACTCGGAAATGTTAAGTGATGTCTTTATTGTACCTTTCTAGTTTCTTAGTAGATAATATTCATAACCGCAGCTTTCATAGTTACATAATTACTCTTCCCTTGACATTTTGTCTTGTATCTCTATGCCATTTATAGTCTTACTATTTCGTGTTTCGATAATGCTTGTACGTATGGGCATTGATCCGTCTTATTGTTTTATGTTATGTCATTAATAATTTCTTTGCTCGGCATGTTAAGTTGAGTGCTGCCTTCACTCGCACATAAATAGGAGATATTATATAGGAAATCTTGGAGAAGACCAGTATGAAGTATAAGCAAGTTAACATCCCGGTTATTGTCGTGTTGTAGTTGTGAACATTTCTTGTCAAGTTGTGGATCAGTCGGTAATTACTCTCTGATTTCCGCAGTGGCTAATACAATACTTCGATTGCTTTTGTAATGAGATAAAATGTCTGACAATGTTGTCCTTATGTGATCTATTTGTCAAACAATACGACACTTTTGTTACTAGATAATCACAATGTTTATAGTCGTATGTGTGTTAAACGTCTCTCTTGCTCTATTAATATATTTATAATAACTGTAGCCAGCTGGTCACCTGGTAGGTAACACATTGGTGCGGAAGACAATTCCAGAAATTCGTTTGTACACAATAGACTCCCTTGATTACTGGTAGATAAAACATAGGTGTGGAGGACCATTCAAGAAATGTGTTCATACACACTAGATTCCCGTGATTGCTCTCTTTGACTTGGGTTAAAGTGGCGTATTTGTAATCTACACTTGGTATTTGTAGTTCCTCTATTATAGCTACATTATAGTATTTTGTTTAATTGTTCTACTTTCTACCATCTTCTCCATTGGATTCCAATGTTGCTGTTTTTGCCAGATTTTGTTTGTAACTTTTGTTTGGTGCGCTATGCATGGTGGCAATATGGGTTGCATTATATATAGATGGCAATTACAGCAGGGATATTACCTCCATAGTGCTACGCTTATCTCTGTAATTTCTGGAGAGAAAAAAACTGGTTCATCACAGGCATTATCTCACAACACAATGTAGACCGCCTATTATAGTATTTGACAAATACATATAATAGAAAACAATATTACAAATCTAAGCATGTCTATTTTAATCAGTATCACCTCTAGTTCGCCTACGTATCTGACAGTCCCCGTCTTGATGAATGATGTGATTTTAATCGTTTTCAACTAAATGAAACTTTACCACATGGGTGTATGGAGGCGTTTTACTGTGAAGTGGAAACTTGTACATGTTTTGTACGTCATATATTCTATCTACATTGATTCCAAATTGTCCAAAGAATCAATACAAGACAAAAGACAAACTTCAATAACGACCGTCGACAATTGCACAAGTTAAACTTCATTAGTAAACAGTTAGTATATATCAACATTTTACTAATTGTCTTTGTGGAGGCTATTTCTGTTTTCTTTGGAAATGCTCTAATACGTTAATTGGTGTTGATGAACGTGTTGTCTTATTGAACTGTCTTACATCAATACACCATTTAGGTGCTCATTTTAAGTCTCAATAAACAAGGTTACTTTACTGCTCAGTGTTAAGGCAATAGATATCCACATTCTCCTGGCGGTTAAGCATCATTAGAACTGTCTAATATATTTCTGTTACTACAAACTTGCATTGTGGGTGTCTTTCTCAAGTCTAGTTTTAAACAGAATCAGTGTTTATGTTTATGCTTATAAAGTTGCATAAATCCAAGTGATAGCCATAGAATCCAAATCAGGCACTAGTGGTAAATCTGATTAACAGAGTACACAGCCAAGTTACGCACAATGATCCCAACACACATAAGCAACGTGAAAACTTAGTGCATACCATCTCTGCCGGCCACCGGAGTGCTTATTGGAATTATTTAATATGTTTACAAACGAATGTTGGTTTTCCTATCAACACAAGGAAGTACTTACCAGTACTTGTTCATTTACTGACACATCTAATATCATCGGTAGAACAATTTTCTGCACAGGTTGGATATGGAGTTGTGCAGAATGCCTTTCCCAGTTTTTAAGAGATTTATTGATAATTACAAAGCAAGCAAATCGATGCATTCTTCATTCTGATTGTCTATGACGTGACGTTTAATAGTAAACCTCCATTTGCTATTGCAAGTTGATAACACATTCTGTTACAGTTTACCGACCGATGTGTGGAACAGTATTCGTCTCACACTCTCATAAATGAATGCCATTGCAAAGGAAGGAAATAAGAGACTTAAACCATTTCTTTACACAAATATTGGTATAATTGTTTAAGGTATGCCAGGTAGCAAATGCTATTGAACAACTAGCTTTACTACAATTCAACATGGAGTGTTCTAATAGTGTAGCAATATCAAGTGACTTTGGACTATACACCCGAGAAAAAAACGAGAAACTGTTTCACAGTATGCAAGACAAAACGGCACAACTGCTGACCGGGATCTTGTATTTCATTGAAAGCTTACATATTTTCCCTTACAGTGGCTTTAGTTTCATAGAAATCAGTAAAGTAATAAAATACTATTGGCTATTTTTGCTTTCAAAGTGAAGAACATTTCTTCTTGGGTTCGTAGTCCAAAGTCACGTGGTATTGGTGCGCGTGTTCGGAGTTACGAATGTACCTAGTACTGTGTGTTATATCAATATAAATCATATCATACAACTGTAATAGTTAACTTGATACAATAGCTAGATGCAGTAATACTATACAATGCAACAATAACTTGATTATAACGAACGCATCGTGAGTACTTTAATACCTCATGAGAGACAACGCTATTTTAATCTCTCTAAATCATCAATTGTCATATGAAAATGCATCTATTTAAATTGATTTTGAGACGACAATTTCGGGGATTGTCAGTATGGAAGACAGGCTATCCGTTTTGGAGATGTGTTGAAACGGTAGAAGCAGATTATGTGTCAATACGTTCAGTTCGTTGAGAGTAACATCAACTTCACTTCCATCATTTGTCCATCGAGCATCACACCCTTATCGATATCGTAGTTTTACAAATGACGTTGTTCTGAATTACTGAAATAAAATATATTTTGATAGTTTCATGTTCCACGAGTTGCCCAAATGTCGTCGAACTATTTTTCCGACAGGTTTAAGGATATGTGTGTTTAGGCCTGCAGCACTTCCGGTGAAGTGATAACAATAGAAAATCGCCTTCCAAAAACAGTACTGTAAATGTGTATCGTAAATATCGTTCGGTATAATCAATTTTTATGTTCCTAGTGTATCTTGTACAAAGTTCTTCGCCTTATTATAAGATTCCTCTAGTATTACCAAGCAACAAATGTTTCAAAACAGAATCTATAATACCATGGTCAGACAGCATAACGGCTTACTCCATAGGAACCTCAAAGAATAAGCATTAACACAACCCAGAACTAATACCAGCGTCAACTATAAACATATAATTTGTTCTAAAACCATCACAATTTAAAAAGTATACAACCCATGGGTTGGCAAACGTAATTGTATGATCAGACAACGTAATTATATATAATGTACTTAAAGGTGTTGGGCGGTGTCCTGTTTAGAAGTATTTCGTTTGTACATTATGGTTAAATTGGCACCAACCAACTGCTATTTTTCTTGTCTGGTGAATTTTTAGTTTCGTTAATGGGATCAGATAAAGTGTTGATAGAGTATCGGTCTGAAAATGTATACACATGTAATATCGGACGAGGTGTATTTCTATTGATATTTATTCTATATTTAGCAACATGGCAACTGTGTCAAGAGCGTTTATTAGCACGATAATTTCATTGTTTAGGTCATGCTTTTCTGATTGCAATCTATCAACAATAAACATATCTACTGCTTGCATTTCATTATTGTGCTTTCAATGTCGCCGACTACGTTATATCGTTTGTGTTAGTCCAAGCAAATCATTATTTTGTTAATTAATGTTTTACTGATAGTGGTATTCCGATTATTATTATATCTTTTAGTAGTGATTTTGACCTAAGGACCTTCTCATTCTAAGCCAGCCATATACTCGAGATATTTGAATCTTAAAGGTAAGGTAGCAAGAAATTGTGAATTATAGAGAAAATGAAGTATGTATTTTAGCTACAGAATACATATTATGAATAGTAAGTTGATAAGAACTTTTAATAAAGGTCTGGAAATATTTATTACGCGAGCCTCTGGTCTTTAATAATATTTGCTAAGAATAGACAGCGAGTGTCAGATTGTTTTTATCGCATTACACCATTGGCATGCAAATAGCTGCATTTTTGTCACGATTGTTATAATATCGAGAGTTTCAAATCAATATGAACACACACAAGTTAAATTATTTTTTTTTTTTTTTTTTTTTTTTTTTTTTTAGG
Source organism: Spisula subtruncata (assembly GCA_963678985.1). Taxonomy (NCBI): domain Eukaryota; kingdom Metazoa; phylum Mollusca; class Bivalvia; order Venerida; family Mactridae; genus Spisula; species Spisula subtruncata. Next base: position 24,767,373 of record OY787678.1, on the reverse strand, counting down.
TATTTATTTCGTTATTTATTTAAAACATATATTGCACACAACATAAAACACAAATCATATATAGCCATTTTTATTAAGAGTTATAAGAGACATTATCTATATTATAATAAAACATCTAATTATCACAAGGTACGTGTACTTTATATAAAAATCTGATATAACACCTTTTAACATAGTATATGTTTGAAATTGAAAAAAACAGTTGTAAATCCTTATTAAAATATAAATTCTAACACGATTCGCGGATTAATCCAATACACAAAGAACGAACCGAACCATGTTTTATTGCCCCCATAATAAATAGCTGCCACATTGGCTGTTACTATTTACGCCCCGTATACAGCAAATTGGTCATATCTGTTTGTGCGCTCTAAAATGGCAAAACAACGCAATAAAATACATAATAAGCATTTATTCAATACACTGTTACTGCTGTTTCTGCAAATAAACAAATTAAACTGCAAAAATGTGTTTCACTTCTTCACAATACATCGAACATCAACATGTGCGTTTCAAAAATAGTTCCAACTACCGTCGTAGGAAATAAATATCACGTGACATATTTATGAATGAAAAATGTTAACATTGTAGTAAATTATTCTTCCGGTTCGTAGTAAAATACACTTCCGGTATGTATCGGTGTCACACATCTATTTTAAGAACATCATGTCTGGAAAAATTAATCTCTGAACTCAGTTACTTAAAATGTTCTAATAATCAATTCATTTTATATGTGTTTTTTATGAAACAAACACCATATTATCAAATTATTAAAATTGTTACACTGTTTGAAATGTGTTCTTTCCTTTAGACAATTACGAAGTTTGTTTTTTGACTGGGGAGGTAATTGTACCAGCTATTGTCACTCAATTTCAGGAATCGTGAAAGGTAAACAGGTAAAGTGGAATGCGCGCAGTTAAATAGTGCGGGATATTATCGTATTTAGAATCGAAATAAAAACTCTGTTCTTGTATATTGTCGGTGAATAAAACACAGGCACTCGTTCGGATGCGGAAAATTAAATCACTCGTGCTACTCGTGCTATGCACTCGTAATTTATTTTTTCCGCATCCGAACTCCTGCCTGTGTTTTATTCACCGACAATAAACGCGAACAGATTTTTATTTCTTAAATAGAAAATAGAAATTATTAATATACAGAGAGTAATCGTGCACTTTATACATATACCTATGAGTATAATGTTATTTTGTTTATAACGATCAGCTGTATAATTATGCTTAAGTTTAATAATACTGTCTGTTCTAATATGTTGCTACAGTCAAACTTGCCGAAAATATAACATAAGCTATATTTCATACGCATGAATATTGCAAGGTTCGATTAATAATGTTTTCTTAAAACCAATGTCAATACATCTCCAATCATCTCGTGAAACACCGCAGCAATATCATTGCCTTTATTTGATAGTATCAAGTCGTTGAGTGTGTGCAGTGAATGATAACATTACACTGACATCATCGAGTCGGTTACAGATTAATCATTCAATTGATTCTGAATAGTGAATATTATCCAAGTAATTCTCCAACTATCTGATGACATTGGTAAATTGTCTGCATTATCTTAATCATAACAGAGTCTCTTAGGAACGCGGTGATTTCGCACTTGTTCCGACTCGGAAATGTTAAGTGATGTCTTTATTGTATCTTTCTAGTTTCTTAGTAGATAATATTTACAACCGATGCTTTCATAGTTACATAATTACTCTTCCCTTGACATTTTGTGTTGTAAGTCTATGCCATTTATAATCTTGCTATTTCGTAAAACTAGTTATTCGGTATTTTGAAAGTTCTTGTAACTGTTTTGTATGGGCACTGTTCCTTGTAAATGTGTTATGTTATGGCATCAATGTGTTTTATGATCAGCTGGTTAAGTTGAGTGCACATGTATGATGCCTTACCTGTCCTATTTCCTCATATCTTTTTTCACTCACACATAAATCGGAGATATTATATCGGACAGTCTTGGAGAAGAGCAGAAGTATACATGTAAGCAACTAAACATCCAGGTTATTGTCGTGTTTTAGTTGTGAGCAACATATACTTGTCAAGTTGCGGTTCAGTCGGTAATTACTCTCTAATTTCCACGGAGGCTACTACAATACTTAGATTGCTTTTGTAATGAGATAAAATGTCTGACAATGTTGTCCTGGTGTGATATATTTGTCAAACAATACGACACTTTTGTTACTAGGTAATCACACTGTTTATAGTCGTATGTGTGATAACAATGTCCCTCTTGCTCCATTAACATATTTATAATAACTGTAACCAGCTCGTCACCTTGTATGTAGAACATTGGTGCGGAAGACTAGACTCACTTGATACCTCTATTTGTATTATGTTAAAGAGACTTTTTTGTCATCTGCAATTGTGTTTTGTTTAACCATTTGCATAGCTAAAACTAGGTAGTTCAGTTGTTTGGCAGCTGATATTTGGCCTTTCAGTTTTACATTTTATTTTCATAGTTTTGCATAGTGCTGTGTAATTGTGGTACTGGTTATTTCTGTGCTCTCTGTCCGGCTGTCTTCCCTGTTCGAATATTTGTTTTATTTTATTTTGTTTTAGAAATATATCACCTACTAAAACTGTGTTTGTCGTATGTCGATGTTCATTATAAGGTTGCTTCATTTTTTTCCAAGTTGTTGTATAATTATGTTTCTTGAGTATTGGTGTGTATGTTGTCCCTATGATGAGTGTTCGTTATGTTATTTATCTTGTCTGCTGGCTATTGCTCATAATGCAAAAGGTTGTGTGTGTTGCAGCTGTTCAGCCTTTTGTGCTGTTTTTGTCGGATGATGTCTTCCCTGTCCGATTTATTTGGACTTTTGTGTACTGGACATATATAATAGAAAGTGACGGGAAGATTATTCTCATTTAAGAGAAGTATAGTCTGTTTGCAATACTCATAATGCAAGAGGTTGTCGTAAAGGGTTATCGTGTTTTGTAGCTGTTCAACCTTGCGTGCTGTTTCTGTCGGATGCTGTCTTCCCTTTCTGATTTGTTTTGTGTACTGGAATAGGGAAATTAATAATAGAAGGTTAAGGACAAATCATAACTATTCTAATTTAGGAGAAGTATTGTGTTATTCCAGTAAATATTTGTTTAAATATCCATCCAGTTCCTGCGTCAAAATAGAATGTAGCAGGTATATCAGCAATAAGTGAACTTAATAATGCTAATAATGCTGCTGTAATAATCAGAATCAATGACCAAAATACACGACATACGAACAAGCAAACTAGGTTTACACATGTATGCTTATACATACAAGGACCAAAGAAATCAAATAACGCAATGGAACTTCTTCTCATCAAAACCTTCTAAAACAAGCATCATATACAATGCCAGAATTCAATTGAGTACCTAAACTATGCACATTATAACTATTTTTTTAAATGTTCAACTTCCTACCATCTTCTCCAGCTGTATTTTAATGTTGATGTTTTTTGCAAGATTTCGTTTGTAATTTCCTTTTGATGGGCTACGCATGGTGGCAATATGGGTTGCAATATATATAGATGACAATTACTGCAAGGATATTACCTCCATATTGCTACGCTTATCTCTGTAATTTCTGGAGAGAAAAAACTGGTTCATCACAGGCACTATCTCACAACACAATGTAGACCGTCTTTTATAGTATTTGAAAAATACATATAATATAAAACAATATAACAAATCTAAGCATGTCTATTTTCATCAGTTTCACCTCTAGTTCGCCTACGTATCTGACAGTCCCTGTCTTGATGAATGATGTCATTTTAATCGTTTTCAACTAAATGAAACTTTACCAGATGGGTCTATGGAGGCGTTTTACTGTGAAATAGAAACTTGTACATGTTTTGTACGTCAACTATTCTATCTACATTGATTCCAAATTGTCCAAAGAATCAATATAAAACAAAAGACAAACTTCAATTACGACCGTCGACGATTGCACAAGTTAAACTTCATTAGTAAACAGTTAGTATATATCAACATTTTACTAATTGTCTTTGTGGATGCTATTTCTGTTTTCATTGGAATTGCTCTTTTGCGTTAATTGGTGTTGATGCTAGTGTTGCCTTATTGAGCAGTTTACATCAATTCACCATTTAGGTGCACATTTTCAGTCTCAATAAAGCACGTTTCTTTACTGCTTAGTGTTAAGGCTATTTACATCCAAATTCTCCTACATGTAGTGGTTAGTTTTCAATACAACTGTCTACTATATCTCTGTTACTACTAACTTGCATTATGGGTTTCTTTCCCAAGTTTGGTTTTAAACATAATCAGTGTTCATGTTTATCCTTATAAAGTTGCATAAATTCAAGTGATAGTCATAGAAACAAAATCAGACAAGAGTGGTAAATCTGGTTAACAGAGTACAAAGTCAAGAGACGCACAATGATGAAAACACACACAAGCAACGTGGAAACTTAGTGCTGATCAACTCTGGCGGCCACCGGAGTGCATATTTAAATTAATTGAATATGTTAACAAACAAATGTTGGTTTTCCTATCAGCACAAGGAAGTACTTACCAGTACTTGTTTACTTAGTGACACATCTAATATCATTGGTATAACAATATTCTGCAAGACAGCGTACTCGTACACATGTTGGATATGGAGTTGTGCAGATTGTCTTTCCCAGTTATTAAGAGATTTATTGATAATTCCAAAGCCAACAAATCCATGCATTCTTCATTCTGATTGTCTATGACATTTACACTCCAGTAAACCTCCGTTTGTGATATTTACACTTGTGTGAAAGTCCTTTTCTGGAGTGAATGGAATAAGTCAAACATCAAGGGTTCATCACAGTACAATTGCAATTGCACCTCAATACGGATAATTCATGAAACACCAAAGACGGATGAGAAGGTCGTAAGTGCCATTTATGACCTTGTTAGACTATAAGATCCATATTTGAAAACTGCATCATAACGCGCTTCTTATGAGCCCATTTTCACGAAAATCCAAACCTGTCATGTTGACAAAATGCAGTAGAAAAAGCTTGATTTATCATAAGTAAAGCGGGGTTGTCAGAAGGGTTTTCTTGTTTTCTCAAATTATTGATTTTGTAGGTAACACTTTTCTCATTCTAGGCCAGCGATAAGTACCAATAAGCTGAATGACAACTAGAGATCGTTAAAACGATTTACCAGTGGCTAGTGAAACGTTTAAAGGGTTAAATCATCGAAAATGTTATATGTCTAGATGTATGTAATGTGATTCTATTGTTCCACAGTCAATGGACTGATGAACAGACTTTCACGTTGTTCATTCTTCCTCGGATTATCCGTATAACGAATACAGGAAATCCTGTCTAGACCAAACATGAGACATTATACCGACAATATATTGAATCTCAAACGTAAGTGTATATCTAAATAATTCACGTTGAAGAAATAGCCTGTCACTTGTACATCTACTACTTAGTGAGTACTGGTTACCATCCAATTACCGGTAGATCTATATAAACTGTGATAACCATTCAGTTTTGTTATAACCTGAAAACGTTGGTGTCTTAACAATAAACTGAACAAGCTTGACCTTTTTGTTATTTCCATTATACGCGTTAATTGACATACGAGTATGCCCATCTGTCCATTTGATATTATAATATTGAACGAAAGAGGAACAATAAGTATCCGTACAGCATTGACCATCAACTCCAAGTGTCTGGAGCATATTGTAAAAGGGTAAAGCCTGCTTTCATCAGATTCTGTCTGGTTTGTTTGGCTACGAATGATACTAAGGGAAGTAACTTTGGTTAATAAATATACATTAACAGTGAAAGTGTTGTCGCCCCTGTTCTTAATACAACAAAAATGTATGTTTGAGTGTTTAAACGTTACATGATTGTTATGTTTCAATAATATTTCTCAGTGCATGATTGTGATATTCCCCGCTGTCAATGACATGTATACGTTCGTTGATTGTCTATACGTATAATGAAGTCGGAAACATCTCAGGTAGAGAGACATTACGAGGATACTTACATGCAATATAACATATTTCCATCAGAATAGTTTACACACATCGATCGAATACTTGAAACTACCTCATCGTTACGGGTTCCATTCCAACCTCGGGTGTGAGGACCAACTTCTTATTCAACTAGATAATAGAGACGATTGATACAATATCTGCTGAAAAATGGTTTGTATTTTGTTTTTAAAAAAACCTTGTCGTAAACTATAGACCTACTAATACTCCATCTTATATACTGGTCTCCACAAAATATCTGACTTGCATAATCCACCACAATAGCGACGTATTGCATATTATACTATAACCATATACGAATTTTGACAAACTGCAAGTAGAATAAGTGTATACATATTTAATAATAATAAATAAACCGCCAATATAGCGGTATACATATACATACACGTAGCATAACAACAAATACGTATTCATAACTTATCCACGTGTGACGTCATTTATCTATTATAAATAGATTAATGTAATACTAAATACTTTTATAAGTAAATCATTTGAACAGTGCTAAATAACAATGTGCCACTTGACATAATTTACGACATTACGACACGCTTTCCGTCATGTTGTCAGTCAGTTTGTTTAATTCCTTTACGTCCTCCATCAGGTTCGACAACTCTTTCTGTCGCAGTTCCTTCTGTTTGAAAGCCTTCACGAGTCCTGTTGTATATTCTATAGTAGGTACAGGTTCTGGCGTATGTACGTTCTGATATACTATTGCTGGCATATCTATACGTATCCGCTTTTTTTCTTGTGAGTTTGGTGGTGTTTGAAGTTTGTCACTAGATTTCGCGACCGGCCATCCGTTGTCTGTACTGCGCGAAGGTTCCCGACTAATGGAAATACGGTTTATCGTAGGATTGTTTACAGCGATTGTTTTATCAATGGAATAATCAATCTGATCCATAGAAGACTCTAGCTTACTTCCGCTAACATACATTTTACACTTACAGTTGCACACAGTTGGGGGAATCGGTACTTCCGTTGTGACTTTAAAGCCTACTTGCCGGGTGGAATGTCTACTAGCACGTGTAGAGCCTGCATCAGAATGAATGCACGGGTTATTTATACCGATAGATGGTAATCTTACATGTAACCCAGTATCGTCATCTATAGGTGACGAACACGGCGGAGGGACGTAATAAATGGCGTAATAATCCTTCAATTTTTCCAGGTTCATTTTATCCTCATCGGAAAGTGTATCCAGACGGAAACTTTGCGGCATCAACTTTAACTTTTCAGTTTCTCTCGCATCGTGTCGCATTTTCATCATTTTTTGTTTTTGTTTCTGCATATTAGATATACGTTCCTCCGCCACACTGGAATTGTTAGCATCGCTTCCGGTTCTTCGACGGAAGGAACTACTTTCTAGCACTATATCGCGATGGTTATTCCTACCTTGACGCGGAATACTAGGAATCGGTTGTGTTGTAAGCCTTTGTAAATTAAGTCTCACATTTTCTTCAACACTTCTTCCTGTCCTGGGTTCTGTTTGGTTGCTATGGTGACCATTATGACGTTCCGGTCTATCAATACGCTCCGTACTGAGTGGTGTATCAATCAACGACTTTCCTTCTAATGGCATGATAGTGGGCGGAGTCTTCTTAGGGCGCATGCGCTGGAACTTTTCAAAAGTTGTAATCAGCGTATTTCGCTTGCTTGAACCTTCGGACTGCGCAGAATGACGCTGTCGCGACTTTTTATCCTTTTGTGGTTGACTATATACATACTCCCGCCCTGTAATGTAGTGTAAAACAATCGTTAATACATACACGTAAAAAACAATCAGATAAACCGTAAGAACTTAGAAAAATACCCTTGCGTTATGTAGAGGACGGGCTGGGATCTTTGTTACATGACCCATATTGCTGAAACTGTGAGTTAACAGATGTATGCACAATATAAATATCTTATACTACTAACAAAGAGCTGCTTTCCGCTACATTGAGGCTTAGAAGCAAAGCACTATGTAGTGCCTTCCATGGGATGTAATCCTATATGAACGGGAGATAACTAAAGCAAGGCGCTCGGTAGCACCTTGCTTATGCAACGGACACCAGTTCTAGGATTAACGCGACATTTACCCATTTTTAGTAAAACATTGCCCAGGTGTACAGGCTTACAACACCCATCTGCAAGAAGGACATCTGTAATTGCCTTTAATTTTGACAGATACGAACCGATATTAAAAGAAATATTTGGCCGAAAATCAAAGATAAGCCGTCACTTCACTATGGTTACACCGGCCTGGGGCATCGTCATGACGTCATTACATAACACATAAATTTTATATTATACATGATTCATTTTAGAACGGAAAACATTTGTTCTACTGGCCGACCAACCAACAGACCGACTGAATGTACAAAGCAATACACACCATCCCCATCAAATTAGCCATATGTGTTCAGCAGTCATGGTTGTTATGTTAGTGTCTGCCAAACTAGATCTTATACAAATGTAACTAGAACATGGTTTTTACCGTAAGATCTCATTTTCAGTCTGTCCAGGGCGTTGGCTAGGTTACTTTGTTCTTGTTGTATTAACTCCTCGCGAAGTTTAGACAGTCTGTTCAAATACTCAGCGTGATGCTGGAAAGCCTCTTTCTCGTTTTCATACCATGGTAACGAGCGTGCACTGCGCGCACCAATACCCGCCCTTTCCATCAACCTGAAAATATATGACGTCATAAAATTAAATACAAGCAATATTTCACAAAAGTCTACCTCGGTAAGTTGTTTTATGAAGAAGAACTTGATAATGGAAACTGAAGGCGACCACTGTTTGCTAAAATTTGGCTCTTGTTGACATTCATGAGATGTTATTCTATCATTCAATGATAGTAATTTCTGGGAGCAAACATGGTCATTCAGTTTTTTTATTCCGTTTTCCCTGCCAGATTAGATTCGAATTGAAGGGAAACACCCGCTGTAGACAGAACACGTGTTCATATTAAAGTTATAACGAAAATGAGATGCTTAAATATAATCACAACCTCCTGTGCCTCTAATTCATACATTTACAAAACATGGTCGCTAGGTAACCATGCTGAAATATTTACATAGATTGAGCACTTGAAAAAAATGCGCTGCTTCTTCGTCATAGAAAAACAAACCAAAAAAAAAACAGGATATGTAATACTATGTCAAAGAGTTTTCAATTGTCTAAAGCATAACATATACCAGAATTGTCATGACTGACACTGACAAAACGCTCGATTTTTCCAATTGCGCTTATGACGTCACTTCCGGATTGCTTTTACAGACGATAAAAATAATTGAACAATCAAAACATTTCGTCTAAACAATAAAAGTCTCGTTCTTTATCAACTTTACGGGCAATAAATGTCTCAGAACCCGGAAACGTCCGCCATACCCTAGACGGTATCAGTGTATCGAATTGATTTTGTCTGAAAATGATACATTCTTTACATACATACCCGGGTCCTGTTTACTTGAAATCAATGGTAAACAATCAACAAACAGTGTTTTATGTTATTTTTATGTTTTAAAGCAAATAGCATAAACAATGTAATATTTGTTTTGCTACCGAAAGATGCTATACTGTCATTATATGCAGTCGCTGTTGTCCAATCGAATGCTAGATAACAAAAGACATAACATAAAATATTCAATAAAATGAACTTTTGTCTAAAACCATCGACATATCGATGGCTTAGAATTATAAGCTCGTAAGTGCCACTTACGACCTTTTAAGATTCATACATAGTAAAATAAGCATCACAAGGCGCTTCTTATGAGCCCATTTTCATAAAAATCTGAACTTGTCATATTGACCAAAATGAAGTTGTAAAGGTTTGTTTTACCATAAGTAAAAAGTAAATGTCAGACAGTTTTTCCGTTTTTTCTCAAAATATCGATTTGGTAGTTACGACCTTCTAATTCTAAGCCAGCGATATAGGCGGAAAGATACAAACAGAATCGTTAAAATACATGTACATCTCGAGCAATGCAGAAACATTTAACTCATCATGACGGGACTGTTTCTTTATCAGTTGCTAAGTGCCGAAACAATAAGGTTCGAAAACACGGGCTTACACTCGGATTTAATAAATATTTGTTAAAGCAATATGTACAATTGTTTCTGCTTCGTCATGACTTATCAACAGATGTTTGATCAACGAAATGAATCAAATCAGATATGATTACAATTCAAATAAAATCAAATGAATTTATAAATTATAAAACATTGAAGAATTGACACAAAATCGTTACCGACGTATGACAAGTAGTTCGGTAGATAAGTGAATATAACTTCAAGTGCTTAGTAAGCAGAACGAATTAACCACTTAAAATCACATTAAATATTAAAATCGAAATATTAATTTGTCACTATGCTCAGCATGATCTAAATGTGATCAATTCTGTGCTAAATTGAAATGTTTGTCATTGTGTAGAAACAATGGTTCAGTTCGATTAATCGTTGTTTATCAGACGTCTGTGTTTGTTAGGTTTATATATTTAGTTTTCTGTAAGACAACAATTTTTTTTGAAACCCCTCTAATTTGGAACTTTGAAGTATTTGTTCATGATCACTCTTATCAAAAGTGCAACTATTTACAACACAAAGTCAGTTATGTGTGCATATTTGCAACTGACAACTGAAATTTTGGTCGTTTTCGGTGTTAAAGTCTATTTCTCGATAATCGGGTAGACAAAATCCCTCCTCATGAGATTTACCAGGCGGATGACTGAATGCCATAAATTACTGAATAAAAACGCAATGAAAATCCAACACCCATATGACTGTGTTCAACTTGAGAAATAAAGCTAACTTTCCCTACATGCTGATAGATCGAATATCCAACGAATCATAAAACCATGTCATCCGAATGGAGCGCAATCAATTTTATACGAATAATTAAGCAAATGCATTGAATACGTAACAAGTATACCCCAGCAGTTGATTTCTGATATGTAATGGCTTTTGATTCGTTTTATTGATTCGGATTAACAGATGGGGTTATTAAGTTGTGAATCAGCAATTCAATGGCAAATTGCTAATCATATGCACAGTGGGAACTCTATCCAATTATTGCTGCATATCAAATACTATTTTAGATCTATCACTTGCATATAACAGATTCAGTGTTTGGAACATAGCAAAGCCAACTTCAAACTTCTGCTTGTGGGCGATACAGAAGACATGTTGTTTTTTATTACATTGACATCTGTTGAGCCAGCTAATTGGTCAATGAGTAACTTCATGTCCTAATGTTAACATACATCAAACTAGAAGTCATACAATAACCAATTCTGATCTTCTCGGTTTTTATCCAATGGAAAATATTTACCGGAGACAAACGGAAATGGCCGAGCTTTTACGATTGACAATAACCATTGAAGTCAACTTGATGTCTGCAAACTCAGCGACCATATCAAACCAGACCCTACCGGATTTCCAACATTTGACCACCCGCTTCCAAGGTGGAAACCAAGAGTCAATTGGTGATTATTCAGACAGGATTTTTTGAAACCGAGCATTCTACCTGGTTGGTTGAACGGCTGATCGCCATTAGCATTACACGGATACGCTGTAAAAGCATTTATCACTCTCCAAGTTACACTAATCATGTTTTATTACCAGATGAATTCTAATGTTGAATATTATGTTTGAATAATACCGGAAACGCACCGGCAACCACGTTCGTCGTTTCCGTACATTATGAATAACTAGTAACCCATAACTGTTTAGAAAATGATTTGGAATATTTATAGGAAATTGAAACATTTTATAACATTTCCGGTGAATGTTTGATTTCTGTTAGTTAATTTTCTGATGAATAACAAATGTGTTTGCAGCCAAGCCGAAATGCTGACGCGAAATAAAAGAATGAAATTTTCAAATGGAAATCACGGAATCCAAGGACATATTCGGATTAGGACGTGTCCGTCTACGGGTAAGCCCGGTGGTGATGTTCATCCGTACGAGCTGTGACCAGAAGCTAAGAAGCTACAAATATAGTTAAGATTTAAATATTTCAGACTCGTACAAGTTTGTAAATCCGTACGGACACCGTACGAGCATTGTGACCGTAGCAATAGGCCAACCACGTGTTATAAGTAACGTTATGACGTCACGGTCAACATTTATCCCGCGTCTAGAATCTGCTGATTCACCGATGATGGTTAAAAGAATAACACTAGATCGAACAATGCTTTTAAATTAAAACAAACAATGATAAGAAAACGCAGACAAAACAAACAAGACCCATTTAATATTTATCAGTATAACCCCATACAGAGTTGTATTTCACGCAATTTGTTGACTCGTTACAAAGTTGATACGTCATAGTCATGCCTTTATTTACATCAACACATCATCATAGAAAGTACAAAGTGTAATTAACTTAATGTCTATGTTGACTTTCGTTGCAGCACCACTCAGTGCGGTACAAGTTAATCTATATTTCTAACAAACAAATAAATTAAGGCACATTTGAAAGTCATTATCAAACATTAAACTGTTTGTATAGCATAAATCACTCCGCATGTGTAAATAACCAACTGTATTTCATTTACCCATTCGTCTCTACCGCCTACGAACTAGAACCAACTCATGCTACTAGACGGTCATTGCTGCATTCTGGAGCTAGACAGCAAATGAAGATATCTAAGTGAACGTTTAATATGGCTTGGTAGTCTCCATCGATGTCACTATTTATCAAACAACTTACAGAAATCGTATACTTACGTTCAAGTTTAAATTCTTTATAATTTTGTAACAACTGCAAATTGGGGACAGATATTATTTGTAAGAGTTCATTACCTGGATCTTGATTAGTATTGAAGTTTCATTTACCGCACTTCATACATGTAAAAGTATTATAAAGAATATAAATTCGAACGTTAATTTAAGATTTCCGTAAATGCTATGATAAAACAGTACTGCTGGAACGTAAAACAATATATTTTAAAAGCTATAAAGAACAAATAAACGACCGACACTTACTTTTCCGTATAAATATATCCGTATGGAAATTTTGAATTAGTTTACACTTAGCGTCCTATACGTACTATAAGAGGTCACAATAATGAAAGGGCAGCAAAATAAAGTTCATCAACATCCGAGTGAATCTATTTAAATCTATATTTTCCACATTATTAATTTCTACATACCAATAGTGCTATGTATGAAATGAACTATTCACTAAAACGGACGAAATCACAAACCTTAGCTTTATATTTATCAGAAATGTGAATATTTGATGATATTTCCCCTCGTGTCGGGAGTACTATCTACACTAAGTGGATTAAGGGACATGAAAACAGATCGATGTTTTATATAAAACCCGGTGTATATAACATACAAACATTCTTTCCGGAACCCGGGACGGACGACCTGACCTTTAACCTAAGCTATCATCTATCTATAAACAGTTATAATATTACAATCACGTCAGTGTAATTCTACGTAATATTTATCACATCAAGTTTTAGTCAAACATTGATATGTTTCAATATACACGTTCAACGCTGTTGAAATAAAACGTTTTATTAGTTGTGTATGCGTGTGCTCGCGGTAAGTCGCGAACACTTGTGACATGCTGACTGTTTTAATTTATCATTATTGATCATAACTTACTCAAAGAAACGTAGAATGTGTGGATATTTAATATTGAACATTCGATAAATGAAACACAATAATTGAAATTTAATATTTATATAGTGATGATGGTTAAAAACATGAGAGAGTTTTAAGGAAGCGATTTTAGTATCATCTGAAATAGAGCAAATTTTATCAATTTCGCATAACGATCATATCGATGGCTTAGAACCAGAAGGTCGTAACTACAAAATAAATATATTGAGAAAACAGGAGAACACTGTCTGTAATTTACTCTTAACCTATGGAAAAACAATTTTTTAAACTTCATTTTGATCAACATGACAATTTCCGATTTTCGTGAAAATAGGCTCATAAGAAGCGTCTTGTGAAGCAGATCTCAAATATGTACCAGTCTTATAAGGTCGTAAGTAGGAGTAACGACCTTCTCATTCTAAGCCAGCGATATATCTATTACAATATCCATTAGCTGGTTATAATGGACAGTCACCTATATTGATTGTGCTACTAGGGTGTTACTATAGTAACAGAAACACAATAATTACGATTACCTGGATTTGTGAGCATCCGTATTAAATCCATCCGAATATGTATAGGCTCTCTCCATTTTGGTATTGACGATATATTTTCACTTACGACCAAAACTGGCACATTTAATCCCAACCTCAACAAAAAAACCTTGAAAATCAATATTCTCTATTCAGAGCCCATTGACTCATATTGTCAAAGGGTTTACTACTCAAGAATAGAGGGTAAGACGTTTTTTTTTTAAATGTAGACCCGATTAGGCAAAGAATCCTTAGCTTAAACCGTGACACTTCACAAAAACATGTTTTGATCTTTATAAAGACGACTGACGAGTCTTTGAATAATGCACTTCCAAATAAAAGTCGTTCGTCAAAAAATCCTCCCTTCGACGTCTATTGAAGTTTATTAAACTAATACAGAGAAAGACTGCACTGACATGTCTAAATAGTTCAATATTTAAATATTTAATCACACTTTCAACTAATTATTGATATCGTTCCTCTTCATATAGATCTAATAGTTGTACAGCATTGTCAACAAACAGTGTTTAGCAATCAGATTTCACATTTTAAATCACCGGTGTGAACACATATTGGGGGTGTAATATCGTAAATTATTAACCGGGGGTTTATTGTCTGGTTAAACTTCTATGACAAAACGAATGCAGTAAATCGAAATATCCTATTTGCAAAATATATAATTAGAAAACTTTATGAGGGTTGACAACTTAAGGTTGTCGGTTACGACGTATGAGAGATAACGTGTTTGTTAAAACACGCATCGTATTTAATGAAAGACTTTCTCTTTTATCCGTAAGAGGTCCGTACGAGCAACAGTGACCTGAAGTTAAGAACCTACACCGTTATTATTTGAATTATTTTGGACTCGCACGAGTTGGTAAATCCATGCAGACATCGTACGAGCGTTGTGGCCGTAGCATAAAGTTAGACAATTTGATTATTACATTTTGAGAGATATTATTATATGTTGCATACATGCACATTTACCATACAGGGTAATAATAATAACGACTTTTTTAAAAGAGACAACATAGTTGGACAAGCCCAGTCTTCCCTGTGAGCCTCTATGGAAAAGGTACTGTTGAATGGCTTTTTATTCTTCTATAGGTCTAATTCATTAATAAAATGACAATACTTGTCTGTCATTGTTTTGTAGACCTATCGTATTGTATTACAACACTTATAACTGTACGACTCCGCTTTGCTTACACATGCTTGTATGGAATCCAAAAATAAGCCAATTATTAAAACATTGCTAATGCTATTATTTATGCACGGGTGGTAAAATTAATACTATGAGGCTTAATATTCAAACGCTATGAAGTAATAGCACAACGGTTACTTTTAATAATAAAGTAAAGACTGTTTAAAGTGTCATATTGATCACTGCGTAAGTTCCCTAGTGGCATATACATGGATGTTAAGTTAATAGGTATGCTACCACCTTAAAGAATATATCTACAAAAATGTATATTACAAGTGTATTCAATACAAAATGAGGTTTAAAACTCCACCATTCATTGTCACAATAAGTACACTTCCTCTTAAACCGTTTCCTCATTCAATCACAGATTACTATAATTATCCTATCAACACGAATATAAATCCCTCGATGACTAAACAACGTCTTTATAAAACCGTATACAACGTAATTCCTCTCTCCCATCAACTATCAACAAGGGAAACATGAAGGTATTATCTGCTCATCTTCATTATGTTCAATATAACTTGTGTGTCCGATACGAACAGTAGGTGTTGAATGTATGCCATGTACTGTTAATATTATACACTTCACACAGTTAAAAACGTAGCATTCTGATGCTACGATTATTTTAATGTTAGTCACTGACTATATTTACTGTAATCTAAATACACCGTACGAATCAGTTCAGTTCCAATGACATAATACAAAAATTGACTTAATTAATACGGGCAAGTTATCATATATAGTACTAAATTTCTGTGTGGAAAGCAGGTGACAACTTCATAACAGATGAAGCTATTGCATGGAACAACAAGACATGCTCATACCGGGAGTTAAACCAGTACAGTCCAGTTGTAATAAAAGTCCAGTGACGCAGTGGAACAATCCACTAGTACGATGTAAAAACAACTATAAAAGCTTATACCAACAGTTTAATACCAAACTAAACTCTACCTTTTTAAGCAATGGCTTTAATCTTTTGGGTATACATTAACGATGACGTCACTGTCAGACTACCCTAGCTGGACTATATCTGCCGAATGGCACTTAGCACTGTACAGAGCTGATCACATGTATATTGATTGCGCTTACCATAGCCGTGTAGGCTCATTCACAAGACAAGGAATGACTGTACTCGGTTGTTATAGTGACGCCAGGAATAGATGCTCTTTGCAGTGTAAGGTACCATAATTATGTATTAAATCGGTTTAGTCGCAGGGGTTATAAGCCTCGTGAAATGTCTAAGCATAACTTATCTGTTGATTTGTTGTCTCTATTAAGCATCGTGTTTTGTTTTCACGGGGATGGGGAATTTGGCGGAGAAATACGATGAGGAGTACGATGTGAAGTACGATGATGAGTACGATGAGAAGAACGATGACGAGTACGATGATTAGTACGATGATGAGTACGATGAGAAGAACGATGACAAGTACGATGACAAGTACGATGGAGAGTACGATGAGACGTACGATGAGACGTACGATGAGACGTACGATGACAAGTACGATGACAAGTACGATGACAAGTACGATGGAGAGTACGATGAGACGTACGATGAGTACTACATGTATACATACTATTATAAAGGACTTAACACCCTGTTAGTAGAAAGACACTGTAAATACCACAGCATCAGTTTTAGTATTGTCCACTATACACGATCTTTGAACAAAGTAATTAAAGGAATCATGGTCGGTGCGTAGATTTTTTAGAGATGTATACAATGGATACCATCAGGAAAATTGATAAATATTGAAACCTGGGAAAATATTATATGATATTGTAAATATTTGGTTAACCAAGTATTAATCTGTTTGAAAGCGTGTCTAATGATTTAATTGTTTCAATACAAAGAACACTATTGACTACTCATGAATACTAGTAATTTATAGTTAATCATTTAAGTAACGTCGATTATTATTTCAAGTTCATATATCATGTGTATACTCCAATAGCAAACTCAAAATACAATGTTACAATTATAGTACAACGGGGGTGGTAAAAAAGTATATAAACTCATAATGAAATTTGTAAAAAATACACATGACAAAAAGGAAAGTACGGTTGGCAGGAAACGAAAAGAAACCAAAAACTGGGCCAATCCTTAGTTGCTCGGATACGAGCTATTTAGAGTATTAGTGTTTTCGAACATTACATTGTCTAGTTTTCATTTGTTTTAATATATTCTAGTTAAAAGCACACATTGATATAACCAGCATTAGGCGCCATGTAACTTTTTAACAATTACTTTTGTAATCACACGTGTACTCTCGTCTTAAATGTAACAATAGGCACAATCTTCGTGAATGCAACTTCCTTATAGTTGCGTTTAACAAACTATATTTAATTTACCATTTGTCAATATGTAAATAAGAAAATCAATTAGAATCCAATTTCTTAATATTAGCTTGGTAAACAACGAAATGCGTGACTAAAATACATGTAGTTATAATTAAATATTATTGAAATGCACCTTTGCATATTTTCCGCGTGGCTTCCGAGCAGAGGGGAACACTATGAAGCACACTATGACATACAAAAATGTCGATATATAAAGAGGTCACATTGTTAAACCTTGATAATCGTATTATAACAAAGCAATTTACAATTACACTAGTTTAATACGATTAATCTTACATTAATCTTGCGACCTGATTACTATACAGGACGGAATTGACTATGTACGTGTAGTTGTAGGCTATTTTTATATAAATAGTTTAATCGTATGTCCGGGTATAGCTGCTCGGTTCTCTCCGATGTCATGCCGGTAAAGTACAAGAGGGTCGTATATAAACAATCCTTGAAAAACCGACGTAAAACTTAAATATTAACGTATACAGACACGTTATATATTTACATTAATATTTACATAATTCCTAATAACGACTGTGTCAATGGCTTAATCAGGGATGAAATAGTTAAATTAAATATCCCAGTCGAGTATTACGTAGTTATAATTGTGATCAAACAGGACATTGTGAACTTTCAAAGCCCGCTTACAGTGTACATTTACATACATAATGGTTTAAACAATAAGAGTTGTCTTGCAGACTAATTTTCAATTCTATATATGAATGTATTCCGTTTGTCATCATTAATTATTTAAGCAAATGTTTCTGATAACAATGTTTCCACTTAGGGTTAACGTAGTTCAGTCCTTCATAAGTCAACATATTCCAACCAATTATCATGTCAAAGTAGCTTGTATTAATATATATCATCAAATGTCATATAGATCAAATATCTCTTCTGGAGTAAACCCGTCTAAACTGCCGATCAAATCTACTATTTCGTCAGGGGAAACCCCGTCTAAACTACCGATCAAATATACCATCACGTCAGGGATACCCCCGTCTAAACTACTGATCAAATCTACTATCACGTCAGCGAAAACCCCGTCTAAACTGCCAGTCAAATCTACTATCACGTCAGGGAAACCCCCGTCTAAACTGCCGGTCAAATCTACTATCACGTCAGGGAAGTCCCCGTCTAAACTACCGATCAAATCTACTATCACGTCAGGGAAGTCCCCGTCTAAACTGCCGGTCAAATCTACTATCACGTCAGGGAAAACCCCGTCTAAACTACCGATCAAATATACTATCACGTCAGAAAACCCATGTCTAAACTACCGATCAAATCTACTATCACGTCAGGGAAACCCCCGTCTAAACTACCGATCAAATCTACTATCACGTCAGGAAAACCCCCGTCTAAACTACCGGTCAAATATACTATCACGTCAGGATAACCCCCGTCTAAACTACCGATCAAATCTACTATCTCGTCAGGGGAAGCCCCGTCTAAACTACAGATCAAATCTACTATCTCGTCAGGGGAAACCCCGTCTAAACTACCGATCAAATATACCATCACGTCAGGGATACCCCCGTCTAAACTACCGGTCAAATCTACTATCACGTCAGGAAAACCCCCGTCTAAACTACCGATCAAATCTACTATCACGTCAGGGAAACCCCCTAAACCTGTGTAAACTGCCGGTTTTAAGCACACACCTAAACTACTGGTCAAATTTACTATCTTTTCTGGTGCAACCGGCCTAAACTACCGGTCAAATTAACTATCTTTTCTGGGGCAACCGGCCTAAACTACCGGTCAAATTTACTATCTTGTCTGGTGCAACCGGCCTAAACTACCGGTCAAATTTACTATCTTTTCTGGTGCAACCTACCTAAACTACCGAGCAAATTTTCCCACACTCCAAATCAGTCACAATGATTAAAGGCGTCATTCTAGTCCCCTGTATGTCTCAGTTCTTGACCAAAGGTTTATGAGGACGACGAGTTAGAATCTTTGAAAAATATACAAAAAACACGTTTTTAAGAAGAAACTGCATGTGCCTTGAAATATGGACTCGTCATCAAATATATCTCAATGCATTCAATAAAATATATGGGTTGCAAATAATAATTTACCGAAAGATATCGTCGTCAAAGTCCTCCATTTTATCATCAATAGATTGCCGTCAGTTTAAAATACTCCTTTAAATCCCAAACCAACACTTGACAACTTCAAATCATCCAGTTATTTTCATAAGAGCGATTTTATATGTCTACATAGTCGATTTAAAATCACTTCTAGCTACTCCAAACCTACTAGAAATATATAACTTATAAATCACTATTTTAACTTTGAGTTAACTATGGAAAATTTTGAAGTTAAAATAAGCTAAACATTTTTTTAAAAAGCCATTTAATACATATGTCAATTTAACTATTATCCAGTGGTTTTTAAACAAAGGCCAGTGTTCCTTCTCAACGCTCCGTGATCTGAGAGTATTAACTAAAAATGAGCGTCTTTGACCTCTTTCCAAAACGTTAAAGGTTATTTTCAATCCGTGTTTCCATAATTCAAATTGTTTTGTTTTTTATTAAATCCGATTGGAAGGCGGTCACCGTGATCTTAGCTTTCAAAATATGCACTGGATTAACATAGAAGGGACAATGTGAGTGAGTGAAATAATGTGATAATATATGTATAACCTTTGAGATGTGTTTTCAAATTCACCCAAATAATACATTATCTAAATATTCGACCAAGCGCAAAGTCCCTAGTATTGGTATTACAGACATATAGCTCTTATTCTTTTATGGTGAATGTGTTCGTCCCTTCTAGCTATTATAAGGCATACAAAGTAGGTGGACACCATCTTCAACTATGCCAGGAGGACGGATGTCAATCCAGTGGTACAATAGTAGAATGTGTGTTTTGATTATACCCAGTTCTCCATCCGAAAAGTAAGGCAGACAAATGGTATGAAACTCTGCTGCAAGCATACATCATCGACGTACCGTTGCTTTGACATACCATCGTCATTGAGGACGTAGTGAGAAGTCCGTACCGTCAGAGTGGAGCGTTTATAAATGGTTCCAGATATAAGTCAAGTTCTGATTTTAGAATAATCACTAAGTAAATTTATACCGTATACATGCCTTTCATAGACTGACAAGTAAAACAATAGTGATTTATACATTGAATAGAATGGTACTTATAGAAGATTTCATTGCAAGAGAACGTTGGAAATTGATTTATCCGGATCATTGCGTACGGCACTAGGACGGGCTCGAGTCGTTCTATGTCGACAGTTTCATTGTCCACCAATGTTCGTACTACAAAAGCATTTCTGCTTGAACGGTTCAATGTTCGAATAATTAGACCAAACACTTTCGGTTAATAATTGTAACACTCGTGTGGGCTTAATTGATTATTGTTCAAATTCGGTATTTGATATTACACAATATACCAAAACACATTGTACAGTCATTTCAAAAGTCAAATGAGAACGGTTGTACGTATACTATCGTCCGGTAGATAAACATAGTTTAACAGGCATTGTTTAGTTCTTTCAAAGTCAAATGATAACAGTTGTAAATATACTATCGTCCAACAAATAAACTACGGTTATCTAGGTTTAACGGACATTGTACAGTCCTTTTAGAGTCAAATGAGAACGGTTTGTTAACATTAGCTTGTCCGTCAGGTAAATTATGATTATCTCGGTTTGACTGGGTATACCTGATTAAACGGTATTCATCGCTATTCTTTCGAATGGGATAGTTTCCTCATTAGTATTACTTATTGAATCGACTATATTAATATATTATCAAACAATTCACTAACACTGTGTGAATTAGCAAAACGCTTAAGTTCGTTGTAAATGCGTTGTATTGGTAATGCGATTAATCCGACACACCCGAGTATAAATCAATATTTATGTAATAAACAGTACAGTGTCAAATTTGAGGCATATCCCGTATAAGCCATTTTATTGCACCATGTGTTTTAAGAGAAACTTGACACGCGATTGCACTGAATTTAAATGTATACGCTCGCTTTGTGATATACAACAAGAAGTAAACTAAATAAATAGTACACACAGTTCATTTAAATGAAATAAAATAACAAACTCACAATACAGCAGGAGTTCGTTTAGTCTGCATATCATTAAATATCCATTAACAAATACAAATATTTTGGCTAAAATAATTTAGAATCTTTTAAAATATAACTACTTTCTACTAACTGAATTTTTGAAAAGTTTACGTGAATTGATTTGAAATTGATTAACGCTCAATATAGTTGATTTTAAAAGTACTTACATATAAGTCACAGCCGGCATATTATGTCCGTCTGTCCGCACGTGTGAGGAATAAATTTCGCTCCTACTACCAGTTCCAATTAAAAATATTTACACGAACTCCCGTTTTATATCGAAAATGATATCTTAAAACATATAATCAGTTAGTATCGTTCGTTTATCTTATACAAACAACGTTTTTCATGTAAATAAATCAACAAAATTTCCCCGTTTTATGCGCTAACATTTATTGAAACATACTAATTACGCTTATCTTAATCATGTCGCGATTTCCGCAGCACCCGGTGTGTTTAAATGCCTAAACAGTGAGAAACTAGTTAGAAAATAACGAATATTTTAAAATGATTGATTAAATAACATGTATTTGTTAACAATCAGTTTTTGTTTAACTGTGCATTGAAACTATTGAGTTAGGCAATATGTCAATAATGTCTCGATTTTAAACAATTTTAAACAATCGACGTATAACGTTCTTTACAGGGAATTCTTTTCATAACAATACTGTCTTTACAAGTCGCTTTGAAAAAGTGTTTTGTGCGTCAAATTGACCGAACATAAATGTAACAAACTGTTTATTTAAAATGTTTCAAGACTGTGCCAAGTTTGTTTACAAAACAAATGGTTGAATATATGTTTTGTAGACAGTCACTCGGTGCAAATGATACATTTTTGGTTTGAAATCCCTTCGACTTATTCACATTTTCTTAATATACGGTATCAGTATTGAATACCAATGGTAATTAGACTACAATGTACTGTTATGCGAGCCGAGTGTCGTACAATGAGGCTGATCTAGGTTGTAAGCACTGTCTATTAGCCAGTGTCTAGCCTTATAGAACATGTTGTGATCACTGCCTATAGTCCTGAAGGACACGCTGAGAGCACCACTTGATTGTGGATACAACAAGAAACAAATCATTGTTTTACAAATCACGGTACTAATCCCGATATACCGCATAGTCTAAATAAATCAGACTAACGTAAGGACACATCGCTAGCTTAGAACCAGAAGGTCGAAACTACCAAATCGATATATTGAAAAATCAAGAGAAACTATATCTGTATTTTACTCTTTACCTATGGGAAAACACGTTTTTAAAACTTAATTTTGGTCAACATGACAATTTCAGATTTCATGAAAATAGGCTCATAAGAAGCGCATTGTGAAGCAGATTTCAAATATGTATGAGCCTTATAATGTCGTAAGTGGTAGTTACGACCTTCTGGTTCTAAGCCATCGTCATCTGCTCAATGTTTCGGATTAGTAGCCATTACTGGAAATATGAGAAACATTGAACTATGTGGATATCTTATTCCGTTGATGAGGGATAAAATTTGAACAATGGGAAAAACTGGATTGACAAAAAATGTGATTTCTTGATTTTGAAGTGGCCTCATCCCCTATGCGATCAATAAGTAAGGATTTGCTGTACATATAATTATATAAAATGAAAAATCGAGAAATGGAACAAATTATGACAAGTGAGATATTTACCGGAGATCTGGCAAATTATAGCGATATGCCATTTCACATTTCACTGGCACCGTGCGTCTTTCTTCCTCTACATCCGATTTTACTCTTTTTATTTAAAATCTTAATCTCAAATCTCACACAGCATGCCGGATTGTTGTCGACGTCGTTTCTAACGTCATATTACGTCAACAATAGACGTGACGTCAGTCAATTATACGCGTTACGTCATTGACGTCACACTTCGCTGTCGTGATTATCAGTACCATAGCAGAATTTCTGTTTGTCAGGGGTTTTCTTATAAACTCGAAGACAAATAAGTAAAATCGTCCCCGGCAATGGTTTACAAAACTAAATTCAAATTGCATAAAGTAAACCTTCGCATATAAATAAAGTAATATTTTACCATTAAAAAAGCCTTAATACTTATTATTCAAATGTACCGGTTTCCCATGCCCAAATGTTGTGCATTTTACACCGAATTTAAACTACGTACATATATTTCAATTGTCCTTAAATTGGGCATCAAGAAACTGCACTGCTTGTTTTTTAATAACTATATATCATTATTATATTTTTGTTCCCAAAGAAATTGCATTAGACAACAAGCTTAGCCTATATGAACCCATTCCTTGCTTGTTATGTGTATTTACGATATCTGACAATTTATTGTCTTGTAATATGTCAGGTGTGTCTAAGTTAATAATAATTTTATTCGCAGTATCGCAGTATCGCAGGACCTCACCCTGCACTTAGTATAAGACAAAGATATCATCACGAATAAGCACAAAACGACACTAATTCAGGGATTTTAAAACATTCTTAACTTATATTTATCCAATACCAAGGTGAAGATGAAACATAAAAGGAATCATTTGGCACAAACGTTAACAACAAAGAAAAAGCGTAATTTATTGACCAGGAAACAACAAGATAATTATGTTATCTTATCAGGCGGAAGCGTCAAACAATCCCCCCCCCCGCCTCCCCAAAATAGCAAAATTATGATAAAAGTGAGTTGATGGGGGAAAAGACAAAAAAAAAGATAAACTGTACTTACTGCACAGAACAGATGTCCGGTCGCCATGTTTAAAGCTAAGCAAATGAAGTTAATGAAAAGTTCATACAAGTCTTAATCGGATTTGACGCAAGTTTGCACACTTTCTTCAAGACATAAATGTATTATTACTTCCAATGATTGCAATACAAACAATAGATCTGGTATAAATATAGAAATCAGAAAGCTTTTCACCGTCAATACAAGCCCCGACACCTGTAAGTTACATACAGTCAAAGGTTCAATCTTTCTAGAGAGAAACATGGACTACTAGGTAAAGCTTGGCTATTTTGAACTGAGCCTGACCTTTATGCAAGAATATATAACAAGGTTCTTTCTATGAATATATCAATTGCCGCAAGCAAATCGTGCAATATCGGTATTTCAAATTTGTTATTACATATCAAGCGTCCTCGTGATACTCCCCGATTACGAAATTATACAGTCGGTGTTGTATCGTAGGAAATATATCGACTGTTAAAATATGCTAATCAAAAGGTCAGGCTCGTGTCAAATTAGCCAAGTTATAATGCGTATAATGATAATCGCGGTGAAATGTTTTACAGTACCCATACTCGGCAACCTTTTGTCTCATTCGTCAAACTTAAACGCTTACAAGAATACAAATATTTTTATCGACACAGCATTAGAATTAATATAATTGTCTGGAGAAGATTATGAAAGCAGCCTGGTAGATAAATATTTGACTTATATAGTATTTATTTACTTTAGTATACAATGGCCCATACATCGACGCTAAATGCAGTGTTCAAAATGGCTAGATAGAGCTGTTGGTATGGGTTAAACATATTAAGTTGACAAAAAGTTTGGAATTAAATTGCTTTTTTACAGAAGCACTAAATACGCGAGTGATGTATACGTGTATACGACATTCATAGCTCCAGATTAGCCCGATATAAAAATCAGATGTCATAGTGGGATAGTGCTAATTCTGTCTTAGGCACCGGCTCATAATGCATGACTGTCATTGGGACTGAGAATGTATAGAGCAGAATGCACATACAATTATGTGCACGTCAGATATTTTTCCTAATTTCTCGAAGTTTAGGTTAGCCATAGAAAGTACGAATATTGATACGCCCGTGCATTAGCGTGTAAAACGTTCGTCTCAGCTAAATTCGACGTACACATCGGGGGTCGTATAGTATTTTGTGTGTATCAACAAACAGAATGCATCATTCAATAAACTTTCAAATTACTGTCTTACGAGCAAAATGCTTTGAATTCGTGTTTCGAACCATTTCTTAAAATTGTTCAGTACCAACATAAGGTAACAGCAACTTCTCGATAGGGTTATTAAAGATTCAGCGAGACCTAAATCCAAACTATCAACTTACATTGAATATGAAATTGGAGTAGACATTAGTATTAAACTGGAGAAATATATTATTAACGAGAGTAAAAAATAATACAACATGCATTGAAATGAACACTCAGACAACATGTCAACATAGGTTTTGAAGATGAACATAAACTCGATCATATTATAAGTGAGACGAGTCAAACTTGTCAATGTGGTCTTATATAGATTATATAGTAATCATTTCAATACCAGACCTCTTCAAAACCAAATTCACCCACGAAGTTGAAATGTTAAGCTATAAACCTTACATAGAGAAAGTGGCTTATTTAATGAATTATGAATCAAGCACACAAAGGAGTTTGTAAATCGCATTCAACATTCCAATAAAACGCTCGATAAAAACTTGTTAAATATAAAAATTGAACGTCATTCGGTTAAAGAAAAAAGGAATAATCGAGGAGCAATGATTTCAATGATGTTAATTGTTACCGCGGATGAACAAACGTATCTGTCATACAACTGCTAAACTAGTCGAAAAAATTTGCCTGAGAAAGTAGTTCGGCAATATGTAATACGGAGAATTGAGGTCACCATCCCTTCCACAAAATATCGTTAGAATATACCATCCGAATGTTGCGGCATGCAAATGCGTTTCTTACTAACAGTCATTCAATTGGGTTTTTAAACCGAGGGATAGCAAACTCCTGGAGTGAACAGCAAATTTTGAAATAAAGAAACTGATTACAAGTGTCATGTAGATGTAGTCTCATTGAAACTGGTTTGTTGTGCAACCCTGTTTGAGATTATTGCTACGAAGTGTAGACTGTATGTAGTGGTTTACTGTATTGACGGAATAAATACATTTTTGTATGCTAGAGCAGTCATATAAATGCCCCTCGTATTGTTCCTAAAGTTGACCCAACCTCAAACATAGAAAGTCCACATACGAAAGGCATACGTACGTTGACTTTATGACATTTTACCAAATGCAAGAGGTGCTACTTGATATACTAATGGCCAATGATATAAATAAAGTTGAAATAACATAAGCGTTGCTCTATTTTACAACTTATAAAGTATGGTTAAACGCGGCACTACATCCTATGTTAAATAGTTGTCCATTAAGTTACAAGAGGGAGTTTCTTGGTGAGGTGGAATTACTTGTCTAATTAAGAAGTCAGACTTTCTGTCAACACTTGAGAGTTATATTACCGAGTATAACGTAGAAGTTGTCAAATTAACAACTACTATATTTGATCAGCGCTAAAACGGTAAATGTTCAGTAAAAATGTAAATATATCGACTGAAGTTAAGTTTTCACCGTAAATATTTACCCAACAGTTTATAAGGAAGTAGGTAAAGGCCAAGTGTAGGAATTCATAGTATTTCATTTTTAATTCAGCCGAATTACCGATCTAACCAATTCACTGAGTTATTCGGCATTTTTGTCCTAAGGATATCCATAATCTAAACGACAGAAAGTATCCTAATATATAAACGAAACCGAGCTGTTACATCAAAACAGTTAAAGGACAGGATACTTTTGTAATTTGTAACATTGGCCTTGGCACAATAGCATGTCTCGTATAATATAATACAGCCGTTTACATGCGTACACATTAAAAGTAAGACCTACTTCGTATGATAGATATAATTGTTCATATAAAGTCAATGGTCGATACGTGATCATATTTTTAGGACTTGGTGTTTCAAACGTTATATAATATTTGTTTGACAATGAATGATTGATGTTTGCAGAGTTTATCATTCCATATAATCTATCTCTCTCAGGGACTACCTAACTGTCATGATCCGTGGCCAACATCTATAAATCAATTGATTAATATCTCAGTAGATTAATCATTGGCATTATTTTATTTTATTTGGAAAAAAACATCACTTTAAAAATCTTAATACTTGACATTTAAGTAGATTTAACTTTGGTATTGTCTTTATTATTAATTTGAAAAAAAACTACTTTAAAACCCTTAAAACTTGACAATTCGTGTTACCTGTACATCCAAGCCGTTCTAGGTTTGAGTCCATACGTCACTTCCGGTAAATATTCGGCTATTTCCGGTAAGGATACGTCATCACCGACAGTATCAGCCTCCCCGAGTTCAATGTCATCAATTTCTTCGTCATTCTCATTTAGCTCCCCTGTGTCCGTTTGAAAGTTTTCTTTGTCCGCATTTGTGAAGATGATTTTAGGCAATGGTTCGGAATGGTGCCGCAATAATGGCGGTTTGTGCTCCAATAATGGTGGTTTGTGCTCCAATAATGGTGGTTTGTGCTCCAATAATGGCGGTTTTATCTTGGTTATCATTATTTCGATTGCCGACATTTTTGGGTCCACTATACGAGTTTAGATACTCCACAAATAATGAGTTATCTTTCCTCAGAATCCGTAAATTGTTTAACTAGAGCTTATCACACACATCACGGTAACATGCTTTGTAACTTCAAACGAATCACGTATGTACTGTCTTCATTCATAGAACAGCCTCTACCAATCCCAGTTTTAAGTCAATAAACTTGTATGACAAAAAATTAAAATCAAATTTTTTCGCTGACTTGGCATACCAGTTAGAATGTAATTAATATGTGTCCTATAACTCAACACTAATCATGCACTATCTGTAATTATTTGTAATGCTATTTATATTCATAAATAGTTTCAAGTTGCTGAAAGTTACGAAATCCGTCCCAATATCCCACATCAAGTAAGTTAACGAAACTCTCCACCCGGTTGCTTCATACTTTGGCACTGTTAGCAACAAAAAATTTATTTTTTGAAAATAACATCCTCAGAATTCAAAAGATCGGTATTTAAAGTAAGCTATTATTTTCCATAATGATGTTTTATAACGATGACAACGTATTAGCATCCTCAGAATTCAGAGAACGGTATTTAAAGTAAGCTATTATTTTCCAGAATGGTGTATATATATACCTATGACAGCATTATCGAGGCTCGCGTTCTGTAACTGCCATATCACTCTTAGTTTCCAACATACACATATACACAGCGAGGTGGAATTATTGACGTTTGATTTTATCCATGTAAACTGACGACTGGAACCTTGTATCAGTGGAAACTTATCTTAGTTTGTGATCGTTGAAAACTCATTTCCAATTACCGCCAAGGAGACACCGTCCTATATTTCACCGCTATTATCGTTTAGCTTGAATGAAGTTATTGTTGCTTAGCCCGTATCAATAAGTTACTCGAATAATGAATGTCAGGATATAAGTCTAAGACCACTCACTGTTCACTGTGTGTGTGTATCAAACACGTTTTTAATAAGCCAGTAAACACGATTGAAGTAACTTAACAATAATGACTTCCTTCACAGCGATATGAGCCAATACCGCAATACTGACATGCTTATCTGAATGGAGTTCCTTTAATAAATTCCGTTTCATTTTATGTACACTAACTCTCTGCAAAAACTGTCCGTTCATCGAGTAGACTTAATGAAAATATTTATCCAGGAATGAAAGACACATTTATTTATGTCATATAAGCTTGATGAATAAGCAACCTTGCTCACGTGTGTTTAGTGTTTTGTCAGAGAAGCCATTAAACCCATTGAAAACACTTCAGATCAAAAGTTTTCGTACTTTACGATAAAATAAAATAATAAACCATTTTATAGAATCAAATCATAAGAGGTTTTAATAACATTAATAAAGTAGATTTACCACTTAGAGGAAACAATGGTTTACAACAGCAATAATTTATCAGTTATTTGTTTAACGAATATGAACCATCGTGTGGAGATATGCACGATATACAGGTGTTTCCTGTAATGCCATATCACATGACCCGTTCTCCATATATTCCTTGTATATCTATCTACAGTACTAACTATTTTTGATAAAAGGCAAGTTCGTTTTCATTATAAACAATTTGAAAATCATCGATGTATCGATAAATGAAAACTGTCGCTATGAAAATGGAGCAAAAGAATAATGGTTAAAGTAAGCAAATTTACTAATACACATATAGTTCCAATGCACTCACTACCCAACTCTTTCGTAATACTTATAAACTTATATAATTAGATGACACTTCCTAATGACTGAATATAATTTAAAGTTTTATAATTAAATAGTCAATCGCCATAATTACGTCCGATTTGGTTAAGCACATGTTTCAGCAACAGAGAGCATAACAATCAATGTTCCGGAAACGATGAACGTTCTTAATATCCATACACGTCCGAGGCTTTATCACTCATTGTCTACAAATATTTGTGATTTACAAAAAACAAACATGTTTTTTACTAATCGAAGGTATTGAACAAATACTCGTATAATCCCTACGTGTTTTACTCGACGCCAACAAGAAATAGAGCGACAAGCGCGATGTATGTATTATTTTATCTCCAAATAAAACGTTAAAGATAAAAGATTAATTGATGATCCACCATGTCACTCATAATCTATAAACGAACGTTTTTAAATTGGTAGGTGCACAAACTTTCACATAAATTTATCATATTTTCTAAGCTCGCGAATATGTGTGATTATAAAACCAATCCGCGAATCCATCGGTACATAAAGTATACCCATTTTCGGATATAGCCTAAAGATAATCGAAATATTTACATGCTTGTTCAGATGAGCCCTGGCTTAAAGATTTGACAGTTCTTAAACCTAGTTTTAGTGGAAGTATCGACATTGGTCTTTTATCACAAATATGTAAGGTGATATCACAAGGAGTTGAAATTGACAGCTAGCGAATGATACATAGAAAGATGCTTAATGTCTGAACTCGTTAAAATTTATGTTGTCAATAATGTATGCAATAAACCTTTCATTACTGGAAATAATGAGTTCGTCCTGTAAATTATTATCTGAATTTGCATTGGAAATAAATCATCGAAATAAATTTACGTAATCTTCAAGACGTTATTGCAGTGAGTGTAAAATTACAACTACAACTTGGTTCAATAAATTCCTCAAACACTCAATTGAACGAGTTGACATAAATATGAATACGCTCGAAGAAGAATTACAAGTCAGCCAGATGCCTAACTTTTTTTTTTGGCTGAGATGTATTAAAGTATTCAGCGATATAACAACGTAGGCCTATTGCTTTCACTACACCAACTGAAACAGTTACCCGTCAATGCCGTGAGCAGACTCAATAGTTTGTTTTGTAAATTAATTAACATCAATGAAATATCCCCCATTTTAAATATCCTGAAAATTCCAACACCATCTATAATAATCCAACAAAGTGAATTCCAAATTAAGAAACTCCGAAATAGTACACATAGGACAATTATGCTTAAGAATATGCCATCGAATTTATTCCGAAATGTTACCGAATTATACCCGAAATAACACCGAATTGTTACCGAAATGTTACCGAAATGTTGCCGACTTTATTTTATCTGAAAGTTGTTGAAGTCAATTCGGCAGATCGGGTAACGTAATAAGATCATTATATTTAATTTATCTGAAAGGTACTGTATATCAATCTATAATTATCCGACGATCAGCTAATTCCTACAATATACGCCTCATTGTCGAAGATTTATATCAAGGTTTGTATGATTAATGACGGCTTTTAAACGATTTATGATCATTTTAAATAAGATAACGACTTAAACCAATAGAGATAATTAGAACGGCAAAAAGTCGGTGCGCTCTGAATTCAATTTCCAATATTTTAATTGCAACTACCAAATGTCAATGCTCTAGTGTCATTAGATGTAGGTAGTTTGTAAGCACAGTATACCCACACCAAGTACTCCCTACAACGACCCTCTTTATTGTAAGGGACACATTGAAGGGCCATATTAAATTTTACTTGCGGGACCATAATACTATAATAATTGAGAATTCAGCAACAACACGTATATTGTAAATATTGTTGTTGTTTTTTGTTGTTGTTGTTTTTACCATAATACTCGCACTGCCACACATAAATTCAGCAAATACTTTGACAGTTCAGTACAATTCAATTAAACAGTTCATACTAATGCTAATTTGAACTATAAAGATACTAAGACAATATGCAGTCTATAGGGATAGCACATTCATAGTGCCGATGTCCGACCGGTTTAAATAGTAGTTTGTATAGAGATGGGAAGCGATATAGATCTATACCATGTGAGAAAAAGAGTTTTTTGTTTACGAGTATTTATCCTTGTACTATTCAATATACAGTTATAACTGTGACATGCGCTTTTACAAAATTGCTGATCCGTTGTTAGTGAACCCAATAATATATTGATCAGGAAGAAATTACCTTAATTCATTGACGATAATTTGAGTGTAATTGAGATTCGAACCACTCAATAGATCATTTACGGTCGGCGGGTACGTATAGATTTGATGACGAATGCAAATGAAAAAAATAAGATAAATTCAGTAATTCAAAATTTATCATTGAAGACACATAATTCACATAATTAGTGTAGTTGTCATTTTAAATCAATTACATACACAAACTATTCAAATCGGTATAAACTATTGTGAAGGTTATGCAAATTACATAGTATATCAAATCATAAAAAGTAAGGCGGATTTATATACGTATACGTATGTGTTTATGATGTTTATAAATATATTGCACACTTATTAATATAGACAACATCATTCATACAATAATCATATGGATTATTCCAACATGAATCAAAACAGAGAAACATCATTACAAACCTAACTTGTCCGGGCTGAAACTTTAAATGACACCAAATCGGATCACCCCGACCAATAAACAACCGATCCTTGCTTCGTTGTGCAAGACTCTAAGAAAAGCGGTAAAACAAAACAATACAATCTAAATCGATATTCAATCAAAAACAGACAACAGATTTCAGTGATAAAAGCTGCATAGCAGGAACAAACCGTTGGATTTCGCTCGTCGCCATACTGGCAAATTTTATATAAAGCTTCCCCATGTCCGGAATTATCAACTGTCCGGAGCTATCTCCCCCTGCTAGTATGCAAGGGCGTTGCGACACGGGCTTTGGATTAACTAGCAATAACCACGTCTCGGATAACCATTATTTGCTACTGTGAAATGTTGAGCAATACTGACCGTCTAAGTGATTCTGTTACTTTAAAACAAAACCTTCTTTTTAAGCTTGTTTTTATGACATAAGTGATTAACATAGAGAAAAAACATCAATAATCAATTAGTTTATAATGCATTACCAGGTTAAAGTTAAAAAGTTACCAATTTTCTAGGGCTCTTTTCAGCTGTTAGGCCGCTCAAGCACCCTTTGACATTTCAACTTCCCCTGGAAATTGGGCAACCTATGGAAACCTACTCTCGTGTCTCCTTGGGGAGAATATTTCTCTCCTGGGGTATGGCAGCCAACATCGATCTGCGGCGCCCAGGAATAGACACTGCCCTCACAGGTACCATTTTACACCATGGTGGAGTGGAGCGCTGTGGGTCTTGCTTAGAGAAATTAACCAGTGGTCCAG
Source organism: Spisula subtruncata (assembly GCA_963678985.1). Lineage (NCBI taxonomy): Eukaryota > Metazoa > Mollusca > Bivalvia > Venerida > Mactridae > Spisula > Spisula subtruncata. The sequence continues at coordinate 24,734,102 of OY787678.1, read as the reverse complement.
AGGGTGATCGACCCCGAAGTGCGCGCCCTACCTCCTCAGGTCTAAGCGAAAATGGTTGCTGTATAAGGTAATGACTGTAAGGAAATGTTTAAAAAATACCAACGTCTGAAGGGAAGCAGTGTGGTTGTTCTACAAGATACAATTCACCCTATTGAGAAAATGAATAATTTGGCATATTTTTACATTATGTCGACTTTCGGTCCTTCGGACATTACTTACAATTGTACGCGTATTATTATTAACGTGACAAGGTCTTGTGCTGAGCTATCATCGACAAATCAATAGCCAAGATGAATGTCAACTTTAAAGAATTTAAATGTTGAACAGAGACCCATCTAGAACGACCTGTTTGATCTAGTAAAATATCTGCGGTGCCACAATACGGAACGTTGCGCATACCACAATAATTGAATTAAGATCGCTTCATGTAATTGAAGAAAGTAGATCAAAATGTTCCATTAAGTGTTAAATGCCGACTAAGTGGCAGAACAAATACTAACATTGAACTTGTTAATGGCTGTTTTTTGTACTTTCAATATAGAATTGATTTAGGTTTCAGTGAGGCGTAAATCGCTACTTAAGATAATCTAATCGAGCAGTCTATTACCGAACATTTAAGCTGATTTATATGTACTATGTAGATCTATATTTAAATAATCATCCGACAAAGTATATGTGATTTGTAAGAGGATGACTTGATATCGTTGGCTTAGAACTAGAAGGTCGTAACTACCAAGTCGATATATTGAGAAAACTGTCTGTAATTTAATCTTTACCTTTGTGAAAACACGTTTTTAAAACTTCATTTTGGTCAACATGACAATTTCAGATTTTCATGAAAATATGCTCATAAGAAGCGCCTTGTGAAGCAGATTTCAAATATGTATGAGTCTTATAAGGTCGTAAGTGGTAGTTACGACCTTCTGGTTCTAAGACATCGATATAATGTCTAACAAAGCTAAAGCATTTATAGCACTTTACAAAGAAATCAAAGGTGAACAATCTTGACATAATTTATGCTAAGTCATGTGTATAATGACCACGATGTAGGCATCTATCATCTGGTGTCCGGTGCCTAAGCAAAGCGCTACCGAGAGCCTTCATTCAGTTACCTCCCGAGCCGAGTTCAACGCATGTATTACCTCCCGTAGAAAGCGTTGCGTAGCGCTTTGCTTAGGCAACGGACACCTGCTATTGTATAGATAGACTTATGACCGGTCGCTCATATTGCACAATGTCCTCTGTCCGAACTGTTTGTGTTATACTCTGTAAGAATGGTTATTGTATGATATAAGAGTGCTTGTGGTTTACCTCATCAAGAAGATATACACAAACATGATTCATAATATCAACAAAGGAAGGTGACCAGTACAAGGCTTTAAACTATTTTTCAACTTAATGTCGATATAAACACGACTAATGCAAAACGTTTCCACCCTATTAACCACTATAGTATGCTAATTTAGAGACGATGCTAGTCCACACTGTGTAGATATAAAAGATCTGGAATCAATCAGACTAGGCACCAACAACTTGTGTCGAAACTGATGAAAGCCACGAGACACAAAAATACTGCTTTTACCGATTCGTTACGGGCGCATGTCATTTAAACAACTCGCACGCACAGTAGACTGTTTATAAAATCGTGATGAAGAATGACAAATTATGATTGGTTCATGTGGTCTGTCAGTATATTTTCCAATTTGAAAATGATAAGGATGAAACTGAGTCGATAATTGGCCTGTCATGCGTTTTATTATGCGCATTATACAATGCAATATGTTATAGAATTATCTATAATTGAAATCACCAATGACTCAGTTGTGCTGGAGACATATTTTTTTGTATTTCTTGCATGCAGAACAGGAAGTTGTTTTCCCACGTCACATTATTATACTGCACCATATTTCATCATGCAATATTGAAGTACGGTGCAGTTTAACCTTCTTGCCTTGAAAATTGTTGACAAGATGGTCGTCTTATATAGGGGCTTTGAAATCAAGCAAAACCCCAATAAAGCACCCATAGCTTGGACTGTTTTTTAATCAGCTTGTCTAAATAAAGAAGTTGGATAAAGGGTTAAACAGTGCATAAAGAATTATATACTTGAAAATTAGATAGAAATTCTTAATTTTGAAGATATCTTGTACGATTTAGGAGGCGTTGAATCGCATGCAGGGCATCATTCCAATCAGTCGGTTGTTGGAAACTCTTTGGAATTCGGCTCTCAAATTGAGAATGAGCACTATCTAATAGTATAATTTTATATGCCCTTTAACATTTGTGTGCTTCAAAAATCCAAAGTTTTTGTCCGAAACCGAGTAGACTGTGATCTAGATATGTGCACTATGTGTAAACGAGGTTCTATGTGTGTTCGCAAATGAAATAATTCAGATGATGCTTTAATTGGTATTAGATGGGGTAATTTATGAAACATCATGAGTGTGTTTTTATGGACATTTTACGTAGTACTATGATCATAACTTAGTCTTGTCGATCTCTTAGGTCACAGCCAATTTAATTGTAACAAGTTTTTTATTGACATATTTTATTCAAACTGGCTAATTTGACGTCAATTTGTAAAGAAATTTGCTTATTATTTGAACAATTTGTTTTCTTTTTAAATACTTTAGATTACACAAATATTCAAATTAGAAAAATACCCCCACTTTCAAGATATTTGGTAAAATAGCAATATTGAAATAGTATATATTAAGTAAAAATAACCAACTATTAATTAGTTATGCAAGTCTCAAAGACTTGTAAACGCAAACAAAGAATGAAGAATATAAGAGTACACATTGTGGTTGCCTGTGTAGTCAACAAATGATAAATTAAGAACACTTGGCATGGCACAAGATCTGCTTTCTCTGTAACTTCATATTCATTTTGTTTATTCATATACGATGGTGTACAATGCACCGACTCAGTTTTTCTCGAACGAATTTCCATTTAAAGAACTTGGCAACATCTCCGCAGGCAGTGTAGAAAGCGTGGCCGATTCTTATATCAAATAAATAAAAATAAAAAAAACTTTGCACGTCAATTGATATAACCGAATGTAAATGTGTTTTTTCAAATATTCCGCTTGCAATTACAAATATTATTATCAATAGTATAATGGCTAGAATGGTAGCATGACATCTAATAACCGAATTTAACGAATGCAATGGTAACATTGAGTATTGTATTAATTAATGTAAACAGTTACAGTAAATATCAATATATTTTACCCAGATTAACTCTAAACCTATAAAGTATGTGTTGTGTTGATACCTTCGCTTAAAGTCAATCTTTTAAGAGGTATAAAGAATGAACTTTCAAGGTGTTATTAAAGATTTCGTTTACGGATGGCACAGGGGAGACAAATCGGGTTGGTATGTTTATCACAGCTGATAGGATCATGTATAGTTTTCTAGACTTGGTTGAACTAGTTACGGGTCAGCCCTATTTTAGGCTACAATGCAGATGCTGTACATCGTGAAGCTACTAAGGGTCATTATGGGGTAGTAAAATATCCAGGCTTTAAGTACTTCAGTAGACTAAAAGCTCGTTTATCATATCCAACATCAAATATAGAGATATATAATGTAAACGATGAGAACAGAAACGCGTATGTATTACCTACCTAATCCTCTTCGGGCTGGTTTGCCCCTAAGGCCATCACTAAAGATCGGCAATGACGCGTATGTATTGGTTGCCATTTTCTCTATTTTTGGTCAAATTTAGTATTTTTATAAATAAAAAAGTTGTAATCATTTACTCATTGATATCTTACTTCATGAATTGTGTAGTCACATAAAGAGTGTCTCCTTGTATACCACAAATCAGCTATGTTGGTGAAACATGTTGATGCTTAACAACCAACAATGGACACATATAACTGTATCAAGGGTCACTTAAAAACGAAAAAAAAAAAATTTTTTTTTTTTTTACTCTTTTTCAATGACGCAGTTACATGTGACAATGGACAGGAAACAAACAGCAAACATCATCTTACCTTGCATCACGTGTGTGGTTGAAGGAGAGTTCAGTTCTCGGACGACGTATCGGAGGTAGGACGAGATCTCGGAGTGTATATGAGAACATGTTCTCTTTCTTCATACTCAGATAATGTCGTATCTGTTGTTCAGTAAACAATGGTACCTTCTTTACGTTCAGTGTAGACATGTTGATAGCTGTAAGGATAAAGAAATACATAAATTATGCATTCAATATATCGTTGGCTTAGAATGATCTGCATTATATAAGGCGCTTCTAATGAGCCTATTTTCATGAAAAACGGAACCCAAGTTGACCAAACTTACCATAAGTAAAGAGTGATTTTCAGATTTTTTTCTTGTTTTCTCAAAATAATGATTTTGTAGTAACTACCTTCTCATTCTAAGCCAGCGATATGTAGTATGTCATAGGTTATAGTAAAGTTCTCACATGTACCACACATTTATGTAAGGCTCCAGTCTGATTCAACAAGAAATTAGGAATTGCAAGCAATATAGAAGTTCCATACATGTTTTCCAGCTTGATAATATTTGTGTCAACCACATTTTACCTAATAAAACAAACATAAGACATGCAAAATCTCTTAAATATTGATCCCTATCTACGTACCAAGTTTCATAAACCTAGCTTGAAAACTGTTTGGGTATGGCAGGAGCCAGATTTTCTTGACGGATAGACGGAGGGCAAATCTAGTTGTACTCTCCGGTCGGTTAACAACCGATAGGGGACTAACAAAGATGATCATATTAGAACCCCAAAGTGGTGAGTTTAAACGTACATCAACATTACCCCAGAATGCCCGCTCAGTTCCGATATTTGGATCATCTGCTTACAATGATGAATAACCAAAGATCATACTCATTTTATAAAGACAATAATAGTACATCTATAAAATTATGACTGCCAATGTATTCTGACTACGTACATGTCGCAGTAATTTCAGCACTTATAAGTTATAACATATGTATGTTACATCAAAAGTGTTACCATCGTCAAGCTGTTCATGCGGGGTGCCAGAACAATATATCACCTTCATTAGATATCTCACTTGTGATAACATTTAATACAGGAAACGCAGACTAGGCTCAGCCAACCTAGGCGAAAAAATAAGCTTATGATCTTTAATAAAAGGGAAGTTTGCTTTAAATATCGCTGTGACCAAAGACCATGAACCCACTTGTAAAAGAACGTATTTGTACCCAGACCGGGATATCGAATTCATAGATATACATAGAGAATTATATATCCATCTCAAACATATTGAACTTAACTTCACTCATTTAAGCTGGAATCCTGGCCCCGATCTCCAGAAGCATGTCAAGTAGAAATCTCATCTCAATTTGAGGTTAAGCTCAAATCAGAGCCTGAATTGGAGATCAATCCGCGGTTCAAGCTCTTTAAATTTTACTGTTATAAAATAAAAATACATTTGTAGTGATTTTGGTTTTGTGTTGCACATTTAGAGTCCTGCCTCCTAAGGACATGATTTAAATGACACATGGCAATATTTGAGATGAGATTTATTTCAGATTAAGATGTTTAGGGAGAACGGGGCCACATCTACTCCCCCATCTTTCCATGCATCTCAAATTACAAGCACAACTGAACGTTGAGATTTGGCTCCAATCTGAGTTTGAAATTACGCTTAAATTCCAGCAAACAATAGTTTCAGTATCCACATAAATCAGTGGTAAGTCAAGTCCCCTGACTATGTTTCAGATGGAAATACACTGGTTGTGAGAGAATGCATTTTCAGTTGATGATACCAATATGAGCCCTACCTCGTATGTGATAATCTTATTTTTATGAGACATTATTGGAGTTGAGGTTGAGCACATATTGAGATATTTTAAGATATAAGAGCATCTGAACTGACTGGTCCAGTATATAGGATAAGTAGCCCCCCCCCCCCGAAAACACACGCAAAATAAGAAAAAACACATCATACAAGCAAGTTAACTCACCTTTACAAAACTGTTTTTGAAATCTTAGAAAAAATATCCTTTTGTAGAATTACATGTCAATTACATGAATTTTACACAATCCACGGTTAATTGCGATCACATTATAAGTTAATGGTATTATTGTATTCACGTTGATATATGTATTTAACATTTCATTAAAACCGTCTTTCAGTGAATGTATGCATTTATATACGCACGTCATAAACTTTCAATAATTCACAAGTTAATCTGATCTTAATTTTATGTGCATTGAAATGATTCAATCAACAAGGTTTGTCAAATCAGTTAAAGAAATCCTCGCCTACTTATAAGATCAGTATAGAACATTTTACTGTTTATTGTCAGACCTGAACGGTTTATATTCTTCATACGATGTATATCAGAAGATAATAATCATTCGTTTTATTATCGAATATTATCGATTAACTAATGTCAATAATTAATTTTCCGTAATTGATACTAATTCAACAACGTTTTGTGCAATTATTTAAAACAAAGCTCCATTATTAATGATCGTGTTAAATGTTAGATTTTATCCATTTGATATGTCATTATTGACAACCATTCGTCTAATTTTATTCGAATTGTATATACGTCTTTATTTCTTCAGGGATCAGCCGTTTATGTACCCGGATACCACTGTGTTTTTATTACGCATGCGCAATACAGTTTATGACCGGAACTTTGAAAGCAGCGGTGAGTGATTTTCTTATGGTCAAATGCGTCCTAAAATAAAAGACAAAACACTTGGCATTGTGTTGCTTGTGCTAGACTGAGTTCATATCTATGTTTGTATTTGCACTATAACAACGTGTATCCGCGGTGAAGACTTAAGCAAAAGTCGAAACGTTGGGAAATCAAAATTGGAGATTGTCTTGTACTTTATCATACATTATATTTTTATTTGATAATTTGCTATTTTAAGTCCTAGTAAAATAGTAAAGGCATTTTGGCGAATTATGTCCTTTGTTGTTGCTCGTCAGCTAAGCCATCGTCATTCAAAGTTACTTCATCAATTACCTGATTTATCTGCGGAATCAAAACTTTGCGAACAAAGAAAAGATAAAATTTAGTCTACCAAAATAACATTAACGTTAAAACCATAACGACGGTCTTGACTCGAACAAAACACTTTGCTTAGCTCGCCAATGCTACCAGGTTTTCACCCATTACAACCAAGCAACACGTAAGATGCCATACAATACCAGTCAGTATCTCAACTATGAATGATAAATTGACAAATAAAATACGAGTCTACCATCGACTATTAAAGTTAAGTTGTTACGTTTTATACCTGTATCTAATTAATAAAAGTGATTTTTAGTTTCGTTTTGATGCCGCATGTTTAAGTAGTAGGGCACAAACCAAAGCCACACAGCTACGACGGCAGCGCCTAGCCACACACGCAAGAGTCAAACATAGTACAAGCCATCCACATCCCCCAAAAATGGATGCTTCCAGCGAGCCTTATATGCTCACTCCGCTCACGTTACAGAAAATATAATTATGGATCCTGACTTATAGTTTCGTGCAACATGTTGCCCCTTTAGTAAACAGACGATACATTTCGGTCATATAGGACTCAGTTCTGGTCCCTAAAGTGACGTAATAAAGTATATTTTTATTAGAACGAAATATGTAAAATTACAAAGTTATTTTATCGAACCGGAAGACATAATATATTTGCATATATCGTGCAGTAAAATATTAAAGTTTTCAATCAGTTCAATAATTCGATCATATTAAAGTTGAAGTGGCACTTTAGCTATGGCTTTATATATAAATAACACACCCAGATTTTATTCCCCTCAAGTATTGCTTTATTTTTACCAATATATTATTAGATAGGTTTCATGGCCATGTTTAAGTGTCATGATTATGTAAATGCAGTGAATGTCACGTTATGTGCTGATATTGATAGATTACGTTTTATAATTCAAGGTGAGAGATTAAACGCGTCGATGAAAGTCACGACAAGCTTTTTGCTGGCATAGAAACGGTTGACAGTGAAGTTAGACTAAGTATGATGGATGTGCAACAATCACAAGATGTTCGTTGCCTAATCAAAGGACTACCGCGCGCTTTCATTCAGTTACCTCACGTTCAATTAAATATTGAAGGCATGGATTACCTTTCGTGGAAAGCTCTACGTAGCGCTTTGATTAGGCAACGGATCGAACACCAGTGTACCAACTGAAAGGGAAATTTCAGTTATGACAGAAGCATGAGGACGTCAGCTGAATCAACAAGTGATAAAACCCCGTTACTCAATTTTGGCGCGAAAACTTTTTTGCAGCATCCGCATCTACTAGACGTCCCGCGCATTTCTGTCTTGTCGCCATCTAAGTAACGCGATTGGCTATTTAATTGGCGACAAGAAAGAAATGCGCGGGACGTCTAGTAGATGCGGATGCTGCAAATAAGTTTTCGCTCCAAAATTGAGTTACGGGGTTTTGGTTCGCACCGTCGATATTATGTTAAGTTATACCTCCAGGTGAGGCACCCGATGCATGTACAAGTATTCAACTGGTAGTTGCATAATACCTAGTGACTTAGTCCTCTTCATCCCTGCTGTGGTTTCGGTTTCTGTAGCGTGATTTTGTTTTATGGGTTGGAGATGCTGACCCCACGCTCAACCTCAATAAGGTAATGAGGCGCCCACCAGAGTCCCGTTGGCCAGCTTTACCTGTTTCCATCCTACACGTTTGGGACTAGGGGTGGGGAAAAATTTACAGGTTAGCGGCATTATACAGGACAGATTAAAGGTCTTTATCTGAGGATAGATCTAAATTCATATAGGAGCCATTGAGGAGCCATCAGCCTACTTAACGCGTACCATGCCCCGGTCTCCCGAACATCTCAAGTAGAAATCTCATCCCAAACTGAGTTTTTGCCCAAATCAGAGTCTGAATTCCCGATAAATCTTAAGTTCGAACTACATTTTACTGCAATTATCTAAGAAAAATGTTTCAGCTTATAATGCTTCTTTTGAGTACATCCTCGCATGGAACTTATCCGAACTACACATAGCAATACTTGAGGCGAGTTTTATCTCAGATCGAGATGTTCGGGAGATCGGGGCCAGGTTATCAAACAATAATGTACTCATAATTCACTCGTATTTTGCTGATCCGTTTAGCGTTACGAAAATACCCTTACCGGACACTTTGTATAAATCATGTGATGTACATAACATTAACGACAAGTGGTAAATTAAATGTAGTATTGCATTATGCAGCATATCTACGGTGCCGAAACAAAACCCCCTAACTCAATTTTGGCGCGAATTTTTTTTTTGCAGCATCCGCATCTACTAGACTTTCGCGCAATTCTGTCTTGTCGCCATCTAAGTAACGCGGTTGGCTATTTAAATGGCGACAAGAGAGAAATGCGAGGGACGTCTAGCAGTTGCGGATGCTACAAAAAAAGTTTTCGCGCCAAAATTGGGTTACGGGGTTTTGGTTTGGCACCGTCGATATTGTGTCTTAACAGTTTTGCAAATAGCTGATATAAAAGCGAGTAACACTGGTCCCCTGGTCCGAGGCCAGTGAAGTGAATATCAAGAAGGACCAGTGAACATATTAAAGGACAAGTTACTGTTTTATTTACAAATTTTACACGTTTCTTTGCTGGGGGACCAGCGACCAAAACAGTTAGTGTCAAGCCCTGGGCCCGTATTCATAAAGCTCCTAAACATAATTAAATGATTTTTCAGATATCTAAGGTGAAATTATATAAAACTAAGGGAATATCAATAAAACCTTAGGTAAATATATCAAACTAAGGAATATTTTCCCCTTAGGAGCTTTATGAATACGGACCCTGGACTATAAGTATGCTTACGGACAGTTTGTTCAATAAAATTGGAAAGAATCAGTTAGTGTGATACTATACATTATACATGTAATATAATTATACCGTATGAACCCAATGTCCACTGCACCTAACTTAATAAACAACTACTACAAACAGCTGACTAAATTGACTTTTTGTTGAATAAATATCCAGAAAGGTTTCGTTAAATATTGATATTCCACTCAACTCCTTGTAGCCTAGAATCAATCACTGTATTAACCAGTGTGTAATTATGTTTACAAAACTTATATTCACCACTTTAAGTCTACATTGGTGTTGAAAATAGGGACTTATGTTACAATACAACTGATAATGGTCGGCGGAAAAAGATCAAATACTTGATGTTTGAATATTTAAACAAGGTTGTACGCTATAAAGTTCTGTTCTGTTCTTTAATCCTGAAGACTAATGTCGTCACACAAACATACACAGACGGTTAATTGGTTCACACATTCTAAAAACGAATCTGCCGTAATTCACAACTGTAAAACTAAAACGGTATTTTTAATATTTTAATAGTGGTATTTCCCTGTTAAATGAAGTTTTCTGCATAGAGTCATTCATCCAGCCTGACATATCTGCACAGTGGCCATCCCGGCAGGTAGACCCTTTCCCAGGTGACATTATAGGTTCTATACAGGGTTCCCACCGGTATGTCTCCCCACACACGAAAATATATATACGATTTAAGGAGAATCTTATTACCGTGTCAAAACTTAAAACACACAAAATTGAGTTTGGTAAAATAATGCATAATGCAATTTTGCCATTATGTTAACGAAATGCGTTTAAAACCATATTCATTGCCGAGCATAGCCTTTATTATTCTGCTGAATATGACAGGCGTATATGTCCCTGCGCCCGGTTTTGTACCCGGGTCGCTGGTCGCCAAATTAGGCGGCAAGCGCGCTAACGGACGCCACACCAAAATGTGGTCCATTATCTTAATCAATATTTTATCTATATTCGTCATAACTATATGTTGGTGTGTGCTTTATGTGACAAGTTGTTGTAGAGTATTTGCTATATCGATGGCTTAGAATTATAAGGTCGTAACTACTACTTACGACCTTATAAGACTCATACATATCTGAAATCTACTTCACGAGGAGCTTCTTATGAGCATATTGTCATAAAAATCGGAAATTGTTATGTTGACCAAAATGAAGTTTTAAAAACTTGTTTTCCCATAGTTTAAAGAGTAAATTACAGACAGTTTTCTCTTGTTTTCTCAATACATCGATTTTGTTGTTACGACCTTCTCATTCCAAGCCATCGATGTGTCTGGTAAACGTTATGATAAGTAGATTTACTTAGCGGCCATAATGTTTACTTTGATATAATACTTATTGTTTTATCTTCTTACAGAGATATAACCCATCTCAGGTATAATCTATGACCAGATAACACGTCATCAGGTAGGCCTTCAGGAGTCACATTGTACTAACCTACCGTGTGAAACGATTGGTGGTTGTAGCAGTTTAATCAAGAAGAGTTTTCATCAAACTATAAAATATTTTACGACGTTTCAATTTTTCAATCATGTTTTAAAACTAAAGCCTTATACAACGGACACGTGCGAGGGGCGCGTACTTTTTACCCCAAATGAATTTCAAAATATCGCTGGCTTAAAATGAGAAGGTCGTAACTACTACTTACGACCTTATAAGACTCATACATATTTGAAATATGCTTCACAAGGAGCTTCTTATGAGCCTATTTTCATGAAAATCGGAAATTGTCATTTTGACCAAACTAAAGTTTTAAAAACTTGTATTCCCATAGGTAAAGAGTAAATTACAAACAGTTTTCTCTTGTTTTCTCAATATATCGAGTTTGCAGTAACGACCTTCTTATTCAAAGCCATCGATATGTTATACATGCATTACGCCACTAACCTGTAATATACACTTATATCCTAGCCATCAGCTGTTGTTATATTTCAAACTTTCAGCTGGAATTTGAAATATGTAGAGTTGCTAGGACTTATGCGCTGATTATATGCGAGCTGACTTTCAGTTACAATTGACGTATGAATATTTTATCACCGTCCTAGGTGTTTAAACAGCTTTATTCCTTGTTAGGCCAGAATACAAAACACGTAGGGCATTAGGTCATACCAAATCGTTTCTTTGTTTAGCATCCGAGGACGGACAGGTTTTGGCATCTTGAGAAGAATAAACAACACAATATGTAACCTTTTATATCTCCAAAATCCAAAGAGACTTTGCTATCACGTTTATCATACTTGTTTACCATCATGACCCCATCCCATACACAACGGTAGGTTTTACACAAAGTAAGTGTTCTGTGAATTAGGCAGTTATTAGGATTGACAATGCAGGAAAGCTTTATTTGTTGGACACATACTGGTAGGGATTCAATAGTCACTACGGCTTGTTTTTTTCGAGTGTTTTGTTTTTCGTCTCAGGACAGCTAGATAGGTTTTCGAACTAAAGGCGGACGCTAAACGAAGAAACGATTTGGTATCACCTTATCCTTCCAGACAGTTTAATGTTTCAATACTATTAACATTAGTAATACAAGGAAGAACAACTTTTGTCGAAATTTGTCGGATACCAGGAACGCAATTATGTCAAGTGTTTGAAAATACAGCCTCTTGTCATTTGAAACAAACGCATTATCAATATGGACAATAAAATTAGTCCAGCAAATAGTTTATGAGCACATTTATTGGTATCACAATTCATACCAGACACCAGCCAGATAGACAAAGTCATTGTAATGCTATGGTCACAATGCTCGTACGATGTCCGTACGGATTTACAAACTCGTACGCGTCTGAAATATTTTAATCCTAACTGTATTTGTACGTTCTTAGCATCCGGTCACAACTCTTACGGATCTCGTACGAGTTTTACAGAATGTACAGTTTTCACCAGATCACCGAGTCCTCTACGAGTTGTGAAAATCCCTACGATTCTCGTACGAGTCAAGATATCCGTACGGGCTCCGTGCGGGCTCCGTACGGATGTCGTGCGAGTTCAGAAAAATCAACTCGTACGGAGCTCGTAGGGAGCTCGTAGGGCAAATGTGACTAGGGTTTAACTTGTTTAACGTGTTGACCTCCTGACCACATCAGAACATAATTATGAGGATTCGAACCATCAACTTGCCGTTCACGAGACGAACGTCTTTTAAAACAACTATGCAAAAGTGATGTTATGGGTATCCAACAATACGCCCGTTCTTCCAATGACTTTATCATATACGAATATTTTATATATTAAAAGAATCCAACAAATTGTTGAGTAAAGATAAATCGTACTTACTTCCAAGTCTTAGACATTCCTCCTAACTCCCGGAGGGAACACATGTGATTGAAATATCGTGTCATTTTTATTAGTTTAGTCATTTCACTTCGTCATATAATAATATATACCAATTGTTAAAGTTTATCACAACAATTTTAATAGAGCCCTCGTAAGCACCATCCCGAATAGTTGTTTTATTATTATTTTATTCAAATAAAAGTACCCTTAAAATGACACCTGATCATTGTGTACTTTCGTTTATAGATTTTATACAATATTGTACTTGTATTCAATGACGTAGCATAACCGTCCTCTACAAGTTAATGGCTTTTAATTCTAATGTACACATAGATGATTTTTTTAAAAATCGTTCCGGCGGTTTTATTCTGAACGGAGATTAAATTTTACTGAATATTTATCACAAATCTTGTCATTGAACTTTGTATTGAGGGTCGTATATTTCATATAAAGTTTTTAAAGTATCAATCAGTACCCTCTATATTTTTGTTACGTATTTTAGGACAGATAAAGATACACCAATCGTTGAATTATCGCTGTCAAAATGTTTTAAGTAGAACTAAATAAGTTTTTAAAAACACCACTCCAATCCTTTATATATATACTGTAAACAAAGCATATTTCGTTAGGGATTGTGCTTCGCCAATGAAGTCTCGAGAAACGTTATAAACTATAGGTAATTACGAATTAGGCAAATGTGCATGCAGTTTGGTTGGATTGTTCATCAAATTGACAACTGATATAACCATACGCCATTACGTCCTTCTTGGTAGCCTCACGGGTCTGCGAGAAATAACGTTTGTAGTCCGGCAGTTTGGTGCATATTTTTAGCCGAATTGTGGGTTTGATGATAAAAGCATGAAATTTTGCATGATGGTAGTTGAATGTATTTTAGTCAATTTGAGATATGGACCAACTTTTAAAAAAAATCCAATATGGCTGCCATTTTCAAAATGGCCGCCATTATGAAAATTGCAATATAACGTACCTGGCATCCAACTACTATCAAGCAAAGCTTCATGCTTTTATCATCAAACCCACAATGTTTTCACCAAAATGCCGGACTATAGTCAGCTTTCTTTTCTATATAGTGAATCACTGGTACCAATCTACATTGAGCTCGTGTATGCCGCTATTATATCTAGGGTACCATTACTTTATATTAGTGGTCTACCACAAGACAAGCGAGGTGGTGATCTAACAGGATTCACTTTGATTTCGACAAAATTTGTGCAAAAAGAAAAGTGTAATAATTTACAGGTATTTTTTACAAACATGTTTTACATCATTTTTACCTAAACAATCTTATAGTGACATATGTAGAACTTATTGTGAATAAACTTGTAAACTTGTATTAATGTTATATTTGGAATTGAAACCAAAAATAGACACCAATGTTGATTTACGTTAAGTATGTTATACATTGAAAGGTTAGAAATAAACTTAAGGTCACGCTAACGGATTATCGTACTTCCCAAGTCAGTTTTCAATAGAACAACATTTCAGCTCATTACTCATGCTAAGTAGTTACAATTGAAATTTGTAAAATTGGTGTAATATATTGACATGTGTCGCCTTTTTATCTGACGAACTTCAAAAGAAACACAACCCATAATTATGCTTTATTTCACAATTTATTATCTAAACGTTTTTACATAATGATAGCAGAAATATAGAGAACTTAATACATTTGTACCAAATTTCGCACTTACATGCATATTCTCTTACCCTTGTGGATAATCGTATTTCATACACAGGAAAAACTTCCACGCATGCTTACCATACGTTTCTTACACCGTATGTTTTTCATATGAGAAACGCATGTTTTTCATGCGTTTTTCACAACGCATGAAAAACATACGTCAAAAACCGTATGTTTTTCATACGTTTACTGACGTATGAAAACCATGTAACGTATGAAAAACATACGTTTAGTCAAACGCATAGTTTACGCATGTTTTTCATATGGTAGTCATATGTATAATTTTTCATGCGTTTTACATGATGAAAAAAAACATATGTTTTTCATATGAAATTTGGTTATTCGCAAAGTATTAAAAAAATATGTTTTTAGTAAAACTGGTAAAAATCAACTGTTTTAATATCTTAGTAGAAG